>CM024959.1:26234852-26834852 GCA_014282245.1 Rhododendron simsii
GTGTAATCTTACACAAGCCTACCACTACATTCACATGTACACAGTAGTGATTAATTATGCTGGAACTTCTAGAGGTATCATTTGGATTACTTACCACTGTGCTAAACAGAACAACAATTATCGTACTTGTGATCATTAATGCTGACTCGGAGGAAGAATCATCAGAGAACTGTAAAAGTTAGATTGTGGAAATCAATACTGAGTAAAAGCTTTACGTAAAACAAAATAATAGGAAAAGGAAGGAATCAGTAGACACATTATTGTACCTTGTTGTAAGATAAAGCAATGGTAACTGCACCTCTCATTAGGCCTGCCCACCACATGATAAACTGACATTTCCGGATAATCAGCAAAAACGTCTAGTCAAATGAAAGAAATCGTTGCATAGATGCCCAAAATATTACCTGTTGCTTGAAAATAATCTTGTCACTGTCTTTTTTAGCGAAGCAATTATAAATATTCACAAGAGGGTACACAAATGCTGCCCTCCCAACCAACACCATTCCAAAGAGAGTTGAGCTTACAGCAACTGAAGTTAGGGGACTGATGAAAGAATACGAACCAAGTTAGAAGAATTAGAGTCAATTTGGCGAAATTTCATACAGAAGGAATATATCTTTTTGTTGCTGTAAGGGAATAACAAAGTTTTGAAGACAAGTAGTATACAGCTACAATTCACTCTTCGGCACCATTTTAAGTAAATTATGAACTTGGCTCAAGATATTACTTATGTGATTTAACTGGGATGTGGCTTTAATCTCAATGCAACTTTTTCTGAGGCTCATGTAATTGGCTACCAAAATAGTTTTTGCTTGGTTCAGCTGGTTTCATATTATTCTTGTCATGTCGAGGAATCATAATTGGCAATCAACTACAGGATTTAGGTCCAAACAGAAATAGATTATTTACCTTGCTTCGCTGGCTGTCCATTTGTCTACATCCAATGCATCCATACCCACATACAAGAATATGAAGGTTTCGCAAATGAATGAAATTGTGGCGAATCCATGCCTGATAGTGTCAAACAAAGTTGAGTTAGACCTATGTATCAGAACTCATGGTTTAGGTATCCTGCTGGAACAATTTTGTCTCTCATACATTGACAAGGATAAATCATCTCTTTCTCTAGTGGACCAGAAACTCAAACAGACGACAAACAAAAGGGAACACACACAAGCCTAACAACATGGAATAAAGTGCAACATGGGAATGAAGCCCCGTACAAGAGAAGATATCCATGTGAAGCTGGAGATTGAGAGTATTTTTTAGAGCTACTTCATCTCTTGGTCAAAAAGTTATAAAGAAAGGTTTACCCTGCTCTACTATTACACTATTCTTTTCTAATATGTCAAATCTGATATTCACTGGCAGTTTAATTCTTTTTGAAGTGTATTTGTTGGGCTTCTGAATATCTTAAACAGGTTGATCAAATTGAGTTGTGTTCTTTATGGGGAAGTATTTACCAGAATATTGTCCGGGGCATCTGACCCTCCATAGAAGAGCACTTCAGATTACGTTACAACAATGAAGTCGCATCATACGACAATAATGACATCAACCATCACAATCCTAAATGTATTGTTGCAATCCTCATGTTTTCTAAGATTGATAGAGCATGTGATTCTTCCTTTATTTCGGCCTTTGCTTTTGTTGACCTAGTGCTTGATCAAATCACTGAAGCTGTCACCTGGCCAGTAACTTTAGCAAATCACTTATGTACCACTTCGTTGCATTGGCACTTTTTTGGTTCTTTTATTGGGTGGATTTGACTAACTTCAGAGGGAATCATATATTAACTTTCAAGGGAATCATGTATAATGTATCAGATGTTAAAAAATGTAACAACGTTAAAAATGAAAGTTATACTTACTTGGTTGTTACCCTTGAGCTTTCAGTAACATTGTGCCATGTATAGTGAGACATGACAATGCCACAGAAGAAAACAGTCAAAATCCCACTAAGATTGAGCACCTGAAAGATGAAACAAATATGTTAGGTTTAAAAGACATTGGACATGCATGGGACGCATTCCACTATACCGTTTTCCAAGAAATCCGTAACAGAATCCACAAACCATTTCTGAAGTTACCAGTGCAGAAGGAATCAATATTATCAAAATCGACACATTTCTAGCGAAGGGCACAACAGTTTGTTTTTTTCCTGATGAGGTTGATTTCTTTAACAAAGTTCAATTGATTTATGTCATAGCAAGGGAAAATATTGTTGTCATTCTACACAATCAAGGGACCCTTAAAAGGAAATTTCCCTTCCTTCCAACTTCATAGAATTACCATGATTGGACGTACGTTCAGAACATTCGAACTTCTTAGCCAGCAGATGTCTAAAATATCACGTTTGCTTTCGACTGTTATTCAAAAGCAGAACTCTGATCTAGGATCTTTGCTAATCATGAATCCTATTTGTGCAGATTTTCCAGTGGCACCAAAAAAGTGAAATACAAACAAGACTTCTGGCATCCAATCTCATATTGGAAAAGATTCAACAACTTCTAGGGACATTAGAACAAGTGACAAAGGTTAAAAAGTCTACTATTTGAAGGAGAGTAAACAACCAAGAAGCCCAAGGATAATCCAAAATCTGCCACTCTTTTGACTTCCATAGATTTGATAGCTTCTTTATTTGCCTGAAGTCTTAAACCAGAAATGAACAGACAGGAACAAAACTGGTATGTGATTGCATCTTTTCAGCACTAAGTATAACATTATAAAGTATACAGAAGGCCCATCTTTGCATCACTAATTCCTTCTGTATAGGGAGCTAAGAATGCACTTTAAATAATAATAATAAAAAAAGACGGGTGATTTAATAATCCTCAGAGGGCCTAAGTTGTAGAAAACCCCACCTAAATGTGATACACATGTATAGGTATTATCAAAACACTAATATCGAACTTATTGTTTCTTCTTGCATATTCTATTGCAATTTTAAGGAGGTAGACAGCATGAAAATGTCCTCTGGAAAGCTACAGTACCTCAGCCACCATGTATGACAAATAGGCCAGAAGCATCATGATTGCAACTTCACGATCTGTGGAATGTCTGTAGAATAATGTCAACATATAAGTACAACCATACTAGAAAAACAATTAGCTTAAATGTTGATAACGAAACTTCAATCCAGAAACACTAGGAACATATGCCTTTGAGTATTACTACAAGCAATTTTTTGGATTGAGTTATTTTGCTTCTGTTTTTACTATGGAAACCCACATACTAAATTTTCAGTTTTCCAGTGTGTAACTGTGCAAAACACTTTTATAATTCTTTATTGCATCCATTTTGTTTCTTGTCTACGTATGTAAAGAGATTAGTACATACGTTTTAAGATCCAGCTCATCATTCTTTCTACACTCAAGCGTAATGCAGTTCTCCCTTTGGCTGCTAACTTGATCATAAATATTCCCCCTAGCAGCTGTTCCATTATATGGGGCGAAAGAAATGAAGGATTTTTCAGCATAAAAGTAACCGTTGGACCAAATCATTTTGGGAGTTGAATCGGATGTGAGAGCCTATATTAGGTCTTGGAGAAATCTGAGGATAACTGACGTAAATAGATTTATCTGCACAGATTGGCATATTTCCCCTAGGGTGTTTGCTTCAACTTGAGTGAATTGGATATGTTTAGATTTTGTTAGTAGGTCTCCTCTATGTTTGAGACTGAGCTTCATTTTCCTTGTTTTGCTGTTTTGTGGGCCTGGTGCCTTAGTTTGCTTGATCTCTTTCTTTGGGGACTGCCCCTTTGCACCTGTAATTGGTTTTGTTTCAATGAATTAACTTACAAAAAATAAAAATTGAGCAATGTTTAAGTGTCATAACCTAGGTCACATAACAGGTCTCCTTTCCGCTCTCAAGCCTTGCTTTAAAAGCTCCCTCTCCCAATACTCGCACTCATGAACTTTAGTAGTTTGGGATGCTTTCAAAGGGTGCTTTACCGCTTTCGCTCATGCAGGCGCATTATGTGACCTAGATAATAACTCAAGAAGTTTAAGCTTTTGCTAGGCCTGCCAGGCTGCCAGCCATGTTAATTGGTTCAAATACATAAGCAGTAAGGAAATAATGAAAAATCCTTTTGTGACTTGACACATCTGTGACCACTGCCCTATAAAACCCTTTTCATGTGAATCCTTATCGCACTTTAGTCATCAATTCTATGGAAAGTTCTAGTTATAATTTTCTTGACTTCAGACTTTATGAGAGTTTTGAAATTGGAGCCCAAGAAAAGGAAAGAGATCCAAAATCATTGGAAACATTAGGGAGAAATCGGCGGGGGGGGGGGGGGGGGGGGGGGGGGGGGGGGGGGGGGGGTGGGGGGGTGGGGTTACTGTAGATACAGAGAACTATTTAAGAAGCAAATCCTGAGAGTATAAGAATAAAAATGAAAAGACTACAGGGGAGCCTATATAAAGTTTCTTAACGAGAAGAAAAAGCTAAAGCAGTTCATTTTTACCTTCCAAAGTAAAGTGTCTTTATGCCAAATGCACTTAAAAGCCCCACCTGAAATGCCATGGAAAGCTGTTAGAGGACAACGATTACCGTTAACACAAATCTACATTCGGTAACACATAATTTTGATCAAAAGTTTTGAGTGATTTGTAATCCATTGAACAAATATAGGGTTGCTTAGTGTGACATAGAAGGGGGAGTATCAAAATAATAAAATGGAAGCGTGAACCTGACCTTTTATCTGGCTGGGAAAGGTAAATAACAGTATGTCAAGATAAGGAAATTCCCACTTGCTATGCATTTATTTGGATATTTGCGCAAAATTATTATATTTGGTATGACAACCTGTTGTGTTCATGTCTACAGTGGCATGAACATGAGAGAAAGGAAATGTCCAGTTCAAATCTCTGCTGGCATTAATATAAACATATCCAAAAGAAAACCAAGAACGAAGAAAAAGATTATTGAAACTCCAAAACAAGGATGGTTGCATCCAAATACATGATCCACAGTTGCAGAATCAGAACACCACCAAACTTCAAAATACTCTGCATAATTTTAACTGTTCATTCTGCAACCAAAACAGGTTGAAAAACAGATGATAACTTACTGCTATTCCAAGTGCAGTACTACTGAAGAAGAGGTAAAGGAAGGTTCCCAATAATTTCAAGGCTGCCAAAGCATCAATGTTGCTGATATTAAGCGATTGGACTGAATTGAAAAGCACAATCGAGGTAGCATCATTCACTACTCCCTCCCCAAAGATGGCACTGTAAAGGAAGGGTGTATCATCTTGATTGAGGACCTTCGACATGAGAAAAAAGAATTTGCAAATTAATGGCGTGTTTCAATTATTGAGTACAAATCCACTCACCATCTTTTCGATTAATTTTCGGGATGTACCTGCAACGTGCAAACGGAATCTGTGGCTGATAGTATGGCACCAATAGCTGCACGTAAATGAAGCTCTAACAATCAACACACGGGGATGAAAAGGGATCAAAGCAAAGAATCCAAAATAAGTGTGAGTAAAGGTCACCTAAGTAATCTTTAATATCCAGGGTTGTCACACCAATCCTTTTGAATAGCAAACCGACCCCTACAAAGGAAAATAATAACCATAATTACGTTAGGCTCCTTTGATTCGATATTGTATATGAACGTATCATGTAAATAGCAATTCCACCAGTACTGACTTGTACTAATAGTATTGCAATTGGTGATATGGGTTTACCAATGGATATTAGTTAATCAATTTATTGATGCTAAAGACATGATTGAAATAAAATGATTTCTAGGCAACAGAAGAAATCGTGTTTTGGAAATCTGAAAGAAACACAAACAAGCAAAAGGCACAAGCAATGCCTCATCTTACCGAGTGATATGAGACAGAACGATATAATTGTGCCAATTATTCCGAACATCAATATTATTGAGATGTTCTTGAAGAATTGCTTTTTCTTGACCTGGAAACTACAATAAAAAATCCATTCAGTAAATCAAAACTCAAGGTCAAAAACAAAAAAAGGTTATGCATCTAAGTATCTAACTAGATTGAGAAGGAAAACCATCCCAACACGTGAAAACAGATCCGATTACAAAATACGAAAATACCTAGAGATTTAAACAAATTTTCTTGCAGAACCAAATTCCCCAGTGCTATAGAATTGACTCAAAATGAATCCCACATTAATCCATTACTCAAATCTTTATTTAGTTTGAGTAAAAAAACCAATAAAAACTCCACTTCATATGAGGTACTCAAATGGGAAACCCAAATCCAAGCGGAAAAGCCCGATTGATGGCATAATTCAAACAGTTAAGAAGCAAAATGGCCTTAATAAAAAAAATTTAGGATCCGAGGTCTTCGAAGATTTAAGTAAAAGATTGAACAACCTCAATTTGGTAAGGTCTGAGTCAAGGAGCTCTCACTGCACAATTTCTACATACGTGTTGTTTACTCCCACAAACATATAGACCTATGTTCATACACACATGCACACGCGCTCTCGCTCATACACGAAGGGAGGGAGGGAGAGAGAGCCAGCCTGACTTTTCAGGAGGTTAAAACAAAAAATAAAGATTGGGCCGTTTTTGCTAGACTATTATAAAGGATACAAAATAGGAGACACCCCTAAAATTTGAAAAAATTTTGAGGCCTAAAGCGGCCGCCTCTTTAGCTTAGAACCGGCTCAGAAAGATATCTTACCCAGCGTTGAAAATGATTGGGGGCAGCAGATAGATGAAGAACAGTTCTTCACTGAAAGTAAGTATTTGCGAGCTGTGGCCTTTGCTGATCAATAACACCACTAACCCAGCCACCAAACCCTAACACCAAATACCGAAAACACGAATTGCTATCAGCCAAACTGATCGAAACCCATTTCATAAAACCAAAAACCCAGTTCACAAACAACCATAATTACAACTATACAAACCAGAAGAAGGGCAGTGATCGATTCATTTGCCCACCGATTCTCCTCGATGAGGTGACCAATCACGATGCAAGCACAGAGGAGGGTGACAAACACAGTGATGGCAACAACAGTGCTTACATCGAGAATTGAAGAGGAGGAGGATAGTGAGAAGTGGACCGGAATTGAATCAGAGATGCCCATTTTTTATGACTACTACTTGTTGTTGAGGTGGTTTTTGTAGATTTTGGCATTCACAAATTGGGTGAACAGAGATGGGGAAGAAAAGGAAGGTACTGGAGAGAAGTTTTGAATCAGGAAAATGGAAATCAGGAGGATTCCAGTGGCTGCTATAAAATATTACCCACAGCTTCTGCGTATTTCTTTACTAGGGAATGGGATTTCAAGGTTCAGACTTGTAGGCTATATATATAGCAATACTACGAACGCAATTTTAGAATACAACTTCGAATATAAACTTCGTTCAAAACCGTTCAATACACATAGTCTCACGTACATGTAACGGCTCCAAATAAAATTGTACTCTTTACCATTTTTCTCTAGTACTATCAACTTTTTAATTGTTTTAGCGTAAATTAATCAGAATACATGAATTCACAAAAACTTTTGGACCGATTTATTGAGACTTTTGCGTTCAACTGTAGTTGGACCCCGCTAATGAATGATGAAATTTGTTCCACAATTGACAGTGAGTTATGAAAAGAAAGAGTTGAGACTCAAGGTGGAGGGAAGAATGGTTGTTGGGGAGTTGTGTTGGATTCTCTACAAACAAGACCATTTTTGGATGCGTGGAACTCAATGTTTTCGGTTGGATTGTCGCGACAAGTGGAGGGGGTCATCAGTGAAGTTACTGTATTATCCTTAAGTTATCATGTAAAAAGACAGAAATATCCTTCGAGTTGTAGTGTTGGGGACCTTTAATTGGAGGTAGGAGTTGGATGGTTGTGGTCGCACACTTATACCGAGGCTATTAAGACACTGTACAGTTCGTGGGTAGCGGGTGTGGCCGTTAGTTGGCGCTTAAATTTTTACAAAACTTATTGTGACACGTGGCCGATGCCCTATTCAATTTGGATATCGAGGAAGATTTTTTAGGATATCAAAGTTCCGTTCCAGAAACCTTCTTAAAGAACAAGCAGTTTATTTCACATTTTTAAATTTAAACATAATGTAAATGAAAAATAACTTTTTTTTATTTTTTTTACACCATTTAAAAGATCTCAATGAGATCTATCAAATAAGATCATATTACTAGAAAAATTATTGGTATAAACACATGATTTTTAAGTTTGAAATTGTCTTTTTAAAAAATACTACTTATTCCCGTTTCTGGAATAAGGCCTAAGGGGAGTGAAATAGATAAAGAAAACTTATCGAAAATCATACCCCAAGAACTTTAAGACTCCAAAACGAACAAAACTAAGCTAAGAAACACAGGAACTCCTCTCTATGCCTCGAATAATTATTAAGGGCCCGTTCCAGAACACCTTCTTAAAAAATAAGTACTTATTTCACATTTTCAAACTCAAAAATAATGTAAACGAAAAACAATTTTTCAATTTTTTTTTACATCGTATTAAAGATCTCGATGAGATCTATCAAATAAGATCCATATTGATAGAAAAATTATTTGCGTAAGCACATGATTTTTGAGCTTGAAATTGCTTTCTTAAAAAATAAGTACTTATATACCGTTCTGGAACGGAGCCAAGTGGTGTTAAGGTGCCCATGACCCTTATCACCACACATTTTTGCAAGATCCAATACTACTTATGTAGACCCCACATGAATGTTTGAAAGGTGTTGGGCACCGATCACTGAATAATACATCATCTCTCCTTAAACATCCAAACTATGGCAACACTACTCATGTACCCATTTTCCTATGTACCTACTGTTCACGTACAATTTTGCCTATGCACATTTGTTTTCGTAAAATTTCCGTCGCAGGATCGCACAAAAGTACTCCGGCCCGTAAGAGTTTTTTATGTGATACTGAAATCGCAGGATATCAAAGGTATACCGACGTCGTTGGTACAACGTACAAGTGATCTAAACTCTCAAACTACTAGGAGTAAATTTGTAGTCATCACAATTACGATTCCAACATTCTTCTCGTTGGTCGCAAAGGAGAGCATCTTAGCAAAACAATGACGATTCTAACGATGAGCATTGGAATTTGGAATAAATTTCATTTAAATATGCCTGAGATCCTCTATGCCGAGTGTATTTTGGGCCATTAGATCACACAAAAATTTCAAAATATTAAAAAAACCTCATACAATCTAACAGCCCAAATGCACTCGGCACAAGAGCACATTATTTTTTGGCACAAAGAATTTCAGGCCGTATTTATGGATCTTATTTGACATTTTAGAGTTGAGATCCATAATTAATGAAAATTTAGGGAGATATGGAGAGCCTGTTGCAATAAATGGCACTTTGACTAAAATAGAAAGTATCATTTCATGTGTTCCTCATCACATTGGAATTTCATGATCATTAAGATTTTTTTTTTTTTTGATCCGTGATCATTCAGATCTAACCTTCACCGGTTAGAATGCAATTTCACAAGTATTTAATCTTCATTTGGATCTCATTTCTTTAGCTGATTTAACATGTTGATGGATACTCTACAAGTAGCTCTCAATCAAGTCAACTCGAATGCAATTAAAACCCATATGGTTCAAGGAAGTATATGGAAATCTATATAATAAAACACAAGTGTGTGGGGGATAAGTTGTTAGAACGGTTCAGATTCATTTGATCCATACGTTGTAGTGCATCCTCCAAATTCATGGTTAAGTGCCCATAGTTTTCATCTAAATCACACAACTGCCATACCCTTTCAGTTTTCTTGTGTTCAGAGAGAGAGGGAGAGAGAGAGAGAGGAAAAACGAGGAAAAAATAATCGGAATTCAAAATTCACTGTTCTCTCTCTCTGTGTTCTAGTGAAAACTTTTTTATTCTAACTGTCGCTTTGTGCCGCAAGCACGAGTAATTTCTTTCATGCCACCAAAAAAATGATCACATACTACATATTAATGAATCGATTTAGTATTTGAGTCACCAGCAAGTGCCGTAGGCACGGGCAATTTCAATCAGGGTGCGTAGTGCTGTAGGTACGGGCAAACATTAGTATTAGTATAAATTAGAAGATGCAATTAAATAGAAAGGAAAATAACAATCTCTATTATAAATTAGAAGACGCAATTAAATAGGAAGGAAAATAAACTGAGGTAGATGGGTGAGCTATGCGTGCGTCATCTTCGTAAACACCACAAAAGTAGGATAAAAATGGTTCGAATTGGTTGGGTTTGTACAATCCTTCACCGAACTAAGCAGAAATTTCAGTTTGAGAAAACGAAAAGTCTAACGAAACCGACGAGGCACGCCAATGGAAGCCACCAACAGGCATGCGGGCCCACCTTGGGTCTAGCATGGATGATTCGAACCGTTTAATAATTTAAAAAAATATATGAGTGGATAAGTGAAAAATCAGCTCAATCTGATATGTATGTGCTCTATTCAATCTTCCATTTTTTTCACGAATTCAAAAAAAGAATGAAAAAAATAAAAGATTGAATCGAGCACCTACACATATCGGATTGAGTTGATTTTCACAGGCCCAATCGTTTTTTTTTTTTTAATTATTGAACAGTTCGAATTATCTATGCGGACCCGGAATATGCCCCAAGCGCCGGTCGGTATGTGTAGCAGCGTCCGAAAACTTGAGAAAATTAGATCGAAGCCAGACCAACTCATAACTCATAAGTGGATGATCTGGTTCTGTACATTGGTTCAATCATTTCTGTTTTTGGGTTTCACGCAACAAGAAACCTCAAAATTTTCAAAAAAAAAATAAACAAAGGGAAAATGACGGTCAATGACGTGTATTAATAATTAATACCCGCTAAGAATATTTTCTGCATTCATAAATATTCTTCACTTGTCATTGGCAGATATTAATTATTAAAATACGTCATGGGCCGTCATTTTTCCTAATAAAATACGATTTTTCTATTGTTAGTCCACTGGGTTGACAATAAGTCTACTAGAAAACAAGAAAACTATGTATTTTGTGTATTTTTTTATACCCTTTAATATATATTCACATATTTATTATTGTCAGCCTATTGAGCAAATTTTAGAATTTTTCAATAAACATTAAGAGAATATTTCGCAGGTCTCATTTGGCCCACGTCCACTTGCAGTCAAATATATTGTATAATAGTACAGTAACATCAAACGATCCGATCCAATCCAATCCAATAATAAACAAAATAAAAGAATTCTCCGAATCATCAATAACTTCAACTACATAAAACTGAACTACAAAATCGACAGCGTCACAAAAAATATTATGCTCCATTTCAGAACACCTTCTTACAAAATAAGTACTTATTTCATATTTTCAAACTCAAAAATAATATAAATGAAAAATAATTTTTTAATTTTTTTGCACCGTATTAAAAATCTCAAAGAGATTTATTAAATAAGATCCATATTGATAGGAAAATTATTTGCGTAAACACATGATTTTTGAGCTTGAAATTGACTTCTTAAAAAATACTAAGTACTTATTTCTCGTTATGAAATGGGGCCTTAGTTGAACTTCCTATACAATTTTACCAAACGTCCAACATTGCTTCAGAGTTTACACTAAATTTTAAAACAATTTTGGACATTTCTTAAACGCACTTATCGATGTCGAATGAAATTAATTTTTTACAGGGATTTTAAACCAAATATATTGGACGAAATGAACAGTTTCGATTATTTTTCTTAAATCCGAGATGGACCTAAAAGTGAGTTGTTTGCCCTATCTGTGCAGGCGCTGATGGACCAGTAGCTTTTATGACTGATTGCTCATGAATTGATTAGCTATAAAAGGATGCGATACGTGTCCACGTGATTAACGGCCCGAAAAGAAAGGGCAAAAAAACATGTAACATTTGAGTTCTCAATTTTTTTTTTTCAATCGTCATAAATCAGCGGGGGTTAGTGAGGGGTATTAGAGTTAACACAGGGAGTCCAGAAGCTATCCATAGCTTGGACACCAGGGGCAGGGGTCAAACCCAGGACCTTCTCCTTAGGGGAGAGATGACAAACCAACTGCGCTGGACAGTAGTTGTCATTTGAGTTCTCATTTAATGGATTAATTAGTGAACAGTCCTGGACCAAAATTTTCCTTAATTTTGTTATATATCAATATTATATAAATCAACGGAGATTAGAAAAAAGTTAGTAAATTAGTTCACATCAAATTTTAAAAATTATCCATAAGGAGCATAACCTTGAATCCTAAATGTCAGTAACAGGGCTTGAACTCTGGTCTCCTATTACATGAGGAGGACTAAGACGTCAATTTGGGGGGTGTTTTCAGTAGTGAAAAATTTATAGATTTTTATTTGTGGTTGAGAAGTTGTTAGGTGCTTTCGGTAGTTAATAAATTGTTGAGAAATGTCAAGTTGTTTCTGGTAGTGAATAAATAGTTGATGAGTTTATGAGTAAAGCTACTGTAGCAAAAATTTGTTAATGAAAACTAGATGATAAAATGCTAAATTTTTTTTATTAATAAAAATAAAATGGTAAAATGCGTTAATTTTTTTTTTTTTTTTTTTGTGTGTGGTTTTTGTCGGCGGAAACACCACTTTAGTAATCTCTGCCATTGGCAATTTTTTCCATTTAATGAGGTGTAGGACCACCTTGTCTCCGTCAACTTTTTAGCACAAGATCAGATACGGTCGTGACGCTACGCTGATGCCGAGGGTCTCGTGAGAGTCACGTGTTTCAAACCAAAGCCTTTTTTTTTTTTTTGGAAAGTAAACCTAAGCTAAAGATTAGGAAAAGTTGCACCGCTCTTTAGTAATAGTATTTACAAACTGTTGTACATGATTATAACATCATACAGGACAGATTGACAGCAAATTGGGTTTATCCACTCTGTTTTTTCTACTGTAGGTGTTCGGAGAAGTTTATGCGCAATTCGACATATCTTAGGAGATTGTAAGTCCACTGTTCACTAACGGAAGCCAACTCGAAGCACGAACAAATGCTCCGTATGAATTTGGTCCCAAATAAGTAGATAGAACGTGAGAAGTTTTGAACATGAAAACTTAAGAAGAGACAAACCTCTAAAATCCCAATAATAACCACTAGGCCAACCCTCGGAGTTAGTATTCTACTGTTTGTACGCCAAAACTTTTTACTTGGAAAATGCGAATAAGTTAAAGTATGATTTATAGATTCTATATGTTGAATTATACTTCCTCTGTTTCATATTGAGAGACTATCACGAAAAGTCATGTCATTTTTTAAATCAAAAAATCAACTACTTATGTGTATAATTTTTCAAAATTTTTTGCACCAAATTAAAATACTAATTGAGGTCTTTAATATTGCGCGAAAAAATTTGAAAAATTATACACGAAAGTAGTCGATTTTTTGATTTAAAAAATGGCAAAAAAGAGAAAATAAGACTCTCAATATGGAACAAAAGGAGTAGATGTTTAAAAAAAATGTTGAATTAAAGATTTACTTCTTTTTCAGTACAATAAAGTTTGCAATTTCCAACTATGTATTTTCTATTTTATCGAACAACACCAAATTATTAAGTTGAATTGTGAGGCTCCTTTAAGAGTTAAGAGCCCATATATATGTCGTAAGCAAATTGTCTCTCATGAAAAACCACAACAAAAGTGCGACGGTTCAAATCAATTCGGGTTGTGAATTTTGCAAATCCCACACTTCAAAATCTCTCTCTCTGTACCCCTAAAACACCCCCCGCCGCCGCCCGTCTCACTCTTTCCCCTCCCCCAGGATTTTATGCCCCAATGGGTGACGGGAAGGGAGAGATTTCTCCCCCTCGTGGGGTTTTCCGTCTCTTGTTCCTAGACCTCGGAGATTTTCTCTTATTCCCCCTTCATACCCATCCTACACCTCCCCAAACCACCATCCGCCGCCCCTCCTCTGCCTCTTCCGCCATATAGTTCGACAGTTGCTTTGCAAATGGTGTTTGCTGGAGGCGCCCTCTCCTGCCAGAGTGGGAGATCTAGGTTGGTGAATGAAGTCTGCTTTGGTACGATGGATTCCGTTCGGTTCTGTTACCGTTTTTTCTCTTTTTGCTGGTTCTCGTTTTTGGTGTCCCATGTGTGAAATTTCTCCCTGTTTGTGGGGCTTTTTTCACCCATGTATGAGTTTTTTTTGTTGTTTTCTACGGCGCCGTCTCTGTTTAGAGAGATGGATTTAGTTGGAGTTTGGTATAGTTATGAACTGAGTCTTCTCCTTTTTTTCTTCTTAATCCCTTGTTTAATTTAACCCATGTTTATGAATGGAGTTTTCTCTTGATGTATTATTTCTTTAATCTATAATATCACGTGTTATCGTTTTGGGAAAAAAAAAATTCAATTCGGGTCGATTTACAAGTTCTGCAATTTTTGTACCCTAGCAAATAAAGCTAGTGTATGAAAATTATCGGTATCAAAATATCATGGCAAAGAAGATAAACTTGATTAGGCTGCTAAACTTTATAAGGCACGCAACTGATTCTCTCTCTCTCCCCCCGACGGTTAGAGATGTTCGGATTAGCTTATGCATATCTCGACTAAATTCTTTTTCGATCCGGTCAAAAGCAGGTCATCCATATCAAGACTAGAGAATTCATGTGTAAGTTCTTTCTTGCAACCTGACTCGAAAAATTGAACCCTGATCAATTATGTAAGAGCTCTCTCTTGTTTTTTTTATAAGACCATCCATTGAAATCTATAATAAGCTAGATCAATTTTTATAATAAGCAGATCAATTTTTGAATCTTATCCGCTACATAAATCCAAGGGTTTATATTTAATCTTTCATAAATCTTCACCCTCCATTCTATAAAATGGCATTTTCGTAAATACTTATCAATTTTTGAGCAAAAAATTGATGGCATCTCTTCTGAAGCGTCTCTTTCCAATTGATGGTGGCTCTTCGTTCCCTCTGCATTCTCTCTCCACCACAGACATCTTGATAAGCCATCCTACGTCTCTCATCCTCTTCATTTGATCATGGTTATCTACAATGAACTGAAAGTTTCAAACAGAAAAAGAAAGGGGAAAAGTGAGGTTTGATAATTCATTTAGACTCTGTTGAGAATGCGTTGCGTTCGGGCACGGACATGCACTAGAAGAACTCTGTCTGAACATAATTTAAGAAAAATCTTCCTGTATAAATCAATTTTGTTGACTGGGGTGGTCAATAATTTCGTAATTCATTTTAGTTGTGCTTAAAAAGCGTTGTGTTGTGCCTTAGACACGAGCAAACCCTAGTGTTATTATACATGCAGTTAAAATCTTCTTCAGCCGAACGTTTTGATTTAGGCACGAACATATAAACATAGTCTTATACCAATGAAACTTTTATATCATTTCCATTTTCAGATTATTAAGGCTAAGTTCCGCTAAGGGTTTTTTGGACTTTTTCTTGGATATTTCAAAAAATAATTGGGTAAACGTCATAATTATTTTACCTTTCTTATAAATCTTGAGACGAATCAATTGTCCAGATGTTGGGTTCGGTTTTTGTCCCGATGGGTCTTCCCGGGTGGTTTTGTTCCGATCTAGTTTTCCCAGATCGAGTGACTGATTTCCACAGGTTTAATGTTATCTTTGATTCAGAGCTCCGCCATCCCGAGACGGTGGTGTCTAGGTACTAGCTCCACGTTAGCCGGCCATGTTGACGGTGTGAAGAAGTAAGCGTTTGGCTCTTGTATAGGCGCTAGACACTAGTTTTCATCTCTTAGTCTTTTCTTGTATTGTGTCTCTGTTTGTTTGTATTTGGGTGGAAATTTGTACTTGCCGTATGTCATGTTCTGTATTCGGAGTTATTTGTAAATGTCGTATGGCTTGATTAATGAATTTGCTTCTTCCGTTGAAAAAAAAAAAAGACGAATCAATTATCCATAAAAGTTAGGTACAAAAGTAGCAAACGCAAAAAAAAAAATTTTTTTTGAATAAGAACAAAATAAAAAAATGCTAAAAATCTTAGTGAAACTTAACCTAAGCTAGGTTGGAACGCTTTTAGCCGCAAGGTCCGCAACCTAAAAAATAATCATACTTTGTCATAGTGCACGAATTGTAACGAAAATATTACACGAGTAGTTACATTTATAAAAAGCCTACAGGGTACATAATTACATCTCTATGTTCAATTAAAAAAAAATTCAAAATGATAAACTTGAATGCATTTTTGTTGGACAGAAATCCGTAAACCATAATTCTTTAATTGAAGTTAGAAGTGAAATCAGATTACTTCGAATGCTGCTAATTGGTTGGGGCCAATTTTGAGTTGAACCAATTGATTTAAAAAAAATTCTTTTTGGAAAAAGTTTAAGCGAATCTTGACTGTTGTTTATTACAATAATGGACGGATAGAGATTGGTTGTGTGTTGTGTTTTACACAACTGTTGCGTGTAGCACTTTTGTTAATCCCTAACATTAGGTAAACATCAGCCACAAAGAAGTCAAATTGAAATTGGTAGTATTTGCTCTCGTGACTTTTCTTTTTGCTTGTCTTGTTTCGGAAGTTCTGCTAAGTGCAAACCCTCTTTGGCGGAATTAGGGGCCGTGTTGTGCCCTCCAAGGCCTTGCGGGGGCCGCTTTGGTCTTGCTCTGATGATCAGAAATATTCATTTCGTAGAGTAGAATAATTCTGCAAAAAATCAGTTTAATCGGATATTAATAAGTGCCTCATCAAAATATTTTTATTTTGAAAAAATGGATCCGAAACACTGGATCGAATGAAAAGGGTAGTGATTTTGCACTCCTCCTTCTAGCATCCGCATACCATTTTTTTTTTTTTAAATTCACGTGAAATTATCCTTTAACCATTTCATTAGTTCAATTTTTCACCCTTCAAGAGATCATATAGTAAATTCATATGAATACAAATAAAAAGAAGAGTGTGGATGGTAAACAAAAGAGTGCGAAAGTTCAATTCGCTAAATGAAAATATGTTCAATTAACATGTGCTTATTTGATAGGATATAACACAAAGGTTGATGTATGATTTGTTCATTTATGAAGGCTTTAATTTCTCAAGTGGGGTCTGGTTTGATGGGTCAAAAATCGATAAATTATTTGGTGATCTTTGGACAACGAGGTGTCCCATCATTCTTATCCACGCAAATGGGTGATAAATAAGACTGTTGGGGCAGTGCTACAACAACCGAATAATTACTCAAGAAACACGGACAAGAGTTGCGCTCTTATTTTGTGGATGCGATGGCAGTAGGATTGGCAATTGGGAGGGGTCGGGGTCGGAGGGTACTATTCCTGTCCCTGACTCGATCCCCAATAGGGATTTGTTTTTTTCCTCCATCCTTACCCCAAACGAAGAATGGGAATTTCCGTAGGAATTCAAAGTTTTCACTTAAAAAAGAAAAAGAAAAAAACTGATTTCAAAAACAGGGAATGGCAGAATACATAAGCCGAAATGCTAGATGCCATATGTGGACTTGCGTATACAAAAAATGCAAAATAGGCCACTAATTAATAGCTCCAAGCAGCAAAATTATACTCCACAGTACATCATTAAGTGCAAAGACAGTGGCATCAAAGTTCATAGAAGTCAAGAAAACATCAAAGCAAAATAAACAGCAGAGCTTTCACTAGTTCTTTATTGGCGCTGGAAATAAGCTATAACCCTATAAAAATATTTCGGGGAATCAGGGAAGGGGCGGGTAACAAACGGGGAACGGATTCGGGTTGGAGATATGTCTGTTCCTGCCTCATACCCGATTCCCGAAAGTTTTCAAATTTTTTTTTCCATATTCTACCCAATCTCCAAACGGATCTTCAAATTACCGATCCATTCGAGACGGGAATCAGATCAGATATGGATGGATCAGAAATTGTCATCCCTAGACGGCAGTCATGGTACAATTCAGAATTGATACAACTGGAAGAAAGTGAAATATTTGTCCCTATTTTGATAAGGGTCCATCTATTGAATGATACTTGTACCAGCTTATAGAAGCTGCTTATCAAATGCGACAAAATCTTGTTTACAAAGCTGTTGTAAACAAATGTTTACATAGCTCAATTTCGACCGTCTAAAAGTGTTTTGGCCGGTCCGAATTTTTAAAAAACTATTTGTGCAAACTATCCACACGAATAGTTTTTTTAAAATTCGGATCATTGATTGTCGAAACAGATAGCTAACATTGCATGACTCCGTAAATAGGTTGTTTGCAGCTGCTCTGGAAATAAGTTTCTCCCATTAAATTCTCCTACATTCAACATTTGTTGTCAGATTTTACAAATTTCATTTAATTTTCTTCATCCGAAACATGACTTTTTAGACATCAAAATGATGCGGCGGAAAATGCTTGAGTCATCTTAGAAACATGATTCGTTGCATATTACAGCTGGTTTTATTTGGTTCATTCACAAGAGGAAGCAATTCATGAAGCAGCTAA
The DNA here is from genome assembly GCA_014282245.1 of Rhododendron simsii. Taxonomy (NCBI): domain Eukaryota; kingdom Viridiplantae; phylum Streptophyta; class Magnoliopsida; order Ericales; family Ericaceae; genus Rhododendron; species Rhododendron simsii. The sequence goes on from CM024959.1 coordinate 26,253,209, forward strand.
AGCAGTCACCATTTGAAAACAATCAAAAACAGCTTTGGCGTCTGAACTGTTGAAGGAAAGTACAAACTCACAAAAAAACCAAAAACAAAAAGGGAAATAGACCATTAAAATTAATATTATTTCCACCCAATTGCCTTTCAGATTATTCAATAGTCCGGGAGCACCGTCATGTGATGCTCCGGACCACCCCATAGCAACACATTCTCGTGAGGTCCATGACTAAGCGTATAGACCCCACATAAATATGTGAAACTGAAATGGTCCGGAGCACCACGTGGCTGCTTCCGGACTACTAAATAATTGCTCAAAATAAATCCAAGATCCAAACATGTGTAGTTCATTCTTCTAAATACTACTATTAGTAGATCTCAGATATTAAGTCAACAGTGCCACGTTCATGCTGAGCAAAAAACCAGTGCCATGTTCATGCATCCTGGGCCAAAAAACATTGCCATGTTCATTTCCTATATGGGGGAACAAATTACTGAAGAGACTACAGCTAGCAAATCAAAATTGGGAAATGATTTTGTGCCGCATACATCTGCAATCCTCAAAATTAAACCCAAAGTCAGTTGACTTCCACCGAACAAGATCAACAATGACATCATGAACACAACTTGCATACTGGCAGTTCTTACAACTAAACCATTACCTAACAATGAAGGGTACTTTTTCTACCACAGGTAACTAAGGAATCCAATGTGCAATTGGTGCGATATTTGAAGCAGAGTGTTAAGTAAGAAGAATGCCCAAAATCTGGTGGCCGAGATGGTATCACAGATGTGGCAGAATTTGGCTCTTGTTCGCAACTCCCAACTCGCTACAACCTGAAATCTGGGAAAGTTTCATCTTTTTGCATCAAATCTGACAAACTTCACCTAAAATTTGCAGAAAAGGGGCTCCAGATTTCTTGATTTCATCGACACGTTGCACTAGAGCATGAAATGATGTTCTCCACCTGAAAAAAAAAAAAAGGGAATAGTTATGGATCTACAGAAAAGTTAAGCGCATGAAATTTTAATCTGGAAGTGATCTAGAAAGGAAAAATGGGCAGTGTAGAGGACATGAAGTGGGGTCCTTGATCAAATTTTTATAGAAAAGGTCCTTTGGTGGGTATGACAGAAAATAATAAAATGTGATCTGTTTTGTGATCATCAAAAGGGTTTCTTTTGTAGCACAAAAAATGTGATTCAAAAACCTGTTAGAATCCCATGGCGGATCACAATTCATAAAACAGTCAGAGATACGGCAGCAGAACGAAGCTTCACACCATCATCCTCCCACTTTGATTGGGGGGCACTTGCTCCAGCTACAATTGCCTATAAGATATAGCGCACAAGTGTATGTCAACACGTTATAATAAGAAGAAGATCCATCAATATATCTGAAATGGAAAGATAGGATCCTGAGCTATTTGAGTCAGCAAATTTAACAAGGACCAGTCCATAGAATCGAATGAGTGTAGGGCTCATAAACGAGCCGAGCAGTCCATCGGATTGGACTGTAGATAGGAGGACTACATATTTTGCTTTTGGTTGAAACTTTTGCAGTCAAGATTAAATATGCATCGGATATTATACCCTACAATATGAGATATGAGGGTGCGAATCATGCGTCTTCCAAACTTTACCAATGGTATGAACAAATCCCTTGCTTCATCCAAATGTGTAAAAGTAAATATGCATCGGATATTATATCCTACAATATAAGATACGAGGGTGTGAATCATGCGATACCATTAATCCCTTCCATATTTATCCAACGTGATCACTTTGTGAAGCAAAGTCCATCGTCTAGGTATAAAGAAATATGAAGTATATGAGCGTGAGGGCACCCTCACTTCAATAGCTATCTTTTGTGGTTGTGTTCAACTAAAGATTGTGTAGATGGTTTCAGAGCTGGGTCCCAGGGATGGGTAGGATTTGTGTCTGACCTGCATGTGGCATATGTGTTTTAGTGAGCACGCTGTGAGTGAGGGAGGGTGTGAAAGAAAGGCCCCCATCGACTGTGCACCAAAATGTGAAGTACATAAGCGTGAGGGCACCCTCCCTTCAATAGCTAGCTTTAGGGTAGAGTTCTACGGCTCTACCCAAGACTGTGTAACATACTTACCCAATGTGATTACGTATCCCTTCAGTAATGTAATGATCCGCACCAGCTGACCTACTAACCATTCACCTTACCACGAGGTTCAAAAGGTTAACCTCAAGTTATATAGTAGCTGGCCATAAACATTTATATACCACATCAAATTCTCTCAATTTTCCAATGTGGGACTCCAAGTGGGTTTTCACAATCTCCCCACCTTGGCCGCAACGTCCTCGTTGCACCACATGGTCCATCACAGCCACCCACCAAGCGATGTGAGACAAGTACCCACTTTAAACACGTCAAGCTCCTCAAGCTCATCTTATGTGGGACCCACCCAAGCACAACAAGCTCCTCTCTTGTCGGGTCCACCCAAGCACATCTCTTAGTGAGACTCGCCCCACACTTCCGGTTGGTGTTGGCTCTGATACCACCTGTAACGACCCGCCTCAGCTGACCTGCTAACCATTCACCTAATCACGAGGCTCAAAAGGTTAACCTCAAGTTATACAGTAGTTGGTCACGAACATTTACATACCACATCAAATTCTCTCAAATTTCCAATGTGGGACTACAAGTGGGTTTTCACAAGTAATAAGACCATGAAGTAGATCTAGTGGTGGCTCCAGGAGCAAGATTGTCATCAAGAAAATAAAACCTAGGCAGTAGGCACACTACAACAAAATGCATATGAGAAAGAACTCCAACAGAGTAATGTTACAAATGATTGGAAACATGTAAATATATTAAATCTACAATTGTGCTCAATTAGTTTTCAATTCTGTATTGCACCGAGTATAGAGCGAATCGCAACCAAAGTTCTTGACAAAGCAATATGGTCATTTAACACTAAAAGGCACATGGCATCCCTTTCCACTATTTCTCTTTTTGATAATCAACATACCTTTCCACTATTAACAGCAGCTACGAGTGCAACATGCTGTCCATCTCTACCAAACTCATAAAAGTAATAAGTCCTGAAAAAAGTAGCTCAAAATTTTTTTAACCAAAAACCAATGTTAGAATTTTCTGTCAATAATAGCATAAAACATCAAATGATTAATAGATGAAAAGTATATCGAGCCAGATATCTCATTTGCTTTTATCATATAGGGAGTTGTAACAATTATTACTTTATGACCCCTCAACAAGCATGTTCGGCAATGCCACTGAGTTATTTGACATAGATTGTATAGTTGCTAACTAGCATATGAGCAGTAACGTACATGGTTAATGGCATTTCAGCTCTATTTCTTCATCTTTAAAATTGTTTTCCCCCTTTCCCAGTGAGGCAGAAGATACAGAAATGCAAACTGATGCCTATCCAAAAAAGTACTCCCTACACCTCCATTTTTTTATCCATTTTTTTTTTTTGCCACGGTCCCATCTAATTGAGTCAAGAAATAATTTAATTTCGAAAAACTTGAGATTTTTTTCACCAGTTTTCAAAAGGGAAATGATTTTAACACCCCCTTTTATCGATTGACACTCCTTTTTTTTTTAAAAAATTCAAGTGAAAGTACCAATTTGCCCTTCAAATGAAAAAGTGATTCAAGAGGAAAGAGAAATTTAGTAATTTCACATGAGTGAAAGACAAAAAAGGGAGTGCCAATGGATAAAAGCGGAGTGTGAAATCATTCTCGGTTTCAAAATCAGCAAGAACAAAATAAATTGCAAAATTTATGTAACGACCCATATTTTGGTGTTTAAAATTATCATTTTTTTTTAGATTTCGAAAAAAAAAGAAAGTATTAGTTAAAAATTTGAGGTGGCACAATGATTTATATGGAACAAAAAAAGAAAAAGAAAACGTGAAGTGATCGTGTGTAGTGTGGATCTCTGAGGTTTGTGAATATCATAGGTGTATTTGCCGTTTTGGGAAAAAAGAAAAGAGAAGAGAAAAAGAGATGGTCCCATATTATTTTGGTTGAGGTTTGTGAATATCATAGGTGTATCTATTGTTTTGGGAGAAAAAAAAGAGATGGGTCCCATATTTTTTTGGTTTGGATGTGTGGCTTGAGAGGAGTTGGTGACCATGTAATATGCTTTTAGTTGAACTCTATTTTTTTCTTCTCCCAAAACGGCAAATACACCTATGATATTCACAAACCTCATAGATCCACACTACAAACGATCACTACATGTTTTCTTTTTTTGTTCCATATATACAATATACAATTGTACCGCCTCAAATTTTTTACTAATACTTTTTTTTTTTTTGTTTCGAAATTTAAAATTAATGATAATTTTAAACTCCAAAATATGGGTCATTACATTTAAATGACTTTTCAAAAGATCTACAAAAGTGAAGTTGAAAAAAAAGATGGAGTAATAGTAAAGGCAAATGGAGCGGAGCCCCGTCATTTGTGGTAGCAACCCCTAGTGTCAACCTGAAGGTTTACTTACTTGAAACTTTCGTCTTCTCTAACTTTTATTGTGCGAGCAGAGTATATCGTTGAACCACCTGCACGGTAGGAAAGGCATTATGAGGACTGAATTCAGCTGAACATGAATCCACAACAAGTTAAGGTGTCATTTATAAATTATAATAATAGTTATACGGGAAGAAAAGATTAGGTGAAACAAAATAAGTTGACGGTTTATTTGCACATAGACTAATGAACATAGGTAATACCAGGAACAAATATTTTTGCTGCCTCCTTCAACGTACCCAAATCTGTAATATCTTTGGCCTGGTAAAGTTGGTAAAACTCAGGAGAGTTACTCAGACAGGCAACTATATACAATACACGAAACAAAAAACAAAGATAAAATGTTCTTTAAGTATGGTACACCAGATCCCATTTCGGATATTACTCTTCAGTTGCAGCATGGAGGTTTTTGTTAGGTCACACACACACACTTTCCAATTGATCTCAAACTATTTATATAATGGCCACAGGCCCACAACCTTCAACTTATTGCTCATTTGGAGTAGAAGTTAGACATGTCTGACGTTAATGTTAACAGTAATATTGTAATAGCAGATCCTTAGTGAATACAAACCTGCAACTGCAAGATTTTAGTTCTGGGGAAATGATTTATTAACCTAATTGTAAATCGTGTGCATGGAAAACATTATGTGCAATGCTACAAACTAAAGTACTAGGTCAAAAAGAGAATCCAATTATACCATAACCAACTCCATGAAACAAGAGACAGGCTTGATATGGGAAGATTTTTGGCAGCATATGCTGCTCAAACTTGAATTCGAACCCCAAAAAACCAATTGCACAGATCAGAAGGAAGCAACATATTGCACACAATCACTAATTGGGTGATAAGGCAAGTAGTTGTTTATTGCTACAGCAGAATTTGGGAAGGGCATATAAGCAGAATATAGATATCCTAAAAATAGTAATTCTCGGTTGTGTCAAATAGATATGGAAATCAAGAATGGATACCATGAAACATTACCATGCAACTAACATCAGACATAATCAATCAGGCAAGTAAAGTCATTAATCAATATAATTGGACCTTCAAATTTTAACACCCTTATGGACATAATTAGTTAAATCAAGACCAAAAGGCAATATATTATCAAAATTGCCCCACAAAACGATAGAAGAGAAATATGGGATGAGTAGAGGGTAGCCGATAATTCTTTCATTGGCCGCATTGGGATATGTGGTAGTGATAATACGACTCCTAGGCTTCATCTCCTATAAGTAGATTATTGCCCCACAAAACGATAGAAGAGAAATGTGGGAAGAGTAGAGGGTAGCCGATAATTCTTTCATTGGCCGCATTGGGATATTTGGTAGTGATAATACGACTCCTAGGCTTCATCTCCTATAAGTAGATATTGATGGTACATGCAGGATCAGAAATCAGACAATCACCTTATTCATTGGGATTTTACTGGAGAGCTTGTGTAACACCCCATCCCATATCGGAAGTCTACATGGATGATCTTGCGCATATAACAAACCTTGTGGGCTACTACTAGTACCTTGGGCTTAAGTTTTTGGGCCATGTGGATCAAAAATCAAGGTAATGGGCCAGTGGTAAGCCTGGGGCGTTATAGGTGGTACAGAGGTATCCGTGTACACGACCATGTGGGCCTTGGAGTTTGGTCGGATTTGGTTGTTGGTTTGATTAGTATTGGTGATTATAGAGCTCAACCCCTCGTGAGAGCGCGAGGCTATAAAATTGGGGAGATTGTAACACCCCATCCCACATCGGAAGTCTACATGGATGATCTTAGGCATATAACAAACCTTGTGGGCTACTACTAGTACATAGGGCTTAAGCTTTTGGGCCATGTGGTATGGCTTGTGGATCAAAAATCAAGGTACAGGACCAGTGGTCTACTTGGGGCATTACATCTTGGGTAGCTGGATCTGGGGAGGGCCTTTCCTTGTAGCATTGGGATATTCATTTTCATCTTTTCATAGCTTGGATGGTGGGTTCTTCATACATGTGTAGTGTATTTGCGGGAAAAGGAATAAAAGGCCCTCTAAAGACAGCCATTATTCTATTTACGACTGAAAGAGTCATTTTGTCTTTTATGCAGGATGCCGGGGATAAAACCCTCCAGATATGCACCTATATTTCGCGAACTTTTGAGTAAAGCACGTTGGATCTAGTTTACTATTCCTTTCATCCAAATCCCAGCTCCTTCAATTTCATTTCAAATAATCTCCTTTTGTGGAGTAGTGTACTAAAAATGCAAATTGTTATTCTTAGCAAAATGTTTTTTTTTTTGAAAACCTTAGCAAAATGTTGATAGACACCATAACCATTATTTTTTCCACATATAAGTAATAACAATAAGAACTGCATTGATGGGATTGCACCCATGTAAAAAATAAAAGCAAATATACAACACAGTTCATTGCACAAACCTCTAAGAAAGTGATCTTTAGTTGATTAGACGGGCGAATTAAAACGCTTACAACCTCAGATCTGCATCAAGGGCCATCTGATATAAGAATGGAGAATAACCTAAAATATGTAACATAGAATGACACTACAAAAGCAGATTTATATTTTTTTCCACCTTGCAATATCAATTTAAGTAGTTCTTTGTGACAACAAATCGAAAGTTGAGTGATTCAAAGCTCGGAAGGATGAGAAATACATCAAGACAAAATCAAACAAGCCAATATAGCATTAGGAAACAGAAATATAGGTAGATAAAGAAGCGAAAAAATGAGACCCCTTGTTAGCCCAAAGGCTTCCTTAGAATGCCTTAGTGATTTTGATGATAACAAAGCATAAATTATTAAAAGAGAAATATAATTAATATTGCAATATTTGATACACATTTAAATAGATGGTTAATTTTGTAGGATTTGATTGAGATACACATGGAAGATTTGCACATCAAATTTGTAGCTCCAATAGTCAAGTTATACATAAGGAGGGAAAAGATTAAGGACAAATCTTTTTCCCATATTTTATTGGATGCAAAGGCTCTCAATGGAAGACAAATATTGGAGTATTAATGGACAAGGAAAGTTTGGCAAATTCAAGAATCATTGACTGCTATGGCTACCAAAATCGTTCAAACGGCTAGTGAAAAAAAAAAGGGATGGATTTTTGCTGTCAAGGATTTAATCATTGACTGCTATGGTTACCAAAATGGTTCAAACAGCTAGTGAAAAAAAAAAGGGAATGGATTTTTGTTGTCAAGGATTTATTCAATCAAGGCCATCTTGTATTGGCTTAATTCCAAATATGAAGCGGTCCAACATTCATACATTGAAGCATATATACAAGGCCATTGAAGAACAAAATAGAGATACACAAGTGAGCTTCACCGAAATACTCTTAAGGCATACAGTGATCAATCTCTTCATACTCTATTCTTCATCTTGATATCTATATTCTTGTGAGGAGAGAGTTCTTATTTTGATCTTCACTATAAAAGGGATTGTACACCCTTATTCATACTCTTGTGAGAGTTTATCTATTTGTGAGTGCTTTTGAAGAGAAATCACTTGAGGGTTAGGTGTTACTAGCACTGGAGTCAAAACTAGTTGGGTTAGGTATGACTAGCACCAGAGTCAAAAATAGTTGGAGCGATTAGGGATAGATTGCTCGTTGTAAACGTTGTCTAGCACCCTCGAGGCTAGAAGAACTGTCACTTTTGTAGATAGTACCACAAATCGCGAGTTGGACACTTGGGGAGTGGACTAGGCCATGAAGTTGCGGATGAACCACTATAAAACCTTGCGTTCGATTTCTCTCTTCCCTACCCTCTTTATTTTATGTTTGGCATATTTAAATTGCATGACTAATCTGGTTCGATCACTTCTATATCTATAGTTAAGTGAAGTAATTGATTGACTAATCATTGCATTGAATTTTGTACCTTACGATTGAAGAAGTTCGGTATCTACCTTATTGTGGCTCTTAATCTTTGTTCTGTCTGAGCTTGCTCAATCTGTTGTGTTGATCTGTTTGGAGCTTGCTCAATCTATTGCGATTATTGTTTATTTATTCTATTCTCGCAATTAGTTTTTGAATTCCGCATTGTATTTGAGATACCCAATTCACCCCTCCTCTTGGGTTGCTTTTGGACCAACACCCATTCAATCACAAAATGATGATAACTTCAGTTCTACTAAGATGTCTTAATAATCAACCCTCGTCAGCCAAGAAACCAGCAAACCTCAAAAACAGGGTTTTGGGAGAGCAATTCTATAGTATTTTCACCCTGGTGGATTTCTCATTTAATAAATGTCTGGAAACTTGGGTTATCAATGGTGGAATACCAGTCAATCTGAACTAAAAGTGACCCAGGGGCCGGGCTGCTTGCCTGATTGCCCAAAGAATTTGAAGGGGAAAGTCGGGAAATGGGTATAATGTATATCTTCGTTGGTAGGAGTGTGGAGAAAGACCGATCACAAATTTTTGTAATATCCTAGAAATAGTGTTCTAAATGGCGCTTGGTGGTAGTCGGGCGGAGACCCATCTCCAAGCGCCAAGCTATTCGGCGGCGGTTTTTTTTTACAAACCATAATCAGTGCTTCAACTTTCAACTTCCAAGTGAGAGGGAGAGGTAGATGAGAGAGAGCGCAGAGCAGAGACCAGTGAGATGCCATAACAGAGAGAAAATAAAGACACGAGAGAGAGAAGAGAGACAAGAGGGAGAGAGGTGAGAGAGAGACATACCGGCGAAGTCAGGAAACGTTACGGAGAGAGGAGTTTGGCGAAGTCAGGCCTGGAGTTGGAGTTAGGGCTTCGATCGTGGAGGCCGATTGGAACTGATGTGGACTAATGTGTAATTATTGTAGAGTGTGTGTGTATATATACGTATCATTTTGTAAAATTACATATTAAGCCCTCTTATTTAAAAAACCACATTTTAGTCCCTCCAAGGCCGCCTAGGCAGCCACCAAATGCTGCCAAACCTCCCAGAGTGTCAAATAAAATGCCTAGGGGTATAGTCATGGTGGCGGGGTACCTCAAAGCGCCTAGGCGGCCGCCCAAGCCGCCATTTAGAACACTGCCTAGAAAAACACAAAACTTATGAAACTCAGAGCATAGCACCAATGCCCAAAAACCTTGATTGATTCCTCTACCGTCCTATTTCTTGTTATTGTGAAATAGTAATGAATAAATGACCTAAATGGCTAAATCCGACCGTTAAAAAAGTGATATGGTTACGGTTGAGGGTAACACTAGGGGGAGGAGGAGACCAAAATTGATATTAAAGTCGGTCATTCGAAAGGATCTAGGTTTTTTGAATATCATGGAACACAATGCTCTCGACAGAGCTCAATGTAAAAAACAGATTCATGCAGCCGACCTCCATTGATTAGGACTTGAGGCTCTGCTTGGTCTAGTTTGGTTTGTGATAAATCACTTTAGTATTGAGTCTATTGACCGATGATGAGCTAACGGTTGGCTTAAACGAACGTAGCCCACATAATCATTAGCCTCCTAATCGTCTTTCTGATACCTTGCTTTTGATAACCAGATGCTACAACGTATCTTTCTCATTTTATTTTAAAAACAACGGCAACCACATCCCTATCAAGCTTTCACAATCTTGAGTCACATCTTAGACCTAATTTCACTTCCTTTTAAAAGTCGAAAACAAATCCCCCCAGACACTCCATCAACTCAATTTCAAAGTATCTCCTCATATTTCATAAATCTACTATGCAACTTAACAATGAGAGGTGTGACTGTAGGAGGTGAAAATGGTAGCTAAACACACACACAAAATGAAAAGGAGAGTAGCAGCCATACTCTGAACTACAACCAACTTATGTGCAGAGATAAAAGTGGACGACATCCATTTGTCCAAATGCTTGAAATCTTTCCCTCCCAAGCTCCCATAAACGTGTGACATTGTAAGAAAGAAAAAAAAAAAACTTCGCAGATTATAAGCCTTTTACAAGGTATGGCTAACTGGCTGAACTCTTCCGAAATTAATCTCAAGTTCATAGATCCCTCAACTAAACTAAGAATAATGAGTTTGAAAATTCCTACTCTACATTACCTGATTAAGTACAAGATTAGCGTGCAAATGTGAATCTAGGGTCAGGCCTGTCAAACCTCTGACTGAGTATGAGACACAGCAAAAAGGGATCATATTTTTCAACATATTAAACTATTTGATTGAGTAAAAGGGTGCCTTATGAATATAGTGCATCACAAAAGACATGGTAAACACCGAATATCGATACTGCAACATAGTATGCATCAAAAGAAAATGAAAATGACATATACCATTATATGCAACTATGGAAGTGCCTACTGGGAAGTCAATGCAAATGACACACCATTGTCCAGGTGTGAAATGTGTGACGGGAATTTGATTTATGTTGAAATGTCCATGTAATATAGCTTCTATTCCTCATGGAAGCAAAAAGTGTTGTTGCCAAGAAAGAAGAATTTCTAGACATTAACTCTCTCTTTCCAACCCCATTATCCTCAATTATCTCAAAAACTCTCAACTTCAAAGATCTACCTAGCAAGGATGTCCAAATTTGAGTTGAATAAGCAGGTGAAGGGAAAACAGATATCAAAAGACTAGGAGCACGCAGTTTTTAAAATCTATTAGGAATAGAGTTGCTTTATTATTATTATTTTTTATTGGCAACAGATTTATTAAAGGAATTGAGATGCTTTATTGATTTGATTCTGAGCATACAAACATAAACAAGTTAATATAGGAGAAGGCTATATGTTGAAAGAATTAGTTCTTATGCAACTGATTCTATGGATAAATAAAAAATAGAGACAATAGAGTAAAGGAAACTAGCTTGACCAATTTTACCCATCGGGAGATGCAAATCGGGCTGCGAATGTCTTTGGCTTAGCCTTATCTCCGTAAAGGGATAATCCAGCATTATAATCCTAGAAAGATCAGACAACCACATTTGTAAATGAGCAAACTTAGTTACATAATTCAATAATGCTACGAAAACAAACATTATCTAAAGAAAAGTTCCCAAAAGCACAAAAAATTTGAAGCTCAAATATATAGAAATTCATGGATATATCCAATAAAAAAAAGGAGTACTATATTCTGAACTGTAACAAGGTGTAGAAGATTAAGTTAGTTTCTGAAAACTTCGGAAAAAGTTTTCACCTTGTTAATGGGATTTCAAAGCGTGAGCTTTTATCCATTCCCTTTCTACAGGATGGAGGGTTTTCTGTTATTTTCATGCATGCTATTTGTTCAGGTTTGCCATCTTCATTTCTAGTATCGGTTGCTTTCCATAGCTGATATGTGGTGGACTATATGAGTGTATTTCAGGTAGTCTTGAACTCATACACATCTGTGCAGAAGCTGAGTGTCCGGACCAGTTGAATAGAAAACTAACCAAAAAGACCAAATTGTATCATAACGACATTCTAAGCTCCTCCCCTAACAAGTTGGCATTCATCTCAATTTATATAAGCTGTCTGATTCTTCATTATTTGCTTTACAAGTTTGTTCACTCTGTACATATATTTCTCTTGAACCACCATCAGCAATGTCACATTCGTAAGCAACTGCCAAAACGCCCATACACCATTCTAACTTTCACCTTTCAGTACAGGGGGAAGCTTTACAGAGAGGGCCTCCGAATTGACCTCGCAACCTATTTTTGGACCTAGAATTTGTACAAGAAACCTTACACACAGAAAAATGGTGATCCTTAGTAATTTCATTCTACTTCGATTTCATTTCACCTGAAAACCTCAAGATTCGTCATAGCACCATACTTTTAACCTATTCATTCCTCCCAATTTCCAAAATGATTCATTTTAACCAAGTAAGAACCACATCCAGAGGCAACGGCACAGTTATAAGGGTGAGTTCGGGCGACCCCAGGGGAAAAAAATAATGTACTATTGTTATTTTGAAATTTCATTTTAATTAGCAAACAGACTTCATAATATTTTCAGTGTTGACACCACCCTACATTTCCTATCCACTGCTCTGGCTTGTACACTTAAGAGGTAGATTGAGTAAATAAAAAGAGCAAAACACGGCCTCTGTTGAATTGCTCTTTTCTTCATCGACATATGTGCTTCTCTCTTGCAGGTTTGCACCATCGGCATTCCTTGGAGTCTCAGGTTGTCGTCGTGGCATTAAGGTTTTGATGAGTTGTTTGGTGAAAATAGATCATCAAGGGACCCTTCGGGCGAAATTTCCAGTGTAATTTTGCACCGAACGATGTGATGTAAAAAATTGATCCAAATTGAGTAAAAATTAAAATAAAACAACAAAAAAGACGATGTCAAAAGACAATTAAAAGAGAGCCCAAATGACTCTAATTGTCATTACCAATGTAGATGTTGTTTTCTTAGGTAAATATTGATAGTATTTGTCTTATAAATGACCCCATGCTTATGATTTCCTGGGGTCGCAACTGACCACATCCCCCATAGCCGTACAAAACTCACCAACCTCTGCTCCAAGACCGGCCATGACATTTTGGGGCCCTTTGCCGAATTTCGAAGAAAGGGTCCTAATTTTTCCTTCTGAACTTATATGCTTGGTACTAAATATCTTACTTTTGAGCATATATGTTGGGTACTAGAAATAGTTGGAGGCCCTAATTTTTTCACTTTTAAGGGGCCTACAACAGCGCCTCTTGGGCCTTAGCCCTGGGCCGGTTCTGCAATCTACTCCTTAATCTATAGAAATCAACCAACCAACACTCGTATTCTCAAGTGCTGGGGAAAAAAAAAACCGACGACGTAAAGTGAAACATAGTGTGAGACAATACATCTAAATTCCAATACCTCAGGCTCCGTCATGTCTTCAAACTGAGGGGGAACGCGAATGGCGAAACCGTCGCCATAGAACTGAAACCAAGACTTGGTGTTGGCAATGGCCGAAAGTATTGACTTGGAAGGCAATGTTTCAGCTGTGCATATGGGAATTAATAGGCAATTGAAAGTTGAGGAAAGGAAACAGAGTGAAATGGAGTTGAGGATGAAATGTCGCCTCGATGGGTTGAGAAGGGTATTTGGGTAGAAGGTAGATGGAGGGATGGGTATGAGGGTATTAGGGTTAGGGTTTCGGGGGGGTTTTGGTGGATGGGGGGAGATGGAGAGAAGAATGGCCATGACCATGAGAGAGTAGAGAAAACATTCATGACTGGTATTGGAGGAGGAGATAATGTGGGACAGGAGGGTGTGGTTTTATATGCTTCATCTTATTATTTGATCAAGAGGGTGGTTTTGGTCTTTCAACAAAATGCTGAGTTTTGGGAAAGAAAATTGTTATTCACAGCCCCATTTTGTTATCCACCCTTCTTTTTTTTTAAATATTGAAAGTGTATATATATTTTAAAATAAAAATAAAAAAGAGAGTGTAAATAACAAAAAAGAAGAAGTACGATTATCAATTTCCTTTGAAAAATTATTTGCACGACTCTCTTTTTAAGTATCCACATCATATTCAACAATTCTTCATAATTTTTAAACTACACTATTTTTTCTCACTGTCCATGCTGTGCGATCAAAGGTCAACTTCGTTCATCTTTACAAGACAACGTTTTTGTTTGGCTTTGTAATTACCAATAAAGTGAAACTGTTTGAATGACAATATCGAACAATCAAAAAGAGTTCGGAGTTGAGACATTGAGATCCAAACAATGTAAATTAATTCATACATAGAGATTCGAATAGGGGTTTGACGCTAAGATTCAAACTATATTAATTCGTTCACACATTGAGATCCGAATAATCTAAAATTGGTCGGACATTGAGATCCGTACAATTTGAAAATTAGTTTGAAATCCTTCAGACATTCATATCTTCAGCGCTCCAAAAAAATAAACTGGGTTTATTCAGTTGGTGGAAGATTAACAAAATAAAATTGTACATATGATGAAATGAGGATTTTGGGGTATTGATGTTGTGGTCTAAGTTGAAGGCACGTCTCCTTTTTGTTAACAATTTTTTTTCACTTTTTTAATTTTGTCCTTATTTGAATTTTTTTCTCAATTTTTCATTTTGCGTCAAATTTTTTTGACTTTCGAAAAAGTAAAATTTTTCTACTTTTATGCAAATATTTTGAACAATGACACTTTTAAGTAAAAAAAAGAGTCATTCTTTTTTACATAAAAGTGGTCTTTATTCAAAATATTTGGGTAAAAGTAAATTTTTTTAACTTTTTCGATTCCAAATTAAAAAGTCAAAAAAAATTTGGTATGAAACAAACAAATACGAAAAACTTCAAATAAAGATAAAACTATAACTTTTAGAAAAAGTTTGCGTTGAGGGGTTAGATTGTACTGAGTAAGAAAGAATAATAGTAATAAAAATGGGTGCAAACAGAATTTCTCAGACCAAAATGCCCTTATATGGGTCCACGGAGACGTTATCCTCTTTGAGATTCAACCAATCCAGATGAACAAATCCAAACCAACCAAAAATATTACTCCGAGTGCTACTATGAACCATACTAGAAGCAGACTAGAGAGAGGAAAATTCTCTGTACTGGTGAATTCTTCTCTCTCTCATGGAAACCACTCTCTCCTCTCACCCGTTCTGTCCCCTCCTCACCCCCAAATCCTCCTCCTCAAAACCCCTCCTCCCTCCCTCTCTCCAACCCAGATCAAAATCTCCATTTTTCACAAAACCCATCAATAGTAGCCTCAAAAAACAAACCAAACAATCATTTGAGCAATCTTTTGCAATACCCAGAAGTTGGTTTTCTCATGTGCAGCATGGATTGGCCGCCCTCTCCATTTCTCTGGCACTCAACTTCTGCCCAGTTCTGCACAGTGGTCCTGCATTGGCTACTGAATTTGATGTGATAAACGATGGCCCGCCGCAGGAATCGTACCTCGTGGATGATGCCGGTGTGCTCAGCCGGGTTACAAAGTCCGATTTAAAGCGGTTGCTGTCGGATTTGGAGTCAAGGAAGAACTTCCACATTAACTTCATCACTGTTCGCAAGCTCACCGTGAGTCCAGTTTATTTCAGTTGGTAGAGGTAATATGCATTGTAAAGTGCTAGTGACACTATTGCATTCACTGGTAGTTTTGTTGCCATTTCTGCCACATTTTCATGAAAATATCTTCTTTATGTTTAGCTTTGATCTTGGACTGATAGAGTGGTTTGTTGGGGCAAGAGAGTAGTGGAAACCGTATTCAAGCATATACTTGCATTTTCCGGGTTCAATTCTTTTCTTTTCACTAGTTGAAGAACCAAACGCAGTCTTGATGACTCCATACTTCGATTGATGCTTTGGTGAAGTTGTATGGTCAGTTCTAAGTAGTAAAGTAACAAGGTTTGGATGGAACAATTGTTCCATTGGAAGTGCTCGTATCAAAATCTGGGAAGTTTCGGACTTTGGGAGTGCTTGCGATAGTTTTGTAGACAAATTCAGATTATAGCTTTAGATTCTACTTTGTTATGGATTAGAGGTTATATATTCTAGTGGAAGAGGATAAACGTGTTTGATGTAGTTGAAGATTACGATTAAGCTGCAATATAAATATATGCAAAGAGCCATCAAGTGGCTAAGAGAACCAATTCCCAACTTGGATGAAACTATACTTGCTTTTATTTCTTCAGAAAGAGGAATACAAGATGAAGAAAAGAAGAGGAGAGGAAGAGAAAGAGAAAGCAAGTGGAAAAAGGAAATGGTATGATAATCTGCCTAACAATTGGCAGGATATAACTTTTTATAAGAAAACCCTATGTTATGGTAACAAACTTCAAATTTTCTGCTTTTAAGTCCAGATGCCACGTGTTCTTGATGTTGTGGATTCATACAGGGCATCTTACTTTTATTAAAGTCTTGGCTTCAATCATAATGTTGTTGAGGTTTGATTCCTGGCTTCAATAGGAATGATGCTTAAAACTTCATTCCAATTTTTGACATAACTTTAACTCTCCTTTGGCATAATTGCAAGGTTAAGATAATTCAGAGACTTAAAGAAAAGGATTCCTTTACTTTTGCTTCATGTCAAGAATTGGAATAAAGTCATATGCATCAGGGTTATTGTTGAAGTGCTTCAACTACATTATAATTGAAGCAGAAAACTTGAAGTCAGAAATTTGAAGTAAGTAACACTAGCATAGGATTTTCCTATAAAAATCTTTATCTTTCCAATTTCAAGGCAAATTATCCGAACATTTCCCTTTTTGTTTTGCTTTCTCTTTCTCTTCCTCTCCTCTTCTTTTCTTCAACTTGCATTCCTCTTTCCAAAGAAATAAAAGCAAGTCTTATTTAGTAAGTTTTCTTCCCTTTGCTTTAAGTCTTTTGTGTAATTGATCCTTTCATTGGTTGGTATTATATATGCATATAAGCAAAAAGCCAAAAAATTAATTTTTAAATTACATGGAATTCATAATCTGATTCCAAAAGCACCTGTAACTTAGCTTCTTTTAGATTTTAAGCTCTTTTCCAAATAGTGAGGATGTTGGAATTTACTAAAATCTTTTGAAGATTTTAGTCGAATCTAAATCTTGCAACTTTTGTGTAAAATTACGACTAGTAATACTTTCGATTTATTTAAGACGTTCAATGGGAGAATGAGGAATTACTAAATCTTGTGATAGCTTTCCTATATAAACTTTTGAATATGTCATACAATTTGTCCTAAAACTTGTGAATCTAATATTTAAGGCTTCCAATCCACCACTGCCAGCAAAGTTTGGATAGATCGAATGTCTGAATGTTATGAAAATCTTGGTAATTCTAAAGCCTTGAATTACTCAATTTGAGAATGTTGTGTTTTACAACCAAGCAATTTTGGTCCGCATAAAATCTCGTAACTTCTGTCATACAGTTCACTTCAAAACTTTGAGTTACTCAGTAAGACTTGTTCAAGCAGAAAAGGGTAATCTTTTCCTTTCATGTGATTTCTTTAGTTTGAAATTAATTGTTGCACATTGTTGCAGAGCAAAGCTGATGCATTTGAGTATGCTGACCAAGTATTGGAGCGCTGGTATCCCTCTGTTGAAGAAGGCAACAACAAGGGGATTGTAGTTCTTGTTACCAGCCAAAAAGAAGGGGCAATCACTGGTGGCCCTGCTTTTATCAAGGCAGTCGGCGATGGTATTCTTGATGCCACTGTATCTGAGAATCTTCCCGGTAATTGTTCACATCATTCTTTCCCCCAAATTGGGAACATTTTCTTCGCTTTTTTTCATTTGGATGGGTAGGTTGGATTTCTTACTACATCCGGAAAAGCCATATCTTTGCAATAGAAAGCCATGTAGATTGAATCAGAAAGCCGAGGAATCACTTTGGATTCGGGAATAGACCTTGAACAGACACAAACATAGAGCATATATCGTATGTACAAATTACAATATACTAAATTCATTAGATAGTTCATACTGTAGTAATAACGAACTACAGAATTGTACTAATCCCAGGCATATTTACGTTACTCAACTGGTTCCAGACGAAAGGATATCGCACTGAATCCAAACGAAACTTCAAACTTCTTCTTGTACGGGTAAAAAAAAGTGTATCGTTTCACAATGCTGATAACCAATAAGAAGAACAAAACAGCAATGTGCATGAATGTAATGGTTTTGGCAGCTAGTGCTTCCAAATATAGAGGCAACCCTCTCACTATCTGTTCATCATCCTCTGGTTTAGGTCCATTGAAATCCAAAAGTTCAAAGAACATTTTCATTTCTTTTATGTGTGTGTGTTTGTCCGCGTATGAAGCTACTGTATGTGTGTCCTGTAAGTTATCAAGTTCACTGCAAGCTCTGATTCTTCTGAGGTTCTTTTGGGCAGTAATCCACATGACTGCCTTCAGTGAACTTCTGTGGTACCAGGTGTGAGATATCTCTATGAGATTTTTAACCGGTTGCTCGTTGACAGTTGACTAATTGCATTAACACTTCGATTATGTGGATAATTTGTTGCACAGTCACTTTTTGAATGACAAACAAGTATTTTTTACACTTTATATGTTATACAAGACTGAAAAAAAGACCCTATACAATCCTTCTTTTGGTGTATGAAGGATTCTGCCTCAGCTGTGAATATCAAGTTTCAATACATCCAAGTTTGAATTTAGTGTATTTAAGTGACAAGTGTACCTTGCCTTCTGTAAAAAGAACCGAATTAGACATACAAGTCGACGAATTTAAGAAAACTTTGAAAGCTATGCTCTCTTCTGTACTATCATGAACACTATTTCACAGCCTTGTCCCGAGGAAGTTGAATACTGTGAATAAACATCCCAACTTGATCCTTACTTTTGCTTCCCTCATCAATTAATTTGCATGACCGATGTCACAACATGATAGAACAAATTAGAGTCTTTAAGATCAAAACCCAATCGATGCTATAGGGTAACAGATTAGACAATTTTGTAAGCCATCCTCTTCGAATCTTGCAACTTCGTTAATGAATTACTTTCTTTGATATTGCAGTCTTGGCGACAGAAGAGAAGTACAACGAAGCCATTTACAGCAGTGCGAAACGGCTAGTTGCTGCCATTGACGGACTTCCAGATCCTGGTGGGCCACAGGTCAAAGACAGCAAAAGGGAATCCAACTTCAAAACCAAGCAAGAGACAGAAGAGAAGCGTGGACAGTTCACTCTTGTAGTTGGAGGTTTGTTAGTGATTGCCTTCGTTGTTCCCATGGCACAATACTATGCTTATGTCTCCAAGAAATGACTTATACTTCTATCGAGTTGTGTATTGAAAACTTTGTACAGATGGCCATGCAAAACAAGCGGTTAATGATAAATGAATTGGCAATCAGATGGTAACAAACGAATTTCGAGTTGTCTGTTGAGTACAACATGCAAGTAAAATTTCTTGTTGACTTCTATCGTATCGACTTTTGACTACTAGTAATGCTTTATTCACTTGATTGTAGAGGCTCGTAGGGAAACTTTGAACGTACATTCGCATGAAATCTTCTGTCATTGGAAAGTACATTCACATGAAATCTTCTGTCATTTGAAAGTACATTCACATGAAATCTTCTGTCATTTGAACGTACATTCACATGAAATCTTCTGTCATTTGAAAGTACATTCACATGAAATCTTCTGTCAGTCTCCCTCTCTTTGCCATGTTATGCAAACCTCTTACATTCCAAGACACGACATATATTAACTCATTAAACAGACTTGAACGACACTCCTGTCAACTTTGGGCTGTAAATTTACAGGCCATTAACCTCCTCCTCTCTCCTTTTCTGCTGCATATCTTCAATGTTGTAAAGTATACTTGTTACCTCTTCCTCAGGCCCCTCACGTTCTACATTCTTAGTTTTCGCCAGAGACCATGCGGTCTGTGCCTCATTCAGAATGATCCTGTTCCTATTTCTCATTCCATCACGGGAGAGTGATAGAGATACAACATCTGCAGCTGAACTAAAAATGGCTTGTTTGGGCTGCTTCTTTCTTATATTACCTCCTTTTAATGCTTCCACATTACCTTCTAACCCCTCTATTCCTCCCATAGCTACATTTTTCTACCCACTGCCTTATCATTTCTGTTTGTGCCTTTACCCTCAACTTCTATGGCGTTTGTTGTTTAGAGAATGAGAGAGAAGTGTTTAGGGTGTTAACCAACCCTAACACAAGTAAGCTTTTATTTATATTACGTGGTGACTAGTTACATAACATAAGTAACCAATGTGGGACTTAGTCCAACTATTCTAACACTCCCCCTCAAGCTGGAGAATAAATATCACAAAATCCTAACTTGTTACATAACAACTCTAAACGTGGTTTAAATAAATGTTTAGTGAAGATATCTGCCAATTGAGCGCCTGTAGACACGAAAGGGGTAGCCAACATGCCATTATCTATCTTCTCCCGAACAATATGACAATCTACTTCGATATGTTCGGTTCTCTCATGAAATACCGGATTCGAAGCAATATGTATTGCTGCTTGATTATCACAATACATAGGAATAGGTAACTGTATGCCAAACCCTAATTCTTCGAGCAAAGCTTTCAACCATACAACCTCGCATGTAGTATGAGCCATGGTATGATACTCTGCTTCAGCACTGGACCGAGCAAGAAACAAACGCAACTATCGTTTGTTTCTTGCTCATCCAGGTAACCAAATTTCCACCAACAAAAGTACAGCACCCAGTTGTGGACCGTTTATCAGATGGTGATCCCGCCCAATCAGCATCAATAAAGGCCTCAACACGCAAATGACCATTTGAACGATAAAAGATGCCCCGTCCAGGATGAGCCTTGAGATATTTCATAATACGAAGACAAGCTTCTCAATGTGGAAGACGAGGAGCTGACATGAACTGACTTACCATACTAATAGCAAATGAGATATCAGGCCGTGTATTAGTGAGATAATTCAGCTTGCCTACCAAGCGACGATAGCGGTCTGGATGAGGGAATATCTCCCCATGATCAACACACAATTTGACGTTTGGATCCATAGGGGTCTCTACAGGCTTTGCTCCCAATAATCCAGTTTCCTCTAGAATATCTAGTGCATACTTCCTTTGGGATAAACTGATCCCTTCCTTGGATCTTGCTACCTCAATACCCAAGAAATATCGGAGTTTACCCAAATCTTTGGTGTGAAACTGACGTTGTAAAAAACTGTTTTATCTCATCAATATCTTTCTGATCATTCCCAGTAATAATGATATCATCCACATACACAATCAACACTACTTTCCCCCGTTCTGACTGAATAGAGAAGACCGAATGATCAGAATGGGAGCGATGCATACCAAACTGCAACACAGCATCACTGAACCTGCCAAACCAAGCTCGAGGTGACTGCTTAAGACCATAGAGGGCTTTGCGAAGTCGACATACCTGAGAACGCTCCCCCTGAGCAACAAACCTAGGAGGTTGCTCCATATAGACCTCCTCGAGCAGGTCACCGTGGAGAAATGCATTCTTGACATCCAACTGAAACAAGGGCCAACCAAGATTGGCGGCCAAAGAGATAAGAATGCCGACGGAGTTAATCTTGGCCACCGGAGAGAAAGTCTCAGCATAATCAACCCCATACGTCTGGGTATAGCTTTTGGCCACAAGACGGGCCTTGTACCGTTCTACGGTACCATCCGGATTATACTTGACGGAAAAGACCCACAGACAGCCAACGGTAAACTTTCCTGGCGGAAGAGAAACCAACTCCCAAGTGCCATTGTCATGAAGAGCAGACATCTCAGCCTCCATAGCTGTCCGCCACTCAGAAACAGATAAAGCCTTCTGAACAGTGTTAGGAACAAAAATGGACGAAACAGAGGTAGTAGAAGCACGAAGGGACGGAGACAGATGATTATAAGAAACAAACTGAGTAATAGGATGAGTAGTGCAAGATCGAATACCTTTGCGAAGAGCTATAGGAAGGTCAGGTGACGGGGGAGGAGGTGGTGGCGGTGGTGAAGCGGGATCTTGGGACGGAGGAGGCACGGCGGCAGGCACTGGTGGGGCTGTTAATCGTTTCCGTTGACGAACATATACCTGCAAGGGTGGCACAGGAACAAGAGGAACATCGATAGGAATAACATACTCAGACTCAGGAAGGACATATTCAGACTCAGGAGTCCCGGAAAAGAAAGGCAATGACTCATTAAAGGTTACATTAGCACACACAAAGTGACGACGAAGAGAGGGTAAGTAACACTTATACCCTTTCTGAGTCGCGAATAACCAAGAAAGACACACCGGATCGAGCGAGGGTCAAGTTTGTCCCGGTCAGGATCTAGGGCATGAACATAACATGTGCACCCGAATACCCGAGGGGGTAATGAGTGAAGAGGACAACCAGGAAATAAAATCTTGTGAGGTATCTGACCACCAAGAACAGTGGAGGGCATACGGTTTATCAAGTAACAGCTGTAAGAACAGCCTCACTCCAGTAAGACTTAAGGACTTGCATTTGGATTAACATGGCACGCATAACTTCAGATAAGTGTCGGATCTTGCGTTCGGCAACCCCATTTTGTTGCGGAGTTCGAGCACAAGAAGACTGGTGAATTATCCCATGATCATCAAAAAACCGAGAAAGAGTATTATGAAAATATTCACGTGCATTATCAGAATGAAAAATACGAATGCAAGTATCAAACTGAGTTTTTATTTCTGCATAAAATGACTTAAAGACAGAAGACAACTCTGATCTCGTTTTCATAAGATAAAGATATGTAACACGAGAAAAATCATCGACAAAAATAACATAATACTGAAAACTAGCTAAAGTGGGAACATGAATAGGACCCCAAATATCTGAATGTACTAATTGAAAAGGACGGGACACACGACGCTCAATCCTAGGATAAAAAGACACTCGATGGTGTTTACTAAACTCATAAACTTCACATTGCAAGTCCTTAACATGACTACATGATGGCACCAAACGCTTCAGATTCTGTAGTGAGGGATGACCCAAACGACAATATTGTTGATAGGGAGAAACGGATGACTGAAGAGCAACAGATGCAGGACAGATGTCATTGGTAAAGTAATATAGGCCACCACGTTCAGTACCCCCACCAATCTTCCTCCCCGTCTTTAGATCCTGAAACACATAACCATGAGAAGAGAAAGTGATGGAGCAGTTTAAAGATTTTGTAAGTTTACTAACAGACATAAGATTAAAAGGAAAACGGGGAATATGAAAGACATGGTCCAAAGTAAGAGATGGAGTAACAGAAACGGGACCCAAACCAGTAATTTCAGAAGTAGAACCATCAGCTAAGGTGACACGAGATGGTAGACCAACAGACCGACGACTGGAAAAGATAGTAGATGTACCAGTCATATGATTTGAAGCACCAGAGTCGATAATCCAAGGAGTAGAAGAATGAGAAGAGGCAACACAAGCAACAGAGGGACCGGTCTGAGCAAGCGTAGCAGTAGAGGATGAAGTCTGATTTGACATAAGTCGCTAATACTCTTCTGCAGAAATAGTCACCACAGAGTCGGCAGGGTGAGGAAATGGTTCAGCATCCTCAAAAATAGCAGCCTGATGAGCCTGAGGAAACCCATGACGATCATAGCACGTTTCCACGGTGTGAATGGTTCCCCCACAATGAGTACATGATCGGGAATCACGACCACTACCACGATTACCTCTTGCGGACATGCGACCACCAAAACCACGACCAAAAACACCAATACCAGAACCACGATTACCGAGACTAGAATCACGCCCACTAAAACCTCGGCCAGAACCACGTCCACTAAATCCAGAGTCACGACTACGACTGTTAAAACCAGACTCACGGCCGCGACCACAACCACGGCTAAATGAAGTACCAGAAACAACGGAAGCCAATGCTGAACGATCAGGAGGTGGCGCAGATATAGATATAGATACAGAAGACTGACGAAGGCGACTAAATACCTCGCTGAGAGAAGGAAGATCGCGAGACCCTAATAGATGATTACGGACAGGACCATACGTGGATGATGTACCAGATATAAACCGAGCAACCTGCATACGCTCATGTTGGCGCCGCATGACCTGAACATCAGAGGAAATCGGCTCACATATATTAAGCTCCTCACAGATACCACGGAACTTAGAATAATAAGCCTCCAACGATAAGTCACCCTGTGAGATAGAAAAGAAGGACTGATGAAGATCATATGTGCGACGGAGATTGTTAACACCAGAATACATCTCCTGAGCTTGTGTCCATACTTGTTTGGCCGTAGGTAAGAAAACCAGCGTGCTAGCAATATGTTCTTCCATACTATTCCATAAATCAGACCGAATATTAGCATCCTCAGATACCCATGTCTCATATGTAGTAGCAGTCACGGCAGGTGGATCATCTGTCAAATAATGATAACGTTTCTGACCTACATAATAAACCTCAACGGCTCTAGCGCAAACAGCATAATTCTTACCATTTAAAGGAGTGGAGGTAATGGACAATCTTTCACGAAACCGAGAAGAGTTAGCCAAACGATTAGTACCAACAGAATTAGAAGGAGACTCAGACTTCTGTTCAGACATTATGTTGAAAAATAAAGTGACAATAACCAATAGAAATCAACTATTGTAATTGAGGAAACCACCACCACCAACGAAACACCAACCAACAGTCAACCAACATCAATAGCCACTGACCAAAATTTTAACAACTGGACATAAGAGTTCGGAAGGGTTTTGAGGACCACTAAAGTCGTAAGTGTACTAGTAAAATAGACACAATCAGATTACCACATACCACATACCACTGAATACCACAATCTGAGTACCACAATCAGAGTTCGTAAGTTTACTGTTAAAACAGCTGAATACCACATACCACTGAATATTACCACTGATGCGTGTACGGGATGCATCAACGAGCCAGATTACAACCGCGGCAAGGCTCCGGAGTACCGGCAGGACCTGGGTAAGTTCCGATAGGTTTGTTGGGCCACAGTTGAGGATGAAAAAGGCCTGGGTAAGAGACGTAGAGGCATACGGGTTCAGGCGAGGGGCATACGGGTTCAGGCGAGGGTCGCCGGAGTCAGGCGAGGGTTGCTGGAGGTTCGCTGGAGGCTGGCGAGGGTCACAGAGTCTGGGCGAGGGCTGGATCTGAGGTTTTGAGGTCTGTCGGAACTAGGTAAGAGGTTTGAGGGTTAGGCGAGGGTCATAGGGGTGCCGACGAGCATTGCCGGAGGCTAGCGAGGGTCGCCGGAGGGGTGCTGGTGGCTGGCGAGGGTCACGGTGACTGGGTTATGGCTGGATCTCAGGGCCTTTGGCTGAAATATGGTGGCTAGGGTTCTGGGCTACTGTTCACAGTCGTGACACTGTTCATGACGGCTACAGTAGTCTATTTTCTGGGCTAGGGTTAGAATCTATGGTGGGTTAGGATTCTGCTCTGATACTATGTTGTTTAGAGAATGAGAGAGAAGTGTTTAGGGTGTTAACTAACCCTAACACAAGTAAGCTTTTATTTATATTACGTGGTGACTAGTTACATAACATAAGTAACCAATGTGGGACTTAGTCCAACTATTCTAACAGCGTTAAACTCCACTTGCTGCACTATCTTGGGCCACCACCCTTGGGCCTTACTCTGAAATATCTGACAACCTAGTTCGGCTCGGATTTGAATAACATTTGGGATTTTTCTACTCATTGCCAATTAGTTTTGAGTTGGATTTAAAGTTTCCACATGGTATCAGAGCGAGCCCCATTCTACCCCACATTTTAAAAATTTGCAATCCACACCTTATGATGACAGACCAAAAAAAACACTGCACGATGACAGACCTAAAAAGAGGCTACACGTGAGGGGGATGTTAAGAAAATATAGTTCCATATTACTTGGGAATTGAATGAGTGAACACTTAATAAGATTTGAGAACTCTTTACTCATTGCCAATTGATTTTGAGTTGGACATAAAGTTTCCACAGGTACGATACTACACATGTTAGATAAACAATATTGATGGTAGTTGATACTAATTATCTAGCTTGAAAATCGTAGTAACTTTTTGGCTGCCCAATTGACCCTCAAACGAAGGAAACCAAGCTAGCACAATAGGGTTGCCTTAACTCCCTCTTTTAGTGGATGCAAGGGTTCGAGTCCCGTGAGAGGTGTGGTTGGGGTTCAGGGCTATGAGCAATCTCTGAATCCCCTCTTGACATACTAACCCCCGCTATTAATGTATAAAGTGTGAAAAAAAAAAATGACCCTCAACGGAAAATAGGGATTATGAAGTATCCACCACCGTGGAGTGGGTAAGTAGGATATGAGTGGTGTTTGTCTGATTGATTGGTATTTTGTAGGCAGTTGTATGTCAGATTGATTGGTTCAATTTGCTCTTTAAGCTTATTGTATTGTTTCTGTAGTGCCCCTTGGCTTTTGTAATGATTTTTTGTCAATAAAATTTAACTTTTTTTTTTTTTGTCTAAGTGAGAAGATTGTATTGATAAATGCTAAACGTCACTTGCAAAACAGAGATCATTACAAAGAACTTGGATAAAGCCAAACTAATCGTCTAATAAATAAAAACGAGTAAATCACAAGGCAATCGATATATTTCATCCAAACTCAAGCATGACTTGACGCAATAACTATATTTTAAATTACCTAACATCTAATTAGGAGTCTCATACGAGAAAAAGTGCAAAGTTAACGATAAAAGACACCAAATACCCAAACGATGCACTCCAACCAAGGATGAACGCACCAATGAACTCTCAAGAACTACAGATCTGTCAAGCCATCACGAGTTGTCCCGCCAAAGGCATTGTGTAGTGATAGAACGCTGAAACACATATATCGTTGTGAAGCAACCTTGATTGAGAGAACCAGATTTGTTGACAAAATTTGTCTAAAGACAAAACTAATAATTCTAGTAAAATGAGAGACAAAACTCTCACAGATCAAATGACAAGTCGTTGATATGGAGAGACGGGAAGAAAAAAAGAAAAAAGCAAAGAAAATGAGTCGGAATAGTACCATGACCTTCCCCTCCCGCTTCCGCACACGGGTATGGAACCCACGGTGGGAGGGGGAAGGGAAAAGATGAGTTGTGGTGGCTAGGGTTGAGAGAGAGATAGGGTCAGCAAAATTTTTCCCCCCGAAGGCTACTACTAATATCTCTTGTCTATTAATAAAATTTAATTTACCCCAAAAAAAAGTGCTTATCGTAACATTTTTGGAAGAATAATGCTACGGTATCCTGCCGCTTGTCTGGGGGATACCGTATCATTCAAAGCATAACACTTTGAAAAATGGCATAACATTGTTATGCCATTATGGTGTCCCCCAGACAAGGTTACAATTCATTTGCGGAGACACCGTAAAAATGACACGACACTTTTCAAAAATGGCATTACACTTTGACAAATGTTATGCCATTATGGTGTCCCCCAGACAAGGTTACTATTCATTTGTTATAGTGTCCTCACACATGGCATAACAACTCACACAAATGGGCATAGTCATTATCACATAGGTATAACGGAGGCATAACGGGGACACCGTAAGAGAAGATAAGAGGGATACCCAAGTCATTAATTTTTTGAAAGCTTTTTTTCAGTAAAAAGTGTTGAAATTCACTCCGACGTTGTTTCCACCAAGTAACAAATTGTGGACCAAAACTTTTTGGTTGTCTGTATTTAATTTTTTTTCACGTTTATTATTTTTGCGCAAAACTTTTATTTATTATTAATTCGTCTCGCTGAGAGAAATAACAAAAGTAAAAAAAATTATGAATTTTACCCAAGCATTTTTAGAAATATCCAAGAAAAAGTCAAAAAATTAATTTTTTGAGCTTTTCCTTGAATATTTCCCAAAAACCAACAAACGCAACAAAAATTTGTACAAGGACAAAACCAAAAAGTTATGGTCCAAGCTTTTTTTTTTTTCCTGTGGAAACACCCGAGAATGATTGTGATGACGTCATTGATCTCATTGGTGATGTCAAAGACCAAGAAGTTTGCAGTAGCATTAAATAGGTTTAAAATTGCTGCAAGCTCCAAGCCATCGTTCATAGACCTTGCAGAATGAGTGGAGTAATGGCTGGGAGAAAAAAGTACGTCTCCAAGCATAGGGTTAAAATTAATAGTGCACCCCACTCTCATAGTATTTACTACTATTTAGAGGAGGGTGTCTAGGTTGCATAATAGTCGTTGGAGAAGCAGCAGTTGTGGAGTGTAATAAAGATGTTGATGGGCTGAGGTTGCGGATTAAGAATGAGGGAGGAGTTATTATCACTTCAGCTCCATGGGATGATGAGAGCGTGGGAGATGAGGGAGCCCTAAATGGAGGCGTGAGGTCATGTTTCATAAGAAAAGTGAGGCGCATCTTAAGAGATTAAGGGCAAAAAAGACGTTAAAAGGACGATAAAGGATGTTTCTAGAGAACAAAGAAGATGGGGGAGTATTCACATAAGAAATTTGATATTTCAGGTTGGGTGCTCAGACCCAGACCACATCACATGGTACCGGCAAACGATATAGTAGCCTATATATTGTGCCTTAAAGCCTCATTTCATCATTCAAAACTCTCTCTCTCTCTCTCTCTCTCTCTCTCTCTCTCAGAGAGTCATGTATTCCATCTCTTCTTCTCCAGCAATGACTTTGTGGCCCCAGGATGTAGAAACAAAAAGAAACCACCACCAATAGTTGGGCCATATAACTTCCACAAAACTACTCTGAAGGTGGTGGCGCAATGGCCCCAATCAAGGAAATTAACACCACCCTCTTCATTTTTACACACAAACAATGGATCAGGTGAAACATTCAAATCACTTGCATCCTCTCTCTTCCCCATCTCTCCTATCTTCAGCATGTTGCTCCCTTTCCTTACCACTTCAATTAGCCTCTTATCTTACCAAGTCACCACCACTCCACCCATCGGTTGACCCCAACTTCGTGCTAACTGGGAATTTCGTCCCGGTCGATGAAACGCCCCCCACAGAGTGCTTGGTGGTGGAGGGAGAGCTTCCGCGCTCCCTCCACGGAGTTTACATTCGCAACGGCCCAAAGCCGCAACATCAACCTCTGGGGCCTCACCACCTCTTTGAAGGCGATGGCATGCTCCATTCTATTTTGTTATCACAAGGGCGTGCCATATTTTGTAGTCGGTATTTCAAAACATACAAGTATAAGCTTGAGCACAACACCGGTTTTCCTATGATCCCGAATTTCTTGTCGGGCTTCTATGGCTTCGGCGATGTTGGCCGTGGAATTGTCGCCCTTGGAAGGGCTATGACGGGCCAAATTTAATAAGTCTAACTAAAGGATTTGGTTTGGCCAATACGAGTTTGAACTTCTTTTGCAATACTATTTTTGACATGGTCGAACGCGATCTTCCGTACGCGATTATAATAACCGAAGAAGGCGATATCGAGACGATAGGGAGACATGATTTTGATGGGAACGCGCCGGTGAACATGACCGCTCATTCCAAGATTGATGAAGAAACTGGGGAACTGTTTGCGTTTCGATGCTTCCCCGTAGTCCCTTACTTGACATACTTTCGAAATGATTCCAATGGGTATAAGGAAAAGGATGTTCCCATATTTTCCATCAATAGCCCAACTTATGTCCATGATTTTGGGATCACTGAGCATTATGCAATATTTTTATATTTCCGGATATTGTTTTGGAGATGGCTCCGATGGATATGATCATGTTGCAGCGTATGCCGGTGAGGTGCCGGCCCCACAAGGTTCCTCGTATTGGAATCACTAACCGGCCGGTAATACCAGGTTTGATTTACAAGTGCAAAAATGATACGGACACAGATAAAAGTGCATAGATCGAGATACAAATGCATCTTGCACCCTCTGATATGTGCGGGCCTGATTTACCTTATGGTCCACATTAGGCGGTTACAATTAATTTGTTTGAATTTGTGTCTTTCTATCTGTGTTTATAGAATGCTCTTTCAAATGAGATGCATGGCTAATTCCAAAGGTCTGGCTGTAAGGTCAGGGTCCAAGCATATTGCACTGTTAATTTCTCGATTTTAAATAGCAGTTTGATGTATGCGACATCTGATTCAGAAATGAGATGGTTCGAAGTGCCTGGGTTTAATGCATTCCACATGATCAATGCATGGGAGGATGATCAAAGTGGCATCATCATTGTTGCAACCAATGCTTTAAAGATTGAGAACTTCTCCCACAACTTGGACAAGGTTCACTTCTCCTTAGAGAAACTAAGAATCGATCGACATGAAAACAGGCGAAATTACTAGGAGTGTCCTCTCAAAGAGAAGTCTAGAATTGGGATCCACCAACGTTCAGTGGCGGCTACAGAAATTTTTAGTAGGGTGTTCAGAAAATTACCTTAACTCTACTAATTAATCTATAATCAACAATATATGTACAAATTCCATACATTAGTATGAATAGTGCAGCCAAAATACATAACTTCTATTCTTAGAAAATTATCTACTAGACTACTACGCAAAATGAAAACTTATATATACATATATGTATTTGTAAAAAAAAAAAAATTATTATTTTTCTTAAGTTCTTGTATTGCATATTGGATAGTGTTTTGAGAATGGAAGGAGTAAGATTTTAATTCTGTTCTAGACAAGTTATAATATTTGTGCAAACATTAAACCGACGCCTTAATCCATTAATACCCCTTTGAAAGAAATTGTGGATAATAGTTGGGGCTGACCTCTTTAAAAGTATGCTATTTTTAGGATGATATGTTGTGATTTTCTATCATAGTCCTGAATTTGAAAGAATATTGTTCAACTTAATTTTATAAGCTAACCAAACAGGAAAAAAAGTAGTTAATGTCATGAACAAGAAATTAACACATTTAGACTATCTACAATATACATGGAAAGAGAACGCTAATCGAGTATGATAGTTACACCAATGTATACTTCCTTTTCTCTTTCTTTTTTTCAATTTTTTTAAACTATGATTGTGAGCTTTATTTGTTGTAATATTGCGTTAGGTGTTCAAATACGAATTGCTTGGATTATTGGGTTGTGGCTCAATGTTCAATTATTTTTGTGTTGAGTGTTCAATTATTTTGGGCCTAGTTGTTCAAAACTATTTGAATTGAGTGTCCAAAAAATAACTAAACCAAAGGTACTACATGTATTCTAACAAAAAAAATTTCTAAGGGTGTTCAAGTGACCATGCATCCTTGGCTATAAAGCCGCCTCTGCCAACGTTTCATATGCTGGTAAAAAGAACCGGTACGTTTACATGGCCGTATGTGAACAAGTTCCGAAGATGTCAGGTGTGGTGAAGATTGACCTCGAATTGGGCCGTGAAGTCGCATTCCGGAGCTATGGAGGCGGTTACTTTGGAGGGGAGGTATTGTTCGTTGGAAGGGACAACTGGCGATGAGATAGAGTGCGACGAAGATGATGGTTTTGTGGTATCATATGTGCACAATGAGAGAGAAAACGAGTCCCGGTTTGTAGTAATTGAAAAATCCTAGCTCACCTAGGTATATAAATATTTGCTATTTTTATCTTTTTAATAAATCAATCCGTCAATCGATAAATAAGCTAATCGCACGAACGAGAAGCAATAAAAAGATAAACACCAGATATACGTGGAAAACCCTAAACGGGAAAAAACCACGGGAAGAAATCAAACACTACTAAACACGAGGTTACAAGAACTCTTACGATAAGTTTGAATTCCACAAACCTAAACCTAGACGCTCTTGCCGAATCCACGCACACCTCTCTGAATGCTTGACCGCCACTGCCTCGAATCCACGAGTCTTCCGTTTGCCTCTCGGAATCCACCAAAGGACTTGAACTTGCCGAGGAATCCTCCTAGGGCTTTTCTTCAGAGATTGATTGTTGTTGAAGTAGATACTGAAATCTCTTGGGGATGTCTTGTACACTCAATGATCCGTCGATCTCAATATACTCCAAGATTCAAAATAAACAAAGAACCCTCTTAGATATTTCTTCCTTTTACGTGGTGCTACTCTCAATATGATGGGCTCTTCGGTTTTTGTCCCTGTCGCCGCACTCTCTTTTCTCTTTTTTATTACCACTGTATATATATCCGTATCACAGCTTCCACTTTTCTCTTTATAAGTCTTTGAAACAAAACCTAGGAGGAAAAGAATAGGCCTCTAGATTGGGCCATACTTTATTTTTTCTTACCTTACTTTTCTGTTAAAAAAAAACTGAAGCAGCCGACCCGTCCATCATTCCGTTTTCACCAAATCCGACTTGTTGTAGATGGCCTCCTTTCTATCCAAAATGCTCACTCTCAATTACAAATAAATAGATTTTCTTCCACTTCCTAAATAGACACTCTAGGAATAAAAATAAATAAAATACAACTCGATAATCAAATAATCGCAATTACACGGACGAATGTGTTTTGACACATGCCATTGACAATCATAAATATTTTGCCCTTACAATCTCCCCCTTTGGTAATGCATGACAAAACACATCAAGTAAAATAAATCTAACACCTAATCCCAACAATCACAATGATCAACCTGCAATGTTCTCAACAAGCGCACAGTTTAAATCTCACAATATCCTACTCCCCCTTTTTGTCATGGATTGACAAAGAACACAGAAACATCGCAGAGGAAATGCAGAGGAAACAATTAAGCGCATATAGACTAGGCATAAACACAGATATATCGATGAAACCAAGATACTCCTACTCACCAAACAAAGATATGCTCCCATAGAGAGGGATCTCAAAAAGACAAAAAAATATACCATGAAGCACTCAATTACCAAGATATATCACACACAAGAAACATCGCATGGTACCCTAAGTAATGATTGCTTTCAAAGGAGCTATCCTAAGAAAATTTCAAAGAATGACCATGGGTATGAAAACACGCAAGTGTCCTGGTGAGTGTGTGCAATGATAGCCTTAACAATAGAATCAACTCATCCCTATGAGGTCATATCAACCAAGAAGGGACCAACTTACATCATTCTCCACAAGGGTGGCAGACCAACTCCAACCCGCATGAAATATGATCATATCAAAAACGGGGTTAAGTGAGTATATAACATGATATTCTCCCCCTCAAGAGATGCCAACCTTATACCAAATAATCACACAATTTTTTGCACCGTCATGGGCGGCTTTCAGACATCTAAGGCCGTAGCTTAAATCCATGACGCAAAAAGAGAACACATGAGGAGCAAGTCAATGGTAGCTTACACGTGCACATAGAGGTAGCCCTTAATTTCCTCAGGTCTCTCAATTTTTTTATATTTGCCCTTTTTTTCAACCCATCAACCAAACGACCTCACATAGGGTATGCAAGCCAAAGGTCAATACCTAAGGTGAATGACATAGGGTGTCCACCACAAGAACAAATACTCACCCAAAGAGATAAGGATCAACTTCTCAAGGCTATCAATGGGCGTGTATAAACACATGCAATGACTATCATACACATGATTTTTCGATGAAACTCTCATGAAAGTAGCTCTTGAGAAGGCATGCATGACAAGTACGAACCATGAGATGCACTATCATAAAATATAGCAAGGCATCAAGATGAAACATAGCATGCTCAAAGACATCCCAAACCATATGGGTCATAGAAACAACTTTTTTTTTTAATATTTATAAAAAAAAAACACAAAAAAAAAAACAAGAAATGCAATAGCAGAAACGAAACTCATAGAGCTAGGCAGTATATTATTAGCATAAAACATCCTAGTCTATGAAAAAAGACCATGCCTCAAAAAGCAAGGTCAACCTCTCCGGATGACCCATTATCATCTAGAGAGATACTTGTATGATTCCCTTGAGCCCTCACATCCGAACTTCTCACCCAAAGTGTTCGGATTCTCACTTTCTCAACTTTTGCCTTAGCCATGGGGAAAGGCTTAGATTGGTTAATCACATTGGTCTTATGTGTAGCCATGTGCTTATGAGTCCTACCCCAAAAACTTTTATCATAAAAATTAGAGTGAGCATGGGGGTATCCAATCAATTGATAACAATGTGGCCTTATGTGACCCTTGACACCACAATGGTGACAAATGGGTATGAAACCCCTTTGCACTGCGGGGCTAGGAGGAGTAAGCTTTCGAGGTGCATTATTATTTTTCTTGCCACAAATAAAAGATGAAGGATTAGAATGGTTACCATTATCCTTACCAAATCCATGATTACCTCCGCCTTTAGAAGTTGATGCTTCCTTTTGAAACCCAAGGCCGGTTTTATTCGAGATTCCCCTTTGCACTCCAATGATCTCTTCTAAAGCCTTTGACCCTGTATTCATTTTCTTAAATGTAGCATTGGCCTTGTCAAGCTCAACTTGCAAATTAGCTACCTTCAAGTCAAGAAGCTTGTTAGTTTCATAAGACGCATGCAAATCAATCCCAAGTTTACCATTCATACTCTTAATATCAACAAGTTCATTAATCAAAGAATCTCTATCATTCTCAATTTGACTCACCCAAGCTTGAGCTTTCAAAAGCTCTTGCTTGAGTTTTACATTGGACTCATCGTTCTTCTTCACTTCACTAGATAGCTCAATGTTAGTCTTAGTCAACCTCAGGCTTTCTTTGTAGAGTTCATTGTAGGCTTTCTGTAAACTCTCCTCCTCCTCACTCTCGCTGTTGCTCAAATACTCATCATTCACTCTCTCATCTCCTAACTTAGACTTACTCACATAGGGATGCACAGAAGCTCCTAAAGCCATGACTTTACTATTCCCCCCACAATTTTCTTCTTCATCAGAGTCACTATCATCCCAAGTCCTGACATTATAGGATTTATTTTTCTGTTTATTAGCACAATCTTGGGCAATATGACCAAACCCCATGCACTCGTAACATTGGGGACCCGATGATTTACTCTCTTTCCTCTCTTTACCCTTGGAAGACCTACCACTTTTATCTTTCGAACTAGGACCAAAGGTTTTATTCTTTTTAAAAAACTTTCCAAATTTTTTAACAAACAAAGCCATTTCCTCTTGATCCAATTCATCGTCATCACTATCCGAGACCTTAAAACTAGAAAAAGCCAATGATTTTTCCTCGTTTTTGTTCTTCTCTTTTTGAGGTTTGTATTGTGACAATTTAGTTTCAAAAGTTAAGAGGTGGCCAACAACTTCCTCAACCTTCATTGAATCAAAATTAGGCAAACATTCAAGGACTTCAACTTTAGTAATAAACCTCTCAGGTAAAGAACGCATGATTTTATTAACAATTTTCTCTTGAGAAATAGACTCACCTAAGTTAAAGCTTGAGTTCACAATTTCACTTAGCCTCGCATAAAAATCACCAAAGGTCTCATTGTCACTCATCCGTATCATCTCAAAATCAGTGATAATACTCTGAAGTTTTTGTTGTCTTACTTGACTATTCCCCTCATGAGTGATGGATAAAATATCCCAAGCATCCTTAGCTATTTCACAAGTAGAAATACGTTGAAACTCAGTTATAGACACACAACTAAAAATAGCATTAAGGGCACATGAATTATGAGTCGCTTTCAAGTGATCAGTGTTATCCCAAGACTCATCAGGCTTTCGGACAGTTTTACCTTCCACAGTTGTGGTAGGCTCAATATAGCCATTAACAACTGAGAGCCAGACACGATTGTTCTGAGATTTCAAATAAGCCTTCATTCTGGCTTTCCAATATGCATAGTTAGAACCATCTAGGAGGGGAGGTTTAGCAACAAAGTTATTAGGGGCTTCCATAATAGCAAATAAGGGAAAAAAAAATTAGGATCCGCTCTAGGAATAAACCCTAATATTACGAGCGACCTGCTCTGATACCAAATGAAAAATCCTAGCTCACCTAGGTATATAAATATTTGCTATTTTTATCTTTTTAATAAATCAATCCGCCAATCGATAAATAAGCTAATCGCACGAACGAGATGCAATAAAAAGATAAACACCAGATATACGTGGAAAACCCTAAACGGGAAAAAACCACGGGAAGAAATCAAACACTACTAAACACGAGGTTACAAGAACTCTTACGATAAGTTTGAATTCCACAAACCCAAACCTAGACGCTCTTGCCGAATCCACGCACACCTCTCTGAATGCTTGACCGCCACTGCCTCGAATCCACGAGTCTTCCGTTTGCCTCTCGGAATCCACCAAAGGACTTGAACTTGCCGAGGAATCCTCCTAGGGCTTTTCTTCAGAGATTGATTGTTGTTGAAGTAGATACTGAAATCTCTTGGGGATGTCTTGTACACTCAATGATCCGTCGATCTCAATATACTCCAAGATTCAAAATAAACAAAGAACCCTCTTAGATATTTCTTCCTTTTCAGAACGTGGGGCTACTCTCAATATGATGGGCTCTTCGGTTTTTGTCCCTGTCGCCGCACTCTCTTTTCTCTTTTTTATTACCACTGTATATATATCCGTATCACAGCTTCCACTTTTCTCTTTATAAGTCTTTGAAACAAAACCTAGGAGGAAAAGAATAGGCCTCTAGATTGGGCCATACTTTATTTTTTCTTACCTTACTTTTCTGTTAAAAAAAAACTGAAGCAGCCGACCCGTCCATCATTCCGTTTTCACCAAATCCGACTTGTTGTAGATGGCCTCCTTTCTATCCAAAATGCTCACTCTCAATTACAAATAAATAGATTTTCTTCCACTTCCTAAATAGACACTCTAGGAATAAAAATAAATAAAATACAACTCGATAATCAAATAATCGCAATTACACGGACGAATGTGTTTTGACACATGCCATTGACAATCATAAATATTTTGCCCTTACAGTAATGGATGCTTCAGAGTCCTTTACTCTTTGTACACTCCATTTCAGGTATTAATAATATCTTTTCTTTGCTAATCAAAAGAAATTTCAGAATATGCAAATGCTTTTTGAAATTAGTTTTCCGGCAGTGATCGAAAAATATGTTTAGTCAACGATTTTTTTACGTCTTTTGGGAAAGGAACTCAAAATCATTACGATATTTTAATGTTCCCCAAAAAATTATTGTCAAAGGGATAAAACATGAAATAAATGCCTGTTTTTTTGATAGAAATATGTGTTTTTTTCCCAATAAATTAGTGAATTGGAAACAAAGCAATAGTATATACATGGCAAGCAAAGAAACAGAGAACATAACTCATTTACAAGCTACCTATGCTTGTATAAACATCTTGAGTGGCTACTTCATAGGTTTTCTATTTACAGGCATTTCCATTCATCTTTTCGATGGGTTAAATTGCACCAAATTTAATTTCATAGTATCATTGAAGGATAGTGTTGACAAAATCATTGCAATCGACAGGAGAGGGACAAAATAGAGACATGGATGAAATTAGAGGGACGATTTGTGTAATTTATCCATCAAACAATGCCCTGACAATATCATTTTCAGCACGACTAATGTTGTCAAGGAGATCTTAAACATGACTATCCCCATCAATGAAGTGTGGCCTAGAAGGATCACGAATGGGCCAGTCTAGTCAAGAGGGATTCGGAGATGCTGTAGTGCACTTTGTAGTGAGACATTATAGTCGTCCAAAAGTGTTTTCAACAGTTCAGATTAAAAACAAATTCATTCCTGGAAGAGTTTAACTCTTCCAGGAATGAATTTGTTTTTAATCTAAACCGTTAGTTGATGAGATCAATGGCTGTCGGCCGGTTCGGCCGCCCTACAGGCCCCTACATAGTGCTGCACTACAACACTTCCGGGTCTAGTCGAGTTCCTTTGGGCAATTGGAGTGGATCTTACACATTTTAAAATAAGTTCCTTTGGGCGATTGGAGTGGATCTTACACATTTTAAAATAAACATATTTGATGTAACATGATTATGCAATGACTTGTTTATATTTACGGAACGGATATGGTCTAGCTCAATTGGCCACAATTGTACACTTATATAGGAGAAGTTACTAGGTAGATTATTATCAAAAGCAAAGATTGATTATTTCCTTTGGATGGAGGTTATTTGATTTGTCTAAATGGTACTTTCAGTTGTGTTTATTATGATCGTGTACCTATGTCCCAATATGATGCAAGTCAAATACTTGCATTCTTCTGCTGCGTGTGATATAGACACAAAAATTTATTTGATGAATGGATAATCTAACCTAACTCAATTCGTCCATATTGTACAATGGATTGATATAAGTTGAACCCGTATTTAGATGAGTTTAGACGGATTGAAAATGAGTTCAATATAGGCTGGAATTAAGAAACTCAGACTGGCGCAACTCACTGCTTGCTTGCTGTCTGTCTCCATGTATACATATAGTTTTGGGGCTGAAGCTTGAAACAGTGAGAGCCCGGTTGTCGGATGGATAAGGGTTTGGAGGGCAATGAATAAGCAGGGATAAAGAGGTTGATATGGTACAGGGGGTTAGTTAAGAATGGTGAATTAGCTAAGACTGTGTTTGTTTGGATTCTTAGAAAGAGGAGATTAGCTTACAGAAAGTCTATGAGTACGTAGGAGAGGAACGGATGTTGCACGTATCCACACCTGGCCATCCACATGGTAGTCCAGCCGGAAAAACACTTTATTTTGATTATCACGAAGAGGCATATTTGGAGACAAGATAGCCTTCTCTGTTTCATTTCAGAGTTTCTTTTGCCCTTTTTTTTAAATCAATAATCTTACAATGATTAAACGAAAGAGTAATTGGTTAGAGATCGGGCTTACAATGCACCGCAAGTGCTTGTAGATTTGCCTGAATGAATATACTATCTGGTTGGTGGTTCAACAACTTTATTTGATTTGTGATTAATTACTCTTTCTTTTTTTGTGGGAATTCGCTGTATTATACTAATGGCTAGAGTATCGAAGGTCCCATTTCGTTTCAATCCAGCTAGAACCATTTTTTAGCTGTTTTTTGTTCTTGTTTTCCAGTTGCTAAATGGGACACATGTCTCGATTCATGACATGGTCTACACTAATACAAAGCAAAGCTTGTTGCTGTTGATTGGGAGGCCATGCGGCTGTTTCTATTTATGTGGTAATTGTCTTTCAAAATAACGGCATCAATCGAGCCACAGCGATTCCGACCAAAATAATCAACACACACATGGAGAGATCACAGTGAAATATCAGATCGCCTAAGATATATACACACATAGTATTTAGCAGCTTCTTTAGATCCAACAGCAACAATACAAAAACGAATTCGTGCGTTGAACAAAAAAACATTGAATCAGGCATTTTTCTATGTGCTTCTACAGTGGATTTTCCGAAATCAGAGAAAGAAACAGAAATACTCCACTACGAACGGAGAGGAATCTAGAGACGCTCTGACGTCCTGACTCACGAGAAATTCGGAGAGGAGAGAGAGAAAGGTGTCGCCGGAAAAGCAGAGGGAGGATGGTGTGAACGGAGGGAGGAGGCCAGGAGGGTGTGAACAAACCGTGCGGCGTTTATGTGTTCGAAAGAAAGAGAGAGAGAGAGATAGAGAAAATATTTTTGAGGTAATAAGTTATAATGGATTGAGAAAGATAGAGAAAATTATTAAAAAACGTTCGGAGAGAAAAATAGGTTTCTTAAAGATGGGTTTGATTTGTTTGAACAAAATATCTTGAATTTTAACTTCACCCGCTCATTTTAGAGAGAGATGAAAAGCTAGGTTTGGGAGAGATTGGGTCCCATTTTTCGGTTGGAATGCCATGTGGATGGTCAGGTGTGATGTAACGCTCCGAAAATTCAGAGACATTAATAAAAATTAAGAAGAGATTTTCAATTAGTTTTCCATTTCGAAACATTTAAATTTTCAAAAGTCTTGTCAATTCCAATCAAATCACAACGCGCGTATCAACCTTAGAGTATTTTGCCAGATTCTCTAACTGTACAATATTAAAATAATTAATTGAAATTACTGAGCACTAAGGGTGTAACCAGAGTTCGATGATATCTTCTTTCGTCAACGTCAAATCATTCCTTGTCTATGCCTTTCTGTTCCATCTTCAATACTTGGCGTTCGAATTATCAGGGCAACATAGTACCGTAAGCGATAACGCTCAGTAGCCAAAACCTACCCGAACTCATAACTTACAAGCAATAGGAATATAATTGACACACATTAAAAATAAAATAAAAAGAGAACAATCAACTTTTCTTTCATTACTATCCTTCAACCTAAGTGAGATCTAAGATCTTATCCAGTATCCACAGATCCATTCCTACCCTTAACCTCTGGCGTAAGACATAGTGTGGTCCGACTCTCCTTTTCCAGATTTGGATGAAAGATACCTAAGTTATGTAATTGGGTATCCCATTCGCGACCATAAGTTCGGATAAAACTTCACCAGATGCGCATACGAGCACATTCGAGCCCGGGTTGTGACACAAGCACAATACCTCCCTTATGACCCGTTCCAACATCCGAGAGTCGATCACCACAATGCTGTACCCAGGGTTTCGTAAACCAACACTTTCAACAAATCACCACCAATTATCGATCAACCATACTTTTCCTTGGGTTCCAAAACCGTATTGCCCATAATCCAAAATCACAATCTCTCACATCAATCCATTTTCCATTAATCCTATTTTCACGTTTAAGTGATAACTCCATACATTGTAACCAACCCCGGAAACCTATTTGTCCAATTTATCAGTACAACAACATATCACGCAGGCCACATTTTCACAATACAGGCTCACGTGCTAATAATGTTTAATCGAGCGATAAAATTAATTTTGCCATAGAACTAATTATGCCACAAAAATAATCATGCGATACAACCACTAATAATGCCATAAAAATAGTCATGCGATAAAATTAATCTTGCCAGAAAAATAAATTAAGCGGTTCCTTTATTTTCTCTTTTCTTTTTCAAACTAAAGTTTACGTTTAATCTACATCACCTCAAAGTGTTGACAATATTAGAATAGTTTGTATTTGCAAAAAAAACTAGGATCAAATTGAAACTAATTAACTTCGGGGATACAATTAGCTTTAAATACACTACGGTGAGATTTACAAACTAAACACACTTATAAGGGACTAAACTGTAATAATTATTTTCGAAAGAAACAGTTGCCATGGATTCGAAAATTTCAGTGGGTTCCGGCCAAATATGTTTTGCCACGTCGGGTTCGAATCATCATACCGAAACAGGAAACGATCAATACGGAACCTAATATATATTTAGGGAGGTGAGTTCGGACTACCTCTCGTCTAGCGAAATGGTTTACGGAGTGATTTGGTGGCGGTTCGGAGCGGCGGCTGAGCTCGTCGGTGGTTGTAGTGTGTACGGCAGTGGAGGTGCGGCAGTGGTGCTCGGTTGTGCCGATACGGACTGATTTTCAATGCATTTTTCGGAGCTGTTCAGGAACTGAAATGCAGCAGGTTTCGGGGGCGGGAACGGGCTATTTCTGCGGCTGTTTGGGACTGGCTTTGGGATCAGATTTTCCGGGCTGTTTCGGAGCCGATCCGAGGTTGAAAAGGACTATTTTCTGGCTGGTTCTGGAGCTGTTTTGGTGACTGGAAATGGCTGTTTTCTGAAGCTAAAAATAGAGTTGGAAATGGTGGCTGGAGGTGGCGGTGATGAT
The DNA here is from genome assembly GCA_014282245.1 of Rhododendron simsii. Lineage (NCBI taxonomy): Eukaryota > Viridiplantae > Streptophyta > Magnoliopsida > Ericales > Ericaceae > Rhododendron > Rhododendron simsii. The sequence goes on from CM024959.1 coordinate 26,294,605, forward strand.
GGTGACCGAAGGTGGAGACCGGCTGCCTCCTCTCTCTCTCTCTCTGCCGAGAATGGGGAAGGGGGAAAATGGGTTCTACTTTCTTTGTAGAGAATGGGGTGGCAGGTATATGGTGAGTTTGGTTACAGAAATGCTAGAAGCATATCAGTGCGCCACACCTCAGACACACCCCTCTCACATACAAGGGGTCCATTAGAACGGATCCCACCTGTATGTGAGAGGGGTGTGCCTGAGGTGTGGCACAACTGATGTGCCTTTAGCACCTCTCGTTTGGTTAATGGGGTGTTCCACTTTCGGGAAAAAATACTTTTTAAAAAAAAAAAAAAAAAATTTAAAAAAAAATTTTTTAAAATTTTTTTAAAAAATTTTCCCTTTTTTTAAAAATTAAGTTTTTTTAAAATTTTAAAAATTAAAAAAAAATTTTTTTTTTTTTAATTTTTTTTCCCTTTTTTTTTTTTAAAATTTTTTAAAATTTGGGAAAAAAATTTATTGGGGTTTTTTTGGGAAAAAATTTTCTTAAAAATTTTTTATTGGTTTAAAAAGGAAATTTAAAAAAAAAATTTACTTGGCCGGGGCTTTTAAAAATTTCGGTTAAAAAATGTTAAAAAAAATTTTTTAAATTAAAAAAAAAATTTTTTTTCCCAAAAAAATTGTTTTAAAAAAAAAAAGGGGGGGAAAAATTTTTTTCCCTTTAAATGAAAAAATTTTTTTTTAAAAAATTTTTTAAAATTTTTGGGTTTTAATGGGGGGAAAAAAAATTTTTCCTCTTTGGGTAAAATTAGGCCTTTTTTTTTAAAATTAATTTTTTAGGAAATTGGGGAAAAAAATTCCTTGTTTGTTTCCAAAGGGTTTGGGTTTTTTTGGGAAATTTTTTTAAAAATGGGGAAATTTAAAAGGGGGTTTTTTTGGGAAAAGAAAAGGGAATTTTTTAAAAAATTTTTTTTTTTGAAAAAAATTTTTTAAGGGGTTTTTTAAATTTTTAAAAAATTTTTTTTTTTTTAAAAAAATTTTTTAAAATTTTTTAAAATTTTTTTGGTTTTTTTTTAAAAAACCCTTTTCCCCTTTTTTTTTAAAATTTTTCCCTTTTTTTGGTTTTTTAAAAAAATTTTTAAAATTTAATTTTTAAAAATTTTTAAAAATTATTTTTTTAAAAATTTTTGAAAAAATTTTTTTAAAAAATTTTTTTTTTAAAAGGGGAAAATTTTAAAAAATTTTTTTTTTTTTAAAATTTTTTTTAAAAAAAATTTTTTAAAAAATTTAAAGTATTTTTTAAAAAATTTTTTTTTTTTTTTTTAAAAAAAATTTCCTTATTTTTAAAAAATTTTTAAAAAAAAAAAATTTTTTAAAAAATTTTTTTAAAAATTTTTAAAAATTTTTTTAAAAAAGAAAAAATTTTTTTTTTCTTTTCAAAAAGGTTTAAAAAATTTGGTTTAAAAATTTTTGGGAAAAAATTTTTTTAATAAAAAAGGTTTTTTTTAAAAAAAAATTTAAAAAAAAATTTTTTAAATTTTAAAAAAATTTTTTAAAATTTTTTTTAAAAAAAATTTTTTTTAAAAATTTTTTTAAAATTTTTTGGAAAATTTTTTTTAAAAAAAATTTTTTTTAAATTTAATTCCCGGCCCCAAAAGGTTTTTTTAAAAGGGAAAAAAAATAAAAAAAAAAAAATTTTTTAAAAATTTTTTTGAATATTAAAAAAAAGGGTTTAAAAAATTTTGGGGGGGATTTTTTTTTTCCAATTTTTAAAAAAACCCCTTTTTTTAAATTTTAAAAAAAAACCCCCAAAAAGGGGCCCCTTTTTCCCCCCCTTTTTTTTTCCCAAAATTTTTTGGGGGCCCCCCAATTTTAAAATTAATTTAAAAGGGTTCTTCCAAAAACCAAAAAAAATTTTAAATTTCCAAAAATTTTTTTGGAAAATAAAAAAAACCTTTAAAACCCTTTCCTTTTTTTTTGGGGGGGGGGGGGGGGGGGGTTTTGGGGGTTTTCCCCCTTTAAAAAAACCCTTTTAAAATTTTTTAAAAAAAAAATTTAAAGGAAAGGGGAAAAAAACCAAAAAAAGGGGGGGTTTTTTGGGGGCCCCTTTAAAGGGGTTTAAAAGGGGGTTTTTAAAAATTTTTTTAAAATTTAATTTTTAAACCCCCCTTTTTTCCCGGGTTTGGGGGTTTTTTTTTAAAAAAAAAAAGAGAAATTGGGGGAAAAACCGGGGAAATGGCCCCCCCTTTTTAAAAAAAAAGGGGGGTTCCTTTTGGGGGGAAAAAAAGGGGGAAAAAAAAGGGGGGGAAAAAAAAAAAATTTTTTTTAAGGGGTTTTAAAAAAAAATTTGGTTTTGGTTTTAAAAAAAGGTTTTTTAATTTAAAAAGGGGAAAAGGGAAAACCCAAAAACCCGGGGGAAGGGTTTTTTTCCCCCCTTAAAAAAAAAAAAAAATTTTTCCCCAAAAATTTATTAAAAAGGGGTTTTCCGGGAAAAAAAAAAAAAAAAAGGGGGGGGGGGGGGGTTTTTTAAACAAAGGGGAAAAATTTCCCCCCTTTTAAATTTTCCGGGAAAGGTTTGGGGAAAAAAAAAAATTTTTCCCCCAAAATTTTTCCAAAACCTTTTCCCTTTTGGGGTTTTGGGTTCAAAGGGGGGGGGTTTTTAAAATTAAAGGGAAAAGGGAACCAAAAATTTTTTTTAAAATTTTTTTCCCCCAATTTAAAAACCCCCAAAATTTTAAATTTTTTTTGGGGAAAAAAATTTTTTTTGGGTTTTTTTTTAATTTTCCCCCTTTAAAAATTTAATTAATTTTTTTTAACAAATTCCCCCAATCCCAAAGGGGTTTAAAATTTAAACCCCTTAAATTAAAGGGCCCCCCCCAAGGGGCCCCTTTTAAAATCCACCTTTTAAATTGGGAACCCCTTTTTTTCCCCTTTTTTCCCCTTAATTGGGGGGGGCCCCCCAAGGGGTTTTTTTCCCCCCCCTCCTTTCCCTTTAAAAAGGAAAACCCTTTTTTCCCCCAAAAAGGAAAATTAACAAAAAAACCAAACCCCTTTAAAAAAAAAAAAAAAAATTTAAACCCAAAAAAAAAAACCCCCCCAAATTAAAAAAAGGGAATTTAAAAAAAAAAAAGGGGTTTTTTTTTTTTTTTTTTTGGGGGGCCCAAAATTTTTTTTTCCCCTCCCCCTTTTTTTTTTCCCCCCCTTTTTTTTAAAAACCCCCCCCCCCTTTTTTTGTTCCCGGGGTCGGGCTTTTTTTTTTAATTTGGGGTTTTCCAGGGGGTTTTTTTAAAAAAAGGGGGAAAAAAAACCAAAAAAAAAATTTTTGGGGGCCCCCCTTTTTTTTTTTTAAAACGGGAATTTTTTTTAAAAAAAAGGAACCCAAAGGGGGGGGGGAAAATTTTTTGGGGGGAAATTTTTGGGGGGGGAAAATTTTTGGGGGGGAAAAACCCCCTTTTTTTTAAAAATTTTTTGGTTTTTTTGGTTGAATCCTTTTTTGGGGAAAAAAATTTTTTTTTAATTTAAAAAAATTTTTAAATTTTTTTAAAAAAAAAAAAAAAAGGGGTTTTCCTTTTTTTTTAAAAAAGGGAACCTTTTTTTTAAAAAAAAATTTTTTTTTCCAAAAATTTTTAGGGAAATTTCCCAAAAAAAAAAAAAGGTTTTTTTTTTTGGGGTTTTTAAAATTTAAAAATTGGAAAAAGGAAACCCAAAATGGGTTTTTTTTTTAAATTATATTTTTTTTTTTTAAAATTTAATTGGGTAAATTAATTAATTTGGGAATAAAATTAAGGGGAAATTAAAAAATTTTTTGGGGCCCAAAAATTAACCCCCAAAAAAAATTTTGGCCCCTTTTTCCCCCAAAATTAGAAAAATTTTAAAATTTTTTTTTTTAAATTGGGGAAAAATTTTTTGGGGTTTTTAAATTTTTTTGGGGGCCCTTTTAAATTTTTTCCCCCCAAAAAATTTTCTTAAAACCCCGGGTTTGATTTTTTGGGGGAAAAAAATTTTAAAATTTAAAAATTTTTTTTTTGGGGAAAAAAATTTTTTTTTCTTGGATTGCCCTTTGGGTTTTTTGGAAAAAACCCCCTGTTTTTCAACCTTCCCCCAAAAAAATTTTTATTCCCTTTTTTTGGGGGGTTTTCCTTTTTAAAATTGGGAAAATTTAACCGAAAAAAGGAAAATCCAAAACCCAACCCAAAAATTTTTTTTGGGTTTTTTTTAAAGGGGGTCTTTTTCCCGGGTTTTTCCAAATTTTTTTTTGGGCAAATTTTGGTCAAAAAGAATTTGGGGTTTTTTAATTTTTTTTTTGGCCAAAGGGTTTTGGAAAATTTAAAATTTTGGGGGGAAATTCCCTTTTTTTTTTGGGGGGAATTCCAAACCCCAAAAAAATTTTTAAAAAATTAAGGGAAAAAGGGGGTTGGAAAAACCCCCAAAAGGGTTTTCCCCCCTTTGGGGTTTTAAAACCAACCCAATATTATATATTAGAATAGATAGATGAGTCAAATTACTTGATTGTCGGAGTAAAATTACAGTAGTAGGAGTAAAAGATACGGGGCTCTGCTACGCGCAGAGATAATTCGCAGACAACCACGCAGAGACAAATGCATTTGGCCCCATTTCGGGTCCCGAAAAAATCTAGAAAAATATTCATAAATTTTTGAATATTATTTTATGGAGCCCTGTAAAAAATCAACTCCAGTGGATATCGATAAGTGTTACTTTTGGATTCGTAGGGGCGAATAGAGCAGTTTTACCTCTACGAATCCAAAAGTAATACTTATCGATATCCACTGGAGTTGATTTTTTACAGGGCTCCATAAAATAATATTCAAAAATTTATGGATATTTTTCTAGATTTTTTCAGGATCCCATCAAACACATTTGTCTCTGCGTGAATGTCTGCAGATTGTCTCTGCTGGCAGTATTTTTGAAAAGATACTCCGCAAGAATTGCGTAGTGGGGGTATCATCCATCACCGTCCAACACATCCACATTATTTATTCCCTGTTTGTCCTGGCCTGGGGTTTATTCTCTGTTTCAATTATTACGAGTAAAGTATACGCGAAGAAACAGTAGCAATCGAAGAAATCGCAGACAGCGACGAAAATCAAAACTTTGGGTACACAATGATGACGGAACGGGGGGTGCTGTGATGGCGGACGGTTGAGATTGCACAGCTGCGCCCCTGGTTGAATGATGACGATGGTTGTGGTCTGATTACGAAGACGGTGGATGTTCAGATATAACGGTTGAAGTGGTATGCTTGAACTCAATGTTTGTGTTCTTGTTCAGATATTTATTTATTTTGGCATTTTGGGGAATATCCCATGTTTTCCGGGAAAACTTTGGGGAGAGTTGCAGGCAGGGACGTGGTTGGGGTAGAGTGGTCTTTTACTCACCCCGGATAAGCTAACGATAGGGTCAGGGGTGTCGTCATTTACTCCGGCTACAGGGGTATTACATATCCGGCTGATTGCTCATCCGGGGGAACTTTGGGAACCAAACATGGGATTAAAAGTGGGGCCAGGACCAGGGCTGTAAACGAACTGAATTGAGCTGAACCCTGTTAAGTTCGGCTCGGGTTCGTTAAGGTACTTGCCTTGCTCGAGTTCGATTTGAGCCTGAACAACTTGGGTTGAGTTCGGCTCGTTAAAATTTTTCAAAGCTCGGGTTCGGCTCGGTCGGGTTCGTTAAGGTACTAATCTGGCTCGAGTTTGACTCATTAAACTCAAACGAAGCGAGCCGAGCGAATCTAAGCTCATATTGAGGTCGTCAAGACTCGGATTTGGTTCAGCTCGGCTCATTAAACTCAACCGAACCCAAACTCTTTCATTGATCGAATAGAATTTGGGAGAAAAATAAGTATTGAATTATATATATAACGTTAACAAACTTTTATATTTACAAATAGACCCCTAAAAAATTACTGAATTATATTTAATTATAAGTACACGAGCCTAACTGAGCCGAATACCGCTAAGCTCAGGTTCGGCTCATTTACGGAACAAACCTAGAATTGAGGTTCAGGTTCAGTTCATTTAGTAGACGAGTCGAACTTGAACGAGCTTTTGCAGAATCGAGCCTCGAATAGTTCGCGAACGGCTTAGTTCATTTACAGCCTTAGCAAGGACCATATAGTGGGGGGATTGTTTATCTGGGCTCTAAGGATTTTTTTTTTTGGAGGAACAGAGCAAGAAACTCCATTACATTGTAAGAAAAGTACAACCGTGCTGTCGCCGTTACAATATTGAAGACACGTTAGTGACGAGCGAAAACCAAACTAGGTCCTAAGGATCAGTAAAACACAAAATACACAACAACTATGCTATCGCTAAAAGATAAAGATCAACAAGTTGCCACTCAATAAAACATCAGCGAGGATGTTGTAAGCCATAATTTGGGCCAATAAGCTTTATATATTTTTGTTTGCAGAAAATAAATTTGGGACCAAACCTATTTTATTTTTCCTCTCCCTGACATTTTGTTTTCCCTTTCCTTGCTTCTTTTTGTCGAACAGGTTCCCCGGCCAACGAATGTGCCCCATGCCTGTTCCGATCCGATCGGACGCTTCAGGTGGTTGTTTGGTTCAATCATCGTGGTCTCTTCCAGGCGGGTTTCTATTTATCTATAAATAGGACCCGATTCCTCCCCATTCATACACGGAAAAAAAAAAAAAAAAATCCTTGCATACTTTCTGCACAGTGCATACATATGTTCTTTGAAAATCGGGTAATCTTAGGAGATAAACGTTCAAGAGACCCAAGAGCACTAGTGTGGGGGACGAATTTGCTTTAAGGGGGACAAATTTGCTTTAAGGATATAGTATAGTAATACTAGCCCTGATTGCCAATTTCCAGACGCCTGGAATTGGTCCAGTAAATTTCTAATCTTGGTTTCCTTTGGTGTGTTGCAATCTTTTCTAGTGATAAATGAATCCCGATTCTATCACTTTATTTACAACACCAGGCTTAAGATTGCCAAAGAAAAACAGAAAGAAACAAAAAAAAAAGCTGTCTTCTCTGTGGTATCTGCGAACCTAGTTGGGATACACTTTTGTTATTTAAGCAATGATGTATTTTACCTATTTCCTGAATCTTGTTGTAGTTACAACTTCAATCGAAGTCTTTTGGTGATAAAAAAATAAGGTTGCTTAATTAGGGGACTATGGTGATGACATCCAGTATGTTGTAACCTGGACCTTACGTCAAACTATACAATAGGCTTGTGATGCATTTGTGAATGATATTGCTTTTTTTGGCGTTAAGCCGTTAACTGATCCGGTGACATTAATTAAGTACTGAACTCAAATGCAAGCGAACTTATTATCATGAGATTAATTTTGGATGAGTCACATCACCTGCGATTCTCCAGATACTACCATAGGCATTTGGCCTATTGTTCCTTTACTGCTTTTCACTTAGCCATTAGTGTAGACAGGATGTGTATTGTTTAAATTGTGTATCTGACATGTGTTGATTTCAGGCTTTTTGCAATGATTCTTAGTAGTACTTACAAGCCCTTTCTGTAATTCAGGTGCACTCTTTGAGAATCTCTCTTCTTAATCCCCAAGTGTTAGAGCATGATTGTTGACAAGCGTTTGAACTTTTCATACTGACCCAAACATTCCAAGAGCTGATGTTGATGAAGTCATGCAACTATATCATCACCCGTTTTCTATGGATAGCCAAAAAGTGAGGCTTGCTTTGGAAGAAAGGGGCATCGATTACACATCGTTTCATGTCAATCCTATCACGGGCAAGAACATGGACTCCTTATTCTTCCGTATGAACACAAGTGCCAAACTTCCTGTTTTACAGAATGGTGCACACATTATATACGACACAGTAGAGATAATCCAGTATGCCTCATCTTTCAGTCATACTTTTTTTTTGCTGTTTTCTCTTTCGTTCCAGATGGCTACTCAATATTTCTTTTGTTACTTCTCACTGAAATATTTGATCTTGTTCTTGGAAGTAACTCCAATCGTCAATGAATTATGATATTGTCCCAATGATTTTCAGTATTATTTAAAAGTTTTTGGTAACAAAGAGCGCAACAATGAAATTTGAGTTACAAATTCTTGTCGGCCTGAAAGTTCCAGTTCTGTGTTTCCTCTTGGAAAGCAACCTTCTTTTCATTACCACTACTCTACACGTGATGAAGATAAGGCAAAAACTTGAGTGGTTTACAACTCTTCAAGTACAGCCAAACCAAACCAAACTAAGCATTGACACCCACTCAATTGGGGTTGGCTACATCAACCGGTTTACGCCACTTTGCTCTATCAAGAAAAAGGCTGTGCCTATGTCTTTAGTTAAATCCAATGAAGCCATATGTTTTTTAACCACAGCCTCCATATTAATTAGGCATTGCTCTCCAGCGTTTCCATTAACAGTAACCTTATTGCTTTCTTACAGGTATATAGAACAAATAGCAATTGTCTCGTCTGGTGGCGGTGAAATCAGCAGTGGCGAAGTTGTTGAATGGATCAATAAGATACAAGAGTGGAACCCAAAGTATTTTACACTTTCCCACGTCCCAGACAAGTACCGTCATTTTGTTTCTAAATTCACAAGGAGAGTAGCAATTGCCCGGATGGCTGAATATCCCGATCTAGCTAGTGCATATCACTGTAAGCTGAGAGAGGAATACGAGACACAAGACAATTTAAGAAACCCTGAAGTTTTGAGACGAAGTGGGGAATATCTGGTAAGCCTTCTCGATGAAGTGGAGACAAAACTGGGTGAAACACCGTTTTTAGTGGGGGAAGAGTTCACTATGGCAGATGTTTTTCTTGTTCCTGTGTTGGCTCGATTAGAGCTGCTGAATTTGCAAGATGAGTATATACATAGCAGACCAAACATTGCCAAGTATTGAGAAGTGGTTCAGCAGAGGCCAAGTTATAAGACGGTGGTTGGAAAGTATTTTAATGGCTGGAGGAGGTACAAAACCCTGTTCAAAACCTGGTATTGCCTTCGTGTTAGGAGTTTGCTTCGAAGATATTAATTCATAACACAGCGCGACGAGGGATATAGTTATAAGAAGGTGATATGAAGGTAATTTGGTGGTTGGGGGAAGTACAAAACTCTGACAAAACCCAGTGTTTTCTTTGTATCAGAAGTATGATTGGGATTTTTTTGAATTACCCCTGAATGAATCCAGAGGCATTGGTCGTGTGAATGATATTTTATGGAAAGGGGAATCTGGCTTCTAAGATGTAAACTAGAGATATCAAATGATTTGTACAGGTAAGATTCAAATAATAAATGTATATTTTGCGCAGGATGGAAATTGGTTCTGTTTTATTTCACCTTTTGGGGACTGGTTGGTGGGTTTGGCAGGAAAAGTTCGTTCTTTTTGGGTGTGAGTGTAGGTATCATGGCTCGAACCCTTGACCCACATGCAAGAGTGCCACCACAAGGGACACCAAGCCTCTGGTTCGGGAAAAGTTATTTCATGAATCACGAACTAAACCGTAATCAAACAGAAATAATCAAGCATGAGATTGAATTCGATGGCACCTTATAATTTCGGATGTATTCACTCTATGCCTTTCACGAACTGAGGGTAGACTCAAAAACACCATATGCCTTTACCGTCTCTTTTCTCTCGATCTGAAAAGAAATTAAATATTCTTCCTAATTAATCATACCACACATAAGTTTTCATCCCATCCATTTTTTTGGCTTACGTTTCATCCTCTTAGTGTGCGAATTATTACCCTTTTACTATGATATCCTCCTAGTCTGAGAGCGCGCTCTCTCTCTCACACACAAACACACACGTATATTGTTTGAAAAACAGTGCGGAAAAACAATGGCACAATTTACTAATTTCTAGAAATCAACAAGAATTATAGAATATGAAAATTACAAGATATAAACTGTAAATATTAAGGAAACCAAACCGAGACACAATGCTGTTAAGACAAATTTGCCACCTCACCAAAGGGTACCCGCAAAGTGTCCAACCTTTTAGGCATTTTTTTGCACTTATATGCCCATCAATGGTTCATTCTCTAACCAATGTGTGACTAGGTGACTTTTCACCTTCTCAACTTGTAAAGATCCGTGTATTATTTCTATTTTCTCCAATTATTTATTTAAAGTGGAAGATCGTATTTTAAATTTAAGTTGTGTGTTCATTAATGTGGTTGTACGGATGTATGTGTATTTTCATGTATTAGAAGTTCGACAGATGGTTGAAATATGTGTTTTGTCGTTGTGAGGGTGTTTGGAGGTGTTGTAGATGTGTTGGGATGAGGTTCAAATCGGTACAAGGGAAAAATTTTGAAAATTTTCCACGAGGTTGAACCTTCTCAGTTTAATACTTCTGAGTAATGCTTAAGTCTAATCAGAAGAGTAATGCTTAAGTGTAATCATCAGTATTCTAAAATAAAGAATTAATCGGCGATTAATCGTTGGCAGAATCTATCCAATTAGGTCCGACTAATGATTAATTGCTGATTACTAATTAATATGCACCGATTAATTCGATTAATCGCTCGAAGGTGGTAGGCCGCCTGACTAGCGTCTAGCGACTTTTTGAACATTGAGGATAATACTTTTGATCAGTGTAAAGTTTTGGTGGCCGGTGATCTCTGTATTCATATTGGTTGTGACCTCTGTATTCAAAATAAGCATTACTCTTCCTCCTACACTCATGATGTAGGACATGTGGAGACCCAAATTTATGATCAATTGAACCGATCGAATCTCAAAAGCCCAAAAGTTGCTTAATTGCAAATTATCCAATTTGGTAAAATTTGGACGAGCTCCGATCGGGCCCAAATTTGGTTGGCTGACTTATTTTTGCGTTGCAGTCAAGACTCACCACACTAAGTTGTGAGCTCCGGTTCTTTTCGGCCTAATGCCTTCAATTTACATTTTTTGCTGTTTTAGGAAAGTTTTGAAACGTTAATTACTCTTAGACCTTAATTCCTTTTCAGTTGGTTCTTTTTGGGAAAGTCTTTTTTTTTTTTTTTTTTTCTGTCTAGTTTTCAATTTTATTATTTTTCCCAATTTTTGGGAAATTTCGTTTTTATGTTAGGTTTTTGCTTACGCCTTTTCTCTGATGAAAGGGCTATAACCTCTAAGTAGCTTTTTGATCGATAATAATATTCAGATATTTTTCCTTTTCCTCATGGACTCGAGTTTATCAATCGTTTTGATTAGTACACAACTAATCTCTTTGTCAATTCCGCTACGTCAACTCAGAAGGGTAAACTTTACAGTTTTGAAGTATTACTTGTGTAGGAGGAGGAAGAGTAATGCTTATTTTGGTGGTGATCTCTGTATTCAGAAGTAGTATTACTCTTCCTCCTACACTCAGAAGTGTCTGAAAACGTCATATTACTTGCGTAGTTAAGTTGGATATGAATTCGCTGTCAGGACCACACTCCCACTCCCACTTCCAAGTTCCTTTTCTCTCTTGGAGAAAATCTTTATTTGATGGCTGTATCTGTTTTATCTTAATCTTTATTTGAACTTTAGCGTATATTTACGTATTGCAATTTGTTGACATGCATTCTGATTCTGCATTTCAGGAAAGTTTCCGACGCTGGTGACTCATCAGGGAATCCCTCAAGTCAAAAGTTATGAAACCAACAGCAGCAACTGTAAAGTTTCAGCGCAAGAAAAAGTTTAATGAATTTTTTTTTGCCGTTCAAAAAAAAAAAAAGGGGTTTCAACTCAAGAAGGTTCTGTGTATGGGTGTTGCTGTTGATCGGCAACTGCGGCAGGGATGACAAGCAGATCTTCCAGAATGTTGAGATGAGTGTAAACTTTCTTGTGTCGTTGCTGAAGAAGAATTGGCAAAATGTGAGTTGAACCTCAAGGTCCTCAACACCTAAACTGAACATTTTGTTTGTAAAGTTATTTGCCGATTAAAAAAAACTAATTAAACATTTTTTGCTTCCATTTGTTTGGGCGTAAAATATTTTTCGGTAAAATGTTTTATCTGTTTTTCGGTGTTTGGTTATGTAAAAAATAAGGAAAATATTTTACATGTAAAAACATTTTCTATTAATTGGATGAAAATGATTTACCCTTAAATCTTCTGTAAGTTATTTTTCGAAATGAACCTATTACCTTCTACTGCAATTCTCACTCTCATTGCTCAATTTCTTCGATCGCCAGTCCTGACTTCAATTCCAATATTCTCAAATCTCTCCACCATTTAAGCCTCCCCTCTTTCTACATTATTTTGTCGAAGCTAAAATAAATTTTCAAGTGTCAATCAAAAACCGGAAAATAAAAGTTTGAAGTTTGTTTTCTGAAAAAACATTTTACACGAAAAATATTTTATATTTTTAAACATTTTATATCGAAACAAACGGAGCATTAAACTGAAATTTAAATGGATAGCCTGGCCTCTTTAAGTGAGCTTTGTATTATAAACTTGCTGTTGGAAAACTATTTCACTGGAAAAAAAAAAAGGAAGGAGCCCGAAATTTAATGTCATGACTTTTGACTGCTTCCTCTTAAAGTTTAGTAGTTTTGTTTCTTATGATTCAGCAATGAACATCCATTATTAGTATCTTTTTTTTGAACATTTTCCGTATGTCCTTATTCTGTCAGTTTTTGGACTAGCCCGTAATTTATCCTAGATTTTATTTGATCAATTTTGTAATTGGTTATTTTTTGCTATTTTGTTTTCTGAAAACTAGCTAGGTGAGGTGCTTGAACTTGAGGAATACCATGGGATCGAAGGCCAGTCCTCATCTTTTGAGTGGTTATCTACTTGTGGAAGCCGTGTAGTGAGGTCAAGAGTTCATTTCAGAAAAAGTTTCTCAGATAGTCTCTGTGTTTTTCGGTTTTCTTGGATATCTTTGTTGTCTGAAAGAGGTCAATTCTATGAATTCAATTCTAGTTGTGCTTCTTTTGGTGGTTCAGAAGAATGGAAGATTCACTGCACTTGTGTGAATTTATCCGACTTAAACTTCCTACACATTGACGGTGTTTCTGATTCCCAGCATAACTTTGAAAACGCAACTTCAACATGCGTTATGTAACTAAAAAAGCATTTTGAGAATGCGTTACTTGCTCATGTGGATTTTGTTGTCACGCAAGCTCTGTTAAAACGCATTTTGTGCGCGATTACGTTAACGCATTTTGAAAGTGTGCGAAGGGCTATTTTTAAAATACGTTTAAGAAGATGGACATTTCTCGAATTCATTTAAAAAAATGGTCATATCGACCAAAAATTCTATAGAAGAGTGAGCAAGAGATGCTCTTACTCCGGGAAGGAGTCAAGTGAGCCGGAGCTCCAGTGAGGATGAGAGCAAGAGAGATGAGTTGAGTGGAGTGAGCCAAGTGTTTCCTCCTCCTCCATTATATTTGCATCTTCTCCACATTGTATAATGAAATTAATTTCTCCTCTCCTGTGAATGTCATTCTTTGGGGAACCTCATAAATTCTTTGTGTATTTGTGTGCGAGTTTTGGGCAAACGTGGGCACAACAATTTTTATAACACTCGCTTAGGGCGCAGTTATATATTGATCACATGCAATCAAGTTGTTTCCGCTAAATGATATTTTAGTTGATGTATACGAGAAGAATGATATGCCTAAAAGTTTATATAAACATGGTACCGGCCAATAGGGGACAAATTTTTCTAGTAGCTAGCCTATATATTGGGCCTTAAAAGCCTCATTTCATCAATCAGAAAACTCTCTCTCTCTCTCTCTCTCTCTCTCTCTCTCTCTCTCTCTCTCTCTCTCACACACACACACACACACAGAGAGTCATGTATTCCGTCTCTTCTTCTCCAGCAAAGATTTTTTGGCCCCAGGATGTAGAAACTAAGAACCCACCACCAATAGTTAGGCCACTGAACTTCCACAAACCTGCTTTGAAGGTGGTGGCGCAACGGCCCCAATCAAGGAGATTAATACCACCCTCTTCATTTTTACACACAAACAATGGATCAGGTGAAACATTCAAATCACTTGCATCCTCTCTCTTCCCCATCTCTCCTATCTCCAACATGTTGCTCCCTTTCCTTACCACTTTTTTTGTGATAAGCCCCTTTCCTTTTCCTTTCCTTTCCTTCCCTTTCCTTACCACTTTAGCCTCTTGTCTTACCAAGTCACCACCACTCCACCCATCGGTTGACCCCAACTTCGTGCTAACTGGGAATTTCGCCCCAGTTGACGAAACGCCCCCCACAGAGTGCTTGGTGGTGGAGGGAGAGCTTCCGCGCTCCCTCCACGGAGTTTACATTCGCAACGGCCCAAACCCGCAACATCAACCTCTGGGGCCTCACCACCTCTTTGAAGGGGATGGCATGCTCCATTCTATTTTGTTATCACAAGGGCGTGCAATATTTTGTAGTCGGTATGTCAAAACATACAAGTATAAGCTTGAGCACAACACCGGTATTCCTCTGATCCCGAATTTCTTGTCGGGCTTCTATGGCCTCGGTGACGTTGGTCGTGGAATTGTTGCCCTTGGAAGGGCTATGACGGGCCAAATAAGTCTGACTAAAGGATTTGGTTTGGCCAATACGAGTTTGAACTTCTTTTGCAATACTCTTTTTGCCATGGTCGAAACCGATCTTCCATACGCGATTAGGATAACCGAAGAAGGCGATATCGTGACGATAGGGAGACATGATTTTGACGGCAAGGCGCCGGTGAACATGACTGCTCATCCCAAGATGGATGAAGAAACCGGGGAAGTGTTCGCATTTCGATGCTCCCCTGTAGTCCCTTACTTGACATACTTTCGATTTGATTCCAATGGCTGTAAGGAAAAGGATGTTCCCATATTTTCCATCAATAGCCCAACTTATGTCCATGATTTTGGGATCACTGAGCATTATGCAATATTTCCGGATATTGTTTTGGAGATGGCTCCGGTGGATATGATCATGTTGCAGGGTATGCCGGTGAGGTGCCGGCCTGACAAGGTGCCTCGTATCGGAATCATTGACAGGTAATGCCGAGTTTTTTTTTGATGGTGTTTTTTTAAGTATTTTGATGCTAAAATTTACTCTTACAATTTGCAAATTTGGTTTCACTTCTGGAGCCCCTGTGTTGTCGGGCAGATTTTTAAAGAGGCATAGTTTATTAACATGGCATGGCCAATTTCCATGCACAGTGAAGTAGCTGTGGAAGGAGATAATATTGGCTTGTTTTTACGAATGATCCTCGAAGTATTAGCAAATTATCAATTTGGTCTCCAATATACAAATCATGTTTATTGCATCTCCACGTTTATAATGCATGTTTAAATGGTCCCTGAAACTAACTACGTCTGTGTTCATCGTCTAGTGTAGGGGTATTTTTGAAGTTTTGTATCTTTAAACTTTGGTTAATTTTTATTAATGGTTCCCAAAGTATTAGTGAGATGTCAATTTGGTTCTCAATATATTAACCGTGTCTCACGTTTTGACCATACATAAACTAATCCAGATCACCGAACAAGATGGGTTGCTGCAAGAACGTTTTTGGGTGAATAATCCTATCCCTAGCCACGCACAACCATAACCATTGCCAGCCATCCACCTCGACGACATACCCCATCTTTGTCGTCACCTTCCTATCGGCAAAATATCCACCGTCTTCACCTAACCCTGACGTCTAAAGCTCTATTCAAAAAAATTCTAGAGTCATGCAACATCCCTCCGAAACATAGAAAGTTTCCATATCTACTCATTCTCCCACAGTCTATTCTCACCATTTCTGTTTCGACGCGTGCGGCTCAGCCCACTATTTGTGTAATCCATTTATAAAGGATATTTGCTTAATATCCACTGAGATTTAACTGATATAAGTGGATATGTATACTCATTGAGATTTTATAAATGGAGAATGAATGAGGCTGCCGTAGAGTAGATGGATTTGGCTAAAAACCAAAATTTGTCCAAACCATGTAAAAATCAATGTGTTCTCGTAGTTTGACTATGGTTTGATTTATTGGCTCAATATTCATTTCATTGGTAAAACAATCAAGTTTGATTTACCAATGCAAAAATATTACAGGCACAAATAGAAGTGCACACATAGATGCGTCCTCACCGTTTGATATGTCTGGGCCTCAGTTTACTGGTATGGGGTCCATGTACTGTTGTACATGTGACGGTTTCACATAATCCATGTGCATTTGTGTACTTCTACTTATGTTTACAGCATTGGTGTCAGAAATGAGATTCATGGCTAATTCCAAAGGTCAGAGTCCACATCGCATTGTTTATTTCTCAATTCTAATTTCTAACAGTGGTTTGATGTTGAAACAGGTATGCGACATCCGATTCAGAAATGAGATGGTTCGAAGTGCCTGGGTTTAATGCTTTGCACATCATCAAGGCATGGGAGGATGATCAAAGTGGCATCATCATTGTTGCCACCAATGCTTTAAACATTGAGAACTTCTTCCACAACATGGACAAGGTTCACTTCTCCTTAGAGAAACTAAGAATCGACATGAAAACGGGCAAAATTACTAGGGGTGTCCTCTCAAAGAGAAGTCTAGAATTAGGATCCATCAACCCTTCATATGGTGGTAAAAAGAGCCGGTACGTTTATATGGCGGTATGTGAACAAGTTCCGAAGATGTCAGGCGTGGTGAAGATTGACCTCGAATTGGGCTGTGAAGTCGCATTCCGGAGCTATGGAGGCGGTTGCTTTGGAGGGGAGGTATTGTTCGTTGGGAGGGATGTCGTCGAGGAGATAGAGTGTGACGAAGATGATGGTTTTGTGGTATCATATGTACACAATGAGAGAGAAAACGAGTCACGGTTTGTAGTGATGGATGCTAAGTCATCGACACTTGACATTGTGGCAGCGGCGAAGTTACCTGGAAGAGTGCCCTATGGTTTTCATGGGATATTTTTGCGAGAAAAGGAGCTTCAAATGATGTAAGAAATGTTTGGTTGCCGTCATGGCATCATATGCCTCGGATCCCTTTATTCTTTGTGTATTTCATTCCAGATATTAATAAAATCTTTTCTTTACTGATCAAAATAAATTTCAGAATGGGCAAACGCTTTTGTAAGTAGATTTTTCTGAGAGATCAAAAAACGTGTTTAATCAACGATTTTGACGTCTTTTTGAAAAGGAACTCAAAATCAACAAGATGTTTTAATGTTCCCCAAAACATTTTTGTCAAAGGGATAAGACATAAATTAAATGCATGTTCTTTTTGTTACAAATGTTTTTTTCCCCCAATAAATTAGTGGAAATTGGAAACAAAAGTATAGTATATACATTGGAAGCAAAGAAACAGAGAACATAACAATTCTCATTTAGGTATACAAGCTACGTTATGCTTATATAAACATCTTGAGTCGCTACTTACATAATTTTTCCATTTACGTCCGGGCCTTTCCATTAGTTTCTTCGATGAGTAAAATTGCACCAAATTCAATTTCGTAGTATCATTGAAGGATACTGTTGATAAAATCAGAGCGATTGATATTAGAGGGACTAAATTGAGACTTGGATGAAATTAGAGGGATTGTGTAACTTAACCACCAAACAATGCCTTGACAATATAATTTTCGCGACTGACGTAAAACATGAATATCCCCATTATTGATGTAACATGATTATGCATTAACTCGTTTAATATATTTATAGAACTAACATGGGCTAGCTCAGTTGGCCACCATTGCACGTTTTTATAGGGGAGGTAAGTAAATCTATTATTACCAAAAGCAAAGATTGATTATCTTCCTTTGGATGGAGGTTATTTGTTTAGTTGTTTGTTCTTTTAGGGCGTGTTTCACTAATTAAAATAAGTATTACTTATTTTTTGAATTAAATGTGATATATTGTAAGAGAATGATCTGTCTCGTAAAACAAAAAATAAGTGCTTAAAAAATAAATACTTTGGTAGAACAGGACCTTAATGGTATTTCAGCTGCATGTGTTTATTATGATCGTGTACTATATATGTCCTATTATGATGCAAGTCATATCCTAGCATTCTTCTACTGCACACAGTGCCGGCCCCGGTGTTTAGGTCTTTCAAGTCCGACTCTAAACTTGATTGTCTACTTACTATTAAGTCATAAAAAAAAAAATACAAGTCAAAAGAAAAACAGATGATTTGAGAAAAGATAAATTTGATCTGATAAATTTTGTTACATGGTTTCGTATAAATGGAGAAAAAGTTGATGATTTAAATACTTTGGTATATATGAACAGAGAATTGTCCCGTGGATATAATTATCAGATATAAAAAGGATTTATCAACAACCGACATATCAATTTTCCAAAACAAGTGATTTTAAATTAGGATCCGGCTTCTCTGCAGTCTAATTACAAAAAAGCTTCTATAGTCTCATCTCAACCGTTCATCTTAACAATTGATGGTCTAAATTTTAAAAAGATCAACTTTTCCAGAAAAGAGTAGTTTTTTTTCTGAGAAGAAACTTTCAACGAAATCTAATAATTAAAGCCACTTTTGGACAGATAGGATTACGCTCCGCAGTCCAAGCAGACGCTGAGGAACCTAATTCTCAATTTAAAAGAGAGAAAACGTGGAGTGCACGTTAAATAAGATTGTTAAATATAGTAAGATTGTAGTGCACGTTAAATAAGATTGGAATGAATTTCCATTTGACAAAAAAAAAAAAGAAAAAAGATTGTAATGCGTGGTGCACGTGTAAAACTCTTGAAAGACAAAAGGTCCAGCTGGGCGCCCAATCTGATGATTTGGGCAAATATCACTCACAGGTTTCTAAAATAACACTGCTCTCCCTTCCTTTTAGCTAACAATAACAAATCACCCCTTTCTGTTATACTAACTTTAGAAAGTGGATAGAAATATGATGGTAGGTGTACATAAACTTCAAATATACCTGTATTACCCTTACCCTTACTCTCCTTGGCTACAAATACAAACTCACACCACAAAATCTAAAAGCAAGCAAAGCTCTATCTCAGAAGAAGTTGGAGGTAAGACCCAAGTGTCCATCTCATCTCACATTTGTTATAAATGAATTACTAACATCAAATGTTGGTTTAATTTTTGCAAGCATTTCTATATAAATATTTTTTGACTTTCTAAATCCAAACTCTGTTCCAGACCATGACCAACCATGTATAACCTACAATAGTTAATAACCCAAACCTCCAATGGCATAATCCTAAACATACCCCAATGGCATAACCTTGACCCAAATCCCCCACACAAAAATAAGTAGTACCTTGACATGCACATTGAACACTCAAACACCAAAACAATCAAACACAAGAGAACTTCATAAGAACGCATATACCTTTGTCACACACATGCCCACAGCCACCATATGGACACACCCCTTTATAACACAAGACATCAAATGGCATGGACACACACACACACCCTTTGTAACAAACACGCACTAGCTTATAACATACACACACCGTACTTTATATTACAAGGAAAATGTTAACTTTATAGGATCAATCGAAAGCTCGTAAATCGCGTAAGACTTACACGTACGTTTGAAGCGCAACAGAATTGAATTGCTTCAAGCTTTTCACGATCTGAGGCTCGCTCTACAAGCACTGATTACGTTCACGAACACCATCTTCTCTTCACGTCAGGGGTAGAGGAGACTACTAGAGTCTGCTCTTAATATCCACACCGCAAATGCTAGGGTTCTTGTAACGACCCGAATTTTCAAGTCATTTTAATTAAACATTTTATGATAATTCTTTTACTAAAAATTATTTTATCATTTGTTAAAGTGATTGTACACAGCTATTATAGAATCCTAGCCTTCGGTTCGTGATCCTAACAATCTAAGAAAAGATTTGAGAAATCTAGGAGAGATTTGTTAAGATTGGATTGGATAAGATATGATATGATAAGATTGGATTGGATAAGATTGGATTATATTAGATTTTGTTAGATTATATAAGATTAAATAAGATTTGATTAGATATTATTAGATATGGTTGGATTTTATTGGATATGATATGATTTTATTAGATTTGATAAGATTTATTTGGATTTTATTAGATATTATGGGATTTTGTTTAGATATTATAAGATTTGATTTAGATATTATTAGATTTTATAAGATATGATTAGATATTATAAGATTGCATAAGATTTGATTCTAGATCCTTCTTCCAACTAGTATAAATAGGCATGCCTATTCCTTCCCTTCCCTTCCCATCTCATTCCACACACCATCAAGAAAATAGAGAGAATAGATGGGGAGAAAGAGAGGAGGGAAAAAGTTAGTGATATTGGTGGCTAGTAGAGTAGTTAGTCAAATGTAAGAAAAGGCGTTGGTTCGTACAAAAGAAGGCCGATCATATTTTGAGGTAATCCGGATAGTATACGATATGCTTCCTATTTCCGGAATCTTTTTTTTCAATCTCATCTTTGTACTCCTTTTGATTATCTCGTGATCTTTTGTTTTTCAATCTTGTGGATATCATTGGAAAGTGGAATAATTGGTATCGAATATGATATTGTTGGATGAGTATTATGGAATTGTTTAGTACAGGGATCGAGTGAACTCATGCACCAATAGCCTATCCAATAGCCAGAATGGGTCGAGGTTGACTCGGTGAGGAAGGTATTGGGGGGGTGTCACTGGTCATGTACTGAGAATGACATGGTATGAGGTCCTTTGTGACTGTTGGTCGATTATCGTTTATTGATTCCACTTTTGAGCTTTGTTATTCTGTTGTATCGTATACTCCCCGGATAATTTCTTTTTTAGGTGTGGAGTCGGATCAGTGAAAATTGAATCGGAGCACATAAGGATTAATTTGGAGAAGTCTTGGAAGAGTTGATAAATTTGAAGCATCTAGAAGATTATTTTGAAGGCGGCTTAAGTTTATTTTGATGATGTAATTTATTTATGGAGGAAATAAGGGCCTAGAAGTGTTTGAAATACAGTATATTTTGAAGTTTATTTTTAGAAAATAGCGGGGCGTTACAGTTCTTAGATGGAAACCCTAGAGAGAGAAGATATTTCTCAATAGAATTCTAACTCTGTGTATTGTATTGCTCTCCAAATATCTGTAGGACTATATTTATAGATTAAAGTCCTAGAGTTCAAAGTCTCCTAATAGATATAGGTGATCTATTATCTTTGAACTCTCCTAACAGATAGAGATTAGGAGTCTGTCTCATTCTTCTAACCAACTCAATCACATAACCCATGTGGACGACCCATGTGGGTTGGGTCCGGTCTGAACCGACCCATTTTTCTAACAGAAAATGATATCTATGATGACTCATCAAGTCTGAGGATGACAAGGGTTATGTCAACGAGTTGATGACTAACCCAAACTGGTTTAGGGATCATTCAGGTTGTCATTAAGGAATAAGAACCTTTCATGCATCAAAGTTTTTGAGTGGAAGAGGAGCCTATTTAGCATGGGGCGTAGTTGGCCTATTTATCTATTAGAACGAAGTGATTGTGCTGGTTCTGCTAATTTCAATTTGATTTTTCACCATGTCTTGTGGATCTAGTCAATTGCATGAACATTAATTTACTTTGGGTCGGACACATTGTGGAGCTAAAATTTTGGGAGCAAGTAAATCAATGAACATACTCAAAGTATGCGATCCCGCGAAAGGGTCGAATTCAATTTCTAAAAGGGAAGTTGAGGCGGGAGATGTTTTGCGCGGTAACATCAAGGAGAGATCAACCGACAATCATACCATTGCCTAATGGGTTCTTATATTGTCTAGTTGAAGACATTAAAATTAGCTCTTCTTGGGACGAAACCGAACTGTTGTAGGGGCTTCTTTTGTTCTTGGAGTGTGTTTATTGTTTTCTCGATTTTTGGTTTTATGTTGTGGTGGGGTGATGTTCATCAATGCTAGTCCAGGCTTCCTCATGTCAAGCCCAGGCTCTTTTGTCTAGTTCTCCACCCTTACCTCCTGAACGATCCATTTAGCCCAGGCTGCGAAAACTCTAGCCCGGGAACGTTTGTAATTGAACCACATTGTGTTTTTGAGCCCAGACTCTCATTAGCTTAGGCCCGGGCTCCCACGCTTCATGTTCACTGATCCATTTAGCCCGGGCTCACAAATTTTTAGCCAGGGCTTGTTGGTCACTTGAAAAGACATCATTTTTTTTTTAGATTAAATTCTTTTCACTAACAGTGAAAATGGAAGGTTTTCCATCACCGCCGTCATGGGCCCTATTGCACATTTAATGTTATAATTCCAATTAACGTTCATCTTGTAGGGCCCAATGAGTATCAAAAATTAAATTTTAGTTTATGAAATGGATGGTCATGGGTAGTTTAACTTGACAGAATCAAACTGTCCATTTTATAAATTAAAATTCAACTTTTGATAAGTTTATCGATGTCCGATCAAGCTAATTTTTTTCGTGAATATGGTACTCTGTGTGTCCTACGAGATGAATGGTTCAGATAATCAATAAGCCTTGGGCTATTAAATATGTATTACTTAATCACAACTGGGGGCCCTTTTTTGAGCCTTAAAATTGGAGACCCTAGGCGATAGCCTCTTGGGCCTTGTCCTAAGACCGGGCCTGCAAGTTTGCTGTTTTAGCTCCCTTAATGATCGAGATTCTTGGTTTTAATCTTGTTGGTTACACTTATTAGTCATTGTTGTTGAGTTCTAAGGCCTTGTTGATTTTTGTTGATTTCTGTCTAAACAATGTCCTTCAATATAACCATGAAAATAAATTCGGTCCAATTTAGCCATAGCGCGATCTGTAAATACTTGCACTAATTTATAGAAAGTAATGGAAAGCGATTTGAAACAAATATATCACACATATATTTTCTAGCTTTTATCCCTTTTCACAATAAGGTTTTTTTGGACATTAAACATCTTGTTAATTTCGGACTCCTTTCCAAAACAAAATCTAAAATCCTCAACTAATTAAACAAGTTTTTTGAACACTTTCAACAAACCCAATTTAGAAGAGAGTTTAGAATGACTGCAAAACCTGTTGGAAGAGGAGGGTATCTAATATATATTTGGCCAAGATTTTTTGAAGAGGAAGAGTACTTGTATTTGACTTTGAACTTGAACTTTTTTTACAATACACAAAATGGCTAGAACCTCTTCATAATTATAGTACCCAATGGAAGGTTCTAGATATCTTCTTACAAGATAATATCTAGGTACTTTCTAGATTACACATGTAATATCTAGATATTTTCTAGAGATATTCTAGAACTCTTCTAGAAACTAGACCTTTTAGAAACAAGATATTTATACTTCTTCAAAAATATCTTTTATTTGGACTTCTTTATTGGGCTTTGTCTTGGACTTATTTTTCTTGGGCTAAAATACTAAATCAAGTTTAGGCTCCAACAAAACCTACATCATTTGAAGCTCCTTTTCTCCCAAGAATATCCCATGAAAACCATACGGCACTCTTCCAGGTAACTTCACTGCTGCCACAATGTCAAGTGTTGGAGACTTAGCATCCATCACCACAAACCGTGTCTCGTTTTCTCTCTCGTTGTGCACATATGATACCACAAAACCATCATCTTCGTCACGCTCCACCTCATCGCCGGCGTCCCTCCTAGCGAACATTACCTCCCCTCCAAAGCAACCGTCTCCATAGCTTCGGAATGCGACTTCACATCCCAATTCGAGGTCGATCTTCACCACACCTGACATCTTCGGACCTTGTGGACCTACCGCCATGTAAACGTACCGGTTCTTTTTACCAGCATATGAAGGGTTGGTGGATCCGAATTCTAGACTTCTCTCCGAGAGAACTGTCCTTGTAGTTTCACCTGTTTTCATGTCAATCCTTAGTTTTTCCAAAGAAAAGTGAACTTTGTGCAAGTGTTGGAAGAAGTTCTCAATCTTTAAGATATTGGTTGCGACAATGGTGATGCAACTTTGATCATCCTCCCATGCCTTGATGATGTGCAAAGCATTAAACCCAGGCACTTCGAACCATCTCATTTCCGAATCAGACGTCGCATACCTGTTTCGACATCAAACAACTATTTCAATCGATAAACTATCAGTGCGATAAACATTTTCTTGAATTAATTGGCTTATCTGTGATTGGATTGATTTTAGGGCAAAGTCCACTTTGACCCCTATGGTTATCGCCAGGTGTGCATAACTCTCTCATGGTTTAAAACTGAGCACATAATCTACCTGTGATTTTGAAAATGTGTGGATAGATCTCATGCCATCATGTTTTCCATTCATATTAACGGAGGTGTATCTCATATGCATTTAGAATGTAATATGAGTCGTTTATAATGAATTAAATAAAGAATATAGTATCTCTGTAAAAAATCATCTCGATCAGGTATCCCAGTGATCTAATTTTTAGTAAATTCAAATTTGAAAATTTAATTTCATAACAAAATCGATTCGACCATGAGTTTTTCATTTTTTGAATGACTTGAATTTTGGCATAAATATAGTACTCGTCAAAATTTATAATATCAACGGTTTGGATTCAATTTTTGGTATAGGAGATGATGTGATTAGATTTTAAAAAAAAAAAATCAAGGATATGATGAGAGTATATTGGTCTTTTAATATTGTGTCTGTTAATATGGATGGAAAACATGACGGCAAATGGTCTATTCGCATATTTTCAAAACTACAGGTTAGTTATGTGCTCAATTTTAAACCATGAGGGAGGTATCCGCATATGGCGATAACCACAGGGGGTCAAAGTGGACTTTGCCTTTGATTTTATTTTAGCTATTGGTCAGAATATTTGGTTTTGTCAAATCCGGTCCCAACAAGAGAAATTAATCACAATATATATGGACTAAGCTTTAAAACAGTCTACAAAATGTAACGATACATTAAAATAATAGATTTTTTGTTACTAATATTTTTAAGTGTTAATCTAAACATTTGATTTTTCCAATCACTTCCTGACGAGAAAAAGTTCAAAAACTGCCAAAATATGAACTGTAAATAAAAAAAGGAAAAAATTTTGGCTGAAAATTACATATTTTGACTCATTTTTGCCCTAACTTTGGATATAATTTTTTCGAAGATCTATAACTTAAGGCAATTAAGTTTTGTTTTATTCATAAAATCTAGGGCTGCTCGTGGTCCGGTTCGGTTTGGATTTCTAAGAATCCGAGGACCGAACCGCTAGTCACGGTTTTTACAAAATGAAATCCGTGTCCGGACCAAAAGTCCTACGGTCCGGTTCTAATCCGATCCGTGACTCCCGGATCGGTTACGGTTTTGTCCACGGATTTTAGAAAAAATAAAGCTTAAGCATATATCCCACAATAAAATGGAAGAATGTTACATTCAAAATTAAGTTTAACACCACCAGAAAGTACTTGTTACATAAACTACTAAAGGCTTACTTCAGAAATCAAATTCAAAAGAATCTAAAACACTAGTAGGATTGTATCATTATAATACATTACATAACATAAAAGAACCGAAAAAGAAACAAACTACTTAAACTCAACTAAGATTACCCGTAATTTTTACGAAAAAACTACGATTTACTCCCTATATTTTATGTACATTTATACTATATCCCATTATTAAGATAAAATACTAAAATTGGCGGAAAAAAGTGTTAACATTACTAACAATTTATTATATAAATACACACATATATATTATTTATATAAAATAAATATCTCACGGTCCGGTTCGGTTAATCCACGGTTTTGTAATGAAAATCCGTGGACCAAACCGCGAGTCACGGTTTTCTAATTTTTCAATTCGTGTCCGGACCATTAATCCACGGACAAAATCCAAAAGGTACGGATCGGTTCAGTTCGGACCGGTTTCACGGTTCACGGGATTTTTTGAGCAGCCCTAATAAAATCTATGAACTTTAGAACCGTTCGATGTGTATGTACACGACACTATAAATGTGGACCCACACAGTCCATAACAAACCTGGCATTACCGGTTAATGATTCCGATACGAGGCACCTTGGAGGGCCGACACCTCACTGGCATACCCCGAAACGCGATCATTTTCATCGGAGCCATCTCCAAAGCAGGATCCGGAAATATTGCATATTGCTTAGTGATCCCAAAGTCATGGACAAAAGTTGGGCTATTAATGGAAAATATGGGAACATCCTTTTCCTTATGGCCATTGGAATCGAATCGAAAGTACGTCAAGTAAGGGACTACGGGGAAGCATTGAAATGCGAACACTTCCCCGGTTTCTTCATCCATCTTGGGATGAGCGGTCATGTTCACCGGCGCCTTCCCGTCAAAATCATGTCTCCCTACCGTCTCAATATCGCCTTCTCGGGTTATTCTAATCGTGTACGGAAGATCGCTTTCCACCATGGCAAAAAGGGTATTGAAGAAAAAGTTCAAACTCGTATTGGCCACACCCATGCCTTGCGTTAGACTTATTTGGCTCGTCATAGCCCTTCCGAGGGCGACGATTCCAGGACCAAGGTCCCGGAGGCCGTAAAAACCCGAGAAGAAATTCGGTATCATAGGAAAACCGGTGTCGCGCTCAAGCTTATACTTGTAAGTCTCGACGTACCGGCTACAGAAAGTGGCACGGCCTTGTGACAACATAATTGAATGGAGCATGCCGTCGCCTTCAAAGAGGTGGTAAGGCCCGCGAGGTTGATGTTGAGGGTTCGGGCCGTTACGGATGTAAACCCCGTTGAGGGAGCGCGGAAGCTCTCCCTCCACCACCAAGCACTCTGTGGGAGGCATTTCGTCGACCGGGGAGAAGTTCCCGGTCAGCACGAATTCGGGGTCAACGGAGGGGTGGAGTGGCGGGCTGGTGATCAGCTTATTGGCTATAGTGGTAAGGAAAGAGACTAAAGCGTTTGTCGGATTTGTGTGTTTTTCTGGGACGGTTGAGCGGCACTGGGGAGAACCAGTTGAGCGAGAGAATGAAGAGGGTGGTATTAATTTTCCTTGTTGGGGTGTTTGAAACACAACCTTGAAAGGGGGTCTGTGGAAGCTCCGTGGCCGAGCTATTGGTGGTCCGTTCTTTATTTCTACGTTTTGGGGCCACATAGTGTTTGCCGGAGAAGAAGAGATGGAATACATGGTTGTCTCTCTCTAGCTATGTGTGTGCATGTGCGTGAGAGAGAGAGAGAGAGAGAGAGAGAGAGAGAGAGAGAGAATCAGTCTTTAAGTCCCAAATTTATAGGCAACTAGAAGCGTTTTTGCATGTCCTGAACGGGTGAGTGATTACAAGAGTTTATCCAAATTGGCCGAAATTTGGAATACAAAAGTTCTGTGGAAGTTGGCTATATCATTCACATCGCTAACCTGTTATTCTTTTTTAATGGGTGGAAATCAACAGAATAGTTGGATACTCCCTCTGTCCAATTTGTCCGCCTACTTTGACTTTCACGAAATTTAAGAAAACATTGTACTTGCATTGATTTTGGATCAATTTTACGATTTTACCCTTTTGAGAAAATATTACTAAAATTTTGTAAAAAAAAATATTAAACCCACCAAATTCAAAGGCACTCTCCTGTCATGTCATGTCATGTCATGAAGAGGATGGAGCCAAACTCAGTTTTGCCGGCCAGCCATTTGTTCCATTTTCCTTTAACCATGTTTAAAATTTGAATTTGAGAGGGAGAAAATTTCTCCTAAAATGAGGGGTAAAATGGTAATTTGGACATCTAAAAATAAAATTTTGAAACAAGCATATCATTTTGGGACATCCCAAAAAGAAATAAGGGCGGAACAAATTAGAACTGATGGAGTAGTACTTTGAAATAGGAGTTTAAATTTTTGACCTCTTTTTTTTTTGCCCTATTGATATCGTTGTGTCGAAAGTCTCTTGGCAGTCGCTAATTAGCATTGATCATATTGGTACTTAAGTTGCATCAAGCCTATGGGCCGTGTAGCTTAATTATATCTGATTTTTATCAATAATATAAATTGCATTTGTTGTTAAAAAAAGAAAAAAAGAAAGATACATGATTGATTATATATAGTGCGTTTTTATGTGCCCCAGGTGATGAATAAAAATAAATAAAAACAAAAGTGGTGCGCGCATACAATTTTGGCTCGGAAAGTACGTGGCATGTTATTGAGGTAGGCGAGTCAGATAAGAAGTTTTGGTTGAATCATTCTACATAAAGTTTGATGTCGTGTATCTCCTAAAATCACTGTTTCATGCATGTAAAAGTCCATCCCACATCAGAAGTTTAAATGGGGGATCATGGATACATAGCAAACATGTAAGCTATTATTACTAGTAACTAGTGTTTGCCCTTGCATACGGCACTACGCATCTCAGTACCCAAGCAGTGGGTAAAAAGAACCGATGATATTTTTGTAATAAATTTGTAAAAATGTGGGTGTTTTCTTAAGAGAGTTGAAGGGCACACATCAACCATTGGATCAAATTAATGATAATATATTTGTAAAAGTGTGGGTGTTTTCTTCAGAGAGTTGAAGAGTACACATCAACCATTGGATCAAATGAATCTCAGTCATTCTTTCAACTTGTGTTTGTGTGGTCCTCACACCATTGTATTTTATTAGATAGATTACTTGGGCTTAATTATTTTGGGACATGTGGTTAAGCTCCAACATGTTATACTGAATCAGTGGCCTAATGGGGCGTTTTATATTTGCACCAGGGGCATTTCCAACCTCTTACTGTGATATACTCCTTCCGTTCCGATTTGTTTGTCCCCCTTTTGACTTTTACATATTTCAAATTGACTATTCAATTTTAAAATCAATAGCTTAGATTATGTAGATTTTCAAGTCAATGGATTAAATTTGGTTTTTTTAATAAGTTGGAAATTCGAGATTGGACAAACAAATTGAGACGGAGGGAGTACTATATCAAAAAGTCAGTCAAAAAAAGTTAGTACTACGTACTTTAATTTGTTTAAAGCCTTTCAAGATATTTGTTTGTTTCGTCTATATATGGAGAATTTCCAACTTTGGAATTCATTCATCCACTGCCCACTCCTCAGCTTTGATTTCTTCAAAGAAGATATCTAAGAGCATCCGCACCAGCCTTACTATATTTTGAACCAAATTACACCTTAAAAAGTCACTTTATTACTTTAGCTACCTACTTTTAAAATGTCTACTGCATCAGACTCTCCACTTTCACTCTCCTTTCAATTAAATATTTCTCATCTACTTAAAAGTACTTGAAAATAATAAAAAAATAATACTACCTGAGACAGGTGTTAATGCTTCAGATGGATTAGGTGTAAAAAACAATAAAATATTAGATAACCAATGAATAGTGCCTCTCTTCTTCAAGAGAGTGACTGTAGCAAGAATTAATTTGGTCCAATCAATAGCTAGGCTGATGCCCTGGATTTTGTCCATTTTCCCTCGCTAGTCTAGCGCCACGAGGTGTGAGGCGAGCTTAATGCAGATGCCCTAACCAGATTGGCTCCTTGCATTGTAGTGGACTTAGAGAAACTTTGGTAGCCCGACCACTGCAGTTGGCTAATCCGAGCTCAGTCTTGAGAAATTATGTCTTTTGACTGAGAAATTATGTCTTTGCGTGTAGGTTGTCGGACCATTTTCCACCGTCTCTCCTAAAATCAATTGGTGGTAGGAAGGACTTCAAATAAGTTTTTTATGGCATTCGACATTGCACCCACAAGTCTGTTTTAGAGCGGTTACAGGGAGCGACATTATGTAACCAAATCTATGGAAGCACTGTAGGCTCAACATAGATGACTCTGGCCATAAAGAAAAAGACCCGAGTAAAATCGTGATGACACTGGTGCTCAATCTCATGAGGATGCGTGGTTTAAAATTTTAAGAGTTTGTATTATTCCGTCTTACATCAAAAGTTTAAATGCATGAGTGATCCCGAGTTTATATATATATCAAACTATGTAAGCTATGAGTTGAGCCTAAGCATTTCGGGCTATGGTGTTAGGCTCGAAAAAATTATTGGGTCAATGGATTACAGGGACGTCATCTTGGCGACCATTTGTTCTTGTCGTACGTGCATGTAGTGTCGTATGCTTTCTGATTTAAATTTATTTTTTACATGCGGAGCAAATTATGTTGGAGCCAGCTAGCTGCATTGGAGCTATTAAAGGATAAGTGTTACTGTATTTATTTTTTACATGCGGAGCAATTTATTTTTGATGTTCGAGACTTCATTGCAAGTTTTGAGGATATTATTTGGAGTAGGTGTAGTGCTAATCAAGCCGAACAGAGTCGCAATTTTGTGGATCAATGTGAAGTTCGATATGAAAATATACACTGCATGTGGAGGAGTTTAATGACTTCCTTGATGAAATCAGAAAAGTGAAGTTGTAATGTGTATCTGAGGAGTGGATCCATCCAACTATCTGCTGGATGTTCATTTGCAATTCCTTTGCTCTTTTATCTAAAGTCGTAATTGTTTGTTTGCTTTCGGTGTTCTCCCTCAATGTAACCCTTTCGAGTTTTATAAAAGTTTCGTTTGTCGAGAAAAAAAAAAAAGCTGAACAGAGTACTGCTCAGGCTTGGCTCAACTTCTTATTACATGTGCTCAAGCTTGAGAATTTTTAAAAACTAATTGTTCAATTTTGACATTTTATGATCATAATAAGTTTGACTTGACTCGTATAATATGCAAGTCAGTCTCAAGCTTTCAATTCTAAGCTTAAACTTGTGAAATTTTGAGTTATCCAGCCTAAACTTAAGCTCGACCCTCCAAAATAATAAAAATTGGAAAAAAAAGGTTTCTACACCAGCACAAAAATACTAAATGTGCCAATGATTGGTGAAAAGATGCAAGAGAAAATCTCACATATTTGGGATATTTATTTATTGATTCACTCCTATTTTTGTATTCCATCCCTTCCATTTTGTTTGTCAATTATTCTTTTTTGTCTTTTTGTTTCTATTATCTATATCTTTCAATCGATAACGATTTTCATGATTTTGATAATTTTATATTATAGATTAGAATAAATTGAAATATATCAAATAAGATTCATATTACATATTTTTCAAGATTCACATTGAAATATATAGACAATAGATATAAAAGAGACCAAAGGAATAGGACGGAGAGAGTAATATTTTATGGAACGACACATTGTCCACAAGTCTATCAAGCAGTACACTCATATGCTCGGGTTTGACTTGAACTTATAAACAAACAATAAAAAGTTATTGAACTCGGCTTGCAAGCACCGAGCTCAAACTATTTGGTTCGTTTAGCGATCCTAATTTGAAGCGTTAAAATGTAAATTGCTTCCCCCCCCCCCCCCCCCCAGCCCATTTTCCAGATTTACCCCTTCCACCCCCCCGGATTTACCCCGCCACCCCTCACCCCACCCCCCCCGGGGTGCTTTCCAGGTTGCCCTTGTTTTTTTTTTTTTAATTTCCTTTTCTTACTTTTCATTTGAATATTTTTTAAATTTTCAATTACTTTCTTTATTTGTTTCTTTTCCCATTAACCTCCCTTCTTCTTTTTTTCTTTATTTGTTTCTTTTCATATTTTGTCCATTCTTATTTTTTTGGTTCACTCAAATTCTATTTTCAATTAAATTTGTCTTCATACTTAATAAATTTATATTCTTTTAATTAATTAATTAATTAGTCTTAACAATGAATAATAAAAATAACTTCTAACCAACAATAATAAATTTAAACAAAATTTCAACGTCTTTCAATGGACACCCTAAGAGACCCAATGAACACCCTAAGAGACCCTTGAAACTAAATAAAGATTTTTAGGGTGTCTGTTGAAAGGCCTTATACAAAAAAAAATTCATTATGACTATTTATAATAAAATAATCAAAAAAATACGATTTTCACCCCGGTTCAACTGAATTTAAAATCGAAACACTTAATTCTTGAATTATATTTTTAATATAAATAGGGTGTATTTATAGAAATTAAATAAATAAAATAAAAGTAATTAAATAAAATAAGAAATTAAAAAAGTGGGCGTACTTTATTTGGGGGGCCGGGGAGAAATTATTAGTTTCGGAACACTTGACCAAATTTAACGAAAATAAATTAAGTGTTTCGAATTTCAATCCGTTTGAATGGGTGGGAAGATTTTATGTTTCTGATCATTTAATTCTAAAGGGTCATAATTAAATTTTGATTATAGAACTTTTATTGGTTAGTCCTAAGAGATATTTGATTCAACGATTTTCTTAGGGTTAATCAACGAGAGCCCTATAGTCAAAATTTAATTATGACCATTTAGGATAAAATTATCAGAAAACTAAAATCTTTCTATCGGTTCAAACGAATTGAAATTTGGAACACTTAATTATTTAACCATATTTTTTAATATATAAACTGCAGATTGAAAAATTAACTATTCCAAATTTCAATCCGTTTGAATGGGTGAGAAGATTTTATTTTTCTGATCATTTAATTCTAAAGGGTCATAATTGAATTTTGACTCTAGGGCTCTCGTTGGTTAGTCCTGAAAGATATTTGATTCTACGATTTTCTTAGGATTAATCAACGAGAGTCCTATAGTTAGATAAATTACATCTTTGAACCGAATCAAACGGATTCAAAATTGAAACACTTATTTTTTTACACAGTTTATTAAAAAATAGTTTAAAAAATAAGTCTTAAAAATTTACTTAGCACAGTCAGGATCTAATCCAAGCACGGACTCAAATTATTTTGGCATTATCAATTTCCTATTTTAAAAGTAGAGAAAATATGTTAAGACTGGTTAATGTTGTACTTAAACATATTCGTTTTTTTTTTTTATATAGATTTTTGAAAGCATAGAAGATATGTTAGCTTGGGCGCGGAGCATTGGTCAGGGTGTTCCGATAAATAAGCCAAAGTGACTTTTTTTGTCCTTATTCAAATTTTTTTCGTATCACTTGGCTTATTGTCAATTTTTTGGAGATTATTACATCCTCATGACAAGAGAAATCTAAAAAGTAAATTTTTTTGACCGAAATCTAATTTTTTTTGAATAAAGATAAAACAATTGGTTTATTGGCTATTTTCGTTTGTTTTGGCTTTATTTGGCGGGAAAGCCAATGGCTTTTTTAGATATATGTTATTGTTGTGGTTAATTGAGAATAGAATTTGAGTTAACTAAAAAAAAAGGGGGGGGGACAATGGGAAAGGAAACAAATAAAGAAAAGAATTGAAAATTATAAAAAAAAAGAAGAAAGATTAAAAAAGAACGGGAGGGGGGAATAGAGGTAAAAAAAAAAAACAAGAAGAAAGAAGAACAAAAACCGGAAGGGGGTGGGAGGGTAAAACGGGAAAGGAGGGGTGGTTCCGGGAGGGGGGCTGTGTTGGAGGGGGGGGGGGGGGGGGGGGGGGGGGGGTGGTTGAAAGCAGCTCTCGTTAAAATTCAGAGCGCGACAAAGATGAAGTCGTCAAAACGATGACTGCAGTGGAAAGGCTGATGAGTTAGCCCGTTGTAAATAACAATCGTGCCGGTCGTCCAATGAAAGATAAAATAATGATTCCGGTCAATCACAGAATGATGCTGGTGCACGATTTAACCAAACTTCAAAGAGATTAATTGATTTATTTACGGAGGCTCGGTGATTCTTTTTTTCACGAAGCTGGGTGATTTTGGCTTTGAACAGTCTGGATTTAAATAAAAAAATTTTGACGGAGAGTTAATAAAACTTTTCTGGCAAAGAGTTTAACTCTAATTCTTCGCCAGAAAAGTTTCATTTAAATCTGAACTGTTCAAAGGTGAAACAGTCGCGCTTGATTTACTCCGCAAACAACTATTCACGAAAACAGCCATAATAAAGTTTTTCAAAAATCCAAAATGGACTTTTCTTGCCTATGGAGGTTGAGGTTGGCCGGGAGCAGTTCAAATCATGATCGAAAAAAGGGATTTCCTTTCTTTACGAAAGTACAAGTCTAGTTGATGGTTTGGCTTCAATAAACCATTTGACTTATCTTTTGTCATTATTATAATTCCATCCGTCCCTTTTTAAGTGTTCTGTTTCGTAATTTCAACTTATTAAAAAGATATCATCATTACACCTTTCACATCAACTTTTTCCTCCACTTTCCCTACTTACCCATCATCACTACACTTTTACTCACTAACTTTTCAAAATCAAATATACTTTTAGAGACAAAATAGACAATTCACTAACTTTTATCCCCTAACTTTAAAAAATGGATACTCATTAAGGGACAACCCAAAACGGAATACTGGACACAAAATTAGGGACGGAGGGAGTATTATTTTGCATTTGTTAGTGTTTGGTTAAATTTTTGTGCAATTAGAAAAAGGTAAAAACTTATGATCGAAATTGAAAATGTGTTAAATAAAAACAAAAATAAGGAAAAAAAATGTCTATTGGGATTTTTTTTTTTGTTTTCTAAAAACAATTTGAGTTCAAATAATAATTTTTTGTTATTGCGATTTCTCTTGTCGAGACGAAGTAATAAGTAATAAAAATTGACGCGAAACTAACAAATGTGAAAAAAACTGAATGAAGACAGGCAACTGGCTTATTAAGAGCTAATCTCTCATTCATCCTTTTCTTCCATTTTGAACTACAAAAAAAAAAAAAAAGAGATGAAAACACACACACACACACACACTCTCTCTCTCTCTCTCCCCCTCCCAATCAATAGAACATGGCGAGATGGCGCAATATTATTGATTTGAAGGAAACAATTGTTTATACCGACGGTGTAAAAAATTTATTCTCAAAATATAAAGATGCCTTGAAATTCACAAGGAATGAACTTGCACGAATCGTGTATTGAATGTACCGTTGACACGGAACGCCTTCATGGAGAACAGAAATGTTAGAAAAAAAGTTATAAAAAATTGGTGAATGGATATTTTGGGTTACTCTTTTTTTTTTTTTTTGATCGTTCCCTTCGATTAAGAAATGGGTGTGAATTAAGTGAATATAATTGGGCAAGAAATGCGTGTAATTCCACATTGCTTGTGTCGCATGGAGGTTGAAAAATACGCTACCCAAGTCAGATTGGATTTAAGGCAGTCCAAGTAATTAAAATTGGTTTTTGACTAAATGAGTTTTTTTGATGAACTTCGAATCAATATTCATGTATGGTCCATACAATCATTCAGTGGCAGATCTAAAATTTAGATTTGATGGTAGTCCACCTGTATTTCACAATTGGTATTAGAAGAGAAAATTTATGTTAAAAGTCAGGCTTTGTCCTAAACATTGTTTTTAGTTGAAAAAATAATAGTAGTAAAGGCTTGATTTAACTCTCTCGTGGTCTTTACACGAAAGCTGTGAGATAGTAGTATTCTAATGATCCGTTTATCTTTTAAATTGCTATTTTTTTTATTTTTTAAATAAATCAAGTTGATTAGATATCAATAAGTGCTGAATCGACTTTCATTCATGTAAAACTGAGGATCCAATGGCTTGGGATCCGGATCCTCTATGAGGATTTCCCTGTGATTCTTGTGAGAGTTTTGCTGTGAGTTTGACAACACACTAATGAGGAGATCTAATGGTCAACAACAACTTTCTTTATTTCTCAAGAAAAACGGCGCCGTTTTACTGGATAAAAATCCTAACATTTTCTTCTTCCGTTTTCTTCTTCTTCTCTATTTGTGTGCATGTGATGGTTTTAATAGTAGTATATATTCAGTGAGTTTTTTGGTGTTTTTTATTTTTATTTTTTGAGGTTCAATAATATTATTTTTAGTATTTCATTCAGAAGTGTTATGCTATGCATATCTTTTTTTCGCGTTTTTCTTGTCATTATGCTTTTTATGATTGTAGTTGGTTTGCTTTATAATATTTGAATTCACCAAAAAAAAAAATGCATCTCGACAAGAAGAATCGATCAAGTAAAAAATTATGCTCGAAACACAATTTGTTTTGAATGAGGAAAATTATAAATCAAAAGGACAAATCTTCTGAGTTTTTTTGTCTTTATTAAAATATTGAGTTTCCATTAGGATTCTTTACATATTTTATCTATCGTCAAGACGTTTTAATAATTCACAAATAGACATGAAACTAACAAATGTGAAAAAAGATTGAAAAAAGAAAAAAATTAAACTAAGTGGCTTACTTATCCAAGCTAGACCTTGGTTTTTGATCCAAACAAGTAAGTTTGATAATGTTCAAGTTTGAGATAAAAGAGAAGAAAGCTGGTAAAAAAAAAAACCAAAGAAGAAGAAGAAGATAACGGAAGAAATAAACGGAAAAAAGAAACGTTAGATTTTTAACACGTAAAACAGCAACATTTTTGTTAAAAAATAAAGGAGAATGTTGTGGACCATTAGATCTCCTCATTGATGTGTTGTCAAGCCCACAACAAAACTCTCACAAGATGGCTTGTGCCATAACCCCCTATACACCTCCCTCCCTGCAACAATTTGAGTGAATCTAAGTCGATTCTCATAATCTTAGAGCATCCACATTGTAATAATCAAAATCAAAAGGTTGCCAAATTTAGCAATAAGTATTTAAAAAAGTGCTCACATTGTAATAATCAAACTTAGTAACCTCTTAGCAACTCATCAAATTTGGGCATTTGGATAATCAAAACTGGCAACTTTTTGCCAATAACCAAATTTATTGGATCACACATCTTCTCAATCAAGTACAACCATCATGGGAGAGTAAAACTCACTCTCCATACAGCAACTTTGCATTATTGGTAGGTGAAACTCACTCTCAACTTTGACTAGAGATTGTGCATTGAGCGTTATTGATCATTTTATGAATCTTAACTAATGCTCTATACTTTTACTTATTTTAGTAGAATGTCATTTAATGTAGACCATTAAATTGAGAAGGAAAAAATTGACCGTTAGATTTAAATTTTTGCCAACCCATTTTGATTATTGGCAAAAAGTAAACAATGTGAGATTTGACATTGTTAATTTTAACAACCTCTAAATGAACAATTAAAAGATGATTGGAAACTTTTGGTTATCCAATTTTAATTAGTATTACATTGTGGATGTGGATGCTCTTACATAGGGCTGAATAAAATCATAGTTCGATTGGTCAAAATCATAAAAGTTATCCCTCCGTCCATTAATTTTTTAAAATTTAGTATTTCATTTTGGGCTGTTCCTTAATAAATGTCAATTTTGTAAAGTTAGTAGGTAAAAATTGGTACATTTTCCATTTTGCCAATAAAGTAGATTCCATTTTGAAAAGTTAGTGAGTAAAAGTGTAATGATGATATTTCTATAGAGGGTAAGTAGAGAAAGTGAAGATAATGATGATATCTCTATAGAAGGTAAGTAGAGAAAGTGAAGGTAAAAGTTGATGTGCAATGTGTAATGCTAATATTTTCTTAATAAGTTTATAAAACGGGACACTTAAAAAGAGACGGTGGGAGTAACTAAATGATGGGTTGGTCAAGATAGAAAATGGCCTTTGCCCTATGGACTCTATCTTTGAAGAGGGAAAAAAAATGAACAATCAGTATTTGAACTCTAATTCAAACTTATCGTCGCAAAAGCCTCGTACGTTTCCTTCGTGACTGTTCGCTCAGCGCAATTCGCCGGAAGGTTGTGCCGGTTCATGCGAGCAGCTCTCATCAACAGTTGCGTCCCCTTTCGAATGGCCGCCGCGAGTGTGCCTGTTTACAGGTTCATTCCTTCCTTCATTACTAGACTGAAAACTCCAAAAATCATTCGAAAACTCCAAAAATCAGATGATCTGAGCCGTTCAAAAATGAAAGATTAAATCGAGCACTTACACAGATCGGATTAAGCTGAATTTTCACGGTGCCTACTCGATTTTATTTTTTAAAATTATTGAATTGCTTGTACCATTTGTGCGGGATCCAGAGTGAGCCCCACACGTGTGTGGTGGCTGGCCTCCGCACCCTCGCTAGTGATAATAATAAAATTGGCTCCCAATTTTCAAAGCAGATTGACGTATAGAGAGGTGATCAATTTACCAATGCCTTGCCCAATTCACTCAATTCAGATCCACGGCTGGAAGGAAAGGAATCCAAAAATGAAAGTAATCCCCGTAATATCAATTTACCTAATTTTTAAACATTTTTTTTTTTTTTTCTCTTTCACCATTTCTGTACTCCATGTAGGCAGAGATCAATACAGGGAAGTTTGAAATCAAAGCGTCATTATACCCCCACCGTTTCATTCAACACGATTTCATTAATATAACAATATTCTGCTTGTATTCTCCCAAAGGAAATGAGAAAAGATCTTCAACATCTAACTCGAAAAGATGGAAAATTAAGAGAAAATCTTATTTACAGAGGAGCTGCGAATAAGGATTACGGTGCTCAATCTCGGCCATTCAAGAGTGTTTTAGACGGCTGAGATTGTGCGGAACCATGAATAACTTATTCTCTCGAAAATTAGTTAGGTACCGACAAACACAGTCCATATCAACAAAGCCCATCACACACTAATAAAATAGAATAGTTCATTGGGAAAATGACGGTCAATGACTTATTTTGATAATTAATATTCGTCAAGGACATTATCAGCATTAACAAATGTTCTCAGTATGTATTTGACGTGTATTAATTATCAAAACACGTCTTGAGACGTCATTTTCTGAACTATTTGAACATTAGACGTGGATCAGATGAGGAGAATGAAGTCTAAATATGAGGTTGTCAACCCAAGACCAAGCTCTGTACCTAACATCAGTGGGCTATTAGAGTATCTGCATCAGCCTTTTTAAATTTTGGACCAAATTACACCTTAAAAAGCCACTTTATTACTTTAGCTACTCACTTATAAAATTTCCACTGCATCAGACTCTCTGTATAAAAACTATCTCATTAAAAATATTGTTTGTTTATGCTTTTTTTTTTTTTTTTCCATTTTTTTGGTTGATCTCTCTCTGTCTCTTCTTCTCAAATTGCTTCCTTCAGAAAACAGAGCACAAAGGGAGAGGCAAAAGAAGGAAACACCAATCAGAAAAACAAAGGAAGAGGCAAAATTGCAGAAGCGGTGTGAGAGACAAAAATTAGGGCGCTGATCTGGACATGAGCGGAGAGTGAGTAGATGAGGAAATAGGAGAACGAGTCTCATCATGTGCTGGCTCTGTAATGGCGAATCCAGGAGAAAATGGAGCCTTCGGCTATGGCGTGAAATGAATAGATGCGCGAGAGAGAAGAGGCCTGGCTTTGTGGAAATTAATTAAAAACTAGTGGCGGGTGAACAATGCCTCTTAAGTTGTGACGAGGAACTGTTCCAATTGTAAATTATAAGGACGTGAAGCGAGGCTGATAAACTTGGGTTTTCAGAATTTCAATCGCTACTTTAGAGAATAAGGGCCTTTAGAGATGCTAATGTGGATTCCCTTAGTGGAACAACTTCTATATTAAATTTACCGATGTGGCTTAGGTAACCGATGTGGTATAAATTCTAATACTTCTTTCTCACGTGCAGTTCGGATAAACGTGAAGGTATGATTAATGAGGTGAAGTGAATGATTCGGACAGAGACTCCGACCATGTGAGATTGAGGCTACCCAATATCTAGAACTAGTTGAAACTCTTTAAAAAATCTAACATGCTCTTACAACTAGAACCTCTAAAAAATCCAACATGGTATTAGATCTATGCTTGACCGATTCCTAGTCCTAAATTAATGGGTTGCCCCAAGCGTAGGGCGGAGATCGACGTAGCACAATATCCAGTAAGTCCGGAGTCGAATCCACAGAGACGGTGATGTGTGTTGACTGAAAACTCGGGTTGTTATAATTTAAATGGGCTCTTAGGTAGCCACCCCTTGTTGTTTTGATTGAGATTAACTAAACTTACAAAATAATTGAACTTTTTAGATAATTCAAAAGAGGTATGGTCGTAGGGTTCATAACACTTGTAACTAGTCCGGATTAACCTGCTCTGTTTGGAGTTCTTAAAAACGTTTAATTTTAGATTGAAAAAGATACCCCGCAAGATGCGAGACCCTATGGTCGCTGTATACCCACGCGCAGCGAAGAACGAATTTTGGACCCCCATTCTCCCGTTCACATGGGCTCCGACGATGCCCGGGTTCGTCCGCGGGAAGTATTTTCCAATCTAAAATCGTTTTTTCATTGTTTGATGAAAAGAGCAGTGCCCGAACTAATCACAGTGTGCTAATCACCCCGCGACCCTATCTAATGACAACTCACACATTATTAAACAAAAAGCAAAAGAAACCCTAACTTACATCATGCTTGGAATCCAAATTAAACAAAAGATTAAAACTAAAACGAGATCCACGAGCAACTTTAATTAAGAACAGAAATTAAAACTAGTTATTGAAATGCGGGTAATTGAACAAAACATCAAAAACTTGAAAGGAAAAGAAAACTGTGAATGAATGAACCTCAATCTGAAACTGTAAAGTAATTTCGGAGGTCCTGACGTCGCCCCGTTCTTTCGTCCGAGGGAAGCCCCTGTTTCTCTAATAGCGTGATTCCTTTTATGGCCCCTGTAAAACCCCTATTTTCCTCTTTTTATTCCTAGCGGACAATTAGCTTTGGTCCACCCCTTAGTCAGGCTGAGTAAAAACAATTGGGTTTGGGCCCACCAAGACATGTGCCATCTAAATTGTATTTGCTTTCAGCAATTTCAACTCCAACATTTACGTGCACAGTAGGAGCAAAATTAATATGGCCAATCCATGATTCAATTCTCTCAACTTAATCGGCTTTCATGTATTAAGCTTCCAAACACCTACAAGACACAAGCTAAGCATTAAGCTTCGATTAACAATATAAATAGACTTAACAAAGATAAATTAGGAGGCGCTAATGTGAACATTTACGCGCCTATCAATTTACATCTTGGGTGAAGTCACCTCACGTGGTTGAGTCTTCACCTGAATCAATCGTCTCACCTCATCACTCATACCTTTATGTGTATCCGAACTACACGTCAGAAAGAGTGTTAGAATTTATCGCACATCACTTACCTAAATCACCAAAGGTTAGTTAATAATATAATTTATAGGTTATTCCACCAATAGAGTCAATCGATTTGAGATTTGGTCACAATCCTAAGAAATCTAAAAGTATGATTTCTGGATGAAGCTATGGGATTGGCCGGGTGTTGAGTGCATCGTCTGTGGGAAGTTGTGCGAGGGATTCAGGATTGGATGGTCGTTCATTCCGCGCTGGAGCCTTC
Source organism: Rhododendron simsii (assembly GCA_014282245.1). Classification (NCBI taxonomy): domain Eukaryota; kingdom Viridiplantae; phylum Streptophyta; class Magnoliopsida; order Ericales; family Ericaceae; genus Rhododendron; species Rhododendron simsii. The sequence goes on from CM024959.1 coordinate 26,335,493, forward strand.
GGATGGTGGTGGACGTGGTCACGGTTGCGGCGGTGGTGCTGGGAGAAGGCAGTGATCACTCCCTCTGGCCAATAAAATTGGTTCCCTAAGAAATTGCGTGACATTTTTCAGCTAAAAATAATATTTCCCAAAATAATTTTTTGAGCAAATTGAATCTTAGTTGATAGATCTCCGTTCTCAGGATCAGTTTGAAGAGCTTTGTTGGTTAAGCGCATGATGCCTCCAAACTTGCTGAGCTCATTCAAGTCTATTTCCTTCACCATTTCGGCGAGTTTCGAGATTATCCAGAATAAAAAAACGGAAAGTCTGTTCACATAGATTTTTTAGACACATATCGTACACAGATTCATTGTGGGGTTTATTACGGATCCGACACAAATTATCCAAACCGTTCATTAAATGTAGAATATTTTTTCAAGGGTTCTTGTGAAAAATGAGCTCAATTCGATATCTTTAGACACTCGATTCAATCATGTAACTTTTCATTATTGTGACATCCAAATGAAAAGTTAGATGATTGAATCGAGCATTTAAAGATATCAGAATGAGCTGATTTTTTTGCATGAACCCTACAAAAAAATGTTTTACATTTAATGAGCGGTTCGGATTATTTGTGTGAGACCCATAGTGGACCCCACATTATATTTGTGCACGATATCTGTGTATTATTGCCATGTGGGTAGAACTGCTGATAAAAAAAATTCTACAATTTGTGAAAAACATCAGCTACGTGTTTTTATAGCTATAAACTATGCTTATGGGATTTGAAGGAAAACATAAATGTAAATTTTTTCGAAACATGACACATCATGGAAGACAACAAATCATACAATAATGAATGATTCAGCAAATCGTACCTTAATGATTGATGTAAAATTTTCAAATCTTTTGAACGGTGTAAAAAAAAAAAAATTTAAAGTTAAAAAATTACACATTTTTCATAATGAACGAACTTTATGGGACGAAGTTTGGTTAAAAGTTTGCAATTTTGGTGGACTTCATGGCATGAATTATTGGCACTGCTTAACCATCAATCCAGCATGAGTTGATAGTTACTTTTCACTGAGGACAAAAGTTTACACCTTGGTAAATTGTCTGTTCTATCATCCACTGTCCATTAATTCTAAATTAACTATAGGATCTGTTTTTGCGAAAAGAAACTACAACTTGTAGAGTATATCCTTTTTTTTTTTTTGTTTTATTCTTATTTAATTTTTTTATGCGTTTATTAATTTTATGTCAAATTCTTATGTATTACTAATTGCTCTCGACGAGAAGAATCGATAAAATAAAAAATTATGTCTTTTACTCAATATCTTTTAGGAAACATCCAAGAAAAAGAACAATTAAAAGACTTTGCAAAGCAAGTCAAAGATCTTTTTTTTGTGTGTGAAAAAGCGTTTGGGTTCTAGATTTATTTTGCAAAGCAAATTAAAGATCTGAGAGGGGTAATAATGAATATTTGTCATGCGAAAAAAGGTAAAATCACAGCGGCCAAAAAGGAAAAAAATTTCTTTATTTATAATCTTATAGTATTCGATATGAATATAAATTTTCTAATTGACTTGATTCTTAAAACACAAGTTTTGTAAGAAATAGTCATTTACAATAAAAAAAAATTGCCACATATGCAGTATAAACACACAGAACAAGTTTGGAAAATCATGTAAAGGGGGCGAAGTCTGTAAAAGCACAAGAAAAGGAGCGGGAGAGGTATACTGATCTTATTACCGCATGACCCAAGAAAAATAAATCACTTGGCTTATTTAACCAAACAACAAAATTTGAAAAGGGAGAGTGGGTCCAAATTTTCTTTCTTATAGAGGCAACACCTTTAAGTTTGGGCCCAAACGGCCCATTTGAATCCATTTTTGTGAAAGAAATCATTATCCTCTTGACGAAGTGAAGAAGATTATCCATGCCAAAATTAACTTAGGTGTTGTTCCGTTTTCTTTCTAAACTTTCTTTTTTCAAAAAGAAGGTAATTTCAAATTTAAATATAATAAAAAATAATTTTTTAATTTTTTTTATACTGTTTAAAAGATCTCAATGAGATATATCAAATAAGATTCATATTAGTAGGAAAAATATTTGTGTAAACACATGGTTTTTGAGCTTAAAATTAATTTCATTTTCCAAAAGTTCATTTTCAGAGAGACTGGAACACCCCATTAATCGAACATTTGTAGTTATATTGTTGCGACAATTGTCTAAGAAAATTAACGTTCTATTTTTTTTAATAAAGATGTGACCTAATTCTTGATGTGATATTATTGCATGACAAGTGAGAACTGAGATAAGAGTCGAGAGTTACGTCAAGAAAAACGCAAATTGGGTGCAATATTTATTATGTTGACGCCATGGAGGAACGCCTTACAACTTGCTAAGTTGTTGGGTTTGTATTCGCTTACGGTGGAAGAGGAATCTCAGCGGTTGGTTCAGATTTTGGGTAGAAAATTAAATAGGTCTTACTTTGCAAAAGTGAAAGTTGTCGTCACAGATATTTTCCGAGAAGTTGATCGGTTTAGAATTTGTGATTTTCTTTTTATTCATAGATCGACAAATGTAGTTGCACATATTTTGACAACTTCGTATTTGCGAGGTTTTGGTATTTGTATTTGGGAAACTAGACCTCGTGATTAATTATTGGATCATCTATGGAAGATAATCACCTTATTTTATGTATTGTTATGCTCTCTCTTTTATCAACAAAAGTTTTCTAACCATGTTGACAAAAAAAGAAGAAGAAGAAGGATTCTCTAAAAAAGTAAATAATCATTTATTTTTTCCGGCAATATATATTGTACATGGTGACCTCATACTTGATAATGCGTGACCAACTAACTCAACTTAATTTTGTTAACTGAGTAAAACCAAAATAATAGTAGTATTTTGGTCTCTCTTTCAGGTCTTTATTAGTTTTTTTTTTTTGCAATGTTTATCATCTACGTACATTGCAATTTCTTTAATAAGGGTCATCATCGGGCCAGTCCGATCCACCTAGTCCGTCATGTCACTTTCTAGCGAGTTTTTATTATCTGGGGGGCTGAGCTATCTCTCAAAACTTGAAGCCCAGGACCGCTCATGGAGCCAACGGGCCAGCATTTGGGTGGGCCAGGTTACAAGTTGGACGACTAAGAGATGAATTTTGTGGTGTAAGGCAATTAACGAATTCTTGCACCCATTTTACAAATATCAACGGTTAGAAAGACTCTTTTTCTTATCTAATTTTAAATTTCACAGGTCCACTATTTCACTTGCATGGCATTTGGCAATCAACTGTTCTTGGGTTGTACATATAGCAGCTAGTGATGTGTCAAGACACTTCTCCAACAGCAAGTCCATCATAAGCAAAATGCTTTGCAAAAAGTGCAAAGTTCTGCTTTGTCTGGCCACAAAATAACTTCATCACCCAACAACCTAGGCAAATGCCTATTCAAATCCCCAAACTCTATTTAAAAAAAATATATACACAAAACCCATCGACAATTTAGGCTATCACAAATCAGAAAACCCATCCACAAATCGGAAAACCCATCGACAAATTCCCAAAACTCATTCCACAAATTGGAAAACTTCGATTCCGACCGACTGAATCGAAATCCCACCAATCGAAATCAATAATCCCACAAATCCATAGCCAATGATGGCTGAGATCAAACCCGGCCGGAATCGATCCAACCCCATAGCTCACCGTAGCCAACGACGACGACAATGCCAGAGCCAAAGCTGTGAAGGAAGGAAGGAGAGGAGAGAGAGAGAGAGAGAGAGAGAGAGAGAGAGAGAGAGAGAGAGAGAGAGAGAGAGAGAGAGAGAGAGAGAGAGAGAGAGTACAATAGCACGCTAGGGCTGACGTGGTACTGTAGCAGTTGCGGGTTCAACGAGGTGGAATAAGGCTGTTGGCTGAGGGTTTCCCTGAGCCGAAATGGAGAAGGAGACGAGCCTGTTGGAGATGCTCTTATCTTAGAGAAAAATTGTAAGCAATCAAGTGGACTTCCCTTTGTTTGATTCGAATAGCTTGGAGTTGTGCACTTGGAAAATAATCAACTGCAAGTGTGCAAAGTTTCAAGAGGCTGTTATATTGATTAACACAAAACTAAACAAACTACAAAATAGGAGTTTACACGGGTTACAGGGCGGGTTTTGATGGCAAACTCGCAAGCGGGCCCAAGTCTAGCCCACGAACAATTCAAGCTGGGCTATCCCGCTTGCTTGATGGGCTCGGGCCGGACAATAGTCAGACGGGCTGGCCACTCTTCAAGTGGGGCGTTGGCCGGCGGCTAAATGATGACCTCATGCTCTAAACGTGATGATTCGCAAAAGTAGAAACATACGGACCACGAGAAGGAAAAAGCTCCAATCCCAGCACACCAAAAAAATGTCTTGAAAAAATGTAGCTTTTTTTTTTTTTTCAACAATCCAAACATAGCCTTCCAAGTAAAATTATCTCCAAATTTCACATCCAATAATTTCAACCTACTCACCAAATCTCCTCATAAAATCTTCGTTGCTTAATGCATTTACCTAATTAATTATCTCCCATCCAATCACATTTCCTGACGATCAAAGGCAATTAATTATTCATTCAACAAAAGTTTCGCGAATGATTATTCAACGCTCCTCAAGAGTACGGTACTCTAGGAGCAATTACTAATTTTCCAAAATCTACGTACCCGGCCGCCTAACATTTTGCACTTGAATCAATGATTCACCTTGCCAATTTGGGAGCCCCGAGGGTAGGCGGTGTCTTTGCGGTGTAAAATTTCTTACCCGACAAGTCCCGAAGATGTTTTGCCGACGGTACCGGCGTTTTCGGGATCGCCCAAACAACGTGAATGTCCCACAGAATCTTCTCTTGCGTGCCCCTCCGATGAGGAATGTCGTGAGTCACCGAGTTCCTCCACGGCGGCAACCCTCCATTAGGTCGTAAAAAAGTGCTGCTCGGGGTCTTGAACCGCACCGAGAAGCCGTCCCTTATTGGCTCCCACTCGGTGGAAGAACCGGGTTTCCCGGAGACCATTTGAAGCACTTTCCTCCCCGTTGAACCCGGTATTGGAAACGGCACGTTCGACGCCGTAAGATACTTTCCGTAATAACTTTTGAAGCGCAAATATTTTGGTCCATTTTCGACGATTTCAACGGCCCACACCGCATTCTTCAACGAGCCATCGCGGTCTAAGTACACAGATTCTTGGTTGTCCTCCGCCACAAGATACTTGTCGTTGTGGCTTAATTTGACCGTAATTGCTTTTTGGAATAGTTCCATCCTTCCCAATTTACCAATGGGGTTGGCTATTCGCAACCCCGAATTTGTCTTCACCTCTTCGATGTGTGTTTGGAAACCTAAAATTGAAAAAAAAATTGTGTTAATGATAACTTGATTGCAGAATCTGTAAATTTCAATCAAATCACAACAAAATTAGTCGCGAAAACAAAATTCAGGTTGACAAAAATTTTAATTTAAACATACCTGAGATAAATAACGACGATTTAGATCTACCTCACGAGATGAGAGACAGAGAAACCTTTTTTTGTGTTGATTAAATGTTCGATTTTTGATTTGCGTAAAATCAAGCCCTCTCTATTTTTATGAGTGGGATTTTCTAAATTTAGTATTTAGAGAGATTTGGGCACAAACCTTGAAAGGGTAGCTGGATAATCCGTGTATCTTAGCTGATTTGTGGGTATTTGGGTGGCTATTTCACAGTTTCTTTTGGGTGGCTATTTCGTCATGAAAGCAAAATTAAAAAATAGAAAGCCGTGTCGCTTACGAGTGTGTGTCGTGTGGGATCTGTGGGGTAGAGTCAAAATCCACACTTCTCGTGGATAGTGGGGTTAATCAATCAATTAGGGGTTAGTTAGTTGATTTGGGCATAAACTCATCCGAACGTTTTGAGTACCTAACCAAAATTACTTTTCGAGATTTCAATTCTTGTTCACACACTCCATCTTGAAATGTGTGACCAATTATCTAGAGTATTGATGAAATATATGTGTAAGGTACAAGGTTTTTATTGTTCATCAATGCGTATATTGATGAAATATATGTGTAAGTATTGGCAAGCTAAAGTGGGTAGTCAATGACAATCTTCGGGGGTTTTTACTAGTATGCTCTGTTCTGGATAGCCTTGAGGGGTGTCTAGGTCCAACACCAGCGTGCGTTGGTCTAATTGCCACGTGTTAGTCATCGGTCAGCTTTGACCGTTGACCAGGGCAGGCAGTTTGGACTGCGCACGCAGGTTAACTACCTGAGTACTCCTGTTTAACCTTGTCCCATCACTTTTATTCAACCATGATCACAGGACTTTTGGAACATCCCCAGACTATGTTTATTCGTCTGAAAGTTGATCTTAGGGCAGGGGATGTTCCCTCCTCTCACACAAGCCACCCATTACCTTTTCCCTTTCATTTAATGAGAGGGAGATTTACACTCCAAGCCAACCAGCCACCTCTTGGCAGGTAACACCCCTCTCCACTTCTATATATACCCCTCCTCCATAGTCTTTCAAAGGGTTACAAGATTACAAATTTAGTTACCAAGTCCATCTTCCAAAAGTTTACAAAGGGTTTTCTAGTTACTAAATCCTAGGCATCTTGTTCCTCATTCTCAAGTACACAACCATCCATACACACTCTCCATTAAGCAAACCTCAAACTCAAGCTCAAACATTCTTTCAAACTCAAAAACCAAAGGTATAACACCTTTGTACAACTCTCTATTCTGATCCTTAAGGGGGGCTGGCAGGGTCAAGCTGGTAATCTATACCAACCTCTTGCTCTAAAGCTAGCAAGATTTCAAAAACCGTCATGGCAAGGATCAGCCTGCGCCGGCCAATAGTACGCGCGCGCCACTTGTTGGCTGCGCGCGCAGGTCTGTGTGGGAACTAATGCCTTGTTGTTTTATGTCTTCTGTTTTCATCTACGTCACTCTGAGAATGTTAAAAACCAGTTTATTGCTTTCCTTTGATAAAACTGTTAGCTGTATTTCAATACTCATATCTGCTACTATGGAATACCCTTGAGGTCTTTCTGAACATGTCTCATAACCCAGAAAATGTAAAACCAAACATTGGTCAAAGAGCTCGAACTTGCGTGGTGCAATGGCTTACCCGCACACGCATGTCTCTTCTTGACCAGTGGCTGGCCTTGCATGGGTAACTACGCTTTGGCCTTTGTTTTATCCCCACACTGTATACGGGGTGTCTTATTCTTTTGGTGGCCTTTGAACCCATTTAAACTACTTAGAACTGTATATAAACTGTCATATAACCTGCTTGGTTTGTCCTGGGTGTGCACTGATCATTCCAGAGCCCAGAGGGTTAAAAATAAGAGCTGTGGGTTTAAACTTACTAGCGCACAAGTCGTTATGTGGCGTGCGCAAGTCTGGTTAGCTTGCAGTGACTTGATCAGTGCATGCTAGTTTCTTTTTGCGCACAACAATTCAAAACAGTGGCCTTCCAGTTTGTTCAAACTCCCATAGAAGTCTATTTTCATCCTATACTAACTATTTCAATAAGCAAGCATCATCTATCACATCCTATCAACATGTTATAATTTTAATCCCCTTTAACTGTCCCCCGCCCTAATTGGCTAAAAATTGATTAATGAGAGAGATGCACAAATGTTTTATAAATGCTTGAATAGAGACCAATCTCCGGATTGGGCGAGAGGGGTACCTTAAAACCCTTCCGCTCTTGTAACCTGCCTCCCGAAACCTCAGATTTCAAGGTGACGACGAAACAGTTTACGCCATTTTTTTTTTCAAAATCAAATAACGTAGCAAACGTTTTAAGTTCGGTTCCTTGGGTGGCATACCTCCAAAACCCAAGTGGCGACTCTGAATTGAGCGTTTTGCCGCGCTTTTCCAAAAGGGTGCACCCGATAAACACTAGATTTTAGAGGCGTGTGCCCACTATAGTACCCAGTGTGTAGGTTAGAGGTATATATGATAAGCCCTAAATAGTGTAAATAATGGGGCTTATCTATTCCGTTTTACTACACTTGCAAGCGTTTTATACTTGTTTCTATTTAATTTTGCGCGCAAGTTGTGTTTTTGTTGGAAGTAGGTAATTGGAGCGAAAAGGTCATTTCCAAGGCTCCCAATAATCCCCGGAGGAATGCAAAAGCTTTCGAGCACGTGTGGCACATTAGGATCCTTTCCGGAATCTCAAATGAAGCAATCAAAACATGCAATGAAGGTTTGAGGCTCTCGAAGGCCGAAAGAAAGAAGAAAACAGCCAAAACCAGCCAGAGAAACTCGGGGTATCAATACCCCAACACTGGGTATCAATACCAGGAAGCGTGCTGTCCAGGGAGGAACGAGGTATCGATACCTCTTTTTGGGGTATCAATACCTAGTGTCTGCGCGAGAACTTTTTAATGGCATTTTTGTAATTGTTTTCTAAAGGGGGTATATATACCAACTTAAGCCCGATTCGCATTTAATACCTGCATTTTCTCTCTCTACCTCCATTAAAGCTTTAGCTTCCACCTCTCTCCTCATTCATGTTTTGAGGAAGGTTTTTGGGTACGATCCGTTTAGATTCGAAGCTTTTTGCCTTCATTAAAGTCTTAAGGAATTCTCTCATCTTCAAGGATCTTGTGTTTATTTCGAATTTAATCAATGTTTAGTATTTTCCTTATCTTTACCCTTGTTCATTTCATGTCTCCTTTTATTATGTGTGAGTAGTGTAGTAAGGCTAGGTTGTGGGATGGTTAACATCCCGTAACCAAGGGTATTTCTTGTTCTTCTCTCTTAAATCTTCGTTTTCTAACTTAAGCATGTGTTAGGGTTATTTTTATGTATCAAAACTTGGAGGTGTTAATCTCTTTGATCATATGTAGGCAAGAGTTACACTACTTGTCACATATGATGCTTGGAGCTATGTCCTTCCGAGGGTTTGTCAAAATGTCTCGAAAACCCTAGTCATGCTTAAACACTTTAGTTAAAAAGAGGAGGAGCAAGTTTACTTTTAAGTTATGGGTGTTAATTATCCCTAAGCCTAGCCTTTAGTTTAATCTCCAGTTAAAAAGCCGTAGTTAAGTTAAATAGCCATCTTCTAAATCTCTTAGTTGGCCGTCTCAACGCCGAATTTGGTTGGCGGTCCTAACGCTGCAATCTCTATCAAAGCAAACTTCTGAACGAGTTATGGATGCGCTCCCTGTGGATTCGACCCCGGACTTTCGGGTATTATGCTTTCAACTGACCTAACCCTACGCTTGGGGTATTCTTATTACAACACATATTAAGGTCGCAAGCAATATATGGTATAGTACTCAGTGTGTAGAGTTGGGAGATATGGTAAAGGATCCGGACAATGAGATAGTGCGACCCTTAATGCTGAGTTGTCATGGTGAACTGTTCTTTTATTATGGTTGTAGGCGAATCCTGATTGAGTACATTATTAGTAGTATTCGCTTAGAACCCTAGTGCAGGAAAAATAAAGGGAGAGCTATTCCATGGGATGGTCAAAGTTGGTGGATGTGGGAGGACATGACCTTGTGGAGAGGATCCTTAGATTTCATGTAAGGCAATGGAGTTATTATGTACCTCTTGTAAATTGTTATATTGTTGATTTACTAATTATAAGGTAAGGGGTTAGTAGGGTTGAGATTATCTTCTGATTGAGTTTCAAAACTTATTATAGTGCCGTTGGGTTAGCGTTTCATGCCAGGTAATCAAGAGACCCAAATGACAGAATCCGTTGCAAGACGATCCGTACCAGAGTGAGGACCTCCCAACTGAGGAAGGGGAGTTTGTTGAGCCTTGGATGCCCTACCCTTAGAAGCTCTATTAATTTGACGTATTTTTAATTAAATTTCATAAGTGTTATCACATTTGTTGAACTCTATTTTATTTTATTGGTTTGTAAGATAATTAAGTAGGCTTGAATTTGGTATTTGAGGTTTTCGTTGCTAAACTCTTATATATAAGTTTTATGAATTATTAAATCAATTGAAAATGATTTAATTAATGTGTTCAAAAAATTGGGGCATTATAGAGGCAGTCAGTGGAAAAGCGCAAGCGGAATTCCATGAATTTCTGGATGCGAATAAGAAGACCTACCTCTAAATTCAGCAATTCCCCTACAACTGCTGGTTCTTGGACTCGGCTAGAGGTGGGACGAATTAAGATTAATGTGGATGCGGCTGTCTCAAAGGGGAACAATATTGTTGGGACTGGTGCTATTGCTCGAGGAGATAATGGTAAGGTAATGGGTGCCCTTGGAGTTAAAGCACACAATGGTTTCAACTCGTCTCGGATTTCTGAGGCTTTGGCCATTCGGGAAGGGTTACAATTGGGTATTACACTGAATTTTCCAAAGGTGATTATTGAGTCGGATGCAGAGACAATTATTAAGAGCTGTTCTGCTTCTAAAATCCCGGCTTCAGACATTGCGATATTGATTTAAGATTGTTTGACTATAAAGGGTTCTTTCCTTCCGTGTGAGTTTCAGTTTGTTAAATGTGATTGTGATCGGACTGCACATTTGTGTGCAAAGAAAGCCTTCTCTAGTGGTATATCCGATTTGTGGACTACTGCTCTGCCCCCATGGGGTTTTGTACTTTCTGATGTTTAGGGTGTTCACCTCTCAGAATAATAATATCTTTCCACTTTGACAAAAAAGAAAAGAAAAAGAAGATGAAATATATGCACTAGAGTTTTGGCAAAAAAAAAAAAAGTTTTGGCATTGTTATTCCCCCCCGCTTCACCCCTACTCTTTTTTTTTTTTTTTCCATTTTTAGTGTGACCCCAACTAATATATAACAGTTAATTTGTTTGAACTATTATTGTATAACTAACCAAAGGTTACAAAAACCTTTATAATTGGAAGGTAGGTTTAGTTCAAAATAGTAATTGTAAACAAATTTTCTTAATTTTCTCAATCAATAGTGATGTTTCCCTTTGCGCGGCTTGCCCTTGCATAGCATTGGGTAAGGTTCAACTCATCTCCAGAGTTGGTACTGCAAATTAGTGGCATACTTTAGGATGTTTGGAGATTTATACTCTATGAATAGGTCTAATTAGTGGCTCTCCTATAGGGTGGTGCACATGCATACAATTTATACTCAAAGTTCATGGATATATGAATGAGTAGGCGAAGCGGTGATTGGGCCAACTCAAATTGAGTTGGGTAGGGCTTTAGGGTAAACAGTAAACACCCCCCTTTTTAGGCAATCATATGCAATTTGTATTGGGGTTTGAACTAAAAAAATTTCGTAAATTCCTACAGAAAATTCATATTTGAACGCCAAAAAAATTGTACTTTTAACCACAAAATTTATAAATTGGGTCACAAAAATTCGTAAATAATATGAAAATTTTTTTATAAACAACTCATAACTTTCTGTCATTTTTTTACCACAAAATTCATAAATAACACCGCAAGAATCATTAACAACACCACAAAAATTCGTAAAAGGAGTCTCAAAAATTCGAAAAGGACATACGGTACACCTGAAAAACTAGTGTTCGCGAACAGGAGATTTTTCCATTAGAATTATATATAATTCTTCTTCTTCTTCTTCTTCTTTTTTGTTTTTTGTATTGAAGGTGCCGTTTCACTTTTTCAAAAAGTGGGGTTTTGAAAAAGAAGGTAAATTTTAAGGTCAAAAATCATGTGTTTACGCAAATAATTTTCCTACTAATATGGATTTTGTTTGATAGATCTCATTGAGATCTTTTAAACGGTGCAAAAAAAATTTAAAATTATTTTTTATTTTCGTTATATTTGAGTTTGAAATTATCTTCTTTTTGAAAAAGAAGGGTTTTGGAGAAAGCGGAACGGGGCTTAAGCAAGGGCTTGTTTGATAACCTAAATTCAGCACTTAAAACTGAATTAATAAGTAATAAGCGATTGATAACGATATTATACATTGCTTAACAAATTAAGTGCTCCTTAAAATGTAGGCTAAAAAGTTGAAAACAATTAAGTAGCTTTGAGCTACTTAATTCTAGCTGAATTTTTATGTACTTACATTTAATCACCATACCACCACCACCACCACTCCTCCACTTCGCCGCCACCACCACCACCACTTCGCCACCATCACCACCACCACCACCACCACCACCACCACTTCACCACTACTTCTCCACCACCACCACCACTTCACCAATACTTCTCCACCACTACCACCACTCCCCTATCACTCCGGCCATCACCACCACCACCATTACCACACTGCCACCACCACTACCACACCGCCGCCGCCGCCGCCACTACAATGCCACCATTGCACAACTATCAATCCACCGACACCACTCATTGTCACCATTACACCATCACTCCACTGCCACCATCACAACTCACTGTCACTGTTGCATCACCATCACTCCACCACCACCATTACACCACTATCGCTAGTACTCTAACTCCACCACTGCCACCGCCACCACTCCATCACCACCAACACACCACCACCACCACTACAATCACCATTCCACTATTATTATAAGTATATTATGACCATTAGTAAATTAAGAGAGAATCGGAACTAAAATAATTAATTTATCATTTTTTTAATTCAGTACTTAATATGTTTACCAACTAGCTTTTCAGCTAAAAAAATTCTGCATTCAGCTTTCAGTACTTAATTTTTCAGCATTCAGATTCAGTTTTCAATTTTATTAAACAAGCCCTAACTAACCAGATTAATTAGTAGAGCGAGTTTGATGGGAGCGGAACAGAATTTGAAGGAGTCAAAGTTTGTGAGGAATTAAAGCTAATAAAACTGCTTCATTGCGAAAAGTCAATTGTTTTTGAAGCTTTAAATTAATTAGAAACAAAAAACCTGAAATTTAGATTTGTTATTTAGCAAAAAAAAACACAAAAAACAAAAAACGAAACGAAAGTGGAAAATAAGGAAAGAATGAAAACCATGTTCCTTATGATTTTTGTTGTTTTAATTTAATATTTTACTTTAATTTAATTTTGATTATGTGGGTTTATAATGGAGGTAATATTTAAGTTAGATTAGTGATAGAGGGGTGGAAGAACCCATTGAATTGGTCTCCTTGTTTCACTGCTAAATATTAGTAGTAGTATATACTGTTATATACTAACGACGTCAGAATAAACCCACTAATGCTTGGTTATCTCCTAATTCTTTTCCTAAAAATATGCTATTATCTACTTGCCTAACAGACTAAGGTTTACTATAAAATGCTCTACATTCGGCTGAAAGCACAAGTACACAAACTCTATCTAAATCTCTTTCTCTCCTGCTTTACAAAATATACACTGATCATCACTTATTTCCGACCCTCCGATTTCTGTTTCGACCTAAATACTCTCAGCCATCCTCGATCTTTCATATACATATATAGAAATTTGGTACAACAGTTTATTTGGATTTCAACACTTCATTGAAGGTTGTTGTATCTTGGGAAAGAACACCATCCAATCCCGTGCAGAAAGACCGGGGTGTATCATTCCTTAAAAGAGCGTCATCATGTGCCTCAACCACCACCCCACTGGCTATTCCTATCTTTTCTCGTTTAATAGTTATTTGCCTTACCTGATTGTTATTATTCCTGTTTAGGGATTTAAAATTTCTAGCAGAAATATCATAATCACATAATTTTTCCAACAATATCTGCCAAAGGAAATCCTACACGATTTACTTAACTCATTTAGAATATGAACATTTACTTAAAATATGATTCGACATCAACCATTTATCGAAATCTGATCAACTCATTTTTCAGGATAAATAAATGATACACAAAATAAGGCCTACAAGATCAGACCAAAGAGTACTCGATAATCAGAGGAGTCGGTTCGCAGAATATATAGTTGAATTGGGAAGGAAGAAATAGTACACTTCGAAACCCATGGAAATACATTTGGCAGACAACTAAACTAGGAAATCTAGTAACAACTTTGGATATAAACAAACAAATAATGGTAGACGAGAGCAACAACCAGAATTAGGAGCTTTTTTGGGTCGTGGAAGGATCGAGAGAGAATAAAGTAGAAACCCAACTGCATGTAAGAGCTGTTCAAAATCCATGTGCTGTTTGGCCTCGATCTGTAATTAATTGGAATCGATTTTTCTCAAGAATCGCTGTTTGAATCAATCAGGAGGTTTAGGGTTTGCTCGGAAGGGGAAAGAATTAAAGAGATACATTTGGATTTTTTTTCCCCGACTCCCAGGGTACCTTTTGCTCGGGTAACCGTAATCTATCGTAACTACTTTAAAAGTTCTAAATTAGTAGTATGTTCCAAGCATTCAAGCGTATGAAATTGGGGTGCATATGGTACACATCCAAATAAGGTTGTGTATTGTAACTATTTATGTCTTTTGGAAGTTTTTTTTTTTTTGGGTAATTATGTCTTTTGGAAGTTGGTTTTATATATGTTAGTAAATTTATGTCCGTATATGTTAGTAAACTTATCTTTTAAAGTTTGTAATTGGCCTTCCCTCGATGTACCCTTCGTCGAGCTTCTAATAAAATATAAAATTTTGCCTTATCAAAAAAAGGGTTCACGCAGGGGTATTATAGTTGAAAAGAAGATCATGATCCCTTCCCCGAGCAAAACATTACGCTTAATAATTTTTATTACAACCGATACGAGAATACAAGTATCAAAATTATATAAAACTAGATAGAATTAAGTCTTAATCACTGTAAGCTCAATTCAACTAATAGCCTCATTAAGAAATGGAATAATTAATCTCAACAGATTCAAGGAGCATAATACGCACACAATACGTGAATCTAGGCTAACTAAACTATCCTCAATTGGATGATATAAATTATAAAGCTTAATTGGCTTCATACTTCATTAATTTCAGAGGCACGAAAAAAACAAAAATAACAACAGATAGGGTCAGCCAACTATGCATATATAAGAAAGAGTCGCCAGTAGATCCACACGGACCGAGGGGTGGATGGACAATTATTAACTTCGTCCATCATTTTATTTTATATATTTTATTCTAGCCCCTAGGAATCTAAGAATTATTTATTTGTTGCTATTTGGAAACACTGGTAAAATATTGAGCTTATATTCATCCCAAGGTAAATTTAATAGTATTGAGAATAAACACTCAGGCAAGTTTTATTTTATTTTTAATTTATTCTCTACTTTTTCCTTTCGTTATTTCCTTATGCCAACTGTTTGATGTCAAAGATCTTTCCCAAAGACGCATTGACTTAACTTTAAGGGGTTGATAAGGCGGTCAAAGCCTGAAACATAGGCATTTAATTTAGTAATTACTTCCTAAGGTTTCAGGTTTGAAATCTTTCGGGTGATTTCAACTCCATTAGAACAGGGTCTCTGCTAGTGTTCGTGGGATTGATCCTCTAGAATTAGTTGAGGTGCATGTAAACTGGTCCGAACACCTAAGTATATATTATAAAAAAGTAGACACCATCGCGACCGTCTCGTGTCTCTTTCCACCTATCACCTCTCTAAGTCATCTTGCTTGAGGGGGCGAGAAGGAGAGGTTATTTTGTGGTCTTGAAGCGTTGCTCCACACCATTTACAACATGCCAAGTGTTGTTCTGTTCCCTTAATTACCAACACAAAGTATATCGACCCACAACATACACACATAACATTTGGAGCATCAATTAGATTCACCCCACGAGTGTTCACTAATTTTTCGGCATGAAGGCTGTGACTCATAATCCAACCATTCCAGTGATCTATAATCAATCCCATGATTTGCCACTTGCTTGTGTAAATTTGTAGTATTTAATTATCACGTTCCAATCAATAGTGGATATCAATTCCTTCTCGGTTTAGTGTTTTCTACGTTTATACGTTGTTTTTTTCGTACATATCATTTATCTCGATGTAATTCTAGATACTCGGCTTCTACACGCATCAATGTGTCCAACCTCGATATATAGAATGGTGTTAAGGACTACGAATTCTTGGATATTCATTCCCTTGTTTCTTCTTCACTGTTCGTCTTAGTATAAATAGCTTTTGCGTCAATTGTCTAAAATTCCAGAATTTTTTACCATTTCGATCAATAACTGCCAGAACTAGAAATCAACAATGAGTAAATTTCTAGTATATTATGAATTTTACGAAAAAATGTTAGTATAAATTTCAATGGAAGTTTTTACAAATTAAAAGCGAGTGGTGGATACCGTACCAACTCCAATAGGTTAAATTCTCAGAGATTAATGTAAATCAGGACCATGAATATAGAGATACACCCATAAACGAGGTTTAGACGATTGTTTGAGATGAAGATACCCCCACATATGCCAGCACTGACCATATGAGTGTGGGTGATTTTTTTTTGGGTGTGGGTGATTGATTCGATCATTTGTGGGGTAAATGTGTTTTTTAAAGCAAGGGCCCGATTTGAAGACGCTTTTGACTTTGACTTTCTCTCACTTTTTTCCGAATGGGTGATGATATCTTTTTTGCCTAAAAGAGTTAGTAGCAGTTCCACATACAGGAGGGTTTAATTTTCTATTAAACCCTGGGGCATTCAGTATAAATGAGCACACACTGATTAGCTTGTTCGAATACTTTGGGAGAGTGTAGCCTAATGTGCTACATGCTGTTTTCATTGCGAGATCATTTTTCTGTCAAGACATCTACTTCTGGGGGCTTAGACGACGTCATTCTCGTCCCAGGTAATTTAGTACTGTTTCTTTTAGTATATTCAAACACAAATACTAAAACAAGAGCTAACTTACATAGGATGAGAACATCGTCGTCAAAACCCCCCAGAAATAAATGTCTTGATGGTAATATGATCTCGCAATGAAAATACTATGTAGGACATTAGGCCGCACTCTTCCAAAGTAGTCAAACATGCTAATTAGTGAGTGTTCTTTCATACTAAATGCACCAGGGCTTTAACAAAAACTTCAACCCTCTTGTATATGGAATTGCTACAATTCATTTAGGCAGCAAAGCTCCCATCATCAATCCGGCAAAAAGTGAGAGAAACTAAACTACAATTGCAGGGATGTCGAAAGCGTTCTTCAAACAGGGCCCTTGCTTTAAAAAACCTATTTACCCTACAATTGATTGAACCAATCAACCACACTCTTATGGTCAGTGTTGGCATATGTAGGTGTGTAATCGAGCCGAATTCTAAGCTGTTCAAGCTCGGCTCACGAAAAACATACTTGGCTAGGGCTCAAAACGAGCCACAGAAGTAGGGCTCAAGCTCAGCTCGCAATTAAACCTTTCAGCTCGAGCTCGACTTGAGTAACCTTAGTAATGGCATCATGTAAAGGACCAAAGGTGTGGCGCGGGTGCTCACAGTATATATAAGATTTTTTCCAAGGGAAGTTTGTAAGCTAGCTGAACGATGTGGGACTGAAATACAACTCCTTCTCCTTTTTGCATTTCACTTTGCTTGTCCCACATCGAAGAAAAAGGAGTATGTACTCCACCAGCCACTCCTTTAGGTATCGAAAATGCTAGACACACAACAACTCACACAACCGCTGATGTCAGTTAAAAACGACGTCGTTTTGATTAAATGAAAAAAAAAAAAAGAGCCCAGGTCACGAACACAACCCCTTCCCCTTTTCCCTTTCTCTTTTCCCTTTCCCCTTCTTGTTCAAAATACAGACACAGAAGCCAGGGAGGGGCTCCCACCACCTGCGACCACCACAACCCTAGCTGCTGGCGACGACCGCCAACCCCAGCTGCTCCCCCACCGCTGGCGACCTCCACCAGCACCGGCGATGATGGGCTTTCTTTTAATCCAAAATTAAAGTACTACCCCAATGACTAATGTTCTCTTGTATCTCTCTTCTTTCTTCCTATTGGATCTGGATCACGGAACTCCTTACAAGATTGATGATTTTTTGGATGGTAATTTTAGTGAGTTCTAGCTGAAGAATTAATCGTACCGTTGTATCATCGCAGTTTCATCTAGTGTGAGAAGCGAAAATGATATTTTGAATGGAGCCGGTGCTGGTGGAGGTCGCCAGCGAGGGGGAGCAGTTGGGGTTGGTGGTCGCCGGCGAGCAGCTGCGGTTGTGGTGGTCGCAAGTGGTGGGAGCCCCTCCCTAGCTTCTGTGTCTGTATTTTGAACAAGAAGGGGAAAGGGAAAAGGGAAAGGGGTTGTGTTCGTGACTTGGGCTTTCTTTTTTTTTTTTAGTAATCGAACCGACGTCGTTTTGAGCTGATGTCAGTGGTTGTGTGAGTTGTTGTGTGAGAGTTATTGTGTGTCTAGCATTTTTGTTTGGGTATAAAGCCCTGGACAATGCTACTCACACAACGATCCAAACACAACAACTTACACAACCTCTCACATACATGTGAGGCCCACACATAGTAGTGTGTGTGGAGCCCACATGTATGTGAGAGGTTGTGTAAGTTGTTGTGTTTGGATTGTTGTGTAAGTATCATTTTTGTAAAGCCCTCCACTCCCTCTCTCCTCTCGTGAGGATGAAATGACAACTGGAAGATGTGCTGCCACTTGGCAGTCAAATGTCATTTTCTTCAGCCTTGAAAGATGAAAAACGTTTCATATACATATACATACAATATAAGTGTATAAATATATACATACAGTATAAGTATATAAATATAAATATATACATTAATAAATATAAATATGTATATTTTTTTGGCTCGCGAGCTCACTCAAGCCGAGCTTGGGCCAACTTGAGCTTGGCTCGTTTGATCCAAATATTTAAGCTTAAGCTCGTTCGTTAAGTCATGAACCGAGTCAAGTCGATCTATTATCGAGCCGAGCCTTGAGCGGCTTGGATCGTTTGTAGCCCTAGGCATATGTGTGGTATCTGCGTTTGAAACAATCGACTGAACCTCATAGATGGGTCGTCTCTACTTTCATGGTCCTGATTTGCATTCTCCGAGAATTTTTACCAATTTGAGTTGATACGATATCCACCACTTGCTTTCAATTCGTAACAACTTGTATTGAAATTTGTACACCCTTTTTTTTGTGAAATTCATAATGTACTGGAAATTCAGTCTTTGTGATTTCTAGTTCTAGCAATTACTGATCAAAATGGTTAAAAGTTCTAGAATTTTAGACGATTGGTCCAAAACCTATTTATATTGAGACGAACAGTGAAGAAGAATTGAAAGCATCACTGAAAGACAATCCATTGAAAGCACTGAAAGCATCACTGAAAGACAATTCATTTGCCCCTCTTATGAGGGACCAATGATGGGTAGGCAGTTTACATGGACAAATTTTCAAGAAATTACCGTTCATAGTAGGATAGATAGATTCCTAACATCTGCGGAGGTGATGGAAAAGTTCAATTTGGTGCTGTGGGGACTACCTGCAAGACCAATATCGATCTGACCATGCTTCTCTCTTGAATTCTATGTTTGGAAGATTGGAGCAATGTGTTTTCTTCCTGTTCCAACTCCTTTCTTTGGGGGCTAAGAGTTCCTCTCTTGGCTTTACACTGCTGGAGCTGTAGACTAAGAAGCTGTATAAGGATGTGAGATCTTGTCATATTTCCTCTTATCAACTCCTAAGTTTTGGAGGGCTAAGATGGTGCATGTTTGCTACTATATGTGAAAGTCCAATACTTTTTTAAGCTTTGGAGGTCCAACAGTATAAGAGCATGCAGTTTGGGTCTTTTCTACTTTGAGGTATTATTCCCTCTTTTCAACTCCTAATTGTGGGAGGGCTAAGAGACATTTTGCTTGCTTAGAAGGCTGTTTGGAAATCCATGATCTGTTACTCTTTCAACTGCTCTGTCTTGGAGGGCTAAGAGTATTTGATCAGTGGTTTCTTTTCTCTTTGTCCAACTCTCAAATTAGGGGAAGGCTAAGAGACCAATTGAAGGGGTAGCTAACTATGAGAGGCTGGTTTCTATTGATGCTGGATTTGGATGAAATGATGATCTGTATTAGTGTTGATCTCTTTGTCTATCTGTTTCAATTACTGCTTTCCTCGATCTGTATGTAGATAGAAATGAATTGAAACTTGCTGCAAATCTGTGTTGAACTATGGAGATTGATCTATTTGAGCTATGGAGATTCCCTGTTATTGCTGGTTATGTTGTCTTGATGCTAGCTATCACACTGGCTTATTGGCCATTGAAGTGTAGCTGTTATGCTGTCTTGGGTTCATGTGCTGTCACAATGGTGCTGATGTCATGCAGGAAGTTTTCAAAGTTTTCGGGCTGGAATTGCTTATATGAGTTTCTGATGCTGTTATAATGTGCTGAACCTGCTGCTGAATTTCAATACTGAAGATGGATATGGTTAGTGCTGCATTTGGTTCTTTGATGCTGGTGATGCTACTCTGATACTATGAAGCTGATTTCGATCTCAAGAGTATCATGACTCTGGCTCTGCTGCTTGTCACGGGTTAAAGAATCAGAAGATTGGTGTTATCCAATGAGGACGAGATTATATGGTTTTGGATAGGGTGATGACACTCTTCCGATTGTGGCTTCATCCAATTTTCGTTAGATGTTTTTTCTTTTCTTTTTCCTTTCCTTTCGGCCTTCTCTTGCTTCAAGGTTCTGCTTGTAGCTTGAGTTTCGGGCCTTCTCGATGTACCCTTTGTCTAGTTTTTAATAAAACCTTGTTTCCTATAAAAAAAAAAAAAAAAGAAACAGTGAAGAAGAATATAAAAGAATGGAATAGCATGGGTAATACCCTGGAACGGGTAGTCCTTTTACCATTCTATATATAGAGGTTGGTGGGACCAAAGCTCCAAGACCACGAAAATAACATCACCTTCTCGCCGCCTCAAGCAAGATGACTCAAAGAGGTGATAGGTATAGCAAGAGACATGAGACGTATGTTCACGATGGCGTCTTCTGTTTTTTGATAACTAGGTGTCCGGAAAAATTTATGCGCACCTCAACTAATTTTCACTGTCCACCAACGGGACCCTATTCCAAAGAAGTTGATATCACAGAAAGATTTCAAACCAACCTTAAGAGAGAGTTAAGTCAGAGCCTCTTTTGATGAAGATTTGTGATGTGAACAGTTGGTGTAAGAAAATAACAGAAGGAAAAAGTAGGGGGGAAAAAAAAAGTTGCCTGGATTTATATTTTCAATATTAATTATACCTAGGGAAGACTTAAGCTCAATATTTAACCACAGTGTTTTCAAATAGAAACCAATAAATAATTCTTAGATTCCTAGAAGAAAATAAAATAAATGAAAGACAAACTTAATAAGATGGATATTATTTAAATTTTAGGATGACAATATAAGTTTTCAAACCCTTTAGGATTACGACTTAATTATCAATATAGGGCAAGACCCCAATTTAAATTCCCCTAGTAGAATTGAGAATAAACATTTAGGCAAGTTTTATTTTTTTAGTTTATTCTCTAATTAATTTTTCCTTTTGTAATTTTCTTAAGCCATTTGTTCGACGTCAAATATCTTCACCAAAGATGCATTGACTTAACTCCAAGGGGTTAATCAAGTGGTTAAGGACTGAAACATAGGCGTTTAATTTAGTCTCTCTTAAAGTTTCAAGTTTGAAATCTTTCTGGTAATATCAACTCCTTTAGAACGGAGTCCCTGCTAGTGGCGGTGGGATTGATCCCCTATAATTAACTGAGGTGTGCATAAACTGGTTCAAACACCTAATTATTAAAACAAAAAGTAGACGCGCGCCATCGTGACCGTCTTTTGTCCCTTTCTACCTATCACTTCCCTAAGTCATCTTGCTTAAGGTGGCGAGAAGGGGAGGTTATTTTGTGGTCTGAGAGAGTTGCTCTACACCATTTAGAGCGTGCCATTTGGAGCATCAAGTAGATTCACTCCATGAGTGTTCACTAATTTTTCGGCATGAGGGCTGAGAGTCATAATCCCACCATTCTTGCGATTTATAATCCCATGATTTCCCCCATGACTTGTGTAAATTTGTATTTATCACGTTCCAATCAATAGTGGATTACTTCTCAATTTATTGTTTTCTACGTTCATGTATATGTTGTTATTTTTTTTTTTTTTTTCCGAACGTATCATATATCTACATCTAATTCTAGATACTTGACTGACACACACATCGATGTGGCCAACCTCAATAAATAGAATGGTGTAAGGACTACGTGTTCTAGGGTATTTCATCCCCTAGCTTGTTTAATTTCTTCTTTACTATTCGTCTCCGTATAAATAGCTTTTGGGCCAATGGTCTAAAATTCGAGAACTTTGTACCATTTGATCAATATCAGCCAGAACTAGAAATTAAAAAATGAGTAAATTTCTAGTATATTATGAATTTCATAAAAAATGTTAGTATAAATTTCAATAGAAGTTTTTACGAATTAAAAGCGAGTGCAGGCCCAGTACTCCCCCATCAAAACAATCTGACCGAATTGGGAGTCTTATATTCCGACAACAATGGCTTCATAGAAATTCCGTCTAGCTTATCTCGTAGCACAAAGTTAATTATATTAGATGTTAGTGCTAATCAACTGGTTGGAAAGATTCCAAGGTTCATTGGGAATTATACCCCATATACAAGGTTCATTTGATAGTTTCAAATGAAGATACCCGATGTAGCCAGCACTGACCATACGAGTATGGGTGATTGTTTCGATCATTTGTGGGGTAAATGCATTTTTTAAAGCAAGGACCTGGTCTGAAGAAGACATTTTCGATGTCCATGCAATTGAAGTTCAAGTTCTCTGACTTTTTTCCGGATAGGTGGTTTGAAGAAGACGTTTTCGATGTCCATGCAATTGTAGTTCAGGTTCTCTCACTTTTTTTTGGATAGGTGATGGCAGCCTTGCTGCCCAAAAGTGTTGCAGTAGTTCCATATACAGGACGGTTTAAGTTTCTGTTAAACCATGGGGCGTTCCGTATGAATGAACACTTGCTAATTAGCTTGTTTGACTATTTTTGAAGAGTACGGCCTGATGTCCTACATGCTATTTTCTTATAGACATATATTTTCTTATCGGAACGTGTAGGTACATGTTCCGATAAGAAATACACGTTCCGATAAGAAAATATACGTTTATTAAACCATTTCATCCAATCAGATCCCAAAATCTAGCAAAACCATTTCATCCTAATTCCACCAAAAACCGAATACCCAATTTAAAATTTGAAGCTCCTTCAAACCAACAGTGGTGAAAACCCAAACATCACAAAACTGCCTTCCTCTTTCCTCCGGATATACCAAGCACTTCTAAGAGATGAGTGAAGAAGTGAAGGGAGGTGTAGTGGTTCCGGACTCGGTGTTGAAGAAGCATAAAAGGAATGCGCTTTTGCAAAGAAGCAAGATCTCAAAGCTGCAAAGAAGAAAAATGCTAAGAATAGGAAGTTGATCTTCAAAAGAGCAAAGCCACTCGCCAAATACGATGGAAAAGAACAGAAATAGTGCAAAACAGAAAATGGTGAAGAAGAAGACCCATTTTCAAACATAAAACAAAACGGTGGAGGAGAAGAAAATGGTGAAGAACAGAATACGGTGGAGAAGACCTAGGAAAATGGTCGATTGATTTGTTTTGGTAAGGTGTTTTGCTGGTGGAATTTTATGGTGTATGTTGTATTTTGTCGTGGTGTATTTTATCAAGTACATTTCATGATGTATTTTGTCATTCATGGCGCATTTTATCAAACTATTCCATGGTGTATTTGAGCAAGCAGATTTCATAGTGTATTTATCAAGTAGATTTCATTGTGTATTTTATCAAGTGGATTTTATGGCGTGTTTATAAAGTAGATTTCATGGTGTATTTTGTCGCTCATAGTGTATTTTATCAAGCATATTTTATGGTGTATTCTTTGAAGTGGATTTCATGGTGTAATCTATCAAAAATATGGTCAGTTTGAATATTGTGTATATTGTGAAATATTTTTTATGATAATTTTGCAAAAATAATTCATAAAAAACATGGTTGATTCTACCATATTCCAAAAGGTTTCATGATAATACGTGGTAGATGTGGAAAAATAAATATGGTTTTCGAATTTAAATCGGTGGGATTTGGTTATTACGAATTTTTAAAATTTTAAAACCCTCTTTTGTAATTGTCCCATAATTATTGTGATTGAATCCCACTAAATCAAGAGATGGTTGACTCCCACTAATTTAGGAAGATAATATACACACTATGCACATATGTATATCTTATTAAAAATGTAAGATAAGTAATTCACCATTTGAAATGATTAAAACATAACTCCAAAAAGTGGGTAGGATGAATACTTACGTGGAATGAAGTTTGAGGATGAATATTTAAAAATTTCAAATATTCTAATGAGATAATCTAATCAATCATGCAATAAAGATATGCGAAACACAAAGTACAGGAGTACGGAAGAGAGAAATCAAACCTGAGGGTTTATAGTGGTTCAGTTCACAACTTGAGGTCTACTTCACTCCCGAAGTATCCTATTCGGGATTTTTTTTCACTATCTCCCATAGTTATTACAATGTTCTAACTTCGCAGGTGGTAGACAACCTTTCCAACCTCTCTTCTTTTTCTTTTTTTTTTGTAGCTTTTTGTGTTTTTGGTGGTTTAATAAAATTTGCTTACAAAAAAAAATCGTTTACCATCAGGACTGGTTCTTCTTCTTTCAATTCCTTGAGGTGGTTTATAGCCATTTAAAAATTGAGAGAAGATTTTCCTTAATCTTGCTCTCCTTCAACTTACTTGATTACTGGTGAGAGCAGTTAGATGAAGAGTATCTCTTCCATTTGAATCTTCAATTGAACCAGAGCCAAATCCCATTTGATTCTTCGACATCAATTTTCCTGATAAATTTTGTAGCTTTTGCTCTATTTTTGGCAGCTCAATGAGTGAAATAGGATCGAAATACAACATAAACAAATAAAAAATCAATTTGAGCTTAAATTAACATCTCCTTTATTTGTATTTTGGGTAGTTTTTTTTTTGTTTTACAAGTCAATTGCAATCATATTTTATTCATAAAGTCCGAAGGCACTTACAAAAAAATTCACCCAAAATACAAAAGATAAGAAACTAATGCGCAACCCTAACCAACAATATAGACAAATTACATCAAAATAAGGTACCTAATCTCTATCATCAAGATATCAGCACATAATGCGCAAACTAAAAGTCTAAAACAATTTGGCACCATGGATTCCAAAGACCTGAAACTAATATTCTAAAACCAATAAACAAAACACCAAAGGCTCTGTTTGGTAAAGTTGTCAGTTTTTTGTTTTTCATTTATGAAAGACAAGAAATGAATTTTCGTTTATTTATTAAAAATAAAAATAAAAAAATTGTTTGGTGACAATAATAGTTTTTATTTATTTATTTTTTGGACTGCCGAAAGTGTTTTCAAAACGAATGAAAATGCAATTTTTGTGTTTCTAGAATTTCCATAAACTAGTGGAATTGATTATGTATTTTGTAAATAAAAAATGTAACACAAACATGTTTATAGTGCTTGTTTAAAAAATTATCAAAAACAAAAACAAAACATTGGAAATAAAAACTTTTCAAACATAGCCTAAGAAAACAGCGATCAACTCGCTGGAAATTGGTATCCTCGCCCAATGGAAACTCCTAATGGTCCCTGAAGGCTCCATGGGGAGGAACAAATCCACATAGGGAGAAAAAATAAGGTCCGTTTGATAAGCGAAAAAAATAAAATGGAAAGTGAAAATGATAGACAGTGAAGTGAAAGAAAAGAAAAAGAAATTTTTTCTTTATCTTCTCAAATCCGCTTGATTAGAATAAAAGTTTTGCAAGAAAATAGTAAAGTACAAAAGAGAAAAGGTGGAGGGAAAATGATAAAGAAAGAACTTAGACTAATTGTTGATTTTCTCGAGAAAATAAAATTATCCTGCACATTTTATGAGAAACTTAAAGTAAAGAAAGCTCTAATGTTTTAGAAGATTGTGCAGGAAATTTCACGTTCTACCACTTTCTAGGATGTTCTTGCTAAGTGAACACAAAAAAAAAAGTGTGTGTATATATACACACACATATATTAACCCCCCCCCCCCCAAGACCTAGCTAGGGTAACTCGTTTCTTTAGCTGCCGCTGCCACGGGGGGGGGGGGGTGCCTCCGTCCCTCCTCCCTCCGGGCTCCTTTTTCCTCACCCTCCCGCAATCTCTCTCTCCTTTCCTCTCTCTCCTTCCAGTTTCAAACCCTTTCCTTCACTTCTCACCTGCGCTTTCTCAGGCCGCCACCCTCCTCTATGTGGGAGGGTGAGACGGCTGCCGTCATCTCTGACTAGAGGTCTCCTTGGTTTCCTCCGGATGCCTAGCGGCGTAGGGTGGCTCGAGCTTGGTGGTTGTTGATGGTGGTACTGGCGGTGTAGATCTGGTGTAGTTGTAGTTTGTGTTGGTGGAAGGCTGTGGTGTGGTGGGTTTGGTGTCGATAGTTTTGTTTTCTAATGTTTTGTCTTGCAGGTGTTCTTATTTCCAAAAATTGATCGGTGAAGATGGCGTCGTCGATCGGTGATGGTTTCTGTCCGGTGGTGGTGGAGTGGTTTCAGCCCCCATGGCTGGGTGTTCTGGTCGTTTTGTGTGCCGAAGTCTAGTCGGCAACCAATCGGAGTTGTCAATCGGGCATGGTGCCGGCATTTCGCTGCTTCTGGGTTGTTGCTCTTACTGTTGACGTCTGTGCTGCTGGGTGGAGTTGGGGAGGTGCTGTTGTTTGGTGGTGGTTGGACCCCTGGCTCTGATTGCTGTGGTTTCTTTTTTTCGTAGGCCAATATGTTTCCGCTGCCGATCTCTACATATGGGAGAGTTGGCTCGGCTTAACGAAGAGGCGGGGTGCTAGTGGTTTGTACTTAGGGGGTGGCCGTAGTGGTTAGGGTTTTGGGGGATGATTTGGGTGGGCCGGTCCAGGTTTGGACCGAGTTTGGGTGTGCTTGGGGCTTTTTTTTATTTTATCTGGGTTTGGCTCGGGCTTCAATGCCTTATTTGGTTTGGACCCTTGTAGACCTTTGGGTGGTTTGGGTTTCGCCCATGTGATGTATCATGCAACCTTTTATTGGATCCCCTTCCCCTTTTTCCATTTTTTAAAAATAAAATTCATCTTTTGTCGATAAAAAAAAAGTATTTTTTTTTCTCTTTCTTACATTTTCTACCACTTCCTTTCGGTAGTTTGAAAATTATAAGGTCATCCACAGTGGTATAATTGAAAGTCAATTGTTGTTAAAGTTAACAATGTTAGTGTAAAAGATGACTCACAATGGTATAATCAAACTTAACAACATCCTTAGAAATAATTAAATTTTGGGTTTTGGATAACCAAGACTAGCAACTTTTTTCAATAATCAAAATTTGTGAACCCCACACCAAGTTAACTGATTCCAAAATTTATATACACGCGTGTTTCAACTAGTATTTTCTTCTTCTCTTCTTCACATGCTCATATCTCTAGATAATCTACAATCCAACCCATCATTGCCGGATTAGGGTATTTCATTCTTCTTTCCCGTTTCTGTTTTATTCTTTTTTCGTTCCTCCCCCTATGGTGTAGTACATGAAGATCACCTTGTATTCTTTTCCAAATTCAAGAACACGTCTAATTTTTTCGAAAGATTAAGGTAGTGGTGGATTTGTGATATTAGTTTGGTTAGATAGGCTAGCTACAAGAATAAGAAGAAAAAAAAAGTTTTGATGTTGTTTTGATGGAGAACACCGGGAAGAACACCATATGTTCGATATATTTTGTCCAACAAAAACGTAATGGAGGGAAGTGAATGGCGGAAAACAAAGAAGGAGAGAGAGAGAGAGAGAGAGAGAGAGAGAGAGAGAGAGAGAGAGAGAGAGAGAGAGAGAGAGAGAGAGAGAGAGAGAGAGTGAAATTCTAGTGGACCCCTTATTTTGGTTATGGACTAAAAGTGGCTATTGTGGACATCAATATTGTTAAGTTTAGCAACCTCTTAATTAAATGAATAATCAAAAGCTGATGTGTCAACTTTTGACTATCCATTTTTATTATATCACGGTGGATGGCCTAAGTATTATGCGGTAGTTCGAAAATTGTAAGTGTCATGTGAATTATAGTATCCAAATGAATTAATAGTACGTATATACGAAAGTCATGTGACAGGAATAAGTTCAAACCAACAAACAAAACACCATTACATGCAAATTCGAGAATGAATATTATTCTCCATAAGATCATTGATGGAAGTCTTTGTAGCAGAAGTGGCCGTCAAAATTAGCTCCCGGCCTTCAAGTGTTTTTGCGGCTCACTTCCCTCAACCTAGTCCACACCAACTCCGAGGCGAATGCTAATTTCTCTAGCACATTTCTCTAGCACATGTGCTTGGAGTTTGCTCTTTAGCCGAGCGTTTTCTTCTTTCCTGGCCTTGATATCTCTCTGGAGTTCTTTGTTTTTCTGGATGAGAGTTACTCTCTCGACAATTATTTCTTGTATCTGCTTGTCCTGTTCTTCTATTTGCTTTTGAATGATTTTGATCTCCTCCTCTTCCAAACGTTTCAAATATTGAGAATTGATGGCGGACAGTATCCGCGAAGCAACGAACAAGATAAGTGGGAAAATCGCCAATAAAACATCGACTGACGCGATTGACTGCACCATTGTTTTCGTAAACCAATTCCACAGAACCTCAAATGTTTCCTCAATCCAGTTCCCCATGGTTTCTCCTTCCTTCAGTGGAAATAAAACTACATGATGCAACGGAATTAACAAAAGATTAGTTGCGTACTAATTTAGACAAAGGTATAAACTTGAATCCATGAGAGAAACATATAGTATGAGAATAATATTGATAAAAGAGATAAACAATACACTAGGTTACAACCCCTTTTATAAGAGAAAAGGCGTAACCCAAGCAAGCCGTAACATAAAAATGAAGTTTTCCAAAACTTGAGGAAATAAAATTAGAAAAAGGAAAGAAAAATAAGACATTCCAAAAAAGAACCAACTAAAACCGAATTATACGCTAAGAATTATTAACAAATTTAAACTTTTCTAGAACAGCAAAAATATCAAATTGAAATCCTAGACGAAAGAATTAGGCTAAAAAACACCATCACTCATGACTTTGTGTCATATGTCATGTGTATTGACCGCAACACGAAAATAAGTTAGCACATCAAATTTGGCCAGATTTAAGCTCGTCCAAATTTTATCAAATTGGGTAATTTGCTATTAAGTATCAATGGGTAGTATTACTTTGCTAGTTTGTCATTCTGATCTCTTTACAGTAGAGTCAGTTTGTTTTGCCTTGTAATGTTTTTTCCTTCCTAGAATGTTGGGATTCTCCACTTTTTCGTGGATAGTTTGTTGTGGTACGTTTCACCGGAACTTTTCAAGATATTCACGATTCGAGTTGTTCATTTCATAGAGTTCGCCAAATACTTTGATCATTTTCTGATTCATACCAACCATTTTTTGATCAGGACCATATGTTTTCAAACGATGTAATTACAAATTTTTAATCACCCCTAGATTATTGGGTACAACTGAACTGCTTGGAAACTACGGATTCCACTGTTCATCTCGTGATGATAATATACCTAAGGGCCTCATGGGGGCACTACACAACCCCGTATTGCATGCATTTGGTGCACCACAGCGACCGCGCACAGGTTCTTTCACGCTTCTATCGATTTGAAGCCAAGAAAATTAGAAAAGAAAAAGGCAGATAAACAACGGGGATTACATCACAGCCATTAATCTAAACCTAGATAGTTGATTAGCATATTGAATAAAATGTTTCTTATTCAATCACACAAAGAAACAATAGAAAAAAAATCAATAAAAACTTAAAACAAAAGAAAAAAGAACATACCGATCCAAGCAATGTCTAATGGATATTGTTTTTTTTGTGCAGCTTGGTCAGCATCCAACATTTGACATTTTTTGATGAGGATTCTGAGAATTAGCTGTTGAGGCAATGCTTCCTCCTTATTTTTCTCTCTTTTACTTGGTGCCCACAGCCTACCATAGTTTTCTCGTCCTTAAAATTAGGTCAGCATCCAACATTTGACATTTTTTGATGAGGATTCTGACAATTAGCTGTTGAGGCAATGTTTCCTCCTTATTTTTCTCTCTTTTACTTGGCGCATACGGCCTACCATAGTTTTCTCGTCCTTAAAATTAGGTGCCACCTCATCCATGATGGAATTGAGGAATTCACTCACAATCTCTATTGGTCCAAATGGCGGAACCTGGAATTGATTCTACCTCAGGCTAACCCAAAATCAGTGTTTTCAATTATATGGATCGTATCGGGATACATATCGCATATGTTAAGATACGTTTGTTGAAAGAGTAGAAATTTCTATTGTTCAATTGAACAAGATTTTTGGAAAATAGAGAATACTAAAAGAGTGGGGAATTAGACATTTGAACTCAACCTTTTTTTTTTGGTTGATACAAAATAGCTAAAACTCATCTCTATTTATATTACTCCATGAAAGACTCTAGTACAAAGATATTTTCATATAGGATAAACTTTGAGATAATTCTAGAATTACATATGACTAATTCTCACAAAAAATTCTAGATATTTCACAAGCATATTCTAGAATTTCTAAAGCATCTTCTATCTTTGGGTTTTGTCGATTAGACTTGTTTGGACTTAACTTTCTTGTATCAAATACTAAATTTAGTTTATGTTTCAACAATATTATCATAATTAATAGACAATTAAAAAGTAGATACACCTAATACCATCGACAAATTATACTTACATTTTTAAAAAGTTAAGATGCAAAATTTCAAGTCTCTCAATTGGTGTTAGGAACATGTGTGAAAGGTTAAGTCCCACATCGGATAAAAAGAAAAAGAGTTGGACCTTAATATACAATTGGATGGCTCACCATTTACAAGGCTTAACCTTTTAAGTGGATATGGGTCATTCAGTGTATATTGGGTTCAGGCAATGTGGTGTGGACTTCGTGGATACTCCCCAATGGATTGGGTCTGCGCGCACACGGAAGACCTTGGGCGGATCAGACTCCCAACAAGTGGTATCAGAGCCGATGGCTAACGATCTTTGGGCAGACTCAAATCGATTTGGTGGGCTTGCATGGAGACTCTTGATGGAGCGAGAAAAATCCAAGGTGGCTCTCGATGGAGCAAGGATGTAGGCGGAGCGCTGCATGGAGGCTCTCGATGGAGTTAACGGGTTGGTTCTCAATCAATGGAGTGGGTGCGATGAAGTCCGGGTTAAATCGGTGTTGGAGAGTAAAAAGATCATGGATCAAGGGGGAGTCAAGTGGATCAAATCGAGGGGGAGCTAGGCCCAATGCATGGTTCACACATGAGGGGGAGATTGTTAGGAACATGTGTGAAAGGTTAAGTCCCACATCGGATAAAAAGAAAAAGAGTTGGACCTTAATATACAATTGGATGGCTCACCATTTACAAGGCTTAACCTTTTAAGTGGATATGGGTCATTCAGTGTATATTGGGTTCAGGCAATGTGGTGTGGACTTCGTGGATACTCCCCAATGGATTGGGTCTGCGCGCACACGGAAGACCTTGGGCGGATCAGACTCCCAACAATTGGGACCTATTACGTTGAGGTTTTCTATACCCTTTGTTAGGGAAAGAAAAGTCCAACAAAATACAATCAAAGCATGGTTTTTTCTTCTATATAAGCCATATTAATTGGATGTCTATAAAATGGTTTGAAAGATTCCATAATTAGATCAAACGGCTTAGATTAATGCATTTGGGGTTCTGTTTCTTGAAATAAAGTCCGACTTTTTCCCAATAAAAAATCAGACGATACGTACCGAATTAGGATACGCGTATAAATCGTAGGTTACGTGATTGTATAGTATAATTTCTATACAAAAAGGATACAGGGTGGGATACGTATCGTTCACTGAATGAGACGATACAAATCGTAGAATACGTGTCATGTATTGTAGGTATTTAGCAATTATTGGCAAAATAGCGTATATAATATGCATACGAGCAATCTATCTAATAAAACACAAGGGCGTGGGGACCACACAAACACAAGTTGAAAAAAGGACTAAGATTCATTTGATCAAAGGGCTTATATGTGCTCTCTAATTCTCTTAAGAAAACACCCACACTCTTACAAATATATACAAAAATGTCATCGTTTCTTTTTATCACTATCCGGCTTCTGAAGTTGGCATAAAAAAAATAAATATATATTACAAAAACGCCCATGCCTCCGGCACTACCGGGTGCCCATGCCTCCGGCACTACCAGGGTGCGTAGTGCCGTCGGCACGGGTAAACACTAGTCTCTAATAAATAAGGTTTGTAATCCAATCCATGCACCGCACGTATGACTAGTATCATCATACCATTGACCTTGCATATTGTGAACTAGTGCTTGCCTGTGCCTGAAGGTACGGCTCGAACGCTCAATTAAAGTTCTATCGTATATGAGTTTAACTTCCATAACAAATAAAATCAATATGGATTGTATCGATTACCATATATATCAATTAAAGTTCTGCTTTCATAACAAATAAAATCAGTCCAAAATCAATCCTTTTAGATAAGTAAGTGTTTGGAAATTGATCTTAGCCATTGGTAGTAGATGATCTAGATTTATAGAAACTCTTAAGAGTATATACCCACAATGCTATAATTAAAACTAAAATGTTTTTAAAATTAAAAATATTTGTGCAAAATATGACTCACAATGCTATAATCAAACTTTACAATCTCCTTAGAAATAATCAAATTTTGGACTTTGGATAATCAAAACTAATAACCTTTTGACAATAACCAAATTTAATAGACCCTACATATTCTCAATCAAATACATTAATCATTACACATAAATATTTTATCTCTCTCCCATCTTCCTCTCCCACTCTTTTTGAACAATATCTTTGAAAATCAAAATTTTACTATTTTTTTTATTAGAAAACAGTTTTTAAAAATAGTTTTTTTTTAAAAAAAGTTTCAAAAAATATTTTCTATTTCTAGTAAATAGTTTTTACCAGTTTCAAAACTATTTTTAGGAAAACTATTTTCTACTGTTCACAGTTTTTAATTTTTTGTACTTTGAAAAGATGATTTGACAAATTTTGGTTATCGAAATTTGATTATGCCATTGTAGACATCTACATTGCTAATCTTAGAAATCTCTTAAATGAATAATCAAAAGCTAATGTGGCAACTTTTGATTACCAATTTTTGATTATAGCATTGTAGCTACCCTAACACTTGCTAATCATAGGATTTAGAAATGAAGGTCCAGATTTATAACTTCGTATATAAGATTCAAAAACTGAGTTCCATTATTATATAGATGTTCAGATTGTGAAGAGTGTGAACATTGGATATCTATTTCCTAGGAGTTAATATAGTGGTATCTTTAAATGCATAATATGAAAAAGTCGCTTCCACAAAAATTCTTGGACATCAACAAATCTCAAAAAATGCTTCAAATTTTTTGTTGTTATTACACTATTATTTAAACCTAAAAAATTAAGATTGTAAGAACCAAAAATTTAAAATTTAAGCACGGCAGCCAGTGATCAATGAGAGATTCAAGGATTTTACTGGTAGCATGTTTACCTTGTTGGAGACCAGGATAATATTCCAGCTTCATTAAGAGTGATGGACTCTAAGTTCTTTTTTGATGCCGAAAAAAAAAATTATTGAAGAATGAAAGCCTAATTTTTTGGTTTAGCATAAACCTTAGATGTCAGTCCTTTGCCCGATTTGGACGATGATAGCTTAATGAACCCATTTTGATCGACATCTTGACCAACGAGTAGTTTGAAGTCGCTTTTTAGGGCTTTTTTTGTGGCATCCGAATCAAAAAAACAAGCACCATGAGGTTTCATGAAATTCCTTGAGTCAATTTAATTGAGTTTTCTGCTCTGAATAATCAACAAGAAACCATGTCCTTGACGGTAGTAGAGAGGGAGAGTTGCTTCGAATCCTCTGATATAGAGAGATAACGCCCCAAGCGTAGGGCTTAATACGTCATTTGAAGCATAATAATCCGGAAGACCGGGATCGTACCCAAGGGAATAATTATACGGCTTTGCTCGGATTTGTAGAGTAAGCAAGGATTTCGGCTATTAGGTAGCCAACCGAGTTTTACTTTGAACGGTGGAAATTTAAAAGGCTAAATTGAAAACGAATAAACTAGGAAAAAGATAGGCTAGATCTAGGAATCACTAGCCCTCATGACTCGGGCTAAACCACATTTTCACCAATTCACGCGGTTCAAAATACACAATTGTAGGTACCTAAACCGGGAAATAGAGATTCGATTATCAAGCTAGCTCTAAAACTCATTTGGTAAACACCTCGAGCGACAGAGCTCTAAGCATCACGTGTGGTGGGTAGTCGACGCTCCCACCTACACGTGATCAAAGAGGTTAACACCTTGGTAATTTACCAAACGAATCCGAACCCCACATCAATTTTCAGATCCAAAGATTAAAACTTTATTGGTGAAAAATGCAATTTTTACCCAAGCCATGGGATGCTAATCATCCCATGACCTAACCCTTGAAACTACTCACACATATCTATGAAGATAAGAGCAAGCAAAAATCTACTTAGCATAATTGAAATGACAAGACTAGAAGAAAATTAGCTTAAACAATAGATCAGGAACTAAGCAACAACTTTAATTAAAGCAAGAGTAGCAAAAGACAACTAATAAAGGCAGAAAATTAAGAAATAAGTGCTGAAAATGAAGAACAAAGCAAGAACAATGCAAAAAGCAATTTGAATCTAAGCTAGATCTAGAAATGTACTAAAAATGTTCAATTCTAATTGTTTTTCGGATCCCCTTTTACATCATGCCTGGAATATTCCCTGAATATGCCCCTCTAATGCCCTCGGCATCGCTGGCAACAGGCATAAGCTGGGCCACTAAAGGGCTCGGCATCGATGTCAAGAAATGTAGTCCATCGATGCCGAGGCTGGTAAGGATCTGGACCACTAATAAGCTCGGCATCGATGTAATGTAAGAAGGCCCATCGATGCCTAGGTGAATAAGGCCTTGATCGCTGCTTGGGCTGCTAGCCTGCTCGAGCGGTGCCTTGATCTGCTCGGGCGTCGCCTGCTTCTGCCTTGGCCATTCTGCTTCTGCCTTGGCGTTGCCTTGGCTGGGTAGTTTCTGCCCGGGCTGCTCCTCTTGCTTTCACAGTATCTTATTTTCATTCTCTAAAGTTAATAAAGATTGCATTTTAAACATTTCTTTTACCTTTTCTTTACTTTAATTTATTTAATGAAAATAAGGAAGTACCCCCCATTTGGAAACAATGGCATTACCAGAATTTTGAGATTTCAATCCAATCAAAATGTTGACCCCCAGCTTTTAGTGTAAAACAGAAAACAGCACACTTTTCTATTGAATAAATGGCTCAAAACATGACCTTAATCTTTGAATAAAACCTTGCAAATTTGAAGTTGCTCTTAGAAAAATTCAAGGATCAATTACCGCCATTTTTTATCTCGAAAATCGATACTTTTTTGAAAAGTGATTTTTCCATACTTAGACAAATTTTCAGGGGCCGATAGGGTCTTCATTGGTTCCTCGGGTACTTGGACACACTCGGGCCTTCCATGAAGTCAAAACATGCCTTATTCACATGATTTACCTGAAAACACTAAAAACAAACCTTATGAGTAATATCAAATAAAAACGACTAAATTAACGATAAAATCAACTATAAATAGATAACTAGCGCACCCTCTATTGCATTATCGGGTGCTTATCAAGAGTACAAGAGAGAAAGTAGGAAAGAGGGAGAGAAAATAGGTTGGTGGAATGAGTTGGGCAAAAAAAAAATTGAATTAAGCAAAACGTGTACATATAGTTTTTTTTTTTTTTAGTTTTTCTCAAAATGACCTAGGCTATAGCCTACCTTAGCCTTCAAGTACTTCCGCCCTTGATTATAGATGCCAATCTAATTGCCTTAAACTCATCACAGGAGACTAACTCTCACATAGGGCTGCAAACGAGTCGAGCTTTGGCATGTTCAAGCTTGTCTCGGCTTAAATTGGGTTGGCTCGAGAAGAGCTGGGAATAGTACTGGGCTCGAGCTCGGCTCAAAGTTTTTGAATTAGGCTCGAACTCGGCTCGCTTGTGCGTGTCCTCTGTGCTCTTCTAATAAAGCATTCAGCCTTTCTCATTCTCTTGAGGAATCGATGTGGTAGAGCAAAACGCTCGTCCCACGTCGAGAAACCAGAAGTTTCAAACGCTCGTCCCACTGTTTGACTGTTCAAAAAATGGATACAAGACTGTGATAAGGCAAAAAAGTTCAATCTCAAAAAAAAAAACACCTTTTCTGTAATTTTGATACTTTATTTTAGTTGGTGTTCTATTTGAACCCGAACCCTTGTATCGCTTTCTTCCAATGGACTTCTACAATTCAAACATAACACTCACTTATCTTTTGCTTCTCTTATATCCAATCCAATCATTGAGTTGGGATGTTCTGCTTAATTATTGACGACAATTATGACAAGAAACTTAATCTTCACTGTGAAGGTAACGCGCGTGGTTATCCCCAATTAATACTGCCATGTTCATTGACTACATCAAGCAACATGACCTACTACTACTAAGACAATACGGTCAAGTAGGCGACGGGACTCATTTCGATTGGAATATCTGAACAATAACAAATAATGGACGAGATTATTTTTCTAGTGTCGAGTATGCGTTCATATTTACAAAGGACCCGGCTTCTCTGCAGTTGGACTGCCCAACAGTAGAGAAGCACTGGCCTCTGCCGTTTCATCCTAACCATTCAAAAGTTTGCCCATATTCTCATAACATTAAAGTTTAGAGTACCACTAAGTTAACTTTTGGTGGTATAACTGTTGTTAGCCGCGATGCATGCACGGTTTCTAGCTGATGCTGGCAAAAACTCGGCACTTGGTAGATCCTCCACTTGGTTGTCCACGTAAACTTGATCACGAGGGTCGATAATAATTTTCTCGAGCGAGATAGGCGTATCAACAAAGTGCGAAACAAGCTCATGACAATATGGTTGTCCAGTAAAACCAACCAATTCCACCTCTTTTAAGGCACTGGTGCTGCCATTTAGGAGAGCTAGCTTCCTTGATGTTAGAACTGTGAACGTACCCTGTTTTGGGGAACCCCGTATATCTCTGTGTTTATTTTTTACTGTTTATACTCGTAAATCGTGGGTGTGTGTGACGATCCTAACACTTGACATGTCCAACAAGATCCCGCCCCACACCCAGAGGGAGTTTCCTCACGAATTAAGAGTCGATCAACAAGTATGACCCTTACCCACCCATGTCCTGTTCTCCTCTCTAGATCTTGTCTTGCCCACCCTAGCTTTTGTCTTGAGAAACAGAGTTTTGAGATCAGACTACTACCTTGTTCGTTTTGGGATTGTCAATTTGGATTTGTAGGTAATGAATGTAGAGAGCAATAAAGTAATAATTGAAAATAGGTGCAATGATTGGAAAGAGATAGAGAGAAAAATAAGAGTAATGATTGGAGATAGAGGTAATGGGTGGAGAGAAAAATAGCACAATGATTAAAATCCAAAACCCTTAAACGAACAAGGTCGTGTTTAACTTAATAACCAGATTTGTAGAGCGAGTCTGATGGAAGCGCGAATAGAATTCGGAGGAGTCAAACCATCTATGTAGGAGTGACTTAAGGTTGTGAGGGATTTTAGACGAACTACGAGACTAGATTTCGTTGTTTTTTTTTTTAATACCAAAACAATGCTGGGGTTATATATATTGTTGTTTTAATTTACTAATATTTTTACTTTAATTTAATTTTAATCGCGTGGATTTTTGTAAAGGAGGTAATATATACAGTAATTAGAGATAAAGGAGGGGAAATACCTTTTTGAATTGGTCTCCTTGTTTTACTCCTAATAATTATTCTTTTCCTAAAAATCTGCCATTATCTAATGCCCTGGCCTAACAAACTAGTGCTCTGTTATTAATGCCTATAAAACTAGTGCTCTGTTATTCCTGAAGTGAACAAGACTACGCACAACTCTATCAAAGTTCTCCTTCTCTTGCTTTACACTCTGATTTCTTTGTTGAACTAAATATTTTCAGCCATCCTCTCTATCATATATACATATTTGGTTCGGCTTTATATTTTCATTATTTCGAGTGCCCGGAATCTATTGGTTTGTGAGTTCAATTTACTGCACATAAGAGAACTTGAGGGGGGTATATCGTTCCTTAGGATAGCGTTATCACGTGCCTCGACGACCCCACAGATCGACTATTCTATTCCTTTCTCTATTTATTATATTGCTGAATTTGATCATTGAATATTGTTTAGAATTATTATTCTATCAGAAATTCCTATCGTATATATTTTCTCAAACATATATAAGCCTTTACAGCTCCTTTGCATGGTGAGAAAGGGAGAGTTAAGAAAGGGAAATTCTCACCATTTTTAGTGAGATTGGGTGAGAAAGGAAAATGACCAATTAAAATTTTTTTTTTTATCTTTTCTCTCCATTTCTCACCGAAATGCTAAATTCAAATCCAAATGAGAGATTTCACATGAAACCATAATTCTTTCTTCCAAAGGGGGCTTTAGAATTTTAGACGAACTGCGGCCAAGAGCGAACCGTGAGGAAAAGAGATTGCATGCCGAGGCGTTTCTGACTTCGGAGGCGGTAAACCAATTCCGGCTGATCTTCCATTGTATCGGTATGGTTATCTTCTCCTTCTTGTATTCCTTTCGTACCCTCTTTTCTAAGTAATAGTTAAGAAGAGTAACTGTCCAGTTCCTCGGGCTTTATGCATGCATGTTACCACAAAATGGGTCATTTTCCTCAGCTTCCGTACGTGTCTGATCCTTCAGGCGAGGCTCTTTACTTTATACAGTGTGTGCAGGTACCTGTTTTACTTCTTGATACTCTCGATTCTCTCTTCTAATTTTCTCATTGCACACTTAATTGACGTTGAGATTGGTGGGCTCGTGTAGTCATGTTTTGGAAGCAAATGCGCGTAACGTTTCGGCTAATATTTTCCCATGCCGACGAGATTTACCATGTTCCACTCCCTTTAATTACTCTAGGCTATTATGGTCCATTAGACAGTCGCATTTGATGAAAAATCATTCGACTCTGATAAAGCTTGTGTCCCTTCCAGATTTGGCATGTCATCTGATTTA
Source organism: Rhododendron simsii (assembly GCA_014282245.1). NCBI lineage: Eukaryota > Viridiplantae > Streptophyta > Magnoliopsida > Ericales > Ericaceae > Rhododendron > Rhododendron simsii. Next base: position 26,374,466 of record CM024959.1, read on the forward strand.
TTTTCGTTAATTGATTTAACCTCCTCCAAAACACATATAATAATTAAAAAAATAGTTTTTTGAACTATGTTTCAAATAATTTCGATTATGGAATGGTATTCAAATAAACTTCACTGCCATGGTCAATCTGAATTCCCAAATACTCGTAGAGACCATGACGCTAAAAATTACGTTGGTTATAGTCCGTAGTGCACTTTATTTTAACTTGCTTCTGGAGGGAAGTTTTTAATATGGTATAACAAAACCACGCGGTTAATAAAGTAGCGAATGAGAGGGGAAATAAGCAAATTAAAGTTCTTTTGATAGCGCAAGCATATGTGATCGATGTATCCTTTGCTTGTCACATACAGGTTATTCAATCAGGGAAACAAGAATTGTATTAATGGCATGTGAGATAAACTGTGTAGAAAACAATCGAAAGAGCAACGACCTTCACAATCTCAAGTATACGAATTTCATTGTTAAGAAGCTTATTGGCATAGTTGTGATAACGATACTGGCCGGAGATCTGAAGGATGGCAACGACGACTTTCTCCATAGTACGGAATTAGACATATTGGAATTTGGGCATCTCCTTGATTAATGTCTTCACCTCTGTCCCTTCACCTTGTCATCAACTATGTTGAAACCGACCTGCTTTGGGAACAATATGAACGAATAGTTGATTTTGGACAATTCTCCAGTCTTCCATCTGATAATTCAGCCTCCACCTGAATGATCATTTTCTGCTTGGTTCCAAGGAAATATTTTTTCTTTGTTGAGTTTCCTCTTCTCTATAATCTCGCCATTAGAAAAGAAAAAGTAAATAGCCAGGTTAGCAATAATATATACTTATGGTTTTCACTTGTGTATTTTTAGAGTTTTTTTTTATATAAGTTAGCACACTAGGCATCAGGCATGTAAGATTTTGTAAGAAAGAATTAATTCGAAATATAAATCTCGGAATATTAGGCTACCATAAGATAAGATGGTAGAAAATAGATTGAGGTGGGTTTGACATGTCTACTGTAGTTAATTAAGAGGAGTGATATATAATTATATATGATTATGGCAGATAAATTAAAACCGTAAGGAGAGTGATATAATTATGGTAGTTCAAAAGGATATATATATATATATATATATATATATATATATATCAGTCAGGTTCCGGTGAGGGATCTCGCATTTTATTAAAATGCGGGACTCCCCTTCCCGATTGAATTTCGATGATCCGAGCCGCTCAAAGTGATCAGAACGTGATTTTAAGGGTTCTCACAAGAAATCAGCAAAAAAAATGACCAAGAAGGGCTTCATCTGAGCAGTTTTCATTGACTGTTCAAAAAAAACTGCTCGGATTAAGCCCTTCCTGGTCATTTTTATTAGTTGATTTCTCGCGAAGAGCCTTAAAATCACATTCTACACACATTGAACGGTTCGGATTTTCAAAATTTAATCGAAAAATGAAAGTCCCGCATTTTAACAAAATTAGGGATCCATCACTGGATAATTTGTGTGTGTGTGTGTGTGTGTGTGTGTATATATATATATATATATAGATTTTTTTCTAATATATAAAAACGCGATACCATTGACATAGCTCAATGAAGGAAGTAGATTCACATAGCCAATCTCAATTGTTGGGGACTTAATTAAGGCTTGGTTTCATTTGATTAGGCCATTAATGTCCTAATTTATATGAATACTCTAGACACACACAGGTATAATCCATATGTTAGTACTATTGCTAACCTTGGTTATGTACTTTTTCTTTTTAATGGTCATATTAAAGAGAGGAGAAAACTAAACAGACAAATAAGTATTTCTAGGGAACTAAACAGATAATAATCATTCAAGGGGAGACTGTGCTGTCATATGGAGGCCTAGAGGGTTGTCCCATAATCAAGGATTCATATATATAGCTCCTGAAATAGCTAGGTTTCAACATGGCTCATCGTCAGACAACTTTTTCACCATTTCTCCTAAACCAATTGGCGAACCAAATTCATGGGGCACTCCAGACCCAGCAGTCATGACAATGACGGGGCTATTCGTAGAGATGCCCCAGTTTCCATATTTCTCATTCTGTGCTGTGGAGAAAATCCTCTTTGCTATCCTTTTGATCGCAACTACACTTATTACAGATGTGCCAAGTTTCTAAGTACTGTGAAATTTGCTCACTTGAAGCTGTCAAGTTGCCAAGTTGTTGCCCTCCTTTGATTGTTTGCACGCCTAATCTCTCCCGCCATTTATACCGGCGGCATTTTTATAATTGAATACCAGTACGAGAAGAGCAAAACAAACCTCATGTATGCTTAAGCTGTCAAGAGAAAACTTTGAACACTTCCTCTCGACCGCAACTTTATAATTGCATTGGTTACGTTATTCAATAATCACCTCCAGGTAAAAAGAAAATTGAAGTACTGGATGTAGCAGGCCGAGCTTAATTGAGATTCCGCTGTGGGCCACTTTCACTCCTCTGCCACCTTCAGCCGCCGTAAGGCCGTTGACCGCTTCACCTGCGCTCGGGCTTAGCCGAGGCGCATCAGTCGTAGGTTTTGCCCTTGCCTTGCGTCCGGCGACGGAGATGTCACGTCAAGCTCGGCCACCGGACGGATGGCGACTCCGCAGACAGTTCCCGCCTAGGCCGTGTCCTCTTCTGCTTGGGCCTCCCCTCAGGCTCGGCCTATTCCATTGGGCTCGGCCACCTGCGCGGCCACGCGCCCACCCACGTGCAGGGACAGTTATGCCAAAGGATAAACGTGAGCGCATATGGAGCATGCCAGCTCATGCCAAAGTGGTTACCAGATCTATTCGGTGACGTCACGATGATGCCGCTTGGCCCGCGCAAGGCACGTGCCCGTGCTTGGAGAGCAAGTCAGGAAGGCTCTATAAATACCAAAGGATAGCGCCTCTGGGAAGGTACGCACTGATGCACGCGAATACTCACTCAAAACCCTAGTCTCTTCCCTCTCTCTCTGCACATACTTATCCTCTCACCGGAGGGCCTTGCCGGGCAACCCCCGGCCAGGTCTTAGTCGTGTGTTCCTTGTGCAGGCTAGGCGAAGAAGGCTAGGAGACCACTGGACCACCAGCGGAGGAAGGAACCAGAACGAGGACCACGGGCCACACACTGGAGTTTGTAACCACCGGTCATATCTTTTGCGTTGTGGTCTCGATGATGATTTGGACAGTCAAGATTGTGGTGGAGAAGATAAATGTCAAAATCTCATTCAATAGTTGAAATCGTTTGAAATAGTTAAAAAACTGTTTTCGATCATTATTTCTTCCGGAGGAGGTTCGACCCATTAAAGGATGCAAATCAGATGATCAGTACTGGGGAGAGAGCATTCTCAATATTACCCAAAATGCAAGGGTATAGAAGGTTTTGTGGAGTCAAACAACATTTCTCGATCCAACGGCGTACGTCTGATGTCTCAAATAGCTTGAATTCATTGAAGGGTGTTGAACATGATCAATCTTGTTCGGCATGAGAAACTGTTAGAAGAACATTGTAACTAATTTTGAAACTTGAGCCCACATCAAGCTCAAGCATGGGATGGGAGAGCAATAAAAGTGATTATAATGGCACGATGGCAGGTACAAGATTTCTGTTGTTGGCATAAATATTCTTAATCTTAACTGTGGTTTCTCTTAATGTGTGCCCTAGACAGAGCTCAGTGGAAAAATAGAATTCATGTAGCTGACTCAAATTGATCATTAGGACACAAGGCTCGGTATGGTTTGATTTCTCTTAATGTGTGACTACTCGAGCTTGATTAAATCTGATCTGTTTTCTTGCTTCCACTGAACTTACTATGCGCACGTAGATTGTTTAGTGCTGTTGATGATGCAAGATGAGATTGTAAAAGTTCTTTTAATCCTCCGAACTAGATGAACAATGATATTCGACAAAAACTGTTCGAGATCCATGTATTCCCATTTGGGGATACAACACAATCACTTAGCCAATATTTTAGTTTTCCTTTTATAATCCAGTAACTAATTAAGGAGACATGCTCATATTTGAGGTGGTGACCTTTTGCTTGATGAGCTTGCTTGCATGATGTGGTTTAGAGAAAGGCAGGTAGTGCAGCAAGATAGTAAAGCATCAGCGGAACACCCAATAATAAGATTGCGATGCAAACAAAAGTCACCCAAGATCAGCAGCAGCTAACATTCAATATGAACATGCACCAAAGAACAGCAGCAACTAGCATTTAACCCTGGGCATACTCTGAAGAAAGTGGCATTCGGTATAATAGAAGCATCCCAAGTATTCAAGTAACATCCAATACTGTAGCAGCAGCACTACTCCAAGCAGTAACTCAATAGCATCTAGACATCGATCATTCTAGCAAACGATTCAAGAACTGCATTAGCAGCAGTCCAAGTAGAAGCTAGCACATCAGTCATCAACAAAAATATATCATGCAAAACAGCAGCAACAGAGCTCCAAGCAGCAACCAGCATCCAAGTGCGATAGCAACAGTCCCTGCATCAGACAACATTCCAACAGCAACCAAGAGACATTCATCAAAAGGGATATAAGATTATCCCATTGAATTGTGATCAGACAGAAAACCAACAGCAATCCAGAGGCAAGAAGATTGGATACCAGGTTGGTATCAAATCATAGAATAAGCAGTAGCATCCAAATGCAAGAAAAAGCCGAAAAAAGATGGAAATATATCCATCAAGCCTGATAGAACCAGAATCCAACCAAACTAAGAACATAGATGCCAGACCCCAAACAAAAGAAAATCTCACACTCCAAAGACAGACACAAAGGAAAGAAACCAAAACGCAACCCCAAAACTCAAACCAAGCACAATATACAACACCTGACCTTCCCTAAGGATGAATAGACCTCCCCTGCCCCAAAAGGAAAGACCACACCACACCAGACCCAACCCACACCCAACCAAATCTCACACCAACCTAACTCTAAACAGAAATGACACCCAAAACAGCATAACCCAACCCTCACCAAGCCAGCCCACTATCACCAAACCAGCCCCAATATTATAGACACACCCTAGCAATGATGTGCACCCTCAGAAAAGGAACACACGCATACACCTAACCCACACAACCAGCACACATACTCACACACCCATTGATGTTGTTATGACGAAATAAAATTAGAAGAGAGCAACAACCATAACAATGATTTGGGAATTTGGAGCTTTTTTGGGTTGTGGAAGGAGAGAACGAAGTAGAAACCCGACTATAAGAGCTGTAATCCCCCATTTCAAAATCCATGTACTGAACACAAATACTAAGTTAGCGCTTTTTTTTTTTTTTTCCCATATATTCATCCCGCGTAAGTTAGCGCTTCTTTTATTGTTGTTATTCTTCGTGCCTCTGAAACAAAGTATGGAACCAATTAAGCTTTGTATCATCCAATCGAGGGTAGTTTAGTCAGCCTAGATTCATGTATCGTGTGCGTGTTATGCCCCTTTATCTGTTGAGATTATTTATTTCCTTAATTAGCCTATTAGTTTAATTGTTTTTCTGGAAGGGATCATGCTTCTAAAAATCCTTCTCTTCAACTATGAGACCCTCTGCACCTTTATACAGACATAAATTTACTAACATCTATCAATTCAACTTCTAAAAGACATAAATGGTTACAATGAACAATCCTATTTGGGTGCGTACCATATGCACCCTATTTATATACCCTTGAATGCTTGGAACGTAATCTAGAACTTTTAAAGTAGTTACAATACATTACGGTTACCTAGGCAACCTTCAGAGTCAAAAAAAATCCAAATGTATCTCCTTCTTTCCCGTTCCGAGCAAACCCTAAACCTCCTTATTGATTCAAACAACCAATTCTTGAGAAAAATCTGTGAAAATCCGGTCTTCAACATGATGAAAGTGAGGGGGTCGCCCCCTGCAAAATCTAGAAACAATAGAAACCGTTCGAGTCGCGTTTGGAGAACACTGTCCCAAAGACAGTATCTGCCACCACCAGAAGGTGTGCACCGGTTTATAGCAAATCCGTCTTCAAGATAAAATGAATCCGAACTCTAGGTTCTTTTTGTCTGTGTTTGCACAAACGAAGACAGACAGAATATCCACTTAGCAAATGTAAAAGAACCAAGGACTGATATTCTATTTTTGTGGAATAACAGAATATCGGTTTGTCATTCTAGGAAAGAGCAATTCAGTATGGAATTTTCTGATCCACCGAATGACTACACTATACAAACAACCGATTTATAGGACTTATAGGCACCCTTGAATGAAAGGTTGTGTCTCTAGTAAATCTTGTCTCTTAAAGACAATTCATGAAAGGAACATGCCTAATAGTAGGCACCCTTTAAATAATTAATTAGGAAGGGTCATGCCTCCTGGAGGCACCCCATGTTTCACATCCCTTCCTAACAATAACATCTTTCCCAAACGAACGGACCCCAATTTAATGGGTGTTATAACCATTTACATAAAGTCACAACTCAAGTGAAAAGGTGTAGCAACCTTTCACAAAATCTCACTCAGTACCTTTCCAAAAATTCCAAACTAAAATTCAATTTTATTTTGAAAATCTCCAACAATCCCCCACCATTTTCGAAATAAAGAATAAGAGTTCTTGGTTCTCTCAGAAGGCTTAATAGTGTCTCACGACTTCAACCATCCACTTAGTGAACCACATCAAAGCTAGTCAGGTCAGCATAGTAGACGTATCTTCGAACTAGTTGTCCTCTAGTGACTAACCGGACATGTCTCACACACAATCCTTAAAATATCACAGATATTCCAATCGGGTGACCCATGTGTTGGCGTTGGTCTGTATCTTAATTTCATGAGTGCTCTAAGATCTAACCCCCTTGCCTATAGAAAGCAGCACCATTTCCACACTCACATAGGTAGATTCTTACCAGTGCCCTGTAACAACTAACAGCAGCACCTAAAATCTAATAAGAGCTAAGTAGCTCACCCTCCTTTGTTTATACGTTACAAGCACCAAGCACTCTACCTTGGGATGAATAATATAACAATTCGAGTGCTTACAATCACGACATATGGAGTAGTTACTCATTGAACTCAAGAGATTGAGAGCATCAACCGGTTGAGTTAAGTTTCCACCAAAAGTGATCAAATTTAGTGGGCTAGAATCTCATCCCTTTTGATGTTTTCCACATCAAACCCCTTGCAAGAGTAAATAGAATCATTGCCGCATAAGCAATATTCTCCATAGCTATATCACCATAGTTTGTGAGATGATTTACTTGTTCGGATTACCACCACAGTCATAACTATCAACTATCTCTCTACACACCAAAAATTTTAAGTGTTGTTATTTAGTCTAATGCAATAAGCAATTTTTAAGTCTTAAATTAATTGCTTGAGTTTGTGGTGTGGGAAAGTATTAGAATTTGCAGAAATGTCAAGAGGTAAAGTATTTTTCCCACGTTGACATTTGTCCTCTTGTGCAAACTAGTGCACTTATATATATAGTTTTACATTGGGACATTTTGATCTTGCGGCATGTGAAGAGGTAAAGTATTTTTCCCACGTTGACATTTGTCCCCTTATCCAAACAAATGCACTTATATAGTTTTACATTGGGACATTTTGATCTTGAGGCATCAGTTGGGATTGAGTGGCATCCTTTTGAATTTTCTATGGTTCCTTAACGGTTAGATCGAAACAGTTTTTAAAAGAGGTAACTGTTTTTATAGTCACGGCTATTAACAAACGGTCAATACGGTTTGAGTTGTGACGGTTTGCAACTGTTGGCTCTATCTCTATATATAGAGTAGCTTTTTTAAGTGATCTCATATTATTTGTTGTTCTTCCAAGAGCACTCTGTCTCTTTTACTATTTGTTGTTCTTCCAAGAGCACTCTGTCTCTTTTGTGTACTATTTGTTATAGTTGCTTTCAAGCGGCTTGTATTATACTTCATAATGCCTTCCGAAATTGCTTCGAACGTCATATGCCTTTTGGCTCTTTTTCTTCCATCGTTTAACATCGTTTCGGGAGACTCTTCTTCACCTCCAAGTCCCGAGGATATTCTTTGGTCTTAAAGAATGGAACGAGGTCTTTGCAAGGCGAGGCCTCTTGGATGCGAATCAACGGGTGATGATTGATATCTCTTCTGGTGAAGAGGACTCGTTTGTGGTGGAACATTCAGTCCAAAATGCTGCGACTAATTCGTTTAAGGAAATATTGAAACATCAATCTCAGGAAATTGGAAAGGTTTCATCTGCATATGTTGATTTTCATAGTCCAAACGAGATAGCTCCATTGGAAATTATGAAGGATTTCGATGAGTCTACCACAGCGATGAGAGGTTTGCCTGAAGGTGTCAACCGTGAATTGTCCCCTCCGCCAGCATTTGAAGGAGTGAGCAAATGTGTTTTTGCTCTAACTCCTTTGCATGAATTGCGGACAATGGAAATGGTGAGAAAGAAACATAATGATATTTTTTATCACAAGAACTGATAATTAGGCGAACGGCTCGCAAGAGCGTTCCTTGTCCTAGATCGGTAAAGAAGATCAAATTTTCAATTGATTAAGGTGCTATAGTATCTGTTATCATATTGATTATGGTTTTTGTTTTTGTTTCCACATGCTAAGTAGGTTTTATCCACATTTCTTTTATGGTTGTAGGTATGTATTGTATACTCTTGTGCTTATAATAAAGTGTGCTTAGTTGACAGTTTTGGCAGTGATAATACTTTATTCTATGTATGGTAATACATTTTTTTTTTTTTTTAAATTGTGAAGCACTTCATAACTGTATATGAGAGTCTTGCATGTGTTACTGCCAAAAATTCAAATAAGTACTTATAAGTCAAAACTCCAAATGGTATGTGAGAGTCTCTCATATACAGTTACGGAAATGCTAGAGGCACATCGGTGTGGCTGAGTTCAGCCACACCCCTCTCACATGCAGGGGGGACCCACTGAAACGGATCCCACCTGTATGTAAGAGGGGTGTGGCTGAACTCAGCCACACCGATGTGTCCCTAGCAGTGTCCATACAGTTATGAAGTGCTTCACAACTTTTTTTAAAAAAATATGTATTACCATACATAGAATAAAGTATTATCACTGCCAAAGCTGTCAACTAAGCATACTTTATTATAAGCACAAGAGTATACAATACATACCTACAACCATAAGAGAAATGTGGATAAAACCTACCTAGCATGTGGAAACAAAAACCATAATCAATATGATAACAGATACTATAACACCCTAATCAATTGAAAATTTGATCTTCTTTAACGATCCAAGACAAGGAACGCTCTTGCGAGCCGTTCGCCTAATTATCGGTCCTTTGTGACCAAAAATATCATTATGTTTTTTTTCTCGCCATTTCCATTGTCCGCAATTCACGCAAAGGAGTTGGAGCAAAAACGCACTCGCTCACTCCTTCAAATGCTGGCGGAGGGGACAATTCACGGTTGACACCGTTAGGCCAACCCCCATCGCTGTGGTAGACTCATCGGAATCCTCCATAATTTCCAATGGAGCTATCTCTTTTGCACTATGAAAATCAACATATGAGGATGAAACCTTTCCAATTTCCTGAGATCGATGTTTCAATATTTTCTTAAATGAATTAGTCGCAGCATTTTGGACTGAATGTTCTACCACAAACAAGTCCTCTTCACCAGAAGAGATGTCGATCATCACTGGTTGATTCTCATCCAAGTGGCCTCTCCTTGCAAAGACCTCATTCCATTCTTTAAACCAAAGAATATCCTCGGGACTTGGAGGTGAAGAAGTCTCTCGAAACGATGTTAAACGATGGAAGAAAAAGAGCCGAAAGGCATATGACGTTCGAAGCAATTTCGGAAGGCATTATGAAGTATGATACAAGCCGCTTGAAAGCAACTATAACAAATAGTACACAAAAGAGACAGAGTGCTCTTGGAAGAACAACAAATAGTAAAAGAGACAGAGTCGGAAGAACAACAAATAGTATGAGATCACTTAAAGAAGATACTCTATATATAGAGATAGAACCAACAGTTGCAAGCCGTTACAACTCAAACCGTAGTGACCATTTTTTAATAGCCATGACTGTAAAAACAGTCAACTCTTTTAAAAACTGTTTCTAACCGTTAAGGAAACCATAGAAAATTCAAAAGGGTGTCACTCTAACCCAACAGATGCCGCAAGATCAAAATATCCCAATGTAAAACTATATAAGTGCATTGGTTTGCATAAGAGGACAAATGTCAATGTGGGAAAAATACTTTACCTCTTGACATTTCTGCAACATTCTAACACTTTCCCACACCACAAACTCAAGCAATTAATTTAAGACTTAAAATTGCTTATTGTATTAGACTAATTTAAACCAGTGCCGTAACCATCGTCACTCACTCATTTCACCCTAACGGGTACTTGGACCGGCTCATCATGGATTCAATGATCACGATCAACGGCAGCAATTGTACCATCCTAACTGGCGCACCATTTTGCGAGCATCAAAAAGAACCCGTGTGACTTACTCGTCACACGTACGCATCACAGCTTCCATGTTAGTGACAAGTCTCTGGGTTATTGGATGAACCTGAATCACAAAGTCTAATTACTGTCCGTAACATGCAAATATCATGCCCACATAGATATGTAAATTTGAGTATGCATATCAAAAACTATATTCTGTAGCCATGACAAAAATGAGTTTGTTGCGTACCTTTCTCCATGAGAATAAATAATATTATGAGAGGCAACATGAATAAACTCACAGCATCATTATTTGATTTGATAACCATGCATTCCTTATGAGCTTCCGATCACATCTATCTGTCTTCGTCTTAAGGACGGCCCATACCATAATCAATTCACTTTCATTTTTACAAATTACTGTCTTTAGATTGTTGAAAATTCAGTCTTCAAAATGATGAAAGTGATGGGGCCGTCTCTTGCATCAAGCAGACACCACGTGGTACCCGCTTGGCACTGAAATTTTTTTCATCGATCTCATTGTTCCTCCACTTGACTCTGACATAGAATTCGCCTGCAAATTGATTGCATCCAGTATTAATTGTTAGAAACCCTAAGGGAAGGTCAGTAACTACCCCGGCACTTTTAATTTTTCTACTACATGGCCAAGTCGAGTTTCGTAGTGTTCGAGCTTGGTCCTTTTATTAAACAAGCCTAAAACTCGAGCTTGAGCTCAAACGAGTCGAGCCTATACAAACGAGCCAAACTTTTGCAAGCTGAGCCGAGCTTTGGAGTGTCGATCTCAACTTGTTTAGAAAACAAGCCAAAAACTCGTGCTTAAGCTCAGCTCAATCACTAAATAGTCGAGCCAAGCCACGAGCTGCTCAGCTCGGTTCATTTTTTTAAAGTTTTTTTTTTTCGAAGGAAACTTTTGGAGTTAGTAATAATCATTCTTTTTTTTTTTTTTTTTGATCTTCATTTTTTACTGGATGCTAAAATTTCAGCAAAATCTCCATTCGGTTCAGTAATTTTAGTACACAGGGGTAATTTGGTCATTTTAGTATATAGGGGTATTATGGTAATTTTAGTATACAAGGGCAATTTGGTCATTAAAACGTATAAGGATAATATGGTCATTTTAGTGTATATGGGTATTTTAGTCATTTTAAATTTTAATAAATATATGTAATTGGCCGGGTTAATGGGCGGGTCGGATTTGATTGTAAATAAATGGATTGGGTTGGATATGGGTAATTGAGCTCATAACTAATTGGGTTTAAATGGGTCAAGGACCCATTAAAAACCCAATCCACTAATAACTTATCCAATTTGGCCTAAACCCGCCCATTTGACACTTCTAGTCACAACTCATGTGAAAAGTGTAGCAACCTTTCACAAAAATCTCACTCAGTACCTTTCCAAAAATTCCAAACAAAAATCCAATTTTATTTTGAAAATCTCCAACAAAATCGATGCCAATTGATTACAGAGAACAAACAGTACATGGATTTTGAAATGGGGGATATTGATACAACTACTCCCTCCGTTCATTTTTTATAGTCCGGTATTCCATTTTGGGTTGTCCCTTAATAAGTATCCATTTTGTAAAGTTAGTGGGTAAAAGTTGGTGCATTGTCTATTTTGTCCCTAAAAGTAGATTCCATTTTGAAAAATTAGTGAATAAAAGTGTAATGATGATGGGTAAGTAAGGGAAGTAGAGGAAAAAGTTGATGTGAAAGGTATAATGATGATATCTTTTTAATAAGTTGGAATTACGAAGCAGAACACTTAAAAAAGAACGGAGGGAGTAGCTTTTATGGTTGGGTTTCTACTTCGCTCTCTCCTTCCACGACCCAAAGAAGCTCCAAATTTCCAAATAGCTGTTATGGTTATTGCTCTCTTATAATTTTATTTTGTCATATATTAAACAAATAAAAAATATAACTACTATAAGCGAGGCCACGCTTTAGTAGGGGAGGATTTAACACTATCTTCGGATGATCTTGAGAAAAGAGGGGGGAAATACGCTCAGGCCAATTTTTTTAAGAAAATAACATTTTTATGCGTGTGTAATTTATTGTGCAACACCTTGAGCTACCTAGTAGTAAATAATAACAGAATAGTTTAACTAAGAAACATCTAATTCAACTTTGATTAATTTCTATATAAGCTAACCAAAATAATTCGTAACTAACAGCAAATGTTTGCGTTGACGTCAAATCATATTTTAAGTAAATGTTCATGATATCCTAAATGTTGAGTAAATCGTGTAGGATTTCCTTCGACAAAAATCATCGTGATTTTTGCTCGCAGGATTCAACTGTACTCCCATTCAAATCTCATAATTGGTGAGTCTCTTCCTTCAGTCCCGAAAATAAGAAAATATAGCTAGCTTTGTAAACTACCTCTTTTGAGGTACCATATTCTTTGTAAGATATATTCGCAATCCGAAGATCTTTCTGACCATGGGAGCTTTCCAAGATATTGTTTTCACGCAATTGACATCTGAATCTAATGGTGTACTTGTTTTGAAATCTTCAATTTTCCCAGGAGTTAATCGGAGCAACTCATGCCATCGGATGGTACTAATGAGCTTTGAGAATTGTTCTTACTCGTGTTTTGATATTGGAACTCAAGAAAGTTGGTCTTCGAACCAGATTCCCAATGACGGACATCACGGTGGTCAACTGTGATCTCCCAGCCTCTACCCCTTGGTTGATAGTAGCCACCACCGCCAATTCGACCGGCACCGGTTGCTCCTCCAGTAAAAGGGTTGTCAGTCTCTTCACCATCCGAATTCTCGTCCTCTTCCTGAGGCTGCCGATCATACGGGTAATGGCGAGGTGGATTTCCCTCAACAGACAAGGCAGTGATTTGGTCAGCTAGGGCGCTAATCGCGTCCGTCATCCGCTGTTCAAGATGTTGAAACCGCACATCTGTTTGTGCTTCCTGTGCGACGTCATCTCTTTCATAAACTTCCTCCACATACGCCGTACGGTTGCCTCATCCCCCCCGACGTGCAGCACGTCCTCTGGCCATAGTCAAGATTGGAACTTGCGCTTTGATACCAACTGATGCATGGAGATATATGAACTACAGAAATAGGACGTGCAACAATCAATCACAACTGGATAGGTTTAGAGAAACACTCTCTAGACTCTTTTTTATTCAATATCAATAACAACTCCCTTAACTCGAAGGCTTACAACTTAGGGAAAATTGGTTAGGAGGACGTACCGTAGGGGGTTTTAAAGCAATAAGGACATCAATAATTTTCAACCCGGCTCCAGGACTTTATTCCCCCTCCTTCCAAAACTATCCCTATCAAACAAGACACATCCCAGTCAAAAAGAAAGAAAAAAAAAAAACACGCCCAACTCTCAGCCATGGGATCTGTCGCAAGAAAGGCGTTGAAGGCGAGGCAAATACTCCGTCACCGGGTGGAGGGGCACCAACAACAATGACGCCATTCACATACAGTTGGCGAAGAACACGCCAGCTCAATCATCTGCGACGAGCCCGTGGCTGAGTTTGTACCCTTATGGCGGCGCGAGCCCGCTATCAGGTGGTGTAGGAAAAACCTAATATTAATTAAACTCTAATTCTTGTAGAACAAGAAAACATATAATAGGAAACTAAATAAACTATAATTGGAATACTGAATGCTCTAGAATGCTTATTTCTAAAATTGAAACTCCCTGACAAAATTATTAAAATCAAAATACGGAAAACTAAATAATGCTATTTATTAAATTATTTTCAATTCTCATTCTGCATCAAATGTTCACTGTTATAGTTGTAATAACGTCAAAAGTCACAAGTTGCCTTTACCTTTATCTGACTCAAAGTCAGCTAAGCCTTTTGATTTGTTACATGTGGATGTGTGGGGTCCTGCACCCATTTCTTCTGTAAAAGGGTTTAGGTACTATCTTTTAATCATAGATGATTGTACCTGATTTTGCTGGTTATTTCCTTTACTCTATAAGTCTGATGTTAAGATTACTCTTGATCATTTCAAGGCTTAAGTTCCAACACATTTTCAAGTTTCTGTCAAAATAGTGAGGTCTGATAATGGAAAAGAGTTTGTGAACAAGTATCTAACTAATTTGTTTCTCATTATTGGTATTCTACAGCAGACATCTTGTCCACACACTCCTGAGCAAAATAGTGTTGTGGAGAGAAAACATAGACATTAAATGGGCACAACTCTCACCTTACTTGATCAAGCAGGAATGCCATCTCAATTCTGGCTAGAAGCATTAGTTACAATTGTTTTCTTAGCCAATAGACTTCCTCATTCTTCTTTACACTTTCAAGTTCCGTATGTTCTCTTCTTTCATATTAAACCAGACTATCTTGCTCTCAAACTTTTTGGTTGTGCATGTTTTCCTTGGCTTAAACCTTGTCACTCTCACAAATTGATTCCTAAGTCTACTACTTGTGTTTTTCTGGGCTATTGTACCTCATCTAAAGGGTACAGGTGTTTTGACCCTATTTCTAATAAGGTCTACATCTTTAGGCAAGGCAGATTTCTTGAACATCATTTTCCTTGTTCGTCTCTTGTTTCTCAATCTTCTTTTTCTTCAAATACTGAGTGTTCTCTTATTACATTTTCAGTTCCTCTAACTAGTTTTTCAGATATCATACTGTCTATTCCTCCTACTCAATCCTCTCTACCAGTCACATCAGTTTCTACACCAGTTCCTACACCAATTCTTGTTTTTGATTATGTTCATTTCATTATTCTTATTAATCCTATAATAACCACTTCTTCTTTTGATTCTGCTTATGTTTGTACTTCTTCTTATGATTCTTTGTGTGTGTCTTCTTCTTTTGTTCCTGTTACTACACCAGGCCCTTCTCATTCTTAAGAACAAGGTCTCAAAATGGAATTTTCAAACCTAGACAGCCTCTTTCTTTGGTTGTTTCTACCTCTTCTTCCCTTCTTATTTATAAACCTACTCATTTTTCTGAGGCCATTACTCATTTTGTTTGCCAAAAGGCTATGGCAAAAGAATATGAAGCACTTGTTAAACAGGGAACTTGGGTTCTTGTTCCTCCACCCTCTCATAGGCATGTCATCGACTGTCAATGGATTTTTAAAATTAAGAAACACTCTGATGGCACTGTAGCAAGGTACAAAGCTAGGCTTGTAGCTAATGGTAATCTACACTTCTCTGATACATTCAGTCCTGTTATTAAACAACCAACAATGAGAGTCTTCTCAGTCTTGCAGTTCATCACAAGTGGCCACTTAGACAATTGGATGTGTCCAATGCTTTCTTGCATGGTGTGATTTCTGAGGATGTTTACATGAAACAACCATTGGGCTATAAAGATCCAGTTCATCCTGACTATGTGCGTAAATTGTCCAAAGCTCTTTATGGACTTCAACAAGCTCCTCGAGCTTGGTACTCTACTCTATGTTTTCTAACTATCTTCTTCAACTTCATTTTCAGTCTAGTAAAGCAGATACGTCTCTATTTCTTTTGCCTCAAGAGAATCATCTTACTTTGGTTTTGATTTATGTGGATGACATTGTCATCACAAGAAGTGATCTTCCTATATTACTTCTCTCATTCAAAAGCTTAGTCAAAGGTTGGTTATGAAGGACTTGGGTACTCTCAATTATTTTCTGGGGATTGAGATTACAACTTCTTCTTCTGGTATTTTTTTGTCTCAAGCACAGTATGCCTCAGATCTTCTTGCTAAAGCTGGTATGACAGAGTAAAGGGTTTGAATGTCTTGCATCAGTCAAGCCTGGAATACCAGATTATGATTCACCCTTAGAAAATGTGTCTTAATTTATATAGAACTTTGGTGGGTTTTTTTACAATATTTGACTTTGACACGACCTGAAATTTCTTTTTCTGTCAATGTGGCTTGTCAACATATGCATCCAAGCTCAGTCACTTTATTGCTGTCAAACGCATCCTTAGATACATCAAGGTCTTAATTTTGTTCAAGGGCCTTTTATTAGATCTCACAGTCTTTGCAAATGCTGACTGGGCAGGGGATCCAGTTGATAGAAGGTCTACCACAGGTTATGGTGTATTCATGGGTCATAACTTGGTCTCATGGTGTGCTAGAAACAGCACACAGTGGCTAGATCTTCCACAGAGGTTGAGTATAGAGTCATGGCTCAAATAGTTAGTGAATTGGTTTGGTTGCAACAGTTGTTTTCTGAATTGCTTATTCCTTCTTCTAGACCTCATGTTTTATGGTGTGATAACAAGTCTGCAATTGCTTTGGCGTGTAATCCTGTATATCATGCAAGGACTATGCACGTTGAGCTCGACTATCATTTCATATACCAACAAGTGCTGAATAATCAGTTTGTGTTGTATCACATTAATTCTGAGGCTCAACTAGCTGATATTTTCACAAAGTCATTATTTGTGTCCTGATTTCAGCTCCTCAAGTCCAAACTCATTGTAGCTAATCCTCCCATGCATTTGCAGAGGAGTGTGAAGGAGTCCAATGTAGCAGATCAGAGTTCCACCACTGCCACGTCACCCATTGATTAGTTAGCCATTAGTTACACTACAAGAAAATCTGGATCTCCCAACGGTTTTTTAACAACGGTTCCAAAAACCGTTGGTATAGATGGGTCTATAGTAACGGTTTTTAAAACGTTACTAGAAACAGGACTATAGCAACGGTTTTTATGTGACCGTTGCTAGATTACAACACTATAGCAACGGTTTTCCTTAACCGTTACTAAACACTGGCCTATAGCAACGGTTTTCAATAACCGTTACTATAAACTGGACTCTAGCAACGGTTTTCATTAACCGTTGCTTTTGTTATGGCGATATTTTTTCCGATATTATTTATTTAACGTATTTTTTTAGCATTTTGTGATAATTTCTGAAACTAATCATTCATTTTGGGATTAATCATTCATCTTAATAGGAATAAAAAAAGTATAAAATTGTGGAATGAAATTGAAAAAAAAAATCATATAAGATGACACTAAAGACAACAAATGTTAGTTGTTTGATATTTTTTCACCCATATTTATTTTTTATGCTTTTAATTACATTTTTTTAAATTTTTTAGACTCATCTCATAGTAATGATTAACCAATCAAAAATTATGTGAACCTAACAAAAATTTAGAAACGGTAAAATTAATATTGAAAAAAAAAAAAAAGGAAAACAGAGAGGGTTTTTTGTTTTTTTTGTTTTTGAAACCTGGTGCATGTCAATTTAATTGATAATGAGTGAATAATGGAACTATTTTGTAAAAATTAGATGCTTCGGATCGAAAAAAATGAAACTAGTAAGT
Organism: Rhododendron simsii; assembly: GCA_014282245.1. Lineage (NCBI taxonomy): Eukaryota > Viridiplantae > Streptophyta > Magnoliopsida > Ericales > Ericaceae > Rhododendron > Rhododendron simsii. The sequence continues at coordinate 26,392,155 of CM024959.1, forward strand.
ATTTGCATAGTATAAACCGAAATTTTAAAAAAAGGATAAAAAAAATCCGGCTAGTATAGTATAAATATTAAAAGGTGTATTATTTCTCACAAGTCATGGGTTAGCTCAGTTGGTTCGCGCGCGCGCGCGAAGGCGGGAGGTCGGGAGTTCGACTCCCAGGAGGTGCAAATATTTCCCAGCCACGTCAGCGCCACGCGGGCGCCACATCAGCGACACGTCAGCGCCACACGGGCGCCACGTCATTGACACGTGTGACGTGTCAGTGCCACGTGGTGGCTTACATCACACAGTGGTTTGTTTTTAAAAAAAAAGAAAATAGCCTTTAGCGCTAATGGAACCGTTACTAAAAAAAAATATGTACCAACGCACAAAACCGTTGCTATAACCCTACAGCAACGGATATATTGCAACGGTTTGGCCAACGGTTCTAAAACCGTTGGTATAGACAAAAGAGGTCTTTACCAACGGTTTTTTCATTTTTTTGCAACGCTTTCGACCGTTGCTATAGAACAATTTTCTTGTAGTGTTAGTTGAGTATGGTATAGTGGAGAGTAAGATGGTTTGTCATTGGTTGGTTAGATAGTGGTTGAAAGCTGGACTTCTATGTACTAGATTCCATTATATTTCACGATCAGGGGAAAAAAGATGAAAACAAAATGGGAAAGTTTTCAATACACACCCCTTTAAAATGTGTACCATATGCACCTATTGTGTGTTTCATATTATGTCACCTCATAAAAAATTACTTGTAGTACCGGTCATTCATTATATTTTTATTTCGTGTCGTAACTTTTCATCAATATGATTCGTAATTTTTTAACAATAAATTCATAACATTTTAGGAATCATAATATTTTGGTGTATTTCAATGAAGGTGCATATGATACTCACACAAATAAGAGGTGTGTATTGTAGCACTCTCCAGAAAGAATATACAGAGTTTCTCTCTCTCTCTCTCTCTACATCTCGGGATTCTCTCTCTCTAGATTCTCTCTCTCTAGTTCTTGATTCGATTTTATTGTTCTTGGTCAATTCCATTCAATTGAGTAAATTCTTCATGTTTAGTGTCGCTTTTTCTTTGTATGGGCTCAGTTAGCTCCCTGTCCTAGGATATATATCTGGTTCTTTGTGATCGTGTTTTTTCAGGGGCATGCCCCGTAGATCCTATATTGGTGTTTTTATCTCAATGAACGATATTTTACCCAAAAAAGAAAGGCCGAGGAAATTGCGTTCCATACTTGCGAGCATATGCAGATTTCTTTATCGGTTTCAATCATTTCTTCTATTGAATTCAATGAGGAGTGGTGTGCCAGTTTTGGATATTCAGGTTCTATTCTGTTTCGTGCGTGAAAATAACGGGTTAAAAGTTACTTTGATGATCGACGATGCAGAATCCTCTGGTATTGAGGTATTCCTTAATTTCTGTATCCGGCTTCTAACTTGATAACACCACAAATCAACCACATAAATTCGTACGTATTCTTATAGTTGACCATTTGTCACACTGTGCTTTCGCCTTTCAACGCTCGCCTGAAAGGTTAATTCACGGAAAAAATAGAATGTCAAAGGCTTATAGCAGAAACGAAATGTCAATACCAGTTTCAACATTCTTTTTACCATCTTCTGTTGAAAAAATGCTCCGAACAAATGACATTTGCACAGCTGAAGCAAGACCCGTTTGAACGGTCATTTTTGGCTCTTGACCATTGCTTGCTAAAATTTAGCATTAGCAGGCCATTTTTGTATTTAGGGGCTGTCGACAACCGAATGAGAGGTTGATCCTAGTCAAACAAAAAAGCAGATAAGAATGGTATCCATATGCGTATCGACATGGCTGTAATTTTACTATTCTGGAAACATTTTTACCCAGTTTAGAGTTCAGACATTTTTTGTTCTGGCTAATATGTTGAATTCCAGCTTAGGTACGTAGAACATGAACATCGAAGCTTTTCCCCACCCCACAATTTTTTCTCCTCACCAGAATATATTGATTCAGTTCTATCTCATTTCTTCCCAACCAGAATTATTTCCCCGTTTCAAATCTGGGAAAAAGAAAAGAGCGAAAACAAAAGCAGATTATATTGAATTTTCTCTTCTTGTTTTCCCTTAAACCCTTCTTTGAATCATAATTATTCTTCCTCACCGCCGCCACCTTCATCGCTTCAAAGGAAAGAAAACCATGGCGAATAATGGCAGTCAGCCGGTGAAGGTGCCATTTAACATGACCATCTTCTCTTTGCCATTTACCTGTGAATATATGGGCGCGTCCGTGAGGTCTAAAGGTCTGTTCAGGAAAGATAACCCTTTGAAATATCCTCTGCCGCTTCTTATGCTGCAGCTTGGCACTGTCATTATCATCTCAACAGCCTTTCAAAGGCTCCTGAGGCCTCTCAAACAACCTAGATTTGTCTCAGACATGCTGGTAATATATGATCTCTCTTTCTTTTTTTATTGTCAACAATATTTTGTACATCAAAATTGGTTTCGAGATTAAGATTTATTTGTACGCAAAATTCGGTTATAATGATGCGGCTGTGATTGTTTGGAAATTATAAGCCACAATTGTGATGTTTGGTTTGGAATGAAGGTATCCCGAAACACATCAATTTTTGCGAAAATTATCTACGCAACTTCTGTTTGCATAGAAATGTTACCCGCAGTGATGAAATTAATCAGGAAAAAATGGCTTCCAGAAACAGATTTTTCGTACGAAAATGAATTTAGGAATATGGGAATGAAGTTTCTTGAATTTTGATTCGAAAACAAAGTTAATGTTCATCAACAATGTTGCTTGTCAAAACAATGTTGGTTGGTATGGCATGAAAGGAGATGACCATAAAGGAAATTCAAAGCAACAATTTGCAACATCACAAGATAACACTTTTCTTGCTAATGATTTCTTCATTTCGACCAGACTGGAATACTCCTAGGCCCCTCGATTCTCCAATTATTCACCGATGGAAACTTCTACGCAAGCTTGTTCTGGGGAAAACAGTCCATAATCATCGATGTCCTCGAACTTCTGAGCCTAATGTACTTGACATTCTTGGTTGGAGTCCGAACCGACCTAGGCGTGATCAAGACATCAGGAAGAATGGCATGGGTGGTCGGCATCACTGCATTCTTGCTTCCCGTTGCATTGGCCGTCCCCATCGCCCATGCCTTCGGCAAAACAAACGACAACCTCGCCACCAACCTCGACACCATCTCCATTCTTTCGGCAACCACTTCCTTTCAAGTCACTTCCGTCCTATTGGAAGATCTAAAGCTCCTGAATTCAGAAATAGGTCGCCTCGCCCTCTCGTCCTCCTTGATCAGCAACTTGTGCGGCGTTTTACTCAAAGTCATAAGCGCCACGTATACCAGGATCAAGTATTTGAACAGTACGACGAGCGAGGTTTTAAAAATGGAGTTTTCCAGGATTGGCATGGTTCTGGTGATCGTGTTCTTGTTTCGTCCGATAATGTTTCGGATGATGAAGAGAATCCCAGAAGGAAGCAACATAAGAGAATCACATCTAATTGTGATGACCATGTTGCTATTCGGAACTTCATTCGTGTCGGAATTCATAGGGTTGCAAGCCTACTTCGGAGCGATGGTATTAGGATTCGCCGTGCCAGCCGGTCCTCCTCTGGGTTCCGGTTTAGCAGATAAACTTAATCTCTTTGTCAACGCATTGCTCATGCCATCTTACATCATCGACGCATGTCGCCATGTGAATGTCGGTCTTATAAAGGCTAAACATTTCGGCCCCGTCGAGGTGATAATAGTCCTCGCCTATGCAGGAAAACTTTTCGGGTCTGTTGTACCTTCGCGATTCTTCAGGATGCCATTCAAGGATTCTATTGCTCTTGGCCTCATTCTGTGCTCGCAGGGGTTTTTCGATGTTCTGCTCTTCAAACGTTCATTGCGATTCTCGGTAACTCTATTCTTTTCCCTGTTCTCCTAGCATAACATTTTGTGTACCTTCCTTCAAAATTTCCAGGCATAATGTTTTACTTTGTATGCACAATGATGTTACAGAACTGAGGAAATTAGACAATTTTCGAGATTGAATATGGCAGCATTGCAATCGTCCCAGCGTGGCATAGTGCATTGCGGTCGTCTTGTAACACTCTAGTCCTTCTACACGTTTTTTATTGCTCTCGTCGAGATGAATGATTTATCTCAATAACCGACACAAAATTAAACAAATGATCAGTACTAAACATCAATAATGTCCACTGTCTTAGTGCTGTCAGCATAGCATAATTGGATACCTTTCTGGGAATTGCTCTAGTTCTGAATAACTGTTTTCTTGTGTCATTTTGATCATTTAACCGGCAGCTGCTCAATGAAGAACTATACTCAATTCTCACCATCATGGCAGTAGTTCATGCCGCCATTGCCACTCCTTTGATCAGCTACCTCTACGATCCTTCGAAAAGGTACGTAAACTACAGAAGGAGAACCGTACAACACCTGAGGCGTGACAATGAGCTTCGGATTCTCGTATGCGTACATGAAGAGGAGTCCATTTTCGGCTTGCTGAATCTCCTGAAAGCCACTTTTCCCACCAGAGAGAGCCCCTTGGGAACTTACGTTCTAGACCTTTTGAAGCTCGAAGGTCGTGAGCACCCGCTGCTTATCAACCACCAATTCCACAACCGCTCCTCCTCTAATGCCACCAGAACTGCCCGCATCATATCCGCCTTTCGACACTACCAGATTCACCATGAGGGGATGGTGAAAAATCAGTACTACACCGCGATAACGCCTTATGATTCCATGCATGGTGACATTTGTACCCTCGCGCTTCAAAAGAGTACTTCCCTTATAATCGTGCCTTTCGAAAAATCAGAGAGTAAACCGGTGAGGGGAGTAAAGAGGAAACTCCTCGACAAGGCTCCCTGCTCAGTCGGAATCCTCGTTGACAAGAAAATCTTGACTTATTTTCGAATCGAAAACGAGTCCAAATACCATGTATGTGTGGTATTCACTGGAGGACCTGACTCTCGGGAGGCTCTGGCATATGGAGCTCGCATGGTCGAGAACCGTAACACTAGGCTTACGGTCATTCGCTTGATAGCCGAAGACGAATTCGTCACTGATTTAATCGAAGCCAAGCTGGACATGAAAGCGATCGCGGACTTGAGTGGTGTTTCCGGATACAGTGATCGGGTCGACTTTCGGGAAATAAACGTGAGAGACGGGGCTGAGACGTCGAGGGTACTCATGTCGCTTGACGATAACATTGATTTCATACTGGTGGGGAGGAGAGTGGACGAGGAGTCCCCGTTAGTTTCGGGACTCGTCGAATGGGCTAACGATTTTCAGGAATTGGGAATCCTCGGGGACATTCTTGCGTCTTCCGATATGAAGAGCAACGCCTCTGTGCTGGTTTTGCAACAGCAATTCACAGTTGAGGATTTGATGCCTCAGTTGAAGTTGAGATAGAAAAGGGAATGTACATTTGGAGAGAAGGGTTCGTCAGTTGGTCCGGACACGTGAGTTATTGGAATTTGTGACGGTCACATATATATAAGCGAGCATTGTGATTTTGTTAGATTCCTAAACTCTCGACCGGTCAAAGAGAAAATTTGGGTTGGTTTTTTTCTTCTTCCAAATTATTTGGTACGTACTAGCTTATGATTATTGACTTACTAGCTTATGATTATTGACTTTGATTCCAGATTCTGACATTTTGTAAAATTCATAATCAAAATTTGTGAAAGTGTTTGGTGGATGGATGAAAAGTAGATTATGCATCTTGAAATTGTTTGGTTATAATCAAATTATTGGATCTTGGGTTTACATTTGACCATAATGCCCTTTCTACTGTTTATTTATTATCCATATACATGGCCTTATTTTCTTTGTAGATAATTAAAAATTAGTTGTGTAATTACAATATTAACATACGTTCTATTGAAATTATAATATTCAAAACTATATTTTTGCAAAATTTGTTCTGTAGAAATGCAAATAAGTTTAATGCTAGTTAAAAATGAGACTACGTCATGAAGATTTTTCATGCCTTTTAGATTTTATTTCAAGTTCATGACATATACGAAAATACGCACTCCAAAACAAAACACACAGCTGCGGCTATTTCAGAGAGATAAAAACGAGAAATTATAAGAGTACACAAGACTGCTAAAATTTAAAGAACAGCCAATAATACACCACACGCGGTAAATAAAATTAAAAACATAAGAATGAATTTAAATAGAAATAAATAATATTGCAGGGGAAACTAATTAAATTTTTCAAAGCAAGGCAGCCTCTGGCTGAATTCTACCAAGCATCTGATTCACTGCCGCGGCTATTTCATCCACTGATGTCAAGCTGCAATCATCTTCAACCTGTATCAACGTCACCAAAATCTCGTTAGAAAACTCGGCATTTTTCCCCTCAGATCATTATTGGGAGAAATTAAAGAAACTTTTGGGTGCCAAGTGGGTACCACACATGTGGTATCCCGTCAACGATCTCAGCCGTCTAATTGTATTTTGGACGGTTTGGATTTTATAGATAGAAAAAAAGAAGAAAGAGTGGTGGAGTGAGGAAGAAAGGGGGAATAAATCTGACCCATCCAAAACACGTTTGGACAGTTGAGATCGCCAACGGAAACCGCCATGTGGTACCCGCTTGGTATCAAAAAATTTCTCCATTATTGGAGGGAAACTAATAATTAAGAAAGTGTAAACTAATGACTATTTCGTTTGGTTTTCATCTGTAGCGGGAAAGATTTCAAAATTGCCCAAAACTAATAATTAAGAACGTGTAAACTAATTACTATTTCGTTTGGTTTTCATCTGTAGCGGGAAAGATTTTCAAATTTGCCCAAAACAAACTAAAAAGAATTGTAGTTCACTACCCAGAGCTTTATATTTATATACTACTTTTTTAATTACTCCCATCAGAACAAATATTAAAAATATATTTTTTTGTTGCCACAATATATATACATACACCTACATATGTATGCATATATACACGATTCAGAACAGAAAAAAATTAAAAAAATTATTAGCATGATAATTGAAAACATTCTGGTGATTTCACTATCCCTCCGTTTGTCCATTTTCAAAAATGTTTACTCTTCAAAAGGAACCCCAAAAAATGTAGTAGTAGTAGTAGTATAAATTTTGTAAAACTAACCCATAAAAATGTTATAAGTATATATTATTACAAAATAAAGAATAAGAAGTATATTTTTGAAAAACTAATCGAACTAACCTTGACGCTCAAGGAATAGAGGACAGTTTGATCAACAGTAGAAACGTTAAGGTGGAGGACAGTGAGCCTGAGGCTTTGCAACCCAGAAACCATTTTCATGAGCTGCTTCGGCCGCTTTCTGGTTCTTATTTTGAGATTGGCATGGCTCTCGACCACCGTCACTTCAATATCAGCGTTGGCGGAAATCGGGTCACCCGAACTTTCACAAGGAGTAGTCGAGCTTGTTGAGTACTGTGGGAAGGCGAAGAATTCGTCGAAAGGCAAGGAAGAAGTACCAGCTTCAAACTTTTGGCTCGTTCGCTTTTCTCCGCCGAGAAAATGTAGCTTGTGCTCGAGCTCCTTAACGTAGTTGATAGCGCCTCCAACTATGGATGCTTGATCACCCTGATCACGGCGTCAACAATTAACTCACTTCTCTAAGAATATATCATGTTTGTTGAATTTTGGTAAACGCAATTGGCACAAAAACACACACTTGTTTTTCTTTTTTTTCTCAGCAAAAGCAAGTAATGTAGTTGCAGTTTGGTTTGAACCCCAACCAAATGCTCGTACATGATGCCTACCACTCGACTACACACACATATTTGTTAATCTGCCTTTGAACGCTGAAGTTTTTGTAAGAGCTGCATTTACCGCCGGTAGATTAAAACATGGCGCATTTCTACACAGCTGCTATGTTCCCCGCAGTCTGTAGATAGCTTAAAACATTGATAGTTTCATCTCAAGATTAGAGGTGCATTGTCGTATTGTTCCCAAAATTGATGATATTTTTTGTGTTTGATTTTTGACCAATAGCTCAGGTCAGTGAGGTGAGAATAGAAATTGGAAATTGGAAAAGATTGAAATGGGTTCGGAAAAAACGGGGCCAATGTGATATCTCTAGTCTTGCAGTGTCCAAAACCAAAATGATGCAATTTCCCTTGATATCTACAAGCCCCTTGGCCCCTTGATGCAAGTTTTTGCCTTTCTATTCGCGTCCTATGTTTTTGACTTTATAAAGTTGAAATGACAGTATTCAAAAGTATGCCTTTTTCGGTTATTGGATCGCGTAAAAGTCTTCATATTTTTCAAGATTATCATCCTAGTGTCATGTCTGGCACCCGAACATCGATAGATACATTTTTGATGGAGATAATCAGAAACGGTTTGGAGAGGAAGCTGAGGAAGCCATTGCTTTGAACTCCCAATTTTTGGCCCAAGGAAGGTCCCAAAAAATATAGCTTATACTGGACTATTAAATACATAAACAGTTCCAATATCCTTCAAATAACTTCTACTTGGTAGTCTGGCAGCCGAAGCTCTGTCATTTTTTAAGGACTCGGGCTCGAATCTCGGCCCTAAGTTTTTCTCAACTTCTTTTAGCAAAGGACCCCTTCTCACAATCAATATAAACAGAGTTGAAGAGTGTGCAGTAGGCGCGCAACTTTTTTCCCTCTTTTTTTAACTGCCAACTAGCTTAATTATATCTTGTCACTAACTTTTGTTGAATTTTGAAGCAGGAAACAATTGATTTTTTCTAAAGTTTCTTTCTTTAGGCCTTTAGTTTCTCTATGAAAGTGCGGGTCTTTCTATCATAAATTTTGTTCTGAAATTCGAATTTTAGATTGACTTTTATATTTTATTTTTTTTGAAAACTTATGGTCAAAGATGTATATAGAGTCTCATATTAGGACTTCGCTTCGGGCCCCCATATCTTTGAGGCGACAATGATAATTTGAGGGGCTCTTTACGCTCTCTACCTCAATAGATTTCAAAAATTAATGCTAAGCCGAAGAAAAAATATAGAATGTAGGTATGTGAGAGAGAGAGAGAGAGAGAGAGAGAGAGAGAGAAGGGGAGAGCGTACTCTTTGAACGTAGGAATCCGGCATTAGTCCTCGGAGAGCAGAGAGGTACTCGTTCATCTGTTTTCTCCGATTACGCTCCACAGCAATGTGGGTCATTCTCTGGCTCTCAATCTCTTCCATGTTCTTTTTGCTTCTTGAACGTCGTGGCCTTGGCCTGGTTGAAATTGGATCCAACTGCTGGAATTCCTCGCAAGGATAAATGCTCGTTGTGTCGGGTACTTCTGAGGATGAATTGGGATTATTCGCACCCCATTGATCCAAATATGAGTACGGCCATATCGATGAGGTAGGTGGTGGAGAGTTCCAATTTGTATGGTTTGAATTATTGATTTGGCCCTCGTGAAATTCGAAAGAGCCATACTCCTCCTCCTCCTGTTCTGGTAGACCAAATTCACAGCCCCAGTTTCCTTCTAACAAGTCGTAAAGGTCTTTACTTGTGTAACCAAAATGCTCTTTTTGACTTAGAATAGCTTCTAACTCCATTCTCTCTCTCTCTCTCTCTCTCTCTCTCTCTCTCTCTCTCTCTCTCTCTCTCTCTCTCTCTCTCTCTCTCTCTCTCTCTGTGTCTGTGTCTGTGTGTAAGAAATATTTGTATCTAAACTCTAAAGGCAACCAATATAAAAGAAGTCTCAACAAAATCCCATGGGTCCTCTTAGCCTTAAGGGTGGGGGCATTTATATGGGTATGCAATAATGAGATGAACAGAATGTTGCACGTGATAGTGTGATGGAAGACATATATAGAAAGTTTCTAGACAAGGGAGATATGGAAATACTAATTATTACTGGGCCTTGTGGTTTTGAACTTTTACGCGGTGGCAAATAATTCAGATTAGGTTGTAAGTTAATTGGCACAAAAAATCCTTTGTATACCCATGTATTAAATGAGCATTTATATGTTTTTACTAGTTTATATGCGATCCAACTGTCAGAATTCCTCAGTACGGAAGAATTTCGGTACAGAGGATCAGTGTTCGTAAGTTGCGTGCTGTTTTATTTGACAGGAAGTACAAATAGTACGTGGTGCCCATGAATATTGTGATGAAGTTATGCTATTGGCGGTTGATAATTGCACATTACAAACTTCTAAAATATTTGTATATTTGAAAAGTATCCGGGAAATGTGTAAAGCATATGGAAATATGGAACAATATGTAAAGTGAGTGATGATGCAAAAAACGGTGGTTGCATTTCTTGTTTAAACAATTTAATTAAGGGACTCCAGCAAAACAAGTCCAATGGCCAATGATACTGTTGCTGGTCGTGGACTCTCCCGCAATCAAGTTAGATGACGGAGAGTGCAGATGAATGTTATGTATTAAGTATGAACAAAGTGCCTTGGTTTGTATTGTTTAATGGTGGAGGTAATGAAGGAATGAAGATCCCTATTATGTCTGGGATACGACCAAGCCGAGTGACCTTGCTTCAATCCTGCTTTTTACTTGTACATCTGTTCATGATGGAATGCGATGAAGGCTTGTGCCTCAGGCCCCCAAATTTTTATTGGGTGATAAATATAAAAAATAAGCCCATTAAGCTAAAAACAAAAAAACCATTATGAAGAAACCCAAAGTGCCCATAATTATTCCTTATAAAAGTTCCGAAGGTCCCATTTTGAAGTTATATTATCCATTACAAAAGAATATCACAGGACAGATTGATTATGCAAACGTAATTATTTTTTTTCGCTAAAAATTAAAAAAAAAAGGGTGATATTTAAGTGCTAATTGTTAATTCTTGTTATAATCACTACTTCGGAAATTTAATCCACTTTGTTATATATTTTTTAAAATTTTTAGATTGATAAACTATTATTTTTTTCACTCATAGAAGTACGAAAAGGACCCAAATTTTGAAGTTCGTTTTAGGCTCTCAAAATGTCAGGGGTAGGCCCAAAGGAACTTTACTCTTTCCACCATTATTCACAATTGATCTTGCATGCCCATTTTGACCTAGTAAATGTCCTAATTGGGAAAATGCTATTTCACTCAAAGTTGTATTTTTTTCATTAGCTTGTATCCCAGCTTGAATCATCCCAATTGGATATCATATGAGGGAGATATTGTCAAAATACTAAACCCGTTTCGTTGAATCCTAATTCAAGATTGAATTCATCTCTTGAATTTTCCTCCCGAATTGGGATGATTAATTTTGATTTCCTTGAAATGTTCTGATTAATGGGATCCATCCAAAGCTCTCCTGTAAACCCATTTCGCGTCTTAGTCAAAACCTGAAACACGCAAAAACATGCTTACTCCACCAAGTAACAAGATAAATGGCCCGGCTAAACAAATATAACTTAGGGGGCATAAATGGCACTAATATTGTTAACATGCACATGCACGTACCTATTAGGCCCCTCGACTAATTTCTAATAGACCAATCCATCCCACTCTCCACTTGCACGTTGTCGATCCCATCAAAGCCAGAGTAAAATTTCGTACGGCCTAAGTCCTAACCCGGTACAAGTTAGCAGGTAATGAATGAAACTTTATATTCCAGGCCATAGACTAGCAGCCTAGCTGGCTACCAGGTAATGATCGCCCATTGTTTCAGTTACATAATAATGTGACGACTTTTGTTCCATGCAACATCATCAATCCTTCAATATCAATCGGTGACCAGTGCGCAGCATACCGAACAAAGATATGTTATTAAAATTAAACCCAAAGGGCAATTCTTGATTTTTGTTTTCTTCTGTTCCATTTCAAACTGGATTTGACAAGTTGCTCAACCACAACACCGTGAGCCTTCCAAATCGATCTCCAGTTGTCAGAAATTTCCTAGTGAAATGTAACACGAAAGATATTCTCTGTGTTCTAGCTTGTCTGGTTCAATGGATTGAGCCATTTTCGGTTTAACTAATGAAAATATTTCACCAGCTAGGATCGTTCCGTACGATTATTGAGACATATTTCATGCGACAATTGACGTGATATTGATAATAGTGTGGCGCGTGAGAGAGAGAGAGAGACTCTCTCTTTACGCCTTGCTAGAGTATGTGAGAGCACAAAAGGGAATTCAAAGAGACAAAAGGACTCATGTGAAAATATGCAGTGGGGTCGGAAAATCTTGCTTTTGATTCACAGTCTACTTTGGAAGCCAATTACTCTACTAATTTAGAACTTGAAGAGAGAGAGAGAGAGAGAGAGAGAGAGACTAATTTAGAACTTGGAGAGAGAGAGAGAGAGAGAGAGAGAGAGAGAGAGAGAGATTCTCATTCCGTACTAGGAGAGAAACGAGTAGCAAGAAACAAGGTTTCCATAAATGAATGGGGTCCTTATCAGTCTAGTTTGGCAGCCAATTAAAATGAATCAATCAATAGAAAAAAGGGTTTTACTTTTCACATGTCCTTTTGATGATTAACACCATATTTAACCAACACAGAGGCATCACTATCAGTTATAAAAAGACAATTAATTCTTCACATGAATCACATCTATACACCGCCCAAAATGCGTTTGGTGAAAAGGGCTAAAAACAGTTCATTTGGATGTTATATGGGTGAAAAAATGTGTTCCTGGGGCGTAAAATGTGTAAATTGCCTAGGTGTAGGTAGCCTCTATACTATACTAATCAAATTTGTGTCTTTTTGCTGTTCCAAAAAAAAGAAAAAGAAGAGATAAAGTCTGACTTTTTTTTCCCACAGATAGCCTGGATGCAGTTGATACCATCTGTATTACAATGTTAGAGCAAAATCCAGGGTTCATAATTAATGTGCCGCATTTTCAACAGAATTCAAGTCCACCGCCCGTCAATATTTTTTCTGGTAAAAAAATGGAGAAGTCATCGATGCAAAATTTGGCTCCGACAATGGCTTTTGTCAAACTTTTCACATCATAGAAGCCAACTAAATAGAATTGAAAAAAATGAAATAAGTTTCAGCCAATGATCCTGATATAAAACTGTGCCAAAATGACACCAAACCAGCATTGCTTATGTTTCTAGCTTTTTGATAGTGTAGCCAACCAAAAATATTTTGGCAAAGCCATGCATTTTGGCACCAATAAGATATATAGTGGTCAATTGAACACCCTAGTTCTTTTTATTTTCCTACAATACATGTAATAATTTTATCTCAGGTTTTATTTTGAACACTTTATCCTACACTATGAACACCCATCAATTATTTTCTCCCTTCGGGTCTTAGTAGCATATGATTGTTGGAGTTGTTTGTTGCCTCTTGTGGGTTTGCTCTCCGGCTTGATGCCTTGTGAATAGGTCCTTTTAATCTTTGTAATTTGTTTTCAAAGATTAATAAATCTTTTTCGCCTTTCAAAAAAAAAAAAACATCCGTCAATCTAGGTAATTCTCAATTGAACACCTGAATGGCAATCAACTCTGGATCTTCAAATCTATTGGAATTAGGTTTGTCCAAGAAAAATTGAGAACCGTGAAACTGGTCCAGACCGAACCGATCCATGCCTTTTGAATTTTGTCTGTGAGTTAATGGTCCGGATACGGATTCAAAAATTAAAAAACCGTGAGATACAGATTAGAATTGAATTTTCATTTCAAAACCATGGATTAACCGATCCGGACCATGAGATATTTAAAAAAAATAAAATTAAAAAATATACATGTGTATGTGCAATATTTAGAAATAATTAATTATAACTTTACAGTAATTGTTATGAAATTTTTTGTAACAATTTTACATTAATATGACAGTATATAAAACTTAAGGGACATTAAGTGTAATATTATGGAATATCATAACTAATGTTTGCACTTTGCATTTTTACTTGGCAGTAGCATCATTTTATTTTTATGGAAGGAAATCTATGAAAAAAATCGAGACCGAACTGTGACTCACGGCATGGATTAGAACCGAAACGTGAGACTTTTGGATTAGGATTGGATTGCAATTTCTAAAAACCGTAAGATATGAATTAGGATTAGATTCATAAGAATTCAATCCAATCCGAACCGTAGATAGCCCTAATTGGTATCGATATCGTTCCCTGCTTCTCTTTGAGCGCAATCAATTCTACATCTCCAAAAATAAAAGCATTAATTTCCTTAGGAAAAATTTCAAAATGGCAGCTAAATTTTGCATCAAATGTCACAAAGATGCCTGAACTTAAGTTCATTTCAATTAAACACCTATACTAACAAAATCCCCAAATTTAGACTTCCGCCATTATACTCTGTCCCAAAAATTGCTGATATGGCATTTTGAATTCGTTTAAGTTGCCCAATTGCACATGTTTCCAACAGGACATGATGCGCCCAAGCGAAACCTATCACTATAAGTCTGTCAAGCAAAAAGAAGAACTGGGTTTGGGCAAAAAAACATAGTTTTGAAGGAAAATAGAGGGGAAATGACCTTAACTTAATTGATTTCCCTCCACTTCTCTCTCTAGAAGTCTGTCTATTGTTCCACCATATCCCTCACTTCAACCCTAGACCTGAAGCCCTTCCTCCTCCCTTGTTCAACAGATGATGAAGAGAACTGAGGGCCAATTTGGCTTTAAAAGTGATAGTGAATTATTCTCTTTATTCAAAAAAAAATTTCACATTTGTTAGTTTTGCGTCAAATTTTTGTGACTTATTGATTTTTCTCGACGAAAGGAATAGGAAAAGTAAAAAAATTTTGTCACGCCCTCGATAATTTTTTTTAAAATGACAAAAATAAGTAAAATAAATTGAGTTTTGATCAAAATATTTTACTTTTCCAATTCCTCTCATCAAGACGAATCAATAAGTCATAAAAATTGGCGCAAAACAAACAAATTTTAAAAAAAATTTGAATAAAGACAAAAATAAGTTACTTAACTTTTTAATCCAAAAATGCATGTGGATTTCGCTTGGGTGCATCGTCCCCTGTTGGAAACATGTGCAATGGAGCAACTTAAACGAGTTGCAGATGCCATGTCAACAATTTTTGGGACTGAGTGGATGGGTATAACGGTGGGGGCTAAATTTGAAAATTTTGTTAGTACATGTGTTTAATTGAAATAAACTTAAGTTCAGGTGTCTTTGTGACATTTAATGCAAAGTTTATGTGCCATTTTGAAATTTTTCCATTTGTTTAAAAAGGATTTGTGCGAATCTATTCGCCACACAGTTTTTCTCAAAAAAAAAAAGTATTAGTGTATTTGTGCACTATTTGAATCATTCTTGGTTAAAAATATAAAATTTCACCAAGAACAATTACAATATCTTATACAATTTTGTATTTTTTCCTTACTATATCCATACTACTAATATATGAAATTTCGTGTATTAGAACTAGTAGAGTTAAGGTAATTTTTGACCTCCTCGTTAACCAAATTTCAGTGACTCCAGTAAGCAATATGTCATAAAGTCTAACTAGCTAGAATTATCTATTTACATCTCTAAACCTTTGTAATGGTAAATATTGTATATCTAGACAACTCCATGGACTGTGAATAGCGAGATGCCCAGACCTTGCTTTAATAATTAATCATGCACATATCGCTTTCATTAAGTGCAGGCGAATAGAGCAACCCATAAAGTGCAGTCACCTCCATTCACGTCCTTCTCAAGGCTTTGGTGAAAACCCTCTCTTTCAAAGTAGGAATCATGCGGCCGGCTATTTCACACTGCATAAAGTCTACGCCCACTACTCATCTTGTACTGTTTTTATTACCACCCTCAATTTTATTGTCCAAAAGTGTTTTCAACGATCAGAGTTTAAAAAAAAACTCTTACTCACGTACGGTGAGACTATGGGAGCGGTGAAAGTGAGCGGTGGGGGTAGCATTATATATTATTGTTCACACTGCAAAAGGTTTTCTTTCAGCCAAATGGTTACTCCGGTTGGTTGGTGGTTAACTTCTCACACTGACTAGGGTTTTCTTGTGAATTCTCTAATTTCGACATGAATGGTCTGCCTTTGAATAGTTGAAGAAAACATAAGCTGGTTTGGACAAACCTGACCTTCAATTAAACTAACAAAAGGCTTTCTTTTTGTTCTTGGCAAATAATAAATTATTAATTAACTCAAAGCGAAAATACAACGTGAAAAAAGAACAGAAGCACGCAAAAACAACCAGACAAGAGAGAGATATATATGTCCAAAAAAGGGAACAGACATGCACCAGCTCACCAAAGCTAAGCGCCTAAGCCGACAACCTAAGAGAGACGATTTTCTTTGTGTTGCGAATAATTGGCTAGTTAGCTAGCTGGTGCATAATTAGGTTGTTTAATTGCCACTCATGATTAAATCGTGAAACCTTCATTTTTGTGACATCAGGGACAACATGGACGTGACCATTCAACCAATTTTGGCTGAGGTTTTATAATTGGTTAGTAATCAAAAAAGTTCATTAGCCTCTCACCCTAGCTACGTGCATTTAGCATGACAAAACGAAGGACACAACATCTTATCTTCTCTGCAATTTGACGTGAAAAACAAATATGCTACTCACACACCATCTCTCACGCAATTGCTAACGTCAGCATGACCTTGTCACAAAACGACGTCGTTTTATAATAAAAAAAAACCAACCTAGCCCTTTCCCCTTCCCCTTTTCACCATCAAAACACAGACAAGAGGAGCGAGAGAGGGCCCCCACCACCACCGGCGACACCACAACCCAACCCCGCGCTCTCCCATCTCCGGTGAATGCCACCGCCTCTGGCCACCCCGACGCTGTTACCTCCACCACGTCTATCTCTCTCAGGTCACTCTCTCTCTCTCTCTCTCTCTCTCTCTCTCTCTCTCTCTCTCTCTCTCTCTCTCTCTCTCTCTCTCTCTCCTTGTTTCAGATCCATAGATTACCCCCACTATTTACTTCTCATCCTCATCAATTAGAGGGTTTCAATTTGAGAACCCAAAACTAATGTGCTGGAAAAAAATAAAAATAACAAAACGTAATTCGAAAAGAAAAATTGAGAAACCCCTAATTCGAATGTAGAACTTATTTAGGTCTGACCTGACTTCAATAGTCAAAAGAAACAAGAGTTCGATTCTCCCTCAAGCAATACACTATTATGCTTGTTTCTCAATGTTGGTGAATTTCCATTAACGCTCTGATCTTTTGGTCTTGATATGTTGGAACGTATACTACTTGTGTTGTCGCCATTGGAGTTCAGTGCATAGTTCCTCGCGACCTGGTTTTTCTTTTTTAACAAAACGGTGTCGTTTTGTGTCGAGATCATGCTGAGGTCGGTGGTTGTGTCAGTTGTTGTGTGAAAGATGTTGTGTGAGTAGCATTTTTGCTTGAAAAATATGAAATTGAACCTTGGGAGTTCAGCTGTTCAAACCAAAAATACCCTCAAGTTTCGTTCAATTGTTGGGAATGTTTTGTGGGAAATAGATTCTCAGAAAATGTGAAGTGATGCTCCGTTCAGTTTGTCGGGAATATTGTGTGAGAAAATGATTCTCAAGAAAAGTGAAGTAGGGTGAAGTAAATGAAATTGAAATTTATTTTCCTATATGTGTTCTCTGGACAAAAAATATCGCAAGAAAACAAGAATTCCTTCATTTTGACAGGACCTATTGAAGAAAAATGTTTTTCAATGGAAAACTTGTAGTTATGAGTTCTAAAACTTTCCTGATAACTGAACACACAAAAAGTTACAAAAATTTTGATTTTCCTATACTTTCTCATCGTTTCCATGCAACTGAATGGGGCTTGAGGTGAGGTAAAGAAAAATTAAAAATAATTTCCTGTGTGTTTTCTCTTTGACAGAAAATCTTATAGAAAAACTAGAATTCCTTCCTTTTGGAAAGATATATTTTATAAGAAAGTATTTTTTAGTGAAAAAGTTGAAGTTGTGCGACTTACAACTTTTCCAGTAAGTAAACACGGAAAATTATAGGAAAATTGATTTTCTTGTTCTTTTACCATATTTTTTTCTCGGCAAAAAAGATTTTATTAATCTTTGAAAAGAATTACAAAGATTAAACGGGTCTCGAACACACTAGCAAAATGTCACCCAAGAACCAACTCCAAAGGACGGCAAGATGACATCCAGAAATCCAAACCAAAAAATCTAAAAGAAACAACGTACCCAACAACCTACTACCAAAGCAAACAACCCGGCCAACAACCTACTATCAAAGCAGACAAAAAGAAATTAACAACCAAAACCCAAAATGACAAACTGATTGAAAACGGATTCGAAAACCAAGAAGACAAATAAACATGAACTGCCAAATAATGAATTTATCTTTGAGGTATGTTGCCCGCGTACAAAAATTGCAAACAAGATTAAAAATGTGGACCCAAGTTATTTGGAAGGCCTGGTTTTACCTTTTCTAATTCCCATTTTTGAATTTTTGGTGTTTTGTAGGAAGAGGGAAAATGGATTTTGGGTAAAATAAATTTTCCAATTTCTTATTTCTAAAACAAAACGGAAAATCTGGTAAAATAAGCTTTTTCAATTCCCATTTCCAATTTTCGAATCCAGCATACCAAAAAGACAAGGCTACCCTCTCTCTTTTCGGATAATTTCTCGTTTTGAACGTAATGTGCGGGTGAGGATCTCGATTGCTGGTGGGAACTGGTGGTGGGGTGAGCTTGGTGGCGGTGGTTATGGAGGAGGTGATGGTGCCAGTTGAAGGTGGTGATGAGGAGGTAGTGGTGACCCGTGGCCGGACTCCCCCCTCTCTCTCTCTCTCTCTCTTCCCTGTGTGTGCGTGTTGTGTTGACCAAAAGAAGAAAAGAAAAGAGAAGTAAAAGAGAAGAAGAGTACTGGTAGGTGGGGGCATTGGTAGAAGGGAGGGCCACGTTGGTAGAAGGGAGGGCCACGTACCAGTAGAAATAGTTGCGAGGGCAAGTGGGGGCATTGGTAGAAGGGAGGGCCACGTACCAGTAGAAATAGTTGCGGCGGCAACATAGTAAAAAATCAATCCATAATTCATTTTCATTTCATATCTTCCAAACATTACTCTTATTGCAAAATGCATTTTGCACATATCATCCAAACACTCCACCAATTACAAAATACATTCTGATCATAATCTCGAAAGCCAAAAAGTGAAAAATAAAAAGCCATAAAGTTGACTCCCAAACACCCCCGCTTTGTAGTAGTTGTAGTTTTCATAAATGGTTATATATTTAGTTTTATGCAATATTTTATATTAATTTCTCTCGACGACAAGGGAAATTAGAATAATTAAAAATGTGGACCGAAGTTGAAAAATATTTAGATAAGTCGAAAATGAAGACAAAAAGACCAAGTGTTATTCCCCAAAAAAATAATTCGAGCCTTCCATTTTGTTTTGGGTCACTGTAAAAAATCAGCTAATTCGGGTATCAATAGGGGCGTTTACGATTCATCAAACTTTGCTTCATAATTTTAGTCTGAATTCTGGGACAAAGTTGTATGTATCGTGAACACCCCTACCAATATCCAACTTAGCTGTTTTGTACGTAGCAAGAATCTTAACAAAAATATTTTAAATAAAATGAACGGCTCAAATCAATTTTTTGAAATTTAAAACTGGTCTGTACACGGGTTATGTACTGATATGTCTATACCAATAGCGTCTCTGTTTACAATTGTTTTTGTATCTCATGAACCATGTGAAGTCTCTAAAATCTCTTCCTTTCCTCGAATGTGTTTAGTAAAAATTCAACGGACACGCCTAGCTACCGGTCACTCCTCAACCACTTTTTTCTCAAACATAAGTGGGGTCCGTCTCACAATTAAATGTATGGGGTCGACACATATGTGCGAGAGAAATAATCGAAGAGTAATCTGTAGGAGTTTACGTACGTAGCATTAGTGAACCTTTTACAAGCTTCAGACGATTGAATAATTTACTTTTTCGGTTACTCTTGAATGGAGAAATGAAAAAGTCCAGAAAGAACATAGATTACGTTCGGGAATTAGACCAATTTAAGAGAAGAAAAAGGCACACTGATAGCCACAAAAATCTCAAAAAATTGATTTTTTTTAACAATCCAAGGAGAGCTTTAGAAGGCCATGCATGTAATAATAATATTATCGGCAGATTTTACAGCAAAGAGAAAAATATAGAATATCCAACAGGTTGGTATTTTTTCTTGATAAATGAATATACCACAAGTTCTTCACCACACAAATTAATTGACCATGCACCTCATGAATGTCTGGTTACATGTTAACATAAATCTACATCCCATCACAATAGTAAACAGCAGAAAATCTGTGCACGTAGCATTGCTCAAAACGTAGTTACGTACGTACGTCCATCCAACACAATTCAAATGCAATTAATGAATCAACAACGTACGTACTTCTACGTGCGATTACATATCTCGTTTTCGCTTTTGAGCGGATCAGTGCTTCACCTCGCTGAATTTTGGAGGTGCAAGGGTAGGCGGTGTCCTTCCTGTGGGGAATTTCGCATTTGATGATTGGCGGTGAAGGTTCGGCGACGGCGTTGGTGTTTTTGGAATCGCCCACACCACGTCAATGTCCCACAAAATCTTCTCTTGCGTGCCCATTCTATGAGGAATGTCATGAGTCACAGAGTTCCTCCACGGCGGCAACCCCCCATTGGGCCGCAAAAAGCTGCCCCTGAGTGTCTTGAATCGCACCGAGAAACCATCTCTTATCGGCTCCCATTCAATGGAGGAATCGGGGTCGTTTTTCAGGAGATCAGTTTGAAGAACTTTCCTCCCTTTTGACCCCGCAAGAAGAAATGGCACGTTCGACGCGGTAAGATATTTCCCGTAACAACTTTTGAAGCGCAAATAATTTGCCTCGTTTTCGACAAATTCGACGCTCCAGACTGCATTCTTCAACGAGCCATCACGGTCCAGGTACACAGATTCTTGGTCGTCCTCTGCCACCAAATATTTGTCCTTGTGGCTTAATTTTACCGTAATCGCTTTTTGGAAAAGTTCCATCCTCCAGCGCCTATTTACTCGTAGAATCGATGGGGTTGGGTATTCTTCAGCACGGATTTAGCTCCGTCTTTTCCTTCAAATTGGGAAGCCTGAAATTTAATATATACAAAAAATATATAGTTCGTGATGTTCAACTTGATTTGCAATCAATAAATCGGGATCAAATCAAAATGTTTAATTTGAATTACCTTAATATAAATGAACAGAACAATCAACGATACAATGTGAATAAGTTGGCTCGACCCCTTGAATCATTAAAATAAACATAAGTTCGACTTAACCCCCATGGATTTGCCCCAGCAAAGGGGAAGGGCCTTTTGCCTAGAAGTGGGCAAGGTTCGACTCCTCTCTAGGGTCAGTGCTTCGATTTACCTGGCGGGTTGGAATGATGATTGCTTTGGCTTGTCCGGAGGTTTACACTCTATAGGCGGGTCCAATTAGTGACCTTCCTATGAGGTGGTTCCTTCGTCTGAAGACAACATAAGTTGGATTTTGATTTGGGTGCCATAGAACCCTCACTATTTATAAATGCGGTTTTACTAAATTTACGATTGACGCCAGGTTAAAATTGGCATGATATTAGCTGGATGCGTCTGTTTCTACTTGATGCATTAGCTTCAATTAGGAATTAGGCTCACTATATTTAGCACTGGATTGGGATCCGAGCTAGCTAATGGATATCTAGTTTTTTTACCATCCCTTCGGAAGTTATCTCCCTTGGCTCAGTTTTCGTTTTTTCGAACGGTACCAGAAAACAAATACAAATATAAGAATTACATAAAATTACAAACAATTCCACAATCACCATAAGTCCAATCCAGCTGCAAGCCTCGGCCATTAAGGGGGAGAAATAATTCCAACAAATGGAAAGGGAAGAAACACTTCCATGCAGGTGGAAAGATTCCAACTCTTGGCCTCCTAGTGAGGAGAGATTTTTTTAGTGCCGAGCGGGTATATCCCACGTGGTACCCGTTTGGCGCATCCGAGCCGTCTGATACACTTTTGGACGGCTCGGATTGAAACCATCTCTCTCCTCTCACCCCAACACTTTCTCTCTCCTTTTCTCTCTCCAAATCTGAGCCGTTCAAAAATGAAATGGACCGCTCGGATGCGCGAGCAGGCACCACGTGGTACCCGCTCAGCACTAAAACAAATTTCTCTAGTAAGATGCAAGAGTCCTTAATTACCTACTAAGATAATCTCAGTTAGTTAGTTCTTTTAGCTCAAGAATTTGGATGATAGTAATTTTTTTAGAGAATGAGAATGTGATGCCATATTTTCATCCAAAGTGAGTCGTGTTAATCTTTCTGGAGCCGAATGATTTTTGCACTCTCCTTTTTATTAGGAATACTTAGATATTGGTGCTAATCCCTTAGTCTTGTTTACGTTTTCATCCTAGTTGTTATATAAGCTTATGTTTCAGTTCTGAATTCTATAAACTCAAAAAATCCCTTAAACAACCCACTCATTTTGCGTTTCCTAATTTATCACAATCTCTCTTTCAATTATTTTTTGAAATCTTTCTATCTCCCTTTCTTTTCTCCCCCTTATTCTTTCTCCTAGAATTCAAAATAAAATTTAACACAAAATTGAAATCATAAATTAAATATTAGTCCTAAAATCTATCACTTTTTTTATTATTCCATGAAATCATCGTGGGTTATCGAAATAGCAATGTCTACGAAATTTTGACATGAATAGAAAAAGAGTAGTTTCGACTAGCATCTACTAACACTACCGAAGCCATTTTGAAAATCCATTTACAAGAAGGTTTTATCGAAAACGAGGAAGCATCCAAAAAGAAACCAATATTTTTTTGTTTCAACCCAGAGATATAGAAGGAATATTAGAGAAAAGGAGAAACATTTTAAATTTAAAATGAATCAATTGATCGACCGGGTCTACGAATTTATCTAACCATCCACAAATTCCTAGAATTTTAGGTGAAATGGGTTTGTAATTGTTTGTACTTCCCTTCATCCTTTAATTGTATGACAGCTCTATTTTACCATTCCTCTATATATCCGTCCCAAAAAGTTAGTTTTACTTTCTATTTTGACAAGTCAATGAGAAAAAATTAAGTTATTTCTTTCTTTGTCCCTCGTTCTCATATTCAAATTCAAACACAAAAGTGGAGAAAAAATGAATTACAGTAGATTTTAAAAAGTAATCATTATGTTTTTGAAAATTAAGAAGGGACTTTTGGAAAATTCTATTATTCGGATGAGTAATAATTGTGTTCCCTTAACAAAATTAAATTTTCCAAACAAATCATTTTTTAGGAACAGAAGAAGTAAGTATTACTCCTATTTAATTTCTGCTTATAGCTGCTTAATTGACCTTTGTTCGAATTTTGATTGATCATTTGTTGGATATTACATCCTAGCCTCCTAGGGTAGGGGTGAATAAAGATTCTTGCTAAACCTCAGGCCCTTATCTCATCAGTCCATGGCCCAACTTTTACCAACCAGTAGCTTTTAACCCAACCCGGCCTCTAGCCCATAAAGTGTTCTATCTACTTCTCTTCTGTTATTCTACTACCTATTTGCTCATGGGGTTGGACGGCTCACCCTCGGTCCTCTAACATTCCACAAAGTACTCGCATTTCTAGCGAGAATTTAAATCTCACTTTTGCGGGATTTGAGATGGACTCCGCAAAGACGTATGTGCATGAGAGTAGTTTCACATTGTCTGTGCATACATACTTTTTTGAAAATCATTTGGGACAGAGATATTGATCTTCGGGGCTTGTGAGTGCCACCTCCAAGTTCAAATCATGACTCCGACACTACTCATGGATCTAAATTTGTTCATTGCCAAAATGTTTTTTTTTTTTTTTCAATCGTATTGTCAAATAGTTGACTCCATTTTTGTTTCTTTTCCTTTGGAAACCACCATATAAATGTACCATGTAGAAATCGAATTCATCCCAATGTGAAAGTACCAAAATATGATGAGTATAATTTGAAATTGGACGAATCCTAAAATTTTAAAATTTCACATCATACGGTACATAAAATTTGTACTTCCCACACATCCTATTCCCAGTTTTAGGAACAATCATTGGAGGACAAAGTTTAACATAGATTATAAGTTTTTCAACTACATCAATTTTATACTCCCTCCGTCCCGTTTGTTTATCATTTTTAACTATTTGGGACCTCCAATTGTTTATTTTTTTCATTTATACTTATATATGCAATATAGATCTTGTTTTATACTTCCTCCGTCTCATTTTCTTTTTCTTTTTTTTTTGATATTCGTGTCAATTTTCAATCGCTTATATCTTTCAACATGAATTTCAAAAAATATGCAATATGGATTTTATTTGATAGTTCTCGATTAGGTATATATTATACAAAGTTTTTAAAATTATGAAAAACATTGTAAATTGAAAGATATAATCGTTTAAAGAATTGCACAAATAACGAAAATTAAAAAACATAATGGGACCGAAATGTAGATCTCAATTATTAGTTCTATAATAATACTCCTATGATAGTTTTGGGCTTGGATCTAGTCCAGTCTCCAATTAACCAGTTTGGTCCAATAAATGGCTAGTAATAACTCTAAAAATCCAATGTTTCACATCTTGCCACGTCTCTCACCTTTTGCTCTAAAAACAAGCAGAGTCAGCGTGCTGTCCCGGCCGAGGGGGCCCCACTCCGGTCTCTCTCCGACGATCGAAAACATTCTGATTAGCACCCAAGATTGTATAATCTTGGGGCTTTAATCCTCTAATTTGTGGCTTTATTTGTTTAAAGTTGTCGTTTTTATCCGATATCACACGTAAGGTATTTTTTGTGTGAATTTCAGGTTAAACGTGCTTTTAAGGCGGTTTTGAATGCCAATCAACGTTCCGGGATGAACCAAGTGTCCAAATGCCCGCGGTACTCATTTCATTATCACCGAAGCCTAATGGTGTCACAAGAAGCCTTGGAGTTTGGCCGGAGGTCAAGGTTGGCAAGGAACGTGCCAAAGTGGTTCAAGCGAGCCTAATGCATCGAGGATGGTTCTCAAGGGTATCCGAGAGTACAAGGCCATAAGGCATACCTCCATCAAGTCCCGGTGATCATGCAATCAAGTTTTGGAAGGCCGTCGGGGCACGACAAGGCATGATGGCCTAAGCTAACCTTATTCTGCAGATTTCACACAGAGGTACCAATACCTCATTTTTTAGATATTGGTACCATCTTGCCGAATTGGAAGACAATTCAGTTGGTACTAATATCTCGTTTTTTAGGTATTGGTACCAAAGCCCGTAGTGCAGATTTTTGTTAACTTTTTCAACTTTTCATATATGGAAAGTTTCTACTTTTAGAATGTTTTTGGGATATTTTGGGGACCTTTTGGTCCATTTTATGGCTGATTTATAAGGCCTTTAAATAGCTTTGTAAGCCTTTATTGGCCATTATGTAATCTTTAAACACTTTAAGTCTTTTATGTTTTAAGAGCTCCTTAGCCATTTCTTTCAAGCTTTTGCATTCAATTCCTCAACAACTCAAGTAAGTTATGGTTAGATGTTAAATTCTCAAGTGTTAATGTTGTAGCTACGGTTGAGATCTCTATATAAATCAAGTTTATTCTCGTTGTTATTGGTGGATCATGTTTTCATTTCCTAGCATCTTTTCTAGTCATTTTGTTATGTGTGAGTAGTTCAAAGGTTAAGTCATGGGGTGAGGTTCACCCTATGAATTAGTCGATTAAATGGTTTCTCTTAAACTTTAGCTTAATTTCAAGGTTTTGAATGAATTAAACTCATGATGTCAAGCATTGATCTTGAAGTCGGTGGCTTCCTTGATCATGGAGTCTATTGCTTTATGCTACCTGCTTGAAAATCCTACGGGTGCGAACGATTCTTTTTCGTCTCTCACTTGCGTTAAATGAGTTCAATTTGAATTAGAGCTTTGAGTTGAGTTACGAGTAGTCTTCAGCTTTTAATTCTTCAAGTGGAATCCAGACGGTTTCAGTTCACTCTTGAGTTAGATGAAGGAACCATTTGACGGCTAAGTCGTGGGTAAATCAATCCCTTTGACTCTACCATCTCTAATCTAGTTTAAATTCCAAGTTTCAATATTGTCTCTCAAAACAAATACCAAAGTTGGCCACTTGAACGCCGCAAAGCTTACACAACATCTATTCCAAATTCGCTTAAGAAGTTTTCTCTGTGGGAACGATTCCGGTCTTACCGGTTAATATGCTTTCAATGACCTAGCCCTACGCTCGGGGTGTGAACCTTTCTAAGAGGTTAGGTTGCGACGAAGCACATTCACTTCGTAGAGGTCGTCGAGTTGAACAAGTATGTAAAAAATCAGCTCGATCGGATATCATTAAGTGTCAATAGATTCACGGAGTGGTTTACGAATAATGATTCACGTAGACGATGTTAAGCAAATGAAAATTGGTAAAGTGTTAGAAGTGTGAGTGTGTGGATTATGATTTGAGCCATGGTGATGGCAAGGGTAGCCAATGGGGCCCTGTGTTGAAAAGGGTTACCTGCAGGGCCCTGTGATGAGATATGTTGTGACGCTAACGTATGATACGTCAATGGAAGTTTCTCTTCGAGGAAGGAAATAGGTCCCATGAGACGGTTATAGTTAGTAAGACGTTAATGTATAATACGTCATGGGAAGTTTCTCTTTGGGGAAGGGAATAGGTCTCATGAGACGGTTCTAGTTAGCGTGGGGTAGTGGATGTCTGACCCTAATGTATGATACGTCATGGGAGGATTTGATCCTCCTGTTATGGTCTTAACTGAGAACCATACTAGATACATAATTTAGGTGCACTCACCAAGACTATGGTACATGATAAGCAAGAGAAAAGGTGGATCCATGAGACGGTTGTAGTTAGTGGATGTAGGAGGAAAGAATTTTGTGGAGATGATCCTGTTTACATCCTAAAATATACCACCAAATGAGAACATTACACGTGGCACGGAATAGTATTTTGTCCAATCAGAACACGTCACATTTAGACCTAAGGAGTAGAGAATCAGAAGGTTTGACGACGATGTTATTTTAGTACTAAACGGTATCGTTTTGATTGGAAACGACCTCGTTCGGACTTTAAACAAGGACAAATAAGATGGTAATTAAAGTTAGCCATTGATTAACTATCAAACGGTGATATTAGACTTCCCGTTTCATGCGAGGTATTAGTCATGATTGTAGTAAATCATTTAGATAGCCAAGTTCTATGGCACTAAACCATGTTGCGTAAAAACAGGAATCCAACTATCTAGAAAACGGCCATGATCAACATCAACAAACGTGGAAAGAGAATTCGGAAAGAACCAATTCAAGCAACCGTTCGTAGGTCCTTCTCAACCGTCTTTTGAGGGAAGAATGGGCAGTTCGAACAAAAACGTGGGTATCAGTTCAGAACGTGGAGAATGGAGGTCGAAGGAAGACCCTTTGTCTATAAATAGAAGAAGTGAATGAAGAGAAAAGCCCCCCGACAAAAAATTTATCATCTGACAACTCATACAAAATGATTGCTCAGAGATCTATCGTAGTTTAGAACTTAGATTAGATTAGTTTAGTAATTTGTAAGTTGAAGGCTTATTTGCATGTAAGACTATTTTTTATTAAATTCAAGTTATCTTATTTCCTTTAGTTCTTTTCTTATCAAAGAATAATCAATTGTAGGTTCACTTTCGATTAAATTTAGTGTGCTTACATTTCTGTATTATTCTTGTCAAAATCTTAAAAGTATTTGCATATAAACTTACCTTTGATTAGATTCAGGTTTGTTTTTGTTCAATTATCTTTTTTGATTGAAGAGCGTCAATCCATTTTGGTTGATACCTTAAGGAAAAATCCTCTTAATTGAGGTAAGCGAACGGATAACACAGTTGCCTGATTTAAATTAGTTATTTTCAATCAATTTGAAAAGAATAATTTCTTTTCTAAAGTTAGTTCTTTTCTAGCACGCCCGCACACAATTATTTGCCATTAGATTGAGCTAATTTAGCCCAAACAGATCCTTAGATTTTATGTAAGTCAATGGATAGTAAAAAAAAGGACGATGTGCTGTTAATCTGTACCTTTTGTGTATTATGAATTATTATATTATTGATCTACTAATTGTAAAGCAAGGGGTTAGTAGGATTGAGATTATCTATTGAGTTTCAAAACTCATTATAATGCCGTTGGGCTGGCATTTCATATATGGTAGGTAATCAAAAGATCGAAGGGCAAAATCCGCTGCAAGACGATCCGTACCAAAGTGAGGACCTCCCAGCTGAAGAAGGGGAGTTTGTTGAGCCTTGCAGGTCATACCCTTAGAAGTTCTATTAATTTGACATACTTTTAATTAAATTTCCATAATGTTATCACATTTGTCAAACTCTATTTCATTTTGGTGGTTTGTGTAACAATTAAGTAGGTTTGAATTTGGTATTTGAGGTTTCCATTGCTAAACTATATTTAATATAATTTCATTTCTTATATATCAATTTTATGAATTATTAAATCAATGGAAAAATTTAATTAACGTGTCCAAAAATCGGAGCGTTACATGGGCTGTCACATAAAATTCTAGGGATCCTCAATTCTGAATGAAATGTTTGAAAATTAGATCTACCACTTACACATATCTCTGTCCCAAATTGTTGGACACCTACGAAAAGAAGTTTTATTTTGAGATTAAAAAAATAAAATACTTTCGTGCATTATTTTTTATTTTTTTGCACCATATGAAAATTGCACGACTTTTCGTAAAGGTGGACAATTTGGGACGGAAGGAGTATTTTATTTTATTTTTGTTAGACTGCCAGCGGTGTCCAGGTCAGCTTGAGTTCATCTCAATTAATTGTCCGTCAAATGCAGGTCATCCACGTCAAGACTAGAATATTCACAAAACAATACTTTTTTTGTGCAGCCTGACCTCATGAATATCGAGCAAACCCACAAACCAATCATGTGCTGCGAATAATCAAACTTGCATTTAAAAATATTTACACTGGATGAGTTCCGTTACATTTGCATTTTGCAAGTTAACTCTGGCACCAGTTCTGTCACACTGCTTCCGTTAGCACCTTGTCCATGCTTTTTTTGAGAGCCAAAGGTGGGAGACGTGGCAAGATGTGAAGCATTGGATTTTGTAGAGTTAACTGAACGTGTGAACCAAACTGGTCAATTGGAGACTGGATTGGATCCAAGCCCGATAATTTTCCACTGTCAGACAGGATGAGGGCCTTATTCAATTTATGAGGGCCCTATTCAATTTATCAACGATATTTCAACATCAAAATGCCCAGGAAATGTCTTTCTCATGTATGGGACCAAATAACGCAGAATAAGAATATTATTCTTGTTCAATTTTGCACTGTAATCTTGAAAATTCTTTAGGTCCAAAAATACACATTAATATCAGTGTTCTAGAAACAAGAATATAGACTTCATATATTGAACTTGAAGAGACCGCTCCTCCACCATTAATGTAAATGAAAACTTGGAAAGCTACTAACCTTAAACATAGTGATCAATTGCATTCGCCAAAAAATAGTATATTACAGAGTAAATTATTAAAAAAAATTCGAAATTAAAAAAAGCAAAATACTTAGTTGCAAGATATAAAAAAGAACGAGTACCTATTTTTAATGTCATTCAAATACCAATTAAAAATAGTAGAAATGTCAGTTTCAACCCCGACCTAATTTTTTTTGAACGGAAAAGTATTTTCTAAATTACTTTTTGAAAAGAACACACAAAAGTGTTTTTATCAAGCAGAACACATTTTTTTCCAAGGAAAGCAAAAACTGTTTTCGGAAACAAAAAAAAAAAAAAAAACAGAGAGAGAGAGAGAGAGAGAGAGAGACACGTACATTAATACCAAGAGGTTGGCAAAATAAGCATGAAAAAACAATAAGTATTCAACCATAAAGTCGCATGTTCGAATCTCATGAAGGCCAACCGTCCCAAATCTTTCGGCCACTAGGGGTAATATATGCCGAATCGTTACCTTTAGAATTTCAAAATTAGTTTAGATACGCGTTAATTAGCTGACCCGTATCGACATCCGATTGAAGGGGAAAAAACAAAAAAGAGACGTACATTTCACGTTTCTACATTAATGCTGTGTTGGTGAGGGTCATCCTTGCAGCTTCCTTGATCATTATTTAAGGAGGCAACATAAATAATGAGCCCAACTATTTCGGTAGTGTTCGGTTTCCGATTCATCATTTATTTCAGCACATGTTTAGTACTATATTACTCTCTCCGTCTCATTTTTATTGTCCATTTTCGTTTTTCGTGCTGTTTTTTCAACGCTTATATCTTCCAATATGAATCTCCAAAAATATGCAATATGGATCTTGTTTGATAGTTTTCGATTATAGCTATAATACAAAGTTTTCAAAATTATGAAAAACATTGTAGATTGAGAGATATAAGCGTTGAAAGAACGGCACGAAAAATAAAAAATGGACAATAAAAATGGGACAGAGGGAGTATATTATATGATGGTAAACGCTCCCCAAAATGGCGCGCGGTATAGTATTAGATTTTGGCACCACAAATTATCGTACCTTTAAGCACAAATTTTGGACCACAAAATTCGTATACAATACAAAAATAATTCATATATAATACCACAAACATTCATGTACAATACCATAAAAAGTTCATGGACAAACAACCACAAAATCTCGAATGACAGTCCAAAAAAATTCATAAAAGTAAGCCACAAAAGTCATAAAATGTACCATATACACTCTCATAAAATGAGCCACGAATTCTCGTAAAGTAAGCCACAAATGCTTATTCATTTGAGATACTTAAAACCCACGGTTCCCAATAAATTTTTCTATTTGTCTTTCTTTATTTATTACTTCTAAAAATCTCTCTCGAAACTCAAACCGCTCTTGGCTAAAAAGATTTTGTAAAGCAATGTGTACAAGAATTCTTCCCTGTCTACGTTAACTGTTTCCATAGGTCGTCACGCCTTGGCCCATCACTATTTTTGACATTATCCGACTATGTTCATTTAATTAGAACCATACATGTGGTCCAAGGCTGGTGATTGCTAACTGTATAGTAGTAAAAGCAGCTTAGTTTGAAAAAGTCAAATATTCCAACAAGGTCCCCAAACTTATTCTTATACGACTTTTCTTCATTGCCACCAATGGTCCACTCATGATGTCTTCATAAGGAAAAGAGTGATCACTCAGCAATCACAACTCCTCTAGAAGGCTGTCAACTGTCAAGCACTTCACAACATCCCATCTCTCTCTCTCTCTCTCTCTCTCTCTCTCTCTCTCTCTCTCAATTTACAGCAAATGTGCACATCCGTCCTGCATAGATCGCGATGTGGCCTATGAGACCTACTCCAGGTCTCACACAAGCAATCCGAAATGTTTATTAGATGTGAAATATCGTTTGAAAGGCTCTCACAAAAAATTAGCTTAATCTGATACTTAAAGGTGATTGATCTAATTATCTAACTTTTCATTTAGTTTTCAAGAAATTGAAAAGTTAAATAATTGGATCGAGTAACTATAGGTATTGGATTGAGCTGATTTTTTGCGAAGGCCTTTGTAAAAATGTTTTATATCTAATGAACGGATCAGATCATTCTTTTTCACGATTGATGTGTATGTTTGTTGTGCTACCAGACTTTCTGAATTATATAAGGATTCAAAATTCACATCTTAAAAACTATAGTAGGTGAGAATTATATTGACCGTCGTTTTAAAGGCTTCTGAAGTCACCAACCCACTTGAATCACAAGGGGTTCTGCCCTCAATTATTTGGGGGTCCAACTAATAAAATAACATACATAATTAAACAAGTCAATTACTTTATTATTGCCCAAAAGAAAAATGTCAAACAAAATGCCTTATTTACCTATTTAGTCGCCAATGTAGTTTTCAAGTGTCATTCTTATCGCTAACTTATCAATAGCACGAATTTGATACCTAAAGTTTGAAAAATGCGTGAAAGTAGACGTGATCCAGACACTGTGTGTTAAACCTCGAAAACCAAGGGCATTATAGTCAAGGGCAGAGGTATGTAGGTACAAATGAGATCACTTGATCCAAATCACTTTGATTTCTCATACGAATATTAAGTAGTTTACAATCAAGTTTTTTGAAAATCTGAGGGCTTGCCTTGAATAAGGAGTCCACCAAGTAAAAATGATGAAATTTTTACAATATAATATCTAACAAATATGATGTATGTATGTATCGATTGTTACAGGTTGAAATAAAATATTGGAAATCAATTTAACGCACATTATTCAACATTATTTTACGAAATAGACGGCAGCAATTGCTTATTCATGCAGCGATCACACAAGACATATCCTTGTGTACATTCATTCATTCACACCTGTACATATAAATATACATGTACATAGAGGGGGAGAGGGGTAGAACTTCTACTCCATTACTATTTGTATAAAAAAAAAATGTGTAGAGAGAGAGAACAAGGTGGGAACCAAATTTGAAAGAAATCGCGCGATAGAATTTGAATTCTAAACGGGGTAAAAATAATCTAGTGTAATTTTATCAGTTTACGTTCCGAGCAAAAAAAAAAATTTTTATCAGTTTACGTCAACAACTCTAATAATTCTATAGAGATTTATTAATTTGGATTATATCAAGTCCGAACAAAGAGAAACAACAAATATTTTGCTTCATTAAATCAATGTAGTATTATATGAAAGAAAGAACAAAAATAATGAGGGAACTAAAAAAAAAAAACAGGAAAATAAGGTCTCACAAACCTACGAGAACGAGTCTTTCACACCCTTTTTCTTATTTCCTCAAAGCAAATGCCTTTCTGCCTAAAAGAAATTCAAACGAAATTAATGCGCCATTAAAGATTCAAATTAAGGTCCCCTTAGAGTCTACGTAGCAAACCTAAGAAAAATTATGATGTAATCTTGCAACACTACCATGCAATACTCCATAATCTGTATATCTTCTCCATCACATATTAATATGTAAGGACGGTTGCAAGGATGCAAGTTTTGAAATACAAAAATAATCGAAGCCACACGCTCATAATCGGAGTCGTTCAATTTTCTAAAATATGTTTTGAAAATTTCCCTTAAAAAATGAACTCATTAGAATATCAATAAGGGCTTGATCGATTCATTCAGTTTTTATCATATTAAATTTAGGGACAAATAATGATCAAGCCCTTACTGAAATTCGAATGAGTTGGTATTTTAGGCGAACTTTTACAAACATAATTTAAACAAATTGAACGGCTCCGATTATTTGCATGGTACCCCAAAAAAGAGTCTCACACAAGATAGTTTATATTATCGTGTCAAAATTTATGTCCCTAAAACCACCCAAAAGAACATATATAAACCCTGCGCCAATGTGAAATAAAAAGATGCTAATGATAGGAAAGCTACTACACACAGACAATTTGTGCACAGATTTCGTTGTGGGGCCCACCACGAGTCCCATACAAATCATCCGAGCCGTTCATTAAATGTAAAACATTTTTTCATGGGTCCCCGTAAAAAATAAGTTCAATCCAATACCTATAGGTGTTTCATCCAACCAGCTAATTTTTCATTCAGATTTTCGGATAATGAAAAGTTATATATCGGATTGATCTTATTTTTTACACCCTTGAAAAAATATTTTACATTTAATGAACGACTTGAATGATTTGTATGGGACCTGTGGTGGACCCCACAACGAAATCTGTGCATAGATTGTATATGTGTAGACTTTCAGTAATGATAGTCCCGATGCTCTTCCAACACATTTTGATATGCATTTCACAAGAAAGTATATATGGGACTCGTCAAGTTTTGATCTTGTCTAGTCCCATCAAGTTTTTAAGTTCTTTGGACTCAATTCAAACACAAAAAATATTGGAATAGTTCATTTTGTAAAAAAATTATCCAATTTTGAGTCATATTTGTGCAAGAAAAAGTACTATTGAAGTTTTCAAACTATTTTCCTTTTTATTTCCACGCGCACACTTGACTCGTTCATGTATCAAACGAAATCCAATCAGATTGATTTTTGGGATAAATATTCATCTTCACGAGTTCTTTAAAATGAACAATTTCAATTTTCTGAGTACGAATTAACTTGGGGAGACTGAGCCGTATCAAAACTGAACCAGAACTCGCTCGCAATGTAATTAAGTAATAAAGTCTCACACCAATATGAAAGAAAAGGTATGACAGTGCATCAGAGGATCTAGTGCTCCAAAACACCGAATAATCACTCGTGACCATAAGCTTTACGTCACAGCACACGAACGAAAGACCGGACACGAATAAAGACCGAGAAGTAGGAAACTCAAGAGAAGGTGCGATTTATTCGACCTTCCCGCTCCCCCCCGTAAAGTCAGTAAGCATAGTCTTTGTCTTCATTCTCTCTCCTCCTCCTACTCTCTCTCTCTCTCTCTCTCCCCCCCTCTCTCTCTCATCAACTACTCTAATAACTCTATACATAAACAAACACTTGTCCTCCTCTCCTCCATCCAATTCCACCCACCCGCCGCCCCTACAGACTGTTATTCCGTAGTATATTGAAGTTCTTGCTCTTCTCTCGAAAACACTCTCTGCAGAGAAGATCATGGCCATGGAAACCAGCCGTCCGATCGTTTTCATCCTGCTGCTGGCGGTACTGCTTTTCTCTCCGGCGGTAACGGCGCAGCCCTCCCCTCCGGGGCAGTACCCCTACGCCAACTTCACCCCTTCCATGGCCATCATAATCGTGGTCCTCATCGCCGCCCTCTTCCTGATGGGCTTCTTCTCCATCTACCTCCGCCACTGCACCACCGCCGGGGCCGCAGGCAGCGTCCGCCCGCTTGGCGCCATCGGCTCCCTGAGGCGCCGGGCGGCCTCGCGCGGCCTCGACCCCGAGGTGATCGACACCTTCCCGACCTTCGAGTACGCCGCGGTCAAGGGCAAGAAGTTCGGGAAGGGCGCGCTCGAGTGCGCCGTGTGCCTGAACGAGTTCGAGGACGAGGACACCTTGCGGCTCATCCCCAAGTGCGACCACGTGTTCCACCCCGAGTGCATCGACATGTGGCTCGAGTCGCACGTGACTTGCCCGGTTTGCCGGGCCAACCTCGTCCCGCAACCGGGCGAGACCCTTCAAGTACCCGAATTTGTCGCCGCGGAAAATTCCGATGACCCGGGAGAAACTTCAAGCCCCCGGAACGACGATGTATCGATACAGGTCGGCGAAGAACGGGAAGAACAACATGGTGTCAACGTTCCTGCTCAAGCGATAAACAGGAGCAAAAGCGTGAACCAGAACCGGCCGCCGAGAACCCGATCGTTCCGTCCGAGGATGTTCGGGAAGTTTCCCCGGTCGCATTCGACCGGGCACTCGCTGGTTACCCCGGGGGAGAACACGGACCGGTTCACGCTCCGATTGCCGGAGGATGTGAGGAAGCAGATGATGAGCCGGGCCTTGAACCGGACGGCGAGCTGTCTGGTTGTTTTGCCGAACGACAGTGGCTCGCAGAGGGGGTATCGGCGGGGCTTCGGAGAGGGAAGCAGCAGGGGACAGAGGTCGTTCGTGCGGCTGGACCAGGGGTTGAAGTCGGACCGGTGGGTGTTTTCGATGGCGCCACCGTTCTTCTCCCGGTCGTCGTCGTCTGTCCGGTCTCCGAAGGTCATGGGCGATGGGTCGACGTCGTTTAGAGGGAAGGTCACTGGCGACGGATCGACGTCGTTTAGAGGGGTGAAGAGCACGGTGAAGTTGCCGTCGTTCAGGTGTCTGGAGCCGAGGGGGGAGGGAGATGAGCCCGCCGGTCTAACGGCTGCCGATTCGGCTCGTTTACCGGTTTAATTGTCAAAGTTTGTCTGCCAATGTGATGATAGTAGTATTGTATTGCCCAGCTTTGACCAGGTCTAATGGCTGTCGATTGGAGAATACTGGAGTGGACAAGTCCAAACTGCCCAGCTTTGACCAGGGCTTCTCACATTCCTACTCACTCTGTCTCTAAATAAATGTTCGGCGCAAAAATCAAGACCTTTAAAAATATGTATATTTTTCATTAAAAGATTTAAATTTTTTTCACAATTTAAAAGAACTCATTGATATAATTCTTTTTATGAAAAATGCATCTTTTAAATGTCTAAATTTACGCGCCGTACATTTATTTAAAGACGGAGTGAGAATAATATTTTAGCACGAATTTATTGGTTTAAAGAAGTAGAGATGATCGAATTGGTTTTTTTGTTCAGTTGGAGCCTTGGAGGCAGGTTGGAGAGGTGGGGTTCTACAGAGGTTCTGTTCATATCTGTTTGTAGATTCTTGTAACCTAATGTCCTATTGTTCTATCCGAAGTGTTTTCGACTTGGGATGGCTTTTCTAAGTTGAGCTCGAATAATATTCTTGATGGAAACTGTAAAAGAAAGTTGAGCTTGAATAATAAGTAGTACTTTAGAAAAGCAATTCTTTACAAAAGCTATTATTTAATTTTAAACCCAAGATGTTGGCCTAGT
Source organism: Rhododendron simsii (assembly GCA_014282245.1). Taxonomy (NCBI): domain Eukaryota; kingdom Viridiplantae; phylum Streptophyta; class Magnoliopsida; order Ericales; family Ericaceae; genus Rhododendron; species Rhododendron simsii. The sequence continues at coordinate 26,428,481 of CM024959.1, forward strand.
AGGCAAGCTTACAATTTACGATTTTGGTTGCTCCCTCTAAAGATTTGAGCCTGTGTTTGGATGACTTACATCTTAGAGATGAATGAGAATGTGATTTTATAATTTTAAAATTCTTATGTTTGGGAATAGCTTGAATGGGAATCTGGTTGATTACTGACCTCCCAATCCAACAACCATCATTTTTTTGAATAAAGGAGGAATCTAACCACCCATTACCCTTGGAATCTTAGATTACGAGGTAATCTAATTATGGGAGAAAAGGAGAATGTTAAAACTTTCTTCTTGTACCCTTCTCATCCCCACATTGTTTTGATCTAACTTGATTATATATGGGATTGTTTTTTTGTTTATACTCCAATATTATTTGCTTTAGTTAGATTTTCGATAATATGTTATTGAATTATTTTTTATTCATATCGTTAAGAGGAAATACAAAATTACAAAAACAAGAACCAACTTGAAAAAAAATAAGAAATACAAAACTAATTAATTCAAAAATATATGTCCGTTTTATATTACTTTTGTCTTTAGAAAATAACTTTTTCAACTTTTGGTCAAAGTGCAACCTCTTGTCACGTCTAAAAGCTTTCCGGTTTCTCGTCAGTATATCACTCAACGGCCGGAACTCCTCCTCCGTCGTCATGATTCATGACATATCCAAACGGTTATGCCAAGAGGATCTTCACTGAGAGCTGACTTGACCATGTGCTCCATAATTATCTTATATGATGCGTCACTTCTAACATCACCCGAGGTAGCGTATCCCACACTCGCTTACTTGGGAACCAAGAAAGTCGTAGCCTATAAAAGGGAAGAGATACCAACCTAAAGAGGTATGCCGTGCTTCTCTACCCTAACTCACCCTCCTTCACCTAAGTACTGACTTGACCATCAAAGGGTTACTAGGCGATCCTAGCCCTGGTAACTTGTTCTAGGTACTGCGGAGGGGAGCGGAACTACCACAGACGGAATCAAAACTTATCGGCGGTACAGATCCCTATAAACCGAACCCCCACATTAATGTTTCATTGTGGACGTTTTCCTCATATATTTTGGTTCGGGCATCGAATACCACAAGTTTTCATTAAAATTCTATATTTCATCAATTTGTAGTAGTACACGGTGAAATTTTAATCTAATTTTGTTATACTCGGGATGTGTTTGGACTAAATTTTTTGGTATTATTGTTACCGTCTTGTTGATCACTTTTTTCCTGAAATATTGTGATATTCATGTCAATTTTTTTGGATGTAATATTTTATCTTAGTGTACATAAGGTAAAAAATTAAAAAGATGACCAAAAGCTTTTTGTGATTAATCCAATAGATGATATATGGACGTTCCACAAAGACGTTTGATACGCATGGGTAGGTAATGAGTTTTCACTCTTTCTCCGCATTAAAACATATTGGGGAAATTTCACTAACCTCTCCTGAGGTTTCTGACACAAACAGATACCTCTCCTGAGATTTCTAAAATAACACTAACCTCCCTTCCTTTTCTTACACAGCAAAAAGGGACCCCTCGCCTTTACTTTTCAAAGGATGGTGTTAACATTGGTGAGAGAAGTACAAAAATACCCTCATGACAAAGGAAACAAATTGCATAGAATTATTTGGAATGAATCACTCTTCGTCACTTCCATTTTTTGGAATGAATCAACTTAAAAACAACTAGGTGTAATCTTATTAATTTTTTTTGATTTTTGTTTGTCAATGAAATTTAAAAAAATAGAGTTGAGTGAAATCAAACTTATATCAAAGCCATAATTAACTTGTTTGGGCTTTATGGAATTACTTTTTGACGATTATAATAGGAAAATTCCCCATCGTGTTGAAACCAAAAAAAAAAAATGGAAAGAGGGTTTATACTCATGAATTTATTTTTATTTGCGAAATGGCATGAAGGGGGTCCAACTTTTATGATTTATTTTAAACTTGTTGTCGCTCTTATGCAGCCTCCACCATCTCAGACCACCATTGTTTTTTTTATGTCTTCAAATCTGCCACAACTATCCTATTCACTTAGGTGTGGTTTGGCTTAATAATCATTTTTTATTTGTCCTAAAATAATTGCCTTTGTTAGTTTAATTTGCATAATTTTTTTTTAGATTATTGGTTCATTTCAACATTCTCTAGTGTTTCTTGAATTTTTGAAGGACCACCAAATTTCAAGCATGATCCTAGAATATAAAAGAGAATGTACAAGTTGTGATATAGTTTGAACATTTTGTGAACTTTAATAAGATGGAATACTTGGGTGTATCAATGGGGGGACACAAAAAATGCAGATGTTGTTAGAGCAAGGACCTTAAGGAAAAGGAAGATGTTTGCCATACCTTTTTCAACCTAACATTATACCATTGCAAAATGCCAAGACAATTGTCCATGTGCATTGTTTCATTGCATAATATTGCTAAACTCTCAGTACCCAAATGTTAGAAGGTAAGCTTGATTGAGTGTAATTGATTCTGTAGGCCAAGGTATGTTAAATGGTGAGGGAACAACGAGTTGATTAAGCAATAATTTAAAAAAAAAGATTATTAAGCCAAACCACGTCTAAGTGAATGGGATAGTTGTGGCGGATTTTTAAGACACAAAAAAAACAATGGTGGTATGAGATGGTGGTGGTAGCATAAGAGCGACAACAAGTTCAAAACAAAACATAAAAGATGGACCCATTTCATGCCATTTCGCAAACAAAAATAAATCCGCGAGTATAAACTCTTTTTCCATTTTTTTTTTGTTTCAATATGAAATTGGGGAATTTATTTATTGTAGTCGTCAAGAAGCAATTCTTTAAAGCCCAAACAAGTCAATTATTTCGGCTTTGACATAAATTTGGTTCAAACAACTCTATTTTTTTAAATTTTATTGACAAAAGAAAAATATAAAAAATGGCAAAAAAATAAATATTACGCCTAGTTGTTTTTAACTTGATTCATTTCAAAAAATGAAAGTGAGGTGTGATTCATTCCAAATAACTCTATACAATTTATTTCCTTTGCCACTGTTAACGCCATTCTCTAAAAAGTAACGACAGGGGGGTCCCTTTTTGCTGTGTCAAAAAAGGAATGGAGGTTAGTGTTATTTCAAAAATCTCAGGGGAGGTATCTGTTTGTGTTAGAAACCCCAGGGGAGGTTAGCGAAATTTTCCCAATAACATAGATTCCAAAAATCTAGTTCAAAAGAGCAGCTCTGGAAAATTTGGTTAAAACTTCTTTCCATTCCCATGCTTTCAATGATTAAACAAACGCTAGAATAGGATTTTGTTTTTTTTCGTATTTAACATTCTTGTGTTAAAACAAAACACTTGAATGTTGTCATCCAAACTGAGCCTTAGATTCGAAACTTTTCAATGTTATCGATTCTTTCAAGGCCAATCCATAGATAGTTTTTGCTTTTATTTTAATTTGAACTCCAGCATGTGGGCAGTGGGATTGGTCAAGGCAACGACCCGCTCTTGCTTGTACAATATTATCCGCTATTAAGGGTCATCATCGGGCCGGGCCGGGCCGCCAAGTCGCGGCCCAAGCCCGCCCACGGGCCGGGCCGACTGGGCTTTTTCTTTTTGCCGGGCCGGGCCACCTACCATAAATTGAAGCCCAAGCCCGGCCCACGGGCTAGCCCAATTGGCGGGCCGGCGGGCCAAACATCAGGCAGGCTTAAATTTCCTTGGGCAAAACTAAACCAAGGGAAAAAAGAAAGGATTTTTTGGAATTTTGGGCTAATGGGCGGGCCCGTTGGCGGGCTTTTGGACGGGTATGCCGGGCGGGCCTACGGGCGGGCAGAGTAAAAATTCATAGGCCCGAGCCCGCCCATTACAAACTACGGGCCGGGCTAGCCCGCCCGTTTCTCGGGCTCGGGCCGGGTAAAAGCCCGATGGGCCGGGCGGGCTAAGGGCGGGCCGTGGGCCATCGGGCTAAATGATGAGGCTTATCCGCTATAGCCTTCCAAGCTCTATAGACTTTCCACTAGGTCACTCATCTCAAGACTATGCCAGGGCGAGCACGCTAAACTGTAAAGTTTCAATGAGTTTTGACGCCCTCATGACCTTAAAAAGCCTTGTACAAGATATGAACATGATCTATTATATATAGCATTAAACTTTGCATTCATTCACTAAGCGATATGGTACTCGTGACTAGGGTCACCATGGCTTTACCTAGGTTTTTTTCTCTCCCATCAAGCACTAGAATCTCCACAGCCTTAACTCGGGTCTTCACAGTCACCCAGCATTAACCGATTGAGATGCATATAAGTTCGTCTGGACACCTGATTTATAAAAAAAAAAAAAAAAAGAGGCGATTCTCTAATATTTTTTTCCCTTTGGGTCAATGGTCTTAATTTGTAAGTTAAATCGGTAGCGTGTGTTCATTGTTTGAATCGCTTTTTGAGGGTTGGGTTAAACTCCAAAACATATTACAGATACAATATATCTCTTTCATATTAGTAGGAGTAATTTGTAGACATCATCTACCATCCCACAGGAAGAGTAAGGAATGAAGTTAACGATTAGTCTATCCTTTGAGTAATGCGGAAATCCTTTGAATCGAACCCGACGTCCCACACTCATTTTTAATTCTTGTGACCTATAATATTTAACTGAGTCCAGTTCCGTAAGGGATCCCGCACGGGCTTACCGTGCGAGACTCCCATTTTCCGATCGAATTGCGACGATTCGAGCAGCTCAAAGTGATCAGAACGTGATTTTAAGGGTACCCGCGAGAAATCAGCAAAAAAATTGATCGGAAAGGGCTTGATCCGAATAGTTTTCTATTGAACGGTTCAGTAAAAAACTGCTTAGATCAAGCCCTTTCTAATCCTAAAGGAATTTTAGGAATACCAAGGCTAATTGACCCAATTGGTGCCATCCTTATCCACACCCAATTTATAAGGATCCTAAATCCAATGGGATTCCACCTCTTTTGCCTATATAAATTAAAACGTCATATGACTCTTCCACCCAGACTGCTTGAGCTTTTTCTACTATTTTCTACACCACAAATTGATTAATTGACTTAAGCATCGAAAGGGTATTGGTTGATACCGCACCAATGTCCAAATTTCTTCTGCAGACCATCAATCGAACACGTCGAAAACCAATTCATCACAAATAGAGAAAAAAGGAGTATTATGCATCACTAGGGCAACTATCTTGAAAGGAGTACAAAATCAATCTATACTATATACAAAAAATAATTAGGCTCAAAAGTCTCCAAACTTCCATTCCTAAATTCTTACAAGTTCTATTTTTATTATTTTTAAAATTGAGAGAGTGGGGGAAAGAGAGCATGGAGAGGAAAAAATTATTGGGTGTTCTTGAGTTAGCTCCAGGAATTATTAGATGGTTTTATCCTATTTATTTTTCACAATTGTGAATTAATTTAATTCACATTTTAAAATTTTAGTTCATGAAAGAAGACGGAAACAACGCTTTTGTTTCAAATTGAATGATTTGACAAAGCTATTCTAAAAAACATAACTAGCAGTGGTGGCGCCACAGCTTGAGCCCAGTGGTCACATGACCACCCCAAACAAATTTTTTTTGCTATAATATGTATAGAATTTTTACAATAATCCATGTTTAGAAGTAGTTTGAACACTCAATTCATACATTAATGAACACCCAGTTCATACATCAATGACCACTGATTAGTGGTAAAATTATGGCTCTTTATGCTCTTTATTTGAGGCGGTTTTTAATTTTGTAATCATATTTCTTAATATATAAATAGTCTAAAAAATTTAAATTCTTCAATTTTTAATCTGTTTGCAAAAATCTTATTTTTCTAATCATTTTATTCTAAATGGTTATAATTAATTTTTGACTTTATGGCTATCATATGAGAGCCCTGAGAGAGCCGTAGAACCAAATGAAGAGTAGACACTGAAAGCTGTAGAGACAAATATTAATTATGACCCTTTGAGATAAAATGATCATAAAAATAAGATATTCGCACAGGTTCAAATGGATTGAAAATTAGAGCACTTAATTTTGTAACTATATTTTTTAATGTTCTCTTTTATTTTTTTTATTTCAGTCCATATTGCCTTAAAAATAATCTCCTGATTTTTTATAAAATATTTAAGAGAAAATGTCGAATTGCTCACCGGCGCCTAAGTGGGCTTGGTGCCTGGGCAGTGGGTCGCCGCCCGTCTAGCGATGATCGCCATCTAGAATACTGAGTAGCACATTATGTACAAGTTTTTTTTGAACACCCTCTTGAAAAATTCCGGAGCCGCCGTTGATAACTAGAATATATTATTGCACCCATTCGTTGCAAGGAAAAGGAAAAAATCACTCTGAATCTTTTTTTATTGTCCCGTTCATTGAATAGGTAGAACGCAAAAAGATTAGTATTTTCTTCTTTTCTCTGCAGTCAATTGTTTTTTATTAACTAAACTATATTGTATTAAACACAAATATCCGATCGGCAAAACGCCGAATTGAAATTGTCCTTCCAAACCAATGTTGTTGACCCAGCTCTTCTGCATTCTCATTCGGCATTTTGAAATTTAATTAAAAAATGCTAAAATGCTCTTTTCTAAACAACGATTGATTAGTATCCCATTCTTAATTTCTTTTAATAAATTTTGTGAATACCGGCCAGATAGATTCGAACCTAGATCTGGTTGACTCAATCTTTTCCAAAAATCCATAGCCAAATAATAAAAAGGTCAGAATGCGATTATTTTATTTGTGTACTGTATTTTCTTTCGTTTTTTTAGCTGAATAAAATTACTGATACGGTCTATCTCAGCTATTAGTCTCTTTTGCCCTTGTATTGAATTATTATGCAAGGCCCGACTTGTGCTTGGGCGTTTGGCTTTAATGCCTCATGCTAGCACAACCTATGAAAAATGATTGAATAAATGACCGAAATGCCCTTGAAACGGCGATTGCATGCCACCCAAACAAGAACTAATCAAAGCCAATAACGTACTGTGCCAAAAAGCTTAGCAAAACCACCACCAACACAGTTCCTTCATTGAAGAAGCAATTTCAGATAGAGCATGCACCATTTATTTTTATTTCCATCACCAATTGATCGAGAGCACAGTTATTCGGAATCGAATTAGCTCTGAAGCTATATACGGACGGATCCTACACGAGCGATCGTAGGCCTCACATACAGGGCGCAAGGATAGTGATGGATGCCTGCCTACAAAATGAAAACAAAAAGGAAATGAAATTGGCCCAGCTGATTATGACCTCAGCCCAAGGTACAAGGACCATCTTTTTATGTTTTTTTTGGGTTGCGGCGCTGTAAAATGTTCCCTAGTGAATTTGTCGAAGAATAAGCCAGCTGCTGGTTCACATGATTTCTGGAAAATGGGACTTGAACGGCAGCTTCAAAATGCCCCTATCATGCCTTGGGACTTACTCTTTGGTTAAATCTCAAGGAACTTGAGGGACCTAACGAGGGGTGATTCTTAACGAGAGGAATTAACGACTGCACCACGTCGGTCATTAGAGGCCGGTAGTCTGCTTCCGGTTGCACACACATTGCGGCAATTGCTGCTACCTGTAAAGAAAACAGCATAACCGGAACAGGTAAAACTAAACGACGTTAGTTCCAAAATATTTATGGCTTTGCTGATGTCGATGGCGGTGATGATAGATTGCAAAACTGACCTGGATTAGATCCTTTTTCGAGTACTGGCATTGCAGATATGGATCAACCATTTCCTCTATTTTCTCTCTGTTAGTTAACCTTGGAAGAGCCTGATCGATATTCATGAAGACGTCGCAAAAGAAACAGTAGTTCAGAGGTTTATCACTAATTTGCTAGCTTAATTTTACCTGGTTTGATGGCAAGAACTACACCGTGCCATAAGTTTTGAACAAAATGAACGAACCAAGGAAAACGAGATAACAAGAAACAAAAGTATTGATGTGTTCTTCAAGCATTGTTCGTATGCAAGCCTATATTTTCGTAGAAAATGATACTGGCACTCCAATTTTTTTACCACATTCGAATCCAACTTTTATGATCTTGTTAAGTTACAAAAATGCGCTTTACAGCTTATGTTGGAAAAGGTTTTCTTAGTTTTGTTTGTCTTAAACAGGCAATCAATGTGTCGAGTAAAGATCAATTTGAGGGGAAAAAAATAGTTTGTTTAACTTAATAGAGTAAGGGTGAGTAATTCTAAACTTTAAAAAAAAAAATTTTAAGTTGGTTTTGTCCTTATTTGAATTTTTTTCGCATTTGTTAGTTTCGCGCCAAATTTTTGTGGATTATTGATTCGTCTCGACGATAGCAAACGGAAAAGTAAAAAAAATTTACTTTTACCCAAGTATTTTAGGAAATAACCACTTTTTAGCATAATAAGTCAACTTATTTCACTTATTTGAATGATGATATTTTACTAACCCAAGAGACAAGGACATGTTCTCCCGGTGGCCGCTTGGTATCGACGGGTACTCGGCCCGTTAGGAGTTCCAGAAGTACCACACCGTAGCTGTATACATCTGATTTCGTGGTAAGTTTACCTGTTGATGCATACCTACATTTGACAAAAATAAGCCAAGTAATTATTATCTTCTGCATGATATCAGAGACAAGAATTATCTCTTTTCATTGTTTTCAAGAGTTTGAGTTCATTAGATTGGTTGTTTGGAAACTGGATGCCATAAAGATGAAGGAATTACGGAATGGGAGATGCTGCCAAGCAGCACCCTACCATTAAGATGAAGTGATATCGGCAATCGACGGCTCGGATCTTAATCGAGCAATAGACAGTTCAAATTTGTATGAGCTCATATTCGATCCGAGCCGTCTGTGTCGAGATGAACGGCCGCTCAGCAGGGAGCTGCTTGGCAGCATCTCTTAGTACAGGAATTACTACGCAGATTGTCTTGTAAGGTAACTGAGGGTTGAAAAAGAATGGATGCTTCCAAACAAATCCCTGCGCAGTGGGGGACCTGAGCTAGCCTTGTGTCCATGATTTGAGTATTGATAGGTGATTGCAATGAAAAAGAGAGAAGCCTGACAGTTGATGTGCACTTACTCGGGGGCTAAGTAACCGGTGGTCCCCAGCACGCGCGTTGAGATCTGACCGTTGATCTTATCCGATCCTGTCTTGGCCAATCCAAAATCGGAAACCTTGGCTCTGAAATTCTCATCCAAGAGGATGTTACTGGACTTGAAATCGCGGTGGATGACAGAGGGCAATGAGTGCTCGTGAAGGAATTCGAGAGCTTTGGCACAGTCAAGGGCCACACGCAGGCGGACCCCCCAGTTCAGCGGACGAGGGTGGTGGTGGAGGTGGCGGTGGAGGGTGGCGTTGGGCATGAATTCCATTATTAGCAGGCGGTGGTGCTGGTCTGCACAATAGCCTAGCAGTTGCACCAAGTAAGGACAGTACAAGCGGCTCAATAAATCAACCTGCCAAAAAAGGAAAAAGACATTTTTCGTCAATGAAATGCTCCTCTTTCCTTTCGAAGTCATTCTCGAGGAAAAATAGTTAACTAAGTACAATTCAAAACATCCATTCTTTCTGCAAAAAAAAGGCCATTTCCAAAATATATGTACTGAATATATAGGTTTCCAAAACAATTAAGTGATAGTTGTTCATCGACAACCTGCATGTGCTTCCACGACATCTAACCGGTGATCAATTTATTGTTGGATGTAACCATTTGAATGTTATTTACCGTTCACGTGTAGACTTTACCAGTTATATTAGATGTACACGGTACATTGTAATCTATTTTATTAATGAAGTTCTTACTCTTCCTAAAAAACAAGGAAAATGATTTTCGCACTCCTTTTTTTACAATCTCCGCTCTCTTTTTTTTTTTCTTTCATCCACTTGAATTTACTATCTTGTTCTTTTTCAAAACACTTTTTCACACCTCCCAAAACAATATTGTAAATTCATGTGGATAAAAAAAAAAAGGGTTATGGATCGTAAAATTGAGAGTATCAAAATCATTTTAAAAAAAAAACAACTACAAAAAGGTAGGGATTTGGACTTGCACACCCTATGCAAGGCTGAATTATATATTTATCAATACAGGTGGATGATAATAATGATCAATGCAGATCCGGGTAACGTGGGGAGAGAGCAGTCAACATTCCCTTCATATTTTTAATGGTAATTGTTTTTTCATTCCTAGGTGGGGGTGAGAAGATCATAGGCACAAGACTTGCAGAAATTGTGGGGCACTCTGTGAATATGAAACAGAGCAAGAGATAAGTCAACCCCGTAGCCATTTGCAGAGTAGATTCGACCAAAGCAAAAGGTTCGACATGTGGGGAAATTGAAATTAATTCGAAACAGAGAAAGCCATGCCAGAGGTAATTATTAGGAGCATAATAATGAAATTTTCTTTCTGACTCTTGTGGTAGGCAGGGATGGGTATATTCCGAACACCAACTATAATTGTGTTCTGTTTTGGTTCCTACGGCTAGAGGTGTGCATAACCCGAAGGGGTTGGGTCGAGTGGGGTGGCCGTGAGAAAGCAAATAAGTATTTGTTTAACATGAGGTTGTGTCTTCCAATCATGAGACAAAAAATTCCAAATTTTGGGGCTGCTGCAGTGTTTACTTGGTCGTTCACTTCAACACCTTGAAATTGGTGAAGCTGCATGCAAATTGGTCCGAACGATTATAAAAAAAGTATGTGTGTACTGGAAAACAGGGAAAGAGAATGAAAGAAACAGAGTACTCCTACTTCGTATATTGGGAAGGAAATTTTTGTCTCGTGCTTACTTGATGGAGCTGTTGACGTTTTCGTTAAAAGATTTCTCACTTTTTCTCTGATTGTCTGTCAACATTTTCGTTAACACAACCATTGTTTGGGTTATAACCAGTAAAGCGAACAACGAAGAAACAAGTATTAACCCATCCATGCCCAGTGATACGGGCGAACTTGCGCCTGCAACGTGGCAGGGTTCAATTCCCCCTAGAAGCAAACTATGATTTAAGTCGAGGGCCATGGCGGTGGGTTGTTGTGCTAGTCTCTTCGGAGGATTAGTTGTGGCCCGCGTAAGCTGGCCCGGACATCTCGGTTATCAGAAAAAAGAAAAAAGAAACAAGTAATAAGGACATTAAACAGAGAGAAACGAAACAAAGTGGAGTGAATAAAGTTGTTAGCTAACCTCTACCCGGAATGCTCGTTCCCCTTGCTTTCCTTCCCTGTGCAATTTCTTGACTGCTGCAACAGTACCGTCTATTAAAACCCCTCTGTAAATTACTCCAAAATCTCCATTTCCTATCACATTTGCTTCGCTGAAATTATCAGTGGCCAACTCAAGCTCCTTGTATGTGAATACTTGGACTCCCCTGAACTTAGCCGGCGGATTTCGGCCCGGTCCGTAAAAACACCCTCCCTTCACTTCTGCCACATTTTCAAGTACACCCAGATCACAAATTTCCAATATATGTACACAGAAGCACAAGAAAAATCTGGGAGCCAGTTCTTGTAATAAAAAATAAAAAAAAGTTAAACAGTTCTGAGCCTAAAATGGTTGCAATTGCTCCTAGTCATGAGCAACTCTTGATTTTGTATTCTCATCATCTTGAATTTGCTAAAAGCGATTACAATTCGCGATGAGGGATACTCAATTCATCTCAATTCTGTTGTTCTTTTCGGACAGTTGTGCCATTTAATCACATCAACAAATAATGTATACTTCTTGGGAGAAAAGTTTGACAATTTAACCTCTAGTTAGTTCTTGTTGACAAAGTTTCTATAGTTGTTGAAAGCTTATTTGGGAATAATACTTTTAAGAGAAGCCGTCTTGGTGTGCTCAAAGCGTGTTTCTTCGTGGCAACCCTAGTTGACCATATTTTATGAAACTGCTGAATAGTGAAATGGACAATTTGGAACTTGGAAGGGAAGGGTTAAAAATTGATTATCAAAGAAGAACTGAAAATTTGAAACTAGTTTAGTACCTGGGCTTGCATTGATGTTGACGGTGCTATGAGCATGAGCATTGAACAAGCAATTGCTGTTGGTGAGGCAATTGTTGCTGCCACTGCTGCTACTGCTCGTGTTCTTAGCCGATTTCAGACGTCGGAGCATCACGATAACGAGCAGTATTGCTAGGAGTAAGAGAACAATGATAATGGGGATTACAATTGTGAGAATGGTAGTGGTAGGGAGAATGTCATGGTGGTGATTGTGGGTGGTTACTTGTGGAGGTGAATGGTGGGGGTTAATGGTATCATTTCCTGCAGTGATGTTAGTTTCCATGATGAACACAAAAAGCAATGAACAGGGAAAGAAAATCAGTTGAGAGAGAGAGTCAGAGAGAGAGAGAGAGAGAGAGTCAGAGAGAGATGTTAATGTGGGAAGATTGATTGAGATGCAATGTGGATAGGTGGAGGTTGTGAATTTCCCTTCCTAGGAGGTCATTTTTGCCTTTATGGCCACAGGATTGGATCTCTCTCTTGTTCACCAACCAGAGTTGTCCGGATCAGTGTACGCACACCTTGACTAATCCCCTGTCTAGTCCGGTCAAAAGAAATCAATCCACAATGAGACTATGAATTATACAGCCGGACTCCAATAACCAAACCCTAATCAATTGTGTGGAAAATAATCCCACTAAGCAACTGAGTGCCATCTCCTCTTTCTCTCTCTTTCTCTCTCTCGGCTCACTTGTACTAACATTCTGTCCCTTAGTTTGGATTACATGAAGTATTGTCCTTGTCTTTCCAAAAAAAACTGGAAGCTTTTGCACCATTTCTTATCAAGTTTAAATTTTATTCACCTTAGGTGGAAATTTTAAGTTTTCCACCACCACCAATTGTGGATATTACCGTGCGTATATTGCAGTAATCTGAACCGTTCATCTTATAGGGCTCACAGAATGATATATCTGCAAAAAAAATCTATTTTATCGGACATGGATAGGTATATAGAAAATAAAAGTTTGGTTTATAAAATCGACGGTAGATAAGTTTAAAGTTAAACTATCTATGACCATCTATTTTATAAATTAAAACTTAATTTTTAATACACCTATCAATATCCAATAAACATGATTTTTTGTGTGAATATATACTTTGTGAGCCTCACAGAATGAATGATTCAAATTACTTGGAAAAAAAATGCATGGTGGAGCCGCAAGGGGTAGTGGAATAGAGTTTTCACCAAAAGTAAAAACAAAAAAGTACTATTTAAACTCTTTCTTATCTGTACATCCAATTTAATGATGCCTTGAGCATTCATTCTTCAACCTGTGTGAGACACTGTACCATGTCAATTTGGAGTCATGAAATTGATTTACTAGAAACTGAAAAAAGTGAAATTTGTGCCGCCTCAATTGGTAACCACCTATTTTTGAATCGATTCAATCCATTTAACATGGAAAGCCCGAAAGCAATTACGTACAAATTTTTTCACGAAATACAGGAGTGAACCAAAACTACTTAAACCTATACGTGACCACCTGCATCAAACGCAACTCCATGGCACCTACTATTGAAGCAAGCCTGCGATAACATCGGGACACAAGAACCAGTCTCAGCAAAGGTAGTAGAGTATCCAACATAGACACCGAGCTCAAATACACAATCAGCACAAGACGAAATCTAAGCAGGTATGTTGTCCAGAAGAAGCTCAATGCCTGCACACCCATATAAAAAGGCACGCCGACGCCAATGAACAACCACCAACGAGCAAACCCCACTAACACGAGTAGGACCACACCAGTGCGAGCCTTACTGACACTTCAGGCTCTGGCACACGACCGCCGGCAAAATGACAAAACCAGCGAGAATTGGTAACCTATTTGAGTCAACAAGAAAACTGCGGGAACAATATTTGATGTACAAAATGTACACCAATCAGAGTCATTTAATTTGTTTAAAATACATTTTAAGAGTTTTTGTGAAAAGTCAAGTCTTCTGTATATCGGTAAGGGCTTAATCAATTTTCGTTCCTCAATTTGCACGTAAAAAAATTAAATTAATTGATCAATCATCTATCAATATTTGAATGAGTTAATTACTTATATTAACTCTTAAAATAATATTTTAAATAAATTGAACGCCTCCAGTTGTTAGTACGGTACCTGAGTTCACACAATTTGGTGTACTTGCGCTCGTCGATTTTGAGTTTTTTTTTTTTTTTGCCATATTTTATAGTCAACGGGGGTTAGCGGAGTAGTTAGATTAGCACTAAGAGAATGCAGTAGCTTTTCATAGCTCTGGGTCCCAACCGCCCCAAAGGGGCCTCGAACCTCTGCCTCCTGGATGGAGGAGAGGGTAGGTTGCCAACTACAAATCTAGTACTCCCTCCGTCCCAAATTCTTTATCCGGCCTACAAAACGGAGCGTTAAAAATAATACAATTTTTTCAAGAAAAAATTCAAACTTTTTTCACAAATTAAAAATATTCACTGATATCTAATAAGTTGTTGAAAAACTTTTTAACACTCCGTTTTGCAGACCGGACAAAGAATTTGAGACGAAAGGAGTACTTCAAAATTCAATCAACTCGTCCATGAGTACCGATAAGGATGCACCAATGGTGTGTGGCACAATTTTGGATCTCATAAAAATGAATTGAACCGCCCACTAATTTTCAATATTTTTCTGAATAGTCCCGAAAAAAATCAGCTTGATCTCATAACTACGAATGTTTCTAATATACTAATTTTCCAATTAGAATAGAGGATCCTAGATTCTAATGAATGGTCGGTACATTGCATCAAGTGCTTGCATTTATCGGATTAAATTAATTTTTTATTGAAATACTCAAAAATATATTTTACAATAAATAAATGATTCAAATCATTTGTTCAGACGCTAAAAGTGAACTTGCACTCCGATATGTGCACCATTGATGCAGGGATGTTTAGTAGCCATGCAATCATGTTCCACTTCAATCATATTGTACTGCACATGCCCCATTGTTAATCATTGAATGTAAAAGTCAAAAGACTGCCTGAATTCCCGGAAGACTAATAATTTAAACCCTCACTTAGAGTTGTTCAGCTAAATAAGTTAAATGATTTTTTTATTTAAATTTTTTTTTTGTATTTATAAAATTTTCATCAATTTTTTTTGGATTATTGATTTTTTTGATAAGAGGAATCTAAAAATAAAAATTATGATTGAAACCTAAATTTTTTGAATGGAAACAAAAATAAGCCAATATGCAAATTTTTTCGTCTTTATTCAAAATAATTTGTGTTTCAATAATAATTTTATACTTTTTAGATTCCTCTTATTATTACGAAACAATAATCCACAAAAAATTGATGTAAAACTAATAAATGCAACAAAAAAAAAAACCCAACCCAGCTTCAAACCTCCATTTGGGGAAGAAATAATCCCAACGTAAGAACACCCACCACGCATGTGGAAAAGACTCAAACTCCTAACGTCCTGGTAAAATGCAAAAGTCTTGACAAACTAAGCTGGCACAAGTTGATTTAGAGCTGACCTCATTGGTTTCCTGTAATTCAGATCTAATTTTGCTTTGTTTTGCACACTTGCAGCATTTGCACCCAAACACCAAAAGTTAATTTTCTTTCTATATAGAGTGTGAAAAAAAAGGCTATGCTTTTTTAGGATAATTCTATATTGAGCCTCGGAGTATGGATCGGGATTATTTGATAAAGCTCTTAATGGAGATTTTTAGGTTATAAGTTGAGATAATGAAAGTACTAATCATTGGATAAAAAACTTACTATTAAAAACCATGTTGAAGGAGGTAGGGGTGGTTTTGAAAACCTCAAGTGAACAAAACTGATTTTCATTATGAAAAACCCCGAGCATTCACCACCCTGGTCCACCCAGCCACAACTAGGAAAGCCAATTTAGGGCTTCTTCAACCTTAGCAGAAATAACCCGGTCGAGGATGGCTACACGAGACTTGGTGTACTCCAAATATAGATCCGACTGTGTGAGTTTCAAATGTGGATTCCACACAAATAATGAGAGCCGTTCAATTTTTTAGAATATAAGTTTTAGAGTCCTTGTGAAGAATCATCGCAGTCGGATATCAATAAACTAGAGCTTGATCAAGTCACTCAATTTTTGATCCCTTCGAATTCAGGGACCAAAAATTGGTAAAATTATTTAAGTTATTATTGAAATTAATCTAATTGAGCCGATTTTTGTCTGAAACCCTTAAAAAAATATTTTCCACAATTCAACGGCTTCGATTTTTTTTTTTTTTTTTTTTACAACGCTGAAGTAGGTTCCACACAATCTGGTGCACAACAAATGGACCTGGTCTACCCATAGTGTTTTTCTTTTTCTTTTTCTTTTTTTTTTTCAGAAAAGCCAAGCCAAGCCAAAACACACATGTCGGATGCAACCAGGCATGCATGCATGCCATCCATGATGGAGGAAATGTGTCTCAGAACTCAATGTTGCACCTCTTCTCTATCCTCAAAGCCAAGTCAAGCCAAAACACACATGTCCGGCTTTATCTTTGCTAGCTTTTCCCAACTGACTGACTACTCTCAAGTGTTTTTTAACCTCGTACAGTCTTACTACTACCATCTTTTCCGCTTACACTTGCCACTACGAGTAGTAGAAAGAAACTAATGGTGTCAATTTTAATTCATATTTTTTAATCAGTTCAAATTTGTCTACATGTAATTCAATCCAATTTAATTCGCTCATATGTTATAATGAATTTATATGGGTTGGACCCATATAAATCTATATTTACATGAGTTTAGATGGATAAAAAATGAATTCAATAAGAGTTAGACCTAGAATTAGAGCTGGGCGTGCCTGACACGAAAAACAAAATAAATTCATATAATTGAGCTAAAAATAAACGTTTTTATGGGTAATTCTGTACATTGGACATTAGTTTGATGAACTGTCAACTAAAAAAAATAAAAAATTAGCGAAAAGTAGGACTTTTTGACATAACAACACAATCCGAAAATGACACGACCCGAATATGACACGAAGATTTGATAAGTTGAAAAATGTTATGGGATTTTATAAATAAGATTGTGATATATAACACGAAACTGACACGAAATTACCTATTACCCACCCCTACCTAGAATACCCATTCCTGCACAAAAGTTAATCGTCTCCCGGTACAAATTCAGTCTTCTTTATTCACTTCAATCAGATTCCCTTCCAAATTCTCTCTCTCTCTTTCTCTCTCTCTCACTCAGATTCCATTACAAATTCTCTCTCTCAAAGACTTTAAAAAAGAAGCTCAAAGTAGTACATATTCGGGTAAATAATTTTTTTGTCTTTTCTGTTCATGTTCCTGGCCTTTGGACCTATATTTAGCAAACCTCAATCTCTTCTGCAGAAACTCGTGTCATCCAACAAACATGTAATCTCTCATTCATCTTAACATATCAGTATCCCAATGGCATAAAACATTATATTCTTGGTAGCATATATATTGTTGGAATTTATCTTGAATATTACAAAAAATATTAGGGTAAAAGTAAAAAAAATACTTTTTCGATTCTCTCGTCGAGACGAACTGATAGGGATAAAAAGTTTGTCACAAAAAAAACAAATACAAAAAAAAAATGAATAGAAACAAAAAAAAAAAAGTCACTTGACTTTTTAATCCAAATCTAAGCGATGGCTTTGGCGACTGCAATGAAGACCGAAATTGTACAATCGGTGTGATCATCGCCTTTCAGATAATTCTCTGATGCGGCCTCTGACTCGTCGTCGAAGTTACGTTACTGTTTGGAAATGGGAAAAAAAAAACCTAAAATTTTAAAATCTTGATGGAACCCATCTCTAATCACTCGACCCAAAATGTTGTGTAGCTCCATCTTTTTCCGCCATTCCTACTTGGCAAAACTCATGGTATTCCGACGCTGCATTAGCACTGACTTTTAATTACTTCTTCCACCCTTGCCTTCCTGAAATCTCACTCATTTTAAAGTCCGCTAATTGCTTCATTTTTATTATAAAAAAAATAGTTTTAATCATAAAATTTTTCTTTTCTGAATCCCCTTGATGAGACAAATCGGGGGGGGGGGGGGGGGGGGGGGGGGAAAAAAAAAAAAAAAGAAAAAGAAAAAAGGAGAACGGGTCGGGTCGGGCGAGGATAATATTGGTCGAGAGAGAGAGAGAGTATTTGACAATATTGGTCTAATTTTATTGAGTAAAATTAGACCAATATTGTCAAATACTCTCTCTCTCTCTCTCTCTCTCTCTCTCTCTCTCTCTCTCTCTCTCTCTCTCTCTCTCTCTCTCTCCATTTGTATTAGGATACTGACCAATTGCATATATAATAGTGAACTTCTCACTGCCACCAAAGAACAGTCGAACATCCCTTTCATAATCCATGTGAGTGGCCAATCATCTCTGCCAGAGAGAGAGAGTCAGGAAGGCGGTCACAAAATTCATGTGCCAGTTATTATACGGACTTGACCCGTTATTGGGACAGCTAGGTAGGAAATCAAGTGTGGTTTGGCATGCACATGAATTGAATAAGAGTAGGGCCAGAGCCCAAACTAGTGAAAGATACATCTGCACTACTCATCTTGGAAAGTATCTTTACAGACACTACTCACGGCCTCCAAATCCTGTATATCATGTGATCTTCAACAACCCAATCAAAAGGCTTCCATATCTATCGTTTTCCAGGGGAAAAAAAATCATAAGGGTTTGGGTCACCGGTGATTCGAATGGTTTCCATATCTATAGTTTTCCATATCTATCGTTATCCTTCGAACTCCTCCAAAACTTTTATTTTACTAGCTAGCCTGTAAAATGGCCTTTCTGCGGTGATTCAAATGGTTCATCATGTACGTTGCATTGAACAGTACCAGCTATAGTAAAAAATTAATTTGATTAGAAATTGGCATATGGGCAAACAAATTGTACGAATTGAGTGGTCCTCGTGATTCTATCCAATCTTATACGATTTTTACATGATCAAGTCGACTTCCTCTTGCAGATGACGTTAAATGAAAGATTTAGGGAATAAACGGTTTGCATCACTGTTGTGGGCCCACGGAGAATCGACCAAAAAAGTTTAACATTTGGAGGGGTGGGAAAGAAAATGGTATGGAACCAACTGGGGCAAGCTCAGTTAGCCAAGATTCTTGCAGCTCACAAGGAGGTTAAGAGTTTGAGTCTTTTCATCTGCATGTGGATATTCTTTCGTTGGGTTGGGTTTATAGTACGTGGTTGAGTTGTTGGCCTTATCAATTTATTTTCAGCAACACAAACGGATTTCTTTTTTAAGATGGAATCCTACTTCCATACATTGGGTATTCGGGACAACGCTATGTTGTCTTAACTACATGCCAAAAATAGTACACCTTTGGTTTTTTCTTCTGGAAACATATAAAACACCTTCAAGCCATGTTCATGGGGCCTAAGGCGCGCGCAGGGCCGGCCCTGGGGTAAGCCCCGCAAGCCATCGGGCTCGGGCAACCCCCTGGGCTGGGGCAACCAAAAAAAAAAAAACTAAAGTTAGAAATAAATCTAAAAGAGTTTTCTATCCCAACACAATTCAGTTGATACGTGAGTTGGTGTTTCTTGTCACCACAAGGTGTGAAAGATTCAAGCGGGGCGAGTTCGATTCCCCGGAGGCCTCCTAGCTGCGCCTCCCCTTTTACCTTTATTTCTTCATTTTTTTGCCCTACTTCTTTTTGTTTTCTTTCCAATTCACAATATTATGAAATCATCTTTATTTCAACATTTTTGTTCTACCTTTTTTTATTTTCCTCTCAATCCACAATATTGCGGAACGCACCCGCCCTTTTCTTTTATTTCTTCATTTTTTTCCTACTTTTTATTTTCTTTCCCGTTCACAATAGTATGAAATCATCTTTATTTCTACCTTTTTTTATTTTCCTCTCGGTCAACAATATTGCGGAAAACAAATTACTTTGTTGGAAATTTTCAATTTAACAAACACAAGAGTGATGTATAAGTGATATATTCTTACATTTGATTAAAAAAAAGTTATACTTAAAATAAACTGAGCGAACTAACACGGTTTTTATTTTTACCTTTGAACTACCATCTTGCAAAAAAGATTAAACAGATTGGCTAAGATCTCAATTGAAAATGTGGAGCAGTTACACTAAGAGCATTTTTTGCATTTTGCGCTCTCTTTTTTTTTAACTTTTTATGTTTTTCGAGACAGACTATTCTCCTCACATATATCAATTAACAAGCCCCAAAATCCGCACAAAAAAATGTGAGCGGAACATGTCCCGAGTTCTTGGATAAGTAAAGTACGATGACCCAATTAGAAATATTGCTTCAAAAATGCAATGAAAAGTTGTTTTCTTTGAATAGGATCATGCTAAACATAAATTAAGTACTATAACTGAGAATAACATTTTGATGTTGATTTTTTTAATGTTATAAGAACAATGTAATTTTGATTTTTTCTTTTGAACTTGTATATATTTTTTTATTTTGTATGACTTAATAGTTAGTGGGCAACAAAACAAAAGATTGGGTTAGGGCAACCCAAATGTCTGGGCTGGCATTGGGCGCGCGCCTTCTTACCTGCTCGGGAGACAAGATGGTCAAACCACCCCTCCGTTATCAAATTCAATACTGATGGAGGAGCATACAATTCCTTCCGCAGCTCGGCTGCCTTTGGCATTATCGCGAGAGACAGTGGTGGATTGGATCAGCTCTTTTATGGTGTGTTGGTAGAATTTCAGCATCTTCGGCCATTTCGGTTGAAGCTTGGGCTCTTCGTATTGCTTGCCTCATCGCTCTGGAAATGAATTGGAAAACAGTGATGTGGTGGAGGACGTTAAGATGTGGCCAAAAACTAGGAATTGGATTTTCGCGTGGTGTAGTAGAGAGAAGAATAAAGTGGCGCATTGGTTACCATCTAATTGTCTTGGTAAAAAAAAAATTCTTCAGCCAAAGGTTGTATCCCGCCTAGGCCTGAGATTTTGCTTCGTCAATGTATCCCATTGATTTCAATATATGGGCACATCACCCCCAACCACACCCTCTCACATACAGGCGGGTCCCGTTTCAACCACACCCTCTCACATACAGGTGGAGCCCGTTTCAGTGGGACCCGCCTGTATGTGAGATGGTGTGGTTGGGGGTGATGTGCCTCTAGCATTTATGTTCAATATATATATGATCTTGTCGGGGAAAAAGTAACTCTGTCAGCTAATTGTTTACCATACTTTTGAAAAGAGCAATGCTATAGTGACCATTTTTGAGTACCAAATTGTCCACTCCTACAAAAAGTCTTGCAATTTTCGGCTCAAAAAATAAAGTATTTTTAAGCATCATTTTTCAAGTTTCTTTACAATCAAATTAAAGTACTTCAAGAGCTCTTAATATGGTGCAAAGAAACTTAAAAAATGAAGCGCGGAAGTATTTTGTTTTTTGATCTAAAGAATGCACGTCTTTTCATAGGGGTCCAATAATTTGGGACGAAGGGAGTAATATGGAAGTCGATCACGTAATGTATTCTCAACGTACAAAGTTAAAGGTTGAAATGCAAAAGGAAAAATTTAAGGAAAGGATCCATACTCTAGATGATTTGGAGAAAGAGTTTGTATCGGAGGAAGAATTTAAGGAAAAAATTAATATCCTAAATCACATGCTACTTAAAATATGGTGAGGTCACCATACGAGGAAAAAAAAAAAAATGGATAGTCACCATAGCATTGGTCCATCAAAAAAGATTCAAAGGCGTCCAGTCAACGTTAGTAAAGAAAAATAAATGATTACTGGGCTTACTAACTCATGGGCCCAAATAAGGCCGGCCTGCACCGCAGGTCAACACATATTGCCGGCCTGCCCTTTCGAATAATGAATGGATTCTGTAAGCCCATTCCTAGTTCTGGACATCCAATGGATCCACCGATAACGGAGTGCTAAAACGTTTGTTCAGGCTGCCAAAACAAGAACTTAAATTAACATTCAAACGTAGTTCGTAAATTATAAATTAAAGAAAGAAAAAACTCATCGACATCTATTAAATTGCTGAGATTTTTTTGAATTTTTCTTGAAAAAGTTGTATTGTTTTCGTGTTCTTGTTTCACGAACCAGACAAATATTTTGGGACGGAGGTGATATAATATTGACATCGATCGAAATGGCTGATGATAATAAGTAAATTGATGGTCTATCACCAGTATTTTGGAAAAATACTTAACAGGGTCACGGACGCAGGGGGGCTGCTGTCCCGATTTTGGGGTCCACCCCGGTCTCGCTCCGATGATCGGAATCGTTCATTTTGTAGAGCTCGTCGAGTAGAACAACTATTCAAAAAATCAGCTTAATTGGATATCATTAAGTGCCTGATCGGATTAAGCTGATTGTTTTCATAGTTGTTCTACTCAACGAGCTCTACAAAGTGAACGATTCGGATCATCGGAGCAAGACCGGATGGACCCCAAAATGGGGCACAACAGCATGCTGCTGTCCCCTTGGGGACAGCAGCCCCCCTCCGTCCCAGGGTCACCCATATACATACTCTCTCCCTAGGCCACAATCGACATAGCCGAAGAATAAAGGAAACAACAAATGAGTGCTGAAAAATAATGGTTTGTTTCTCACAGAGAATCTATGGTCAATGTCATATTTCAGGACTTCTCTGAACACAAAGTGACATTCAAAATAATGCAATCTTGAAGACGAATGAAGATACTATTGATCTCCAAAATATTACCCTTTAGAGCATCCACAGTGGAATAAGCAAAAGTGAATAATCAAAACATGCCACATCAGATTTTGATTATCCATTTACAGGTTGCTAAAGTTAACAATATTAAGTCTCATATTGGTTATTTTTTGCTCATAATCAAAACCAATGGAATCATTGCTTCCTTCTATGAGTTTTCTCCAAATTTTCCCCCTTCATTTCATGTAAATCTTTTGAAAAACTAGTTTTTGTTAAAAGCAATTTTTATAAAAAAAAATATTTGTTCTTGAAAAAAAAAGTTAATTAAACAGTTTTTGGAAGAAAAAAATCAGTTTACGTTAAAAACAGTTGGATAAAAAAATAGCTAATGAAAAAAAATGTGTAAAAAAACAGCTTTGTGTAAATACAATTTTTTTTAAAAATAGTTTTAAAAAAATTGAAGAAACAGGTTTTATAAAAAAAAATTAGAAAAACAAGTTCATATAAAGACAATTTTTTTTTTTTTAGAAAAAGTTTCTGAAAAGAATAGTAAGAATAGTTTTTATAATTCTTTTTTGAAAACATTGTTGAGAGAGAGAGAAAAAAAAAGATTTTTGTATAATGATGGTTGTACTTGATTGAGAAAATATGGGGATCACTAAATTTGGTTATTGGTTAAAGGTTGCTAGTATTGATTATTCAAAAGGCACAATTTGATGAGTTGCTAAGAGATTGTTAAGTTTGGTTATTCCAATGTGAGCACTTTTTTGAACAAATATTGCTAACTTTAGCAAATTTTTGTTTTGCTTATTGAACTATGGATGCTCTTAGAACATCTACAGTGGTATAATCAAAACTAAAATGTTGCTAAAATTAGCAACATAAGCTCAAAAAAAAGCTCATAGTGGAATAATCAAATTTAGCAATCTCTTAGCAACTCATCAAATTTTGGCACTTGGATAATCAAAACTAGCAACTTTTTGTCAATAATCAAATTTAGTTGTTTTCATATTTCTTTAATCAAGTACACCATAATTACACAAAAACATTCTTTCTTCCATTTTCAACATATTTCTTAGAAAAATACTTTTAAAAAAAGTTTTTATTTTTTTTGCAAAAACTGTTTTTTTCCAAAACTTTTTTTTTTTTTTTGCGAAAACTATTTCTTCAATCAAGTATTTTTTTTTTTTTTTGCAAAAACAGTTTTTTTATTAAAAAATTTTTTTTTTCAAAACCTGTTCTTTTTTTAAAAAACTGTATTTTTTAACTTTTTCCCGAAAACTTTTTTTTTTAATCAAAGTTTTCAAAAAATTATTTTCTCTTTTTCTAATAACCTGTTTTTATTAGTTTGAAACCTATTTTTAAAAAATTGTTTTCTATGTTCACAATTTTTAGATTTTTATAAATTAAAAATGTGATGCGGCAAGTTTTGATTATTTAAATTTGATTGTACCATTGTGGACATCTACATTGTTAACTTTAGCAATCCCTTAAATGCATAACCAAAAGATGATGTGTCAACTTTTAATTATTGACTTTTAGTTATTCCACTGTGGATGCTCTTATAACCGACGGAGAACACTTAAAGTTAACTCGTATTACAAGAACACAAATAATTCTGAAATGGGTTGATCATCTTCTTCTAATCACAACAATTCTGCTAATTTAAATCAACTTTTTCGAACTTGAATTGATGGCTGTTTTCCTTCTTTCTGATCTCCTCTGCATTGGACTTTGTGGGGATTAACCGAGCGCTTCCTGTCTCCTGGCCATTCGTCATGCCAACTTCCATTATTAAACACGGTTGGTTTTTAATATTACGACCGTCAATGGTTCGGATTTGATATGAGATTTTTATAAATTCAATCCTAATTTGTATCTCACGGTTTTAGAAAAATGACGGTCCCAGACATTTTCAGCATTACAAATGTTCTCAGCATGTCCTTGCTGGATATTAATTATCAAAATACGTCCTGCTTGACGATTTCCTAGTCCTGAAATAATGGGTTGCCTCAAGCGTAGGGCGTAAACCGAAGTAACACAATATCCAGTAAAACCGAAGTCGAATCCACAGAGACAATAATGTGTGCTGACTTAAAAACAAAAACTCAGGTTGTTACTAATTTAAATTGGCTCTTAGGTAGCTTACCTCTTGTTGTATCATACTGAGATTAACTAAAACCTAGAAATTGATTATACTTTTCAAATAATTAAAAGAAATGTACGGTCGTAGGATTCATAGCACTCGCAACCGATCCGGACTCATCTGCTCCAATCGATATTCTTTAAAACGTTTGATTTCAGACTGAAAAAGATACCTCGCAAGATGCGAACCCTTATGGTCGCCGTTTACCCATGCGCAGCAAAGAATGAGTTTTAGACCCCCATGCACATGAGTTCCGACAATACCCAGGTTTTAACATTTTTTATTTCGAAATAGGAGCAGAAAGCGACCGAACCGGTTACGGTGAGTTAATCACCTCGTGACCATACCTATACGACTACTCACTCCTTATTAAGCAAGAAACAAAAGAAACTCTAGTTTGAAACATGTTTCTATTAAGCGAGATAAAAAATAAACAAAAGATCTAAGTCAAATAAGAACAAACGAACAACTTTTATAAAAAACAGAAATTAAAATGAATTATCAAAATGTGAGTAATTAAACAAAGCTTCAAATAACTTGAAAGGAACAAAATTCGAAAGAAAAACTATCGGAACAAAAGTCTCGCAGCCTCCCGTCCCTCCTTTACTTTCTTGCGTGATCTTCTTGGAGGTATAACCTGCTGTAGCCGACCTATTTTTTAATTCCCTTCTGAGTGGGCTCCAAGGCTCTAGCAAAACTCCAAATATGGTGGGCCATGCCACTGCCGAGAGAATTGGCTTGGGCTTCCTAATTCTTTACCTTTTCTTTTCTTTTCTCAGTCCAAGACTAAGTCAAAATTAGGAGTAAAGAATGGTACTCTTTGGGCCCACCAAAATGTGTATTTTATAATGCTTCCAACTAATTTTAATTCTAAGAGAAATATGGACAGCAGGATAGTTCCCAATGCCCAATTCATGATTCAATCCTCTCAGCTCAAGCCAGATTCAGGTATTTAATCGGCCTTTATGAATTAAGCTTCCAAACACCTGCAAGACAAAAATCATATTACTAATCTCTAAGTCATTGTATAAATGGACTTAACAAGGATAAATTAAAGGGCGCTAATATGAACATTTGTGCGCTTATGATAAGCACCTAAGTTCGCTTGAGTGTGGTGCTTAAGTCCATTGTTTAGTAGCTTTGTTAGTTATAATTTGTCGTTTTTATTAAATAATGCGCGTAAAGTAGTTTGTTGAGTATTTCAGGCAAAACGCCCTTAAAAGGCGTATTTTGATAGTAGGCCAATCTCCCAAGAGAGTTCAAGTGATTTTGCCCGAGGAAACTTCTACCCGGATGACCCAAGATGGAAGGCGAGAGCATCGGGCAAGCAAGTAAGCCGTCGGGTGCCAAGTCTTAAAGCATGGCTTGAAGACCTAGATTTAAGCTACACGTATCAATACGGATTAAAGCCGTATCGATACCAATTAATTTTCTTTGGAGTCAGGGGATATTGTATCGATACGGCCTTAATCCGTATCGATACGGGAGTGCTACGGGAAAATGGCCTTTTCAACTTAGCGTGTGGTATCGATACTTTGTTTAATTAGTATTGATACTATGAGCCTTCGGCTAGATATTTTGTTACTTTTTAGGTTTTCCACTTATGGAATAGTTGCCTTTATTAGTATGTTTTTTAGATATTTGTAGAGAGAGAAACCCATTTTGTATAAATAGGGGCTTCATCTCTCTCTTTTGTATCTAGCTCATTACTACTTTTAGATTTTCCTCCATTAAAGCTTCCAAGCTTCAAGTGTAATTTCTTTAAGAACTCAAGTAAGTCTTTGTCGTTTATTGATTTCTCGTTTATTAAAGTTGTTCGTACTGTTTAGATCCTTATTAATATCAAGTTTGTTTCCCTTTCTATCGGTTAAAAATGTTTGTCAATTTCAGCATGCTTTCTAATCTATGCAATATGTGTGAGTAGTCAATTAGGCTTAGCATCGGGGTGATTAATGCCTTGTAACTTACGTTTATCTTGCTGTTCTCAACTCAAGACTTGAGATTTGGTTTGGAAATGTGTAGGGCCCGCATTTATGTAACAAAACCTGCCGATGTTAATCTCTAGTGATCATGTGCTCGCTCACATGGTTCCGGAGCGATGTCTCGGTTTGTATTTGCCAAAAAAACAAAAGAGCTCGCTTATTTTCCATACCTAATTTCTAGTCTTTAATGTTTTCATAGTTAAATCCTCCGCTTGATAGCCTATGCCGTGCGATTCAACTGAGTTTTCATTGAGAATGGTTATATTATTTAAGTTACGGGCGTTAGTCACTCCAACGCCTTGCCACTTGTTTAAACTAGTAAAAACTCGTTTTCTAGTCTTTTTCACTAGAGCATTTTTCACTAGAGCATTTTCCACCTTTCAAAGCAAAACCAAAAGTTGGCCGTCTAAACGCCGGAAACCTTACATCTAAAAATCCTAGCAAGCTATGGAGATTATCTCTGTGGGAACGATTCCGGACTTTCTGGTATTTATGCTGACAACGACCTAGCCCTACGCTCGGGGTAAATCAACCTGTTTCAACGGTTGGACGAAGCAGCTTATCACGTCCTCAGTTGTCATTTTTCCTACGTTTTTTAGATAATGCAATCTAATCTTAATCCAAAAGTCTCACGGTTTGGTTTCAATCCGAACCGTGAATCACGGTTCGATCCTAGTTTAATCCACAGATTTTCTTTCATAAAAATACAAATGCTACTGCCAACTAAAAATGCAAAATGCAAACACTTAGTATTAATTATGACATTCCATTGCCTATCAAAAAAAAAATTATGACATTCCATAACATTACATTCAATTAGGCACATTGATGAGCACCCAATATTATAGATATTTGGTGCGACTAGTCTCATAGTATATTGGTTTAACTTGCGTTTATTTAGCTTTTATAGTGATATTGCACGTAAGGTGTGTTTTTGTGTATTTCAGGTAATTCGTACAAATAAGGCGCGTTTGAACGCCAAGGAATGCTCCGGGTGCAACCAAGTAATCAAGGCCACGTGCCATCCCGTTGTGGTGCTCAAGAGATGGTTTCGAGGTTGCTCGGGTCACCCAAGGGTCAAAGAAATTGAAGGAGAAGTGAGGATTTTACTAAAGCAATTCATCTTCCAACTAGCTGAGGGTAGAATCGTCATAACTTTTGATGTACAAAGTACTTTTGATCCAAACCACTTGGGTTAGAAAGTAGACTCGACGAGCTTTCCAACGGTCCAAAGAACGCCTAAATCCGAGTTCGGGAGTGTCCGGAGCGAGCCCGCGAAGTTGCCCAAAAAAGCTGTCAAGCTTGTACCGGTACGGGTTTTGGCCGTACCGGTTCATGCTGTCCAGAGTTTGTCTTTCAGAGTTTTTGAAGACATGAACCGGTACGGGTTTTGGCTGTACCGGTTCATACTGCAGAACTGAGCCACGTTTTTGCTACTTTCTCTACCTTCCATTTATGGAAAGTTTCCACTTGTGGAATGTTTTTGGGATATTTTGGGGACTTTTTGGTCCTTTGTAACTTAACTTTAGTTGCCTATAAATAGGCTTCTATGCCATATATGGAAGGGATGGCCATTTTAGTTAGATTTAGGCCTTAGTCTTCTTCTCTCTAGGATTTCCACCATTGTTAGTCTTTTAAGCTTTCTTAGCTAATTTCTTCAAAAACTCATGTAAGTATTTATCTTATGTTAATTTCTCGTTTATTAATGTTGTAGCTACTCTTTAGATCTTTGCCTAAATCAAGTTTATTTACGTTTTTATCGGTTAAATCTTTCGCTCCATTTTCTTACCATGTCTAGTCTTTTAGCTATGTGTGAGTAGTCTTTTGGCTAAGTCTTGGGCTAATCTTTCCCGATGATTGAGGTGGTTATTTGGTTCTCAAACCTTCAGGCTTAAAATCATGGTTTTTGGAAATGAATTAATCTAGCCATTTTGGTCTAAGCGAGGGGTGTTAACTCCTTGATATGTTGTTTAGTCAAGCGGTCTTGGCAAGTGGCATATTGAGGGCTCGTGGCCTCCTACGTGTTAGATGCATTAGCAAAAATAGGTTGAGTTAATTCCGTTTAATCACATCTTTTGACAAACGTAGTCGTTAAAGCTAAATCTTCCGGGTGTGAGCACGCGGTCGTGACTCTCGCTTGAGTTATAATTGAGAACCGGTAACGGCCTTTGTCAAGGGATGGACGATCCCTAGACTTGCCTCTTTTAAGTTAATTAAGCTCATTTCTAATATTTTCCTTAGTTTTCACTTTTAAATGCAAAATCAAGTTGGCCGTCTTGAACGCCGGATTCCACCATATAAAACCTACAATCCAAACTAGCTATATTTCGATTCTCTGTGGGTACGATCCCGGACTTCCGGATATTATGCTATCGACGACCTAGCCCTACGCTTGGGGTGTCTCAACCTTATTTGAAGGCGAGGTTCGGAGGCTAAGCATTTTTGGCGCCGTTGCCGGGGATTCTTAATATAGCGTATTTGGAGGATCAACAAACCACTGTAAGTACTCCATTTATTTTTTTTGTTTTTCTTTGTGTAATTTGAACTCCACTTAGCGGATACCTCTAACCGAGCCACCAATTCGACTTGAGGTGTAACGAAGCTAGATTGAGCATCAATTGCCTTTTTACTATTTTTTGTTGCTTATATAGCCGTGGCGGTGGCTTAACCCCACGGAACCATTTTAAGAAAAGAGGTGGCGGCATAGCCCCTCTAGCCTGTTTACATTATGTCTTATTTATCTAATAGAATGGCGGCAGCAAATTGGGGAACACCTCACAAGACTTTGCGGGATTATCTTTGTCCCAATCAAACTATCACGCCCCATAAGACTTTGCGGGATTACCTATGTCCCAATCAAACTTTCATACCCCCTTGCATAGCTAATCATGATGCCAATGTTTTTACAAGGCGTATGACCATTACCAATTGGTTTGATCTTAAGAACCAAATTCAAACTTTTGTCGAAAGAGTGAATGAGTCATTTTACGCATGTTGGGGACGATACAAGAATTTGCTCATTGTGGTCCCGAATCATGGCTATGATAATTTTCAAATTGCTAACTATTTTTATGATGGACTTTCTCCAACGAGTCAACGGTTCTTAGACATGATGTGCGATGGAAAACTTTTTGAAAAAGAACCTGCTCAAGCCTTAGATTTCTTTGATCAATTGGCTCAAATTTTACAATCTCGAGTTTATGCTCAACATTGTCAAGAGTCCAACTCAAATGCCATGAAAGAGGGAATTGAACCACATAGCTTTGTTGAAAATGTTAGTTTAGATTGTGACAGCTTCTCAGAGTCTGCATGGAGTGATGAGCCTTTTGATGAAATTGAGGTCCCGAGTTCTCCTCTTATGGATCCCCCTTTTTGTGATGATCCGGGGGAGAAATGCCTCACTGCTAAGGTTGTTTCTTCCGATCTCCCGTATCTTGATTCTTCCCCGGATGAATTACTCCTTGCTCACGAGATGAATATGCTTGACACATCGGGCGTGTACTATGAAGATCCTTTGGCGAAACCTCTCACCGCTGAGGAAATGAATGCCGAAGTGGATTACTTGTATTCGTTGTTGGCTAAACAAGATGCTTATGAGCCAATCTTTGACGAGTTAGAGCCCATGGAAGCTACAATTGTTCCTTTGAATTCTCTGTGCCTCGATCTTCTCACGCCTAAGCAAATTGATGATGAGGTCGATTCCTTCCATTCTTTGTTAGAAAAACAAGATGCATGTGGGCCTAATCTTGAGAAGTTACCAATCATAGAACTAGTTGATTTTCTTGGTGTTGAGGATGTTGACTTGGTTTACAATGCTCTTATAGTAGAATTTCTCAACAATTTAAAAATTGATTTTGTTTGGGCTATGCACTCGGTGGAACTGAAGTTTTTGAAACGCATTCGGCAAATGTGCTACTCAAAGTATCTATTTTTGTGGCATGGTCGGATTCAA
The DNA here is from genome assembly GCA_014282245.1 of Rhododendron simsii. NCBI lineage: Eukaryota > Viridiplantae > Streptophyta > Magnoliopsida > Ericales > Ericaceae > Rhododendron > Rhododendron simsii. Next base: position 26,459,098 of record CM024959.1, read on the forward strand.
TTTTTAAAGCAGAGTGAGGGGTGGAGTGCTACGTTCAATTTATTAGCTTTAGTTGGCATGTTAAATATTCTGAGCCCGCGTTTGGCTGAATGTACATTAACTCTTTCTTTCTCTTGCTCTTTTCTTTTCCTCTTTTGATGGTCCGGTATAGCCACCCGTTTTTCACTTGGGAAATAGGGAGAAAAGTAGTACCCGTGTGATCGCGTGAAGATTTGGTTGTGTTTTACTTTTGGTTCCTTTTGAGCCCGGATAACACGAGCCGGGCGGTACTAATGTCATTTGCTTCTTAGTAGGTAGTTGGTTCTTAAGTCTTTTGCAGGGTAAGCATGCTACCACACCAGCCTTGGTGGTTTCGGTCTAACAGCTTGGGTGAGTGAGGCATTCAGGAGCTCTAAGCATGGGTGCGATTACGTGTCGCAGTTGTAAGACCAAGAAAGCCCCAGTGATGACCTTGTGTGACTAGCTGTGGTTTCGATAAAGGAGCCGAAAGAGTGAGCCTTGGAAGCAGTTCCAATGACGAAAGGAAGCACTGACACGAAAGCCTCTAACTTGGTCGAGGTATACGGGGGTTGACATTCCCCCGGAGGTACAATCTTTTGTTCTTTCCTCTCAATACTGTTGTTCTTCATGCTATGAGGGCATAGTATCGTTTAAGTTGGGGGGAGGGATATATATGCCATATATATGTTATGAGATTTGTCTCCTTTTTCTACTTTTGGTAAAATTTTCAAATTTTTGTGCAATCTTCCCTTGTTAGTAGTGATTTCGTATGCTAGATACATTAATTATGCTCAATTGTGTCAATGGCAAGAGTCGTGTATCCCGTCGAATTTGGTTTTGTGTTTGAATCCATGTCTCATGCATATACATGAATTTTGATGAATAAGTTGAGCCTAAAAGTCAAGTCAAGTGTTGTGCATCGCTAGAGTGGAGATTCGTTTCTTAAGCATCCCATGTTTTTTTGTTCTCATTTCTGCATTTGCGTAAATAATATCTTTTGTTCATACTTGAGTAGTGTATATATCTTTCATGCATCTTATTGGAGTTATTGGCATACTTAGGGAATGATTCAAGGCATTTTTGTTTGATTAAACCACATAAGAGTCACCTTGTCCTTATTTTGAACCATGGTCCAAGTCTCTTCCATTGTTCAAACCTAGGTAACCGGATGTTTGGAGGGTTGTGTGGAAGTGTGTTTTCAATGTTTAAGGAAGTTTGGGGGTGGTGTGAATGTGATAAAAGTGGTTGGGATGTAAAAAAGCGAAGAATTGGTACGTTCCTCTCCCACTACAAATGTTAAAGACCAAATTTCATCTCCCTCTCCAAAGCTATCAAAATTGGCCCCTCAATCTCTCTCGCTATAAATCTCAATTGAAATGACCCTATTTCTCAAAGAAAATCAAAGAAATGTTATGAAAGAGCAAAAGTGGATTCGGAAGAGGGTTGAATACTATGAAGAGAGGATTGGTATGAATTTCGAGCTAGCATACATTCCGGATGAAAAAGAGTCCGATGGAAAGGGGAAGCTCAATGCTCAATACCGTGAGGAGCCGGACGTGGATAACAACTATGTGTGGTAGAGTCGGTGGTAGTAGTTTTTCTTTATTTCCTTTTTTGTAACTTTGTGTGGTGTTTGGCCGATATGTGGCCATGCCTTGGGTAGTTTAGGGTCGGTAGTGGCAAGGGGTAGTTGATCCATGCAAGTATATGGCCACTATATTTTGTAGTCCCTTTCTCTTTGTATCCAAGGTCGTTATAAGCCAATAAAGTCCTCCGTTGATCTTTTGTACGCTAATTAACTCCGTTTGATGCATGATCGATATTTACTACTTTTTGAGTATGATTTGTTCATTTGTCGTGCATAGTTGTGAATAATTAGCTTTCCGTTCTTTCTTAGCGCTCTTTTGATAGCTTGCATAGCTTTTTGTTCCTGGCTATTGCATTTACTCGCTAACGCTTGTCATGGGATGTATCTTCTATCTCACTGTGTGAAAAGTCGAATAAGAGCGTATCTTTGTGAGTTTGAAGTCGAAACTCGTTGTGGTGCATACATGCTTGACTACTCTAATATGGCAAAGTTTATTCGTCCTAGTTCATGGCATGTTTGTGCGTGGATTGCTTATGATCGGATTTGAAGGGATGTTTTTGGACTCTTGCCTAGTTGAAGTAGTTGAGCATAACTTTCGTATCTTAAATCTCGAGAGGGTTGCATAGTATAGTTAAATGTGTTTTGTTTTAGTTTGCTAGGGACTAGCAAAGCTCAAGTTGGGGGGCGTGATGAGCACCCAATATTATAGATATTTGGTGCGACTAGTCTCATAGTATATTGGTTTAACTTGCGTTTATTTAGCTTTTATAGTGATATTGCACGTAAGGTGTGTTTTTGTGTATTTCAGGTAATTCGTACAAATAAGGCGCGTTTGAACGCCAAGGAATGCTCCGGGTGCAACCAAGTAATCAAGGCCACGTGCCATCCCGTTGTGGTGCTCAAGAGATGGTTTCGAGGTTGCTCGGGTCACCCAAGGGTCAAAGAAATTGAAGGAGAAGTGAGGATTTTACTAAAGCAATTCATCTTCCAACTAGCTGAGGGTAGAATCGTCATAACTTTTGATGTACAAAGTACTTTTGATCCAAACCACTTGGGTTAGAAAGTAGACTCGACGAGCTTTCCAACGGTCCAAAGAACGCCTAAATCCGAGTTCGGGAGTGTCCGGAGCGAGCCCGCGAAGTTGCCCAAAAAAGCTGTCAAGCTTGTACCGGTACGGGTTTTGGCCGTACCGGTTCATGCTGTCCAGAGTTTGTCTTTCAGAGTTTTTGAAGACATGAACCGGTACGGGTTTTGGCTGTACCGGTTCATACTGCAGAACTGAGCCACGTTTTTGCTACTTTCTCTACCTTCCATTTATGGAAAGTTTCCACTTGTGGAATGTTTTTGGGATATTTTGGGGACTTTTTGGTCCTTTGTAACTTAACTTTAGTTGCCTATAAATAGGCTTCTATGCCATATATGGAAGGGATGGCCATTTTAGTTAGATTTAGGCCTTAGTCTTCTTCTCTCTAGGATTTCCACCATTGTTAGTCTTTTAAGCTTTCTTAGCTAATTTCTTCAAAAACCATGTAAGTATTTATCTTATGTTAATTTCTCGTTTATTAATGTTGTAGCTACTCTTTAGATCTTTGCCTAAATCAAGTTTATTTACGTTTTTATCGGTTAAATCTTTCGCTCCATTTTCTTACCATGTCTAGTCTTTTAGCTATGTGTGAGTAGTCTTTTGGCTAAGTCTTGGGCTAATCTTTCCCGATGATTGAGGTGGTTATTTGGTTCTCAAACCTTCAGGCTTAAAATCATGGTTTTTGGAAATGAATTAATCTAGCCATTTTGGTCTAAGCGAGGGGTGTTAACTCCTTGATATGTTGTTTAGTCAAGCGGTCTTGGCAAGTGGCATATTGAGGGCTCGTGGCCTCCTACGTGTTAGATGCATTAGCAAAAATAGGTTGAGTTAATTCCGTTTAATCACATCTTTTGACAAACGTAGTCGTTAAAGCTAAATCTTCCGGGTGTGAGCACGCGGTCGTGACTCTCGCTTGAGTTATAATTGAGAACCGGTAACGGCCTTTGTCAAGGGATGGACGATCCCTAGACTTGCCTCTTTTAAGTTAATTAAGCTCATTTCTAATATTTTCCTTAGTTTTCACTTTTAAATGCAAAATCAAGTTGGCCGTCTTGAACGCCGGATTCCACCATATAAAACCTACAATCCAAACTAGCTATATTTCGATTCTCTGTGGGTACGATCCCGGACTTCCGGATATTATGCTATCGACGACCTAGCCCTACGCTTGGGGTGTCTCAACCTTATTTGAAGGCGAGGTTCGGAGGCTAAGCACACATGTGCTTTACAAAACCCCCAAATTCAAGCACCTGACATCATATTCCGTCCATTGTGTGACGGAAATCGCTTATGTGGCATTTTTCTCCCGTTAAGTGGCCCTTTAGCACACAAGGGTAGCTCCATAAGTGGTAAAAAATCAAAGACTTCATTTAGAGAGAGAGAGAGAGAGAGAGGGAGAGAGCAAACAATGGCTTCTCCTACGATCTATAGATCTCCCCTGCCCGCCTCCACTCGATTAATTCAGTTCAATTAGGTTAGGTCATTTTTCAGTGCACAATCTAGATCTTACATGGAATGAAGGGTTCCACCATGAGGCCCCCCCGCCCGGCGGATGGAAACAAAAAAATGGCAATCAAAAGAAGAAAATTTGCAACCCCCCCCCCCCCCGCCCGGCGGATGGAAACAAAAAAATGGCAATCAAAACAAGGAAATTTGGATATAATTTGAACTAAAAAATTTCTCTCTCCTCCATCCTTCGAAACGTTCTCTCTCTCCCTAATCACAATGAGCATCCAAAATCCAACAGGATCCACTACCTTTAAACCACCACCACCAATCGAACACCACCAGAGTGCCACCATCGAACTACCACCACCGATCGCCCCCCACAGAGCCCCTTCACAGACAACAATGCGGCCCACCACTACCGGAGTCCCCACCGACGCCGGCCCATCACCACCATCAATAACCACTTCTTAGTTTCAGTGTTGGGTTCATCTCTCTCTCTCTCACACAATTTTCTGAATTTCAGACGAAAATTCAGATGTACTGACCTCGAAAAAGTGAAGAATAGGGTGCGGTTTTGATTGTGTGCACCTTCCCCACTTCCTACCATGTGCAGTGAGGCCTTTTAATGGGTAAAAGATGCCACGTCAGCACTTTTTTGAACAAAATGGATGGAGTATAATGACAGGTGCCTAAATTTGAGGGTTTTGTAAAGCACAAGCGCTTAATTGAAACAAAGTGAAGTTCAGATATTGATGGAACATTGCATCCAAAGTTCAGGTGCTATTTTGAAAATTTCTCATTTTTTAACTTTTCATTCCAACGCCGGTCTAAAAGCCATTTTATGACCTAACCAATTCTCCAATAAAGCTACTCCCCATTTAACCAATGATTGATATCATGGGTCAGGGACTCAGGGGCATATGTCCCTTCTTTTTTTTCCTTGTCACATACAGTATAAATAAGTGGAGTTAGTGGTTAATTAATCAGTAATTACCACAAGCGGTGACCTCCTCTTCACAAAAGTCGTAGCCACAACCTCTCACTTCCCCACTTCCGAAGGAAAGCTACACGAATGCTTGAGCTATCCTATGCCCAAGAGTCAACATAAGTCCCCCATTTCTATTTTTTTGCCAATATCATATAAATCAGTGAGAGTTAGCGGGAAATTAGTAAGTCAGTCCACATGAAAATTTAGAGAATATCTATAATTCTGAATTCTAAACGCCCACAATAGAACTCGAACAATGGTCTTCAACATATGATGGGGACATTGGGGAGGACCCATTGGTAACATATGTCCCATTGATGGTGTCCTTTTTGAATATAAACCATTCAAACCTCTAGGGGCAAAGGGACGTTTCAGATGAATCAGAAGACGGTAGAAGGACAAATGTTCTGCAGTGGGTTGGGCTTTTGAGGAGGACGAACAAACAATAAAGTATTGCTTTGGGTTTCAAAAGAAGGTTTCATACTTAGACAAGATCTCTGTCAAAACAGCCTTTTTGCTGCTTTCTTGTAGTGCATTTCTGTATCACACCGGACTTGGTTGGGATTTACGACTACTTGGATACGATTTTTGTGTTTTTCCTTTTTTTTTTAAAAAAAACTCACACTCTTTTTTATTACTTGTTATTATGGCACCCATTTTCTTGTTTCTTATTGAAAAAAATGCACATAAAAACTTCACTAAAAGACAAAAATAGAATGTCATAGTAAAAAAAAAATGGGAAAATCATTTTTCTTTCTTTCTACAAATACCTTACCCATTTAGAGAAAAGGACAAAAATTAATGCTCGCGTTTAATAGTGTAAATTTCGATGGGTAACATGGTCTACTCACCACAATGGCCCTGTTTGTTATCACTTATAATCTAATTTATTTAGTTTATTTGGTTAAAAATTTGATGAATGGTGTTTGGTATGTCAGTTATGATTTTTTTTTATTTTATGTATTTAGCTTTTCTAGATTATTTGATTAAAAAAATTTGAATTATATTAAGCTCCAATTTGTAGTTTTTTTTTTTTTTTACTAATTTGAATTAGTAAATTGAATTTTTACAGAAAAGTATTTGATTCAAGGCATTTCTATAGAATGATTAAAGTTAAGCTAGACATTTACAATCAAGCCTACAACTGTGCGTGTGTGTGCAGTGATCAACTGATATTAGTAACACACAGATGAAATGCTGCGAAACTTGTGGGTTCCAGCCTACTTCCAGCCATGGCTTCCTAAAACTCTAAACATAACTTGCCCCGTGAACCATTAAAGGCACTGTTCAATTATTTCTCTCTCTCTCTGTCTCTCTCGTACATTAATACTTGTGGTAGTAATTTTTTTTCTGAAATGTACTTGGTGGTTGTTGGGTTTCAAAGTAACTTTATTCGTCATGTTGTACCTGGTGGTTGCTATGCTCATCAGCGTGCTTGTGAACTTGACGTAATTTCACCAGGACAAAGCTCGGGTCGAATCTCCTCTTTCTTGAAAATTCTCTTGTTTGTTTTGGGTCTCAAAATCTCAGTTTTCAATCATTTTTTTCTATCTATCTTTCTTCACTCCTTACTGATAAAAATCTCTCTCAAAATCCAAACCAAACAGATTCAGGTGCTGGGAGATTTTCTAGCAATTGAATTATATTTGATTTTTTTTAAAATCCAACAGCCGAAAAATCTCTCAACACAGGGGTTTCGGCTACAAGATTCTGCCTCGAGAAAGCTATGGTCTGCAGCATTAAATTATAAGCAGACTGAACCAAAAATCTCTCATATTTACATTTTTTGAGCTCAAAGATACCCACCTTTTGCAGTCAAAGATAAGGACAAATATGTTGCATAATTACTAAAATATATTTTTTCAAAACTAGTGAAAGTTTATTGATAACTGAAAGTTAGTGAAAGTGCCTTGTATCCTATAAAAGTACTTAAACTCTAGAATACCCTATGAAAGTGTCTAAAATCTTAATGCTTTGTTTGGTTTCCTTTATGAAAAAAAATTTCCGACTCAAAATACACTCATTATCTCTATTTTTAATCATTTCTCTCTTCACTCTCCAATCATTATTCTTATTTATTTCTCTATCTCTTTTCACTCATTACTACTCTCTCTACTCATTACTCTAAAAACCAAACTCAAAAATTCTCAAAAATACATCCAAACACAGCATAAATCATATGAAAGTGTCTAAAACCATAAATCGTATGAGTCTAAACTACTAAAATCCTATAATAGAAAATTACACTTTAAAATCCTAAAAAATGCCTAAAGCCTAGGGTACCGTACCCTCTAGTACCTTACGTGTCCCTACCCTACCCGAGGGTACCCTACCCTAGAGTAGTTTTTCCGTGAATATTTTGACCTTATAGCTAGCTCAATAACTCAAAAAGATGAACGACCTCCGCTAAAAACTATTTTGATGGTGTCTTTTCCAAAACTATTTTATCATACCTATGAAACTATTTTGTTTTTTTAACAGTGCGATGTTATTTTTAATTTTTTTACCATTATCTTATTTCAGGTACAATTATCAAGAGATGTCTACCATAAAAAAACCAAAATTGTGCAATTTTTTTTTATTACAGTATATTTCTGGAGTGTCAAACTTTGTACCTATTTAAGAATCTTTCTGGAGTGTCTGAGTTCAGATGGAGTAATAATTAATTAAAAGTCAAGTACTTTTTTTTTTTTTTTTTGGAAACCAGATTTTTAATTAAAGGGACCGTCGACCGAGCTCAGAAACCTCAAGGAAATGGGATGGCCTTGAGAAACACTGCACTGGGATATGCCCTTAGTTTAAAAGTCAAGCAGTAGTGTTTTTTAAATAATACACAGTACTTGTGCTCTAGTTTCTCTCAAGTGTAGTTTAGTGCCTTTGATTGATTATTATACAATTCTGATGATCAGAACTTGGGCTCTTAAAAACAAAGAATTTGTCTGAATGCAATGTAAGAAAGTCAAGTTTGTCCATTTCTGTAATTGGGATTAGTTAATAAATACTCCTACTACTCCTACATATTCTAATCAATGAAACTAAGGCCCCGTTTCAGAAACCTTTTTAAAAAATAAACAGCTTATATCACATTTTTAAACTAAAAATAAAATAAATAAAAAATAATTTTTTAATTTTTTTTGTATCGTGTAAAAGATCTCATCGAGATCTTCCAAACAAGATCCATATTGCATATTTTTAGATTTCAATAAACCCATAATTTTTGAGCTTGAAATTACCTTTTTAAAAAATAAGAATTTTTTTTTAGTTTCGGAACGGAGCCTAAACCTCTTCGGGATGTGGCATTATTAGTTTTTTTTTTTGGTCACCGGAAGTTTATCCATTTAAAAAAGTCATACGACGTCTACAGATTATCACCGGAATACAGATCAAATCATACGGCATTTACAGATTTTCACCCAAATACAAAAATACAGAGACACAGCCAAATCCTAAAGAGACGAAATTGATGTCTAACGCCTAAGTAAGAGCAATCGCTCATTCCACACCATTATCAAAACAAGGATCGGCTTACATGGACCTATAGTACCAAGACACCAGACGCCTCGGAATGGCGGAACTCCATATCAAAGACAACATCAAAAACCGATAGAAATCAACCCACCGAATTAAATTAGGACAGAAACCGGACTAAATCCATATAGATGACACTATTAGTTTAAACCAAATTACTTCCTTCACATGCCCGACTAATTATTTAGTGATCTTGGACACCGCTATGTAATGCCTTAACACTTTTTTCTTCTACCATAAATTCTTGCGATTCTTGAATGCTCCATACAATTAGTACTGTGCCCCAGTAATATACATAATTTTTCTGCATGCACATGGCCCACCAAAACTGACTCTTGCATGTCCAAATTGTAAACGACAACCCCCCTGTTTTCTCATGCCGTTCTGTCTCCCTTGGGAGGAATAAAACACTTGGCCCTGTTTTCAAAAAGGAAATAAATATTTTTAAAAAAAGATAATTTTAAACTTAAAAATAATGTTCTTACATAAATAATTTTTCTATTAATATGAATTTTGTTTGATAGATCTTAATGAGATCTTTAATATGGTGCAAAAAAAATTAAAAAATTATTTTTCATTTACATTATTTTTGAGTTTAAAAAGGTAAAATAAGTATTAATTTCTAAAGAAAGTGTTCTGAAACAGTGCCTATCTGATTCAGAAATCTGATTTCACTTTCTTTAAGAAGAGCTACTCCATAATTTGTTTATTTCAACACGTCAATATTCCTCTGCCTACATCATAACACATGACCCTATTCGATTTGGATTTTAAGAGATGTTTTTTAGAATAATGAGTGAAAATAGATAGATAGAGAAAATTTATTGGAGTCCGTATCCAAGGATTTTAAGATCCCAAAACGAACAAGGCCCATGTCTGAGTGAGTTTACATAGTGTCTGAGTGAGTTTACATAGTACCTAGACTAAATTTATGGAGATAAATTTTATTATTTACTAGCCGGTAGCAGTTTTAAATCTGGAGAAAATTTTCGTATGGACTCACCTCATAAGAGTTGATAGCAGCTGCCAGCTATAAAGTTTCAAACTTAAAATTTAAAGTAAAGCAAATCTTTAAGCATGCTACTTCCCTGGGTGTTTAGAAGTTCTATTACCTAATTAATTTTATCAAATCCGTGAATACAGGAAGGAATCAACTACAACTCCCAATATGTACTTTTTGAAATACACATGGTGAAGGACATTAAAAACTCACCGCATGAATGAAATTCCCTCACAATTAGAGGGCAGTTTTGGAAAAAAGATTTCGTTTATGTTGAAGAAGTTGTTTTTGGCTCTCCCAGTAGTTTCATTTTTATCATATCCAAATAATTGGACGCTACGGATAAAAAAAAAAAAAAACATTGGATGCTCACATAATATTTTAGGAAAAAATGATTTTGACACTCCACTTTTTGATAAATGCATTTCAAAACTTGTCTTTTAATGTGTTATGTGTATTTTGAAACAAAAAGTCTACCCCCACCACAGCGCTCAATTTCACCGTCCAAAAATGTTTTGTTCGGTTCGTATTTCAAAAAACTCTTTCTTGGACCATTGATTGCCATTGCCGAGACAGACAGTGAGGTTGAACAGTGCAGTTGGGGTAGCACCGCTAATTCTCAAACACTAATGACAAATTCTAAAGTGCATTTATTAATAAGTAGAGTGCTAAAATCATTTTTTAGATCAAAAAAGGGCTGGGTGCTAGTGGGGTACGTGGACAATTTGACTGGGCATGTTGAAGTGCTTTGAAGCTGCTGATGGACCATCCCACATCCCAAGTAAACTTTTTACCAATGCTATGTTTAAATTTCACTTTATCCCTGAAATTATCGCAACTGTGTATATTCACCCCTCCGCATTCGAACAACTAGCACTTCCAACCAGTGTTCTAAAACTCGGAATTCATTAAAGATAAATTGTTGGTGGGGACCTATCAGACCAGATTCGATTAATTGCTTTGCGTCGATTATTTGCTGCTTACTAATTTCTACGTGCCGATTACTAGGCCTTGAAGCTCGAAGGTGGCCTGACTAGCGCCTAACGACTTTTAGAACATTGCTTCCAATTGTGATATCTCATGCACTTTACGGATTTTTGTTCTAATTCAAACCCTGATTCTGACCACCCTTTGTCTGGCTCCTACTCCTCTCTACTCGAAACTTAGAGTTGAACAAGGACTATGTGGACCAAAAGCCATACCTAGCAATCTTCTCATAACTTCCTCTATCAGTATCAAACTCACAATATGAGTACAGACTTTATTGTTATTTAATCAAGTATTTTTGAAAATTGAAACTGTAAAACTATTTTGAGAAACTTATAATTTCTATATTTCAACTTTAGCTGTAATTGAACTAAGTTTCGTTCTAAATTAGACAATTGACTTTTAATATTTAAAATTTAAAATTGTATTGGAAAATATTTTCTTAACGTTGCCGGAGAACTGGGTTAAAATTTTTTTTTAGAGAAGACTCAAAAGGATTTTAACAAAGTCTTCCTTGCCTAAGATTGGAACTATTAAACAAAAAATCTGACTTTAGTTACATATTAATACACTCCTCTCGGCAATTTGAATATGGATTAAGGAATTTAATTTTGAGTAGGAGACAATCCCCAAAATCATGCCTGCAATTTTAATGAAATTAATCCTTTTAAAATGAGAAATTATCGGGTGTCCTTGTCGTACGATCCAACATACTATTATTTATTAACAAGCGCATTTTTTGGCGAAAGAAATTGAATTTCACACTTCTCTTTTGTTCAAGTGCATTTCATTTTTTGTCTTTATTCATGTAGAATTACAAAATTATCCTACATGCATTTTTTTTTCACAGTTGAAAAGGGTAATCATGTAATTTTATATCACTATAAAACAGAACAAAAAAGTACTCTCTGTCCCTTTTTAAGTGTCCTGCTTCGTAATTCCAACTTATTAAAAATACATCATCATTATACCTTTCACATCAACTTTTTCCTCCACTTACTTACCTATTATCATTACACTTTTACTCACTCACTTTTCAAAATGGAATCTACTTTTAAGGACAAAATAAACATAACACTAATTTTTAACCATTAACTTTATAAAATGGACACTTATTAAGGGATAACCAAAAATGGAATACCAAACTATAAAAAAGGGACGGAGGGAGTAGTACAGTTGAGGAATGCGAAAATCAAATTTCCTTTTTTCCTGAATCATGTTCAATTTACACTGAACATGGTGCATTTCAGAAAGAATAAAATTAAATAAATACTGAATCTGAATTGAAATGTTGGTGATGCCAGCTACACTCGATTTTTTATACCCTATATATACAATAATACTAATCTATTCATTATTTCTTCTTGTCAGTGAAACCATGTGATTCACATAAATGCTTGATATAAATATCTAGACCCCACCTCATGTATATCCTGCCAATCTATTCATTCTAGATCTAAAATAGCTAAGCCCATCTGTCTCATTTTTTCAATCCATGTAGGCCCATTTCGTTTAGGGTAGTGATAATGTCAAAAATATTTTTGTTGGTGTCAAAATTTAAGTGCATAAAAATCTTGTACATTGCATATGGTACAAACCTTTTGTGCACTTCAATTTTGACATTAATAAAAACAATTTTGGTAATATCATTTTTCTTGGTTTAAACATTTTATGAATTGTTGGCTTGATTTTCTATTTGTTTTTCTGTTAGTTTTTATCGGCCCAAATTTTTATATCACATCGCATCGTTTGTTTAAATGAAAAAGAAATTTAAAAAATATAAAAATACAATTATAAATCAAAATTTTAAAAAAAATTCATATAGGACGATCAAAACCCCCTCAAAAGTGAGCAAACAAACAAAGTACGGGTTACCCACAAAGTAAAGAAACTACGCCGAGAGTGAAAAAGTTACGGCACTGGGGCCAGTAGTACGGCTAAAGATTAATTAGGAGGAAGCTGTAGTTTCTTAAATTGGCTAAAAGCATTGAAAACTGGAAAATTCTAAAATCAGCTCGGACGGACAATAATAAATGTATGAATATATATTAAAAGGTGTAAAAAGTGCATAGAAATATTTTTTTTTCTTCTAGTGTACTTATCGTCAGCCCAGTGGGCTGACAATAGCAAAACCTTTCAAAATTTTAGTAGTGTTTTTTTCCCGTCATTGAACGAGTTTTTTTTCCTTCACAAAATACTAACAATTTTTTTTTGCACTTTTGAAACTTTTGGGAAACTATCAATAGAGTAGGCCACGTGTACATTCTTTGAGCGATTGGATCAAGCACAGCCCAAACAACACTTGAGGCGGGGCGATGATGGCAGATTGATCCGTGGGCCTGAGGGTTGATGCGAAACAGTCCACTGATCAATACTCATCTTCCTATTAAGAATGATCAATGATATTTTTCAGCCGTTCGATGTTGTTTATCCTTTCAAAAGGCCTACCTTGCCGTTCATAGTAATATTTAGATTGCTCATAACTTTTGATAGGAAATTCCGTTTTAGTTATCGTCTATTTTGACAACCTTATATTTCTTTTTAGTTTTTAATTTCCTTGTTAAATTCAAAAATTTCTTTTTGGGTAATTTCCGTATTTCCTTTTATTAGAGTTCGATAAGCGGTTCTAATTGTTTTCTAAGTTGTCTAAGGTTTCATTCACCTTATTTATATTCATTGTAATCCTTAGGGCAGGGTTGGTTTTTTTATTAATAAAAAATTGAGGTTAGATTAATTCTCAAATTTATTTGTTCAAAGAGGGAGGGAGTACCTCCGACTCAAATATTATTTTTGTTACAAATAGTTTCATAGAAAGAAGCTTCATAAAAACTATCGCTAATGTGAAGTGTTTTTAACCCTGGCGTCCTCTCTTACTCTTCTCTCATTGCCTAAAATCTTAGAGGCCGTTCCACTTTTAGGAAAAAAGAAGTTTAAAAAAGAAGAAGGTAATTTCAAGATAAAAAATTATGTATTTATGTAAATAATTTTTCTACAAATATAGATTTTATTTGAGAGATCTCATTAAAACCCTTTAAACGGTGCAAAAAAATTGAAAAATTATTTTTTATTTTTGTTATATTTGAGTTTAAAATTATCTTCTTTTAAAAATTAAAAATGAAAGTTTTGGAAAAAAGCAGAACAGAGTCTTGCTAACCTCTCGGTACCAGTCCAAAGATTAGTTCCCGTCCCCGTCCGCGTCCGCCTTTGTTGGGGAGTTGAAGACCCTACAAAAAGCAAGAACAGATCTCCTCTTCAAAAAGCAAGAACAAAAATATCTTTGTCCCATAGTTTCTACCCTTTACTCAACCACTCTCCTCTTCACTTCATTCTGCAGCTCAGATCTCTCTTTTCTTCCATCTCTCTCCGTAACATAGAAAAAAAAAGAATGAGTAAACAAGACTTCAGAAAGCCTCAGGTGCCTTCCTTAATCTACACATTAGCTCAATGCTCATTAGATAGTCTTCAATGTTTCATGTCTGAAACCTGTTTGTTCTGATTTGGGTCTCTCTTTTCTTTTTTCCTTATTTTTTGTTTTCAGCAGGCTTGTGTTCTCAGAGTGAGCATACATTGTGATGGGTGTAAGCAGAAAGTGAGGAAGCAGTTGCGGAAAATTGAGGGTAAGTTATCTCATTTCTTTTTTATAGTCGAATGTTCGGGTCAGTTTGCGCTCAGCCCGTCTAATTCCGGCGTCCTGAAGTTAACGACCGGCCAACCTCCAGTGGCCACAAAGTTTGAAATGTTTAGCCTCCGTAGGTTTCGAACTTGCAAACTCATGGAGGACAAGCACAATTCATCTCATTGTCCAATGAAATCTTTTAATTGTGAAAACATATTCCTATATTATGTGTTTGACTGTATTTGTTTCTGGTCATTTCTGTCTTAGAGGGAGGGTCTGTTTCAGCAATACTTCAATTTATGGAATTTTTAATTTTTTTTTTATGTAACTGCTTAGACAATCTCCAATCAGGAATAGCTGTGCAAATTATAGGAGAAAAATCTATATCAAAGCTTTGTGAAGTGTCTGACGCTGAGGAATCTTGACTGAGATTACCATCTATTCACAAATGCTTTGGGAATAGCCAGTGGCAAATAAAATGAACTTGTTTAGTGTTTCATTTGGTCACAAAAGTTGAAAACTTATTTTGTTTTTTTCGATACTTGAAAACAAACTCTCTGCTTGCAAGGTAAAGCTACGTACGTACATCAATCGTTTTCCGGATCCCGCGTATGCACGAGCTTTGTGCATTGGGTATGCTCTCTTTTTTTTTCTTTCATTTTTTGAGTCAAATACATGGCAGAGATTTCAAGTGATTTTTCCCTTAAACATGAGTCTGAGTGAGGATTTTACCAAGAAGTTATAGATGCCCTTAATAATAAGATTTTTTTTTTTCCAATTTCGTGTTTCTGTAGTTTGCTTATTTATGTCTGTGTCTCCTTTGCCAGGGGTGGATTCAATCAAAATAGATGCAGAACTGGGGAAGGTGACTGTGACAGGAAATGTGGATCCAGCTACACTGGTAAACAAGCTTGAGAACTCAGGGAAACATGCAGAGCTATGGGGAGGCCAAAGGGCTTCAATTAACCATCTCAACAACCAGTTTCAAAACATGCAGATTGATTTTGGCTCAAAGGGTAAAAAAGACATCAAGCCTCAAAAGGCTGGGAAGGACCACCAGCAAAAGGGTGGGAAACAATTCCAACAGCTGAAGCCACAAGAAAAAGAGTCCAAAGGTTTCAAGTTTCCCCAATTTTTCAAGAGCACAAAGAAGCCCTCCAAGGATAAGAAATCTGTCAAGTTCAATTTGAAACATGATCATGATCATGATCATGATGAGGGTGAGGAGGATTGTTGTTCCGATGATTTCGATGAGTTTGGCGAGGAGTTTGATGATGATTATGGGTATGATTTCCCACAGAAAACGCCCATTAAGAAGATACCAATAATGGGTAATGGACATGGGCCACATGGGCCAATGGGGATGATTAATGGGCATGTAATGAGTGGACAGAAGGGTGGGGGAAATATTGCTGGGAATGGCAAAAAAAGTGGTAGTTTTGATCTACCTATTCAAGTGAAGGGGGGGATGCATAATGATGGGAAGAATGGCAAAGGTGGAAAGCAAGGCGGCGATGGCGGTGGAGGAGGAAATAACAAGGGAGGTCATAAAAATCAGGCTGGTAAAAATGGTGGGGGGTTAGCAAGTGAGGGTAAAAATGGTAAGGGGAATAATGATAGTGTTTTTGTTGGTGGGAAGGATGATCATAGCTGGGGACCTACTTGGGGTACTAAAGGAGGAGGAAATAGTGATGGGAGCCATGTAATGAGCAACATGCAATCTGAGTTCCATGACAGGAATATCAATGCCAATCACAAAGGGTTTGGTGGGAGGAATATGGGTCAGATGGGTCAAATGGGTCAGATGGGCCCAATGGGTCAAATGGGTAACAATCCAATGGGCCACAATATGGGTCAAATGGGAAATTATCCAATGGGTCAGATGGGCAATATTCAGGCAGTACAAGGACTACCGGCTGCCGCGATGAACGGCGGATATTATCAAGGCATGGGGCAAGGAAACCCTAATTTCAACCAACAACAATACATGGCAATGATGATGAATCAGGCCCGGCCCAATGGCAACATGTACCCACAAATGATGTACGCCCGGCCACAACCGCCGATGGGTTACGGGCCGTATGGGCCTCCAGCGGGACCTCCGGCGGCCAACGATAATTTTACTCACATGTTCAGTGATGAGAATACAGAGAGTTGCAGTATCATGTGATGAGTAGTTCTAGTCTAGTTTTGATTTTGCTGTGTTGGGTTTGTGCCTCTCTAGTGGTGTGCTTCATTTGTTCCAACGAAATGACGTTTGCAGCTGAGAATGCCACATGCCTATTTTGCTTCTCTCCTTTCCTTTGCAAAAAAGGACAATGTTAGTTTTCCTTATAGACTGGGAATTCAATTAAGGATAATTTAGAACTGATGGTAATGTGTTCTGCTGACTCCAGAATATGTGATGGTACAAGAAGCTAACTTTAATATCCCACATTTTCACTCCATTTTCTTGACAAGTAAGTATCAGACAAAGAAAGGAGGGGTGTTTGTGTCATTTCATTAACCAAGGGGCTTTTCAGTAACTATTGTAAATGAGAGGAAGGGTTAATGTAATTTGGGAATCAGTTCAGATGAATCAAAGATTGACATTTGGGGAGTTGTGATGTTGAGAATCTTGGGATTGCCAATGTATTTGAACAACATTTGTTTGAACTTTAGAAAGGACCATTGGGCCCCTCAATTCTCCTTCAACTAATATAGTATTTCACTTTAATCCAAGCTCTGTAATTGAAGATTCCCATAAAGTAATCTGAAGGAAATCTCTTTAATCATGGGGTTTCAGATTTAGAATCACTTTCGACTTTCGAGAGTACGCACTACACAGCTCACGAAACAAGGGTTTTTCCCAACATCACAACGGGAAAATACGCTTTTTTAGCTTTTGAATGTTTTGCTTCATGAACCAGTACCTCCTCCGTCCAGTCCTCTCCGATTTGCATTTTTGTGGGCTTATTTCGGAATTATAACAATGATCGAAACTGTTCGAATTGTAGATCTCATCGAGAATTTTGGCCAGCCAAAAATCATGTTGATCGATATATTGTGGGTCCAGAATAGGCCCGCAACATTGTAAACTGAAGAGTACCGGAGAGTGTCAGAGAGAAGGCATTGAGAGGAGCGTTTCCTTTGCTTTATTATACCACCGATTTCCTTTTTCATTTTTCGAAAGATTGAGGAAGAATCAAGGAATATTACAGCTATGCACTCCTACCTGATTTCAAGAGTTGATAGATTCCTGAGATAAACCATCTAGGCATCTATACAAAAAAGGAATCTCAAGGGTTAGTCTGGTTGGTTGATGAGTTTGTTCCTATACGTTGAACAATTTATCATCAAGCCGCAAGATAATAGTTTTTTTTTTTTTTTTAAATCTTTTAGTCCCAGCTTGAATGGTCTGCTTTTGATTGGGTTGGGTGGGAATTAGTCAAGATCCATGTAAGATGGTCCAGACATCCTGACCATCCAGAATCTATACAATATGGCAGGACTGCTTCTGAATTTTGTATATTACATCGATTTTTAGATTTTGAAAGGCTTAGAGCATCTCCAAAGGAAATACTCCCTTCGTCCCATTTTCATTTTCCATTATTCTGTTTGTCTCTTTTATGTCTTTTGCCTATATCTTTTAGTGTGAATTTTGAAAAATATGCAATATGGATCTTGTTCGATAGATTTCGATTAATTTTATAATACAAAATTTTCAAAATTATGAAAAATATTATAGATTGAAATATATGAGCAATTAAAAAATAGCATGCAATTAAAAATGAATAATGAAAATAATATGGAGGGAGTAACAAATTTTCAAAGTACCTAATTTAAGCTTCCAAAATGCTAGAGGCACATCACCTAGAGGCACATCAACCACACCCCTTTCACATACAGGTGCACCCCTTTCACATACAGGTGGGGTTACCTGTATGTGAAAGGGGTGTGGTTGATGTGCCTCTAGGGTGATGTGCCCCATGCAGTGTTCAGTAAGCTTTGGTGACAAATGACAAGTAAAAGAGCCATTTGTACCGAGTCCTCTCCAAATGACTCTTCAGCTTTTATACTATTATTACTTTTATTAATCTTTTGACTTTGAGGGGCCCACATTGCCAAAAAAAATGAGCCAGACTATGACCACCGCATATGTAGTGCGGTGACCGTCCACCGTACAGCTATTGGAGCTCATTCCGGACCCCAAAAAAATTAGAAAAATATTCATAAATTTTAAAATAATATTTTATGGGGCCCTGTAAAAAATCAACTCCAACGGATATCGGTAAATATGATTTTTGAATTTATAGGAGCGAAAACTGCGACAGTGAGCAGTTTCATTTCTACAAATTCAAAAAACATACCTATCGATTCCATTGCAGTTGATTTTTTACATGGCCCGATAAAATATTATTTTATAATTTATGAATATTTTTCTGTATTTTGTAGTGCCCATTCCGACGTGCTGTGGACCGGTCACCGTATTCCATGCGGTCACCAATCACCATTATTGCATTTGATGATGCGTCATTTTGAATATTTGTTTCTCTCTCTTCAAACTGAAACCCCTAAAGCATTACTACTCAAGTGTCTCAATAGCTGGAGGGAGGATCACAAAAAACAGTCGAGTCTTCCTCTTCATGGCTGCGTTCAGACATGCTATGGCATCCGCACTAAGATTTCCTTCCCGGTAGACATGATCAGTGGTTTGCACTTTGCCACAACCTGCAATGATGCAATCATGGATAAGGTTACTAAATTCATGAACATCACTAGCATTGCCCGTAACGAGGGAGCTTGCTACCTTTGCACCCGTCTCGATTTGGAAGCCTTTGATATTAGATATTGTCCCCGCTACATATAGGCCATCTCTAAATTTCTAATGGCCCAAAGTTCCGCTTCAATGGCTTTCTCTTAGCTACTAGGGACAGTAAATATGGCGTGTGGTAACAGTGGTTGAAAGATTATTAAGTTTTCATGGAGCACCGGCTCACTATGTTTAAAGTCTGTTTTCTCACTTTGCATTTGTGCGGGATCCAATACAAAAGCATAGATCCTACACATGCAAATGCGTATCAGGGGAAAGGACTCCGGGAGTATTGAATAATCACTCTATTAGATTTTGCACCGCGAAGATAATAATTTGTGGTATTAGAACTTTTGTAATGTGGGACGAATTGAGCTATTACTCGTTGGGCTTGGAAAATTTAGAATGAGTGATTTTGGGTGAATTTATGGGTTTGGAATCTTTGGATTTACAATTGAAGAAGAGCCGTTTCATACAGAACCGAATGGTCCATATAAAACGAGGTGGGCCTAACGGTTGGCGCAAAATAAGCCCAACAACGCCGTTCCCATAGCTATTCAACGGGAACTAAACTAGAATGGTGTCTGTACCAATGAGTACAAATCACTTTTTTGTCCCGTTTTGGTTTTAAAAAAATGATTGAAATCGCTTATTTTGTTTAAAATACTATATATATGCTTCTTACAAAAAATAAGCTCAATTCAATATCGGTTAAGACACCAACAAAACATCCAACTTTGTCCCAAAATTTAAGCCTGAATTCTAGAACACAGTTTGGATGTTTCGTAAATACTCTTACTGATATCGGATTCAGCTTATTTTTGTGATGGACCATATGCAAAGTATTTTAAATAAAATGAGCGATTTCGATCATTTTTTGAAGCCCAAAAAGGGATTTGTACCCACTAATACAGATTTTTTGTCTGTACCATTAGACTTTCTGACTAAACTAACGAAAAGTCTGTTCACACAGAACACATACACAGATTCTACACAGATTACAATGTGGAGGACATTACCGTTCCCACAAACTTGATCAAGTCGATCATTAAATTTAAAATGTTTTTTTTGAATGTCCTTGTGAAAAATCAACTCAATCCATTAACTCTAAGTATTCGATCCAATTTTCTTATTTTTCATTGAGATTTTAGACCCAAAAATCTGAATGAAATGTTAGAAAATTGGATCGAAAACTTATAGTTACTGGATTGAGCTGATTTTTCTATTCAACAGTTGAAAAAATATTTTAAATTTAATGATCGACTTGGATCGTTTTTGTGATACACATAATGACCTCACATTGCAATCTTTGTAGAATCTGTGTGTATATTATCTGTGTGGATAGTCGGGTCTACTAAACTAATCACGTAACAAACCTTATCCATGAAATCAGGTTGTGTGTCTAAACTAATCACGTAGTAACAAATTAACGTGTCAAAACTGCCTCAACGTGTCAAAACTCTCTCTCTCTCTCTCTCTCTCTCTCTCTAAATAGAAGTCCATTTTTGCCAGAAAAAGTAGTGGGTGGAATGCATGGCTTCTGCAAAGAAATGGGCAGGCATCATATCGTACATTGCCGGTCGCTTGTATTTCTATCTCATTATTTTCCAGATTCCTCTCTTCAGGTAGTCAATTCTTGCAAATTTATTATTATTATTGCATTAGTTTATATGAATTACTAATTCAATTAGTTTTGTCGTAAAAGCAAAACATGCATAGATCCTCATTTTTTCTTTTATGTTGTGTTTGAATCTTGGATGCACGGAGACAGACAAAAAGTAAAACGGAATATTTTTGTACCATGAAATATGTTAAGGGTATTTATTACCGTCGATAGTTTCAAAATCCATACACAACATCAGTTTTCGAAGATTCAACTTTTATTTGTTATGAGAACTTGACATAAACGTTGGCTCAATTTTAAAGTGATTTTCCAATAATTTGTTAAACCGATCGGTTCAGTAAACCGATCCCTTCAATAGTTGATAGATCAATTATTGGGGCTGTCAAATAAAAAATTTCAACCAGATCATCTATGTGTTACAAAGTAATGAAAGAAGCCTATTATGGTACACATTTTAACTAAATAGTTTTCTAATTAGTCAAAATAATGCATAACTAAAATATTGCTCAAATCTTATTTTCAATAGATCTAAAATATTGTGATTCCTGGCTTCTCAGCGTACCTTGTAAACGTGGAGTTTGCACCACACCGATCCAAGTAACAGCAGGCCACCTTATAGGTACTGCAAAATGGCCTGCTGTTTTTGTGAAGGCTACTCTGTATCCAGGAGCTATTTTCGAATGCCTCCTCTTTAAAACGGAAGTCCCAACCTTCAATGGCCTGCTTCACGCCTACAATATGACCGCTCTTGATGAAACATTCGATGTCCAACGCATTGAGGTTCGTATATTAAAACCTTAGCCGTATCAAAGTAATCAATATTGAATGAAAACCAAGGAAGGAGATGTTCAATATTGCGTTTCAAATTGGTTTTCCACAAAATTCCACTACTTAGGATTTCTGGATTCTTGACCAGACATGTTTTGATGTTTTTTAAGTGACGATCCGTAATGATTTCGCAAACCATGTCCAATGACTTAAATGAATGCAATACTTGCAACGCATCATTTTCCTCTCATTGGCGGATCTAGTCAAGGACCAGAGGGGGCACATGATCCCCTCGTGAGGCATATATAGGTAGTAAGTAATCAAAATAGTCTATCATAATTAATCAATGCAAAACTTGTATATCTTGTGAATGAATATTGGCGTAGCAGTATCATACTATGCTTCAAAAGTTATGATAAAAAATATAGTGAGCTGGTGCCCCTCCTATGTCAAATTCTTGAATCCACCACTGTTTGCATTTTGCCTGTATTATTTTTAGGGATTCTTAATTTATTTTAACAAAGGAAAAGCAAGTCAAAATTATTGAAAGACCCAAACCTTGTCCAGCTAGAACCACAAGGTAACAAAATGAACAAGAAAAAGGCTGCTTTTTTCAATTCAAACAAGGCTTCAATTTCAATCTGGACAAGTATTTCTTTCCCTCTTAAGTTTATTCAGTAGTCTTTCCTCTCTTTTTTTGACAAAAGGAAGAAGTTTCTATTCATCTGAGAGGCGGAAAAACGCCTATACATCAACGAGAGATCAGGAACCCCATGAGGGCAAGGTAATTGTCCACAGACCAAATAAACTACAAGAAAGGGCTTTCTGAATGCAATGAAGGTTTCAATTTTTAGATAAATATTTGTGGACAAATTCACACACTTTCGTTTCAAGAACGGTCCAATTTACACATACCCACTTCCATCAGACACGGCATGGAAACGGTCCGATTTACACATACTCACTTCTGTCAGACAGGGCACAGTACGTTGTGTCAAATTCTGCATTTAAAATCCTGTGATCCTAGAATTTTCCTTTACTATAAATCTCAGAGTTACTGTTTTTTGGTACAAAATCTCATAGTTACTATTAAACATCATATATCTCATGTCCTGCGTTTATTTTACGTTTTCTTTTAAGATCGAATCGTCTTGTTCTTGAATAACACCCTTCTTTAATTTGTTGTTTATGACAAAAACAGATTCTAGTGGGAAGCATTTTGTCCGTATTTGGGGCATTGACTTCTATAAGGCCTGGAAGAACAAGCATGCTGGGATCGTCCCTCATAACCTGGGGCATTCTGAGAGAAACTCTGTATGCAGTTTATGCACGGAGAAGACTAGAAGTCTTCACGTTCCCGACGTTGGTAGTCGCTACGTTGCTTGCCTTCCTCTCCATTAAATCCGACATGCGATATCTGATACGCAGTTTCCGACCCAGGAGACAGAAAAAAGAGAAAAAAGCATGATTGTGTCGGATTTATATGTTCTGTTTCCACTTGTTTTTGTTTAATTTCTACCATTCCATTCTTACATCCGGATAATTTTATGAGGATCTGATATATGTATAGAAAGAGCATTATTTGCAACTTGTTTGGCTTAATTAATTACTTAACTCTTTTGTGTCTCATGTTATGTAAGGCTCCGGTAAAATCATTATACAAAGCAACAACATATTCAAGTACCCCCTCTGCCTCCATTTAATAGTATTTTTTTAGAAGTTCGTGTTACTTTTTAATAGTTTATATCTCGTAATATATATCGTTTTATGTGATTTTGAAAACATAGTCTAATTGAACTTTATCAAACAAGATTCATATTGCATACAAAATTCATTACGGATTTAAAGATATAACTCATTTTTTATCCAATTAAAATGGAACGAGAGACTATTAAACGGAACGGAAGAAGTAACAAACAAGTGGCTTCCGCATGAAGGTCTCACTAGTCACTACTCAAGCATTTAATGGCTCACAAATTTTACATACACACCAATCTCCTTAGAAGGAAACCCTAGAGAATTTTATAGAGCTATTCTATTTGAACCCAAACAAATTACAAAGACTAAAAGGACTTTAAACGAGGCATCAAGCCGAGGAGAAGAAATCCCACAAAGAGGTGACATCACTCCACAATCATATGCCTCAAAGACCCGAAGGAAGAGAATAACAATCCAAAATTGGCAAGAAACCAACATAGAGTAAACCACCACTCCCAAAGAGAGACCCAAAACTCAAACACCCAAAACACCTAAGCCTCAAAAACAACTTCTAAAACAAGAAACATTAGTTCGAGGCCAACATGGCTCTATAACTCTCCCCATCAACTTCCACCATTTGAGCAATCCTCCTTATCGCTTCCTCCTCCTCACCATCATAACCAATACCTATAGACTTCTCGAAGTCCCAAATAGCCTCGAGCCTCAATAGCTTGAGCCTCATCGAGAATGATTCTATTCCTATTACTAATTCCTTCAGATGATAATTAATGTAGCTGCTGCAGCTGCAACATATCTGATGATTAGTGTCATGGGTGGAGACAAACACAAATGAATCACCCCTTCAAAAATAAAGTGAAAACAAACTTGCTTGTCCACACTCTAATCTAACGGGATAGAAATTTGTGAATCAAACAACATACTAGAGTGTAGTCGGAACTCACATGGATTGTTCTCCTTTCCCTCATTATCCGGGTATCAAACATGCCATTATGAGTTTGAAACAAAATCTGAGTTTGTCCTTATTGATGGAAGTGTGTTTTAGGTGACCCTGTTCATGGTAGTGTCTATTTGGGATAAGAAAGTCTCTACTCACCGCTCAACTTTTATCGCTCCTCCCTTTCTTCCCATGTTCTCAATCTCACCGTCCAAAAGTGTTTTAGATGGTCCGAATAAAAGTTTTTTTTAAATCCGGACCATTGATTGCCGAGACAGACAATGAAATATTGAACAGTTAAATAGAGCGGTGGGCGTACCACGCTGATTTGGGATAACCATGAACTCCCAATAAACTCCAAATCTTGCCACCCTATTTATCGCCTCAAACATTTCTTTACCTACCACAATACAAGCTACAACCAAAACCATCCTCTTCTACAAAACCTTCACCTCACTAACAATGGCTTCTACTCTCCATCACTATCTCCTCATCTTCTTCTCCCTCATCTCCCTATCCGAGTCGCAAACCCGTTTCAAGCCCGACGCCCTAGTTTTACCCGTCCAGAAAGACCCGGCCACGGGCCTTCACGTGACCCAAATCATCAGTCGAACCCCAGTCACTTTGGTCCCCTCACTCGTCGATCTAAACGGCCTATTCCTATGGGTTAACTGCGAGAAACACTACTTATCATCCACTTACAAAGCCCCCTTTTGTGGCTCGACCCAATGCACCCGGGCCACGACCCACTACTGCAACAAATGCCCCGGCCCACCCCGGCCCGGATGCCACAACAACACGTGCGGAGTCGTCGCTTTGAACCCTGTTACCCATCGGACCGCCATTGCTGAGCTAGCCCAAGACGTCCTCTGGATCCAATCAACTCGGGCCGGATCAAACCCCGGCCCAACGCTCGCGGTCCAACAATTCCTATTTGCTTGTGCTCCTCCCTCCTTGTTGCAAGGGCCTTTACCACTAAATGTCCAAGGAATAGCTGGATTTGGGCACATCCCAATTTCTCTACCGACTCAACTCGCAGCGGACTTTGGGCTTAACCCGAAGTTCGCGCTGTGCCTTACTTCCTCTCCCGTTTCCGTAGGCGTTATTTTCTTCGGAAACGGGCCGTACAAAATGCTCCCGAACGTCGATATATCGGCCCGGGCGTCCTATACTCCCATGACGGTTAGCCCACAAGGAGAGTACTTTATACAAGTGAGCTCAATAAAAATAAACGGAAAAACACTTCCAACCAAACAAGGCGCCGTAGGTACAACAATGTTAAGCACAACTACGCCGTACACGTCCCTTGAGCACTCCATTTTCACCGCATTCACCCAATTCTTCGCCAACCAACTCTCCGCGGTGCCTCGGGTGAGGCCGGCGGTGCAGCCGTTCCCGGTGTGTTTCGACTCCACGAAGCTGTCTAGCACGCGAGTGGGTCTCGGTGTTCCCACGATTGAGTTCGTATGCGCAACGGGAAGGTGGCGTGGAGCGTTTACGGTGCGAACTCGATGGTGCAGGCCAGGCCCGGAGTGGCGTGCTTGGCGTTTGTGGATGGTGGGGTGAGCCCGAAGGCTTCGATCGTGGTCGGGGCGTATCAGTTGGAGGATAATTTGGTTGAGTTTGATTTGGGGAGGTCGATGTTGGGGTTTAGCTCTTCGCTGTTGTTTAGACAAACTAGTTGTGGAAACTTCAACTTCACGGCCACATCATGAGAGAGAGAGAGAGAGAGAGAGAGAGAGAGAGAGAGAAGGTTTGTAGTTTTAAAAAAAATATTCGATGCAACGGTTATTTGTTCGTTCTCTCACATGATGTTGGCCCACTGTTATGTGTGGATCTCATCCCATGTGAAAGAGGTGTTACAAATAACCTTTCTATTCAAAGTTTTTAGGTTTTGTTTGTTGTAAATGTACGTAGTGTCTATAATGCCAATAAAATGGAAGTATTTGTTTGCTTGTGATTGCATTGTTTCCGCCTCAAACAGGGATTTAAATCCTGGTATCAAGAATCATAACAGTAACGAAGTTTCATTTAAATTCGGATTGTCCAAAGTCGAAACGAACAGTCGAGATCATGCGGAGCCGTGAATAACTTTTGCATGGCTCCACTGTGATAAGTTTTCTAAGTTGCTACTGTTTTGCTAGACACACACAAATTGATCATATTGGTATTAAACTCGGTGGTTTTGTGTTCAAAACTTAGCGTCGTTTATGAGAGAAAGACTCGGGTGTTTCTCTTAGCTTTTTTGGGAGCTTATTGATTTTTGTCTTTATTAAAAAAAATTAAAGACTCCAAGGTGTTTCTCTCAACAGCCCGGCGAAACAGAATTAGCCCCAATAAATTTGGCAAATTCCAAATAGTAGCACATCAGATAAATAAATGCTGGCATGGAGTTTTCAATGCCAGTTAAAACTAGCACAATCTGTCTGCCTCAAGAACAGTGAAGAAGTGAACCCTAACCTTGATGAAACCAAATCAAATTGTAACAGATTATCCTCCAACTGGTGCCCTCCAATGATGATCGATGCCCCCGGATTTGGACCTCCGTCCAAGAAGCCCAGGCAAGTTGTGTCGTTCCCCACGGGCACCATTGAGTTACTCTCGAAAATCCTCCAAAACACTTCCTCGTTTTGCAAAACAAGATCTAAAACCGGCATGGCCGGCCTCATTAGACCTCCGTTTTCGCTCTGCGTGCTGAAACAAACGTTGAATGGCGATACCGGTGCAACTCTATTAGCATTCGCGGCCTCAATAAAACCCCGAGCGAGATGTTCATATACAGAGGATTCTAAAATTCCGTAAGGGTGAACCGTGCTAATCATCGTCAGCAAAGTTGAATTCAAGGGTAAATTCTTTCCATCTACCCTTACGGATTTAACTTTGATAAAGTACTCAAATGAATAAGTACCACTTTTGTGGATAAGGGGAGTGAAAATAAGTAACTTGGAAACATCAATACCAGGAGAAAAAGCATAAGGCCCATCGCCCAAAAACAAAACGCCGGTGGCGGCGTCAGCGGAGGGAGAAAGACACATGGCAAATTTCCGGCTGAAGTTAAACGCGTGGGCTAGCTGAGCCGGCAACCCCAGCCGGTCGTGGCCAAGGCCTGCTACCCCTTTCGCCCCGGTAGCTAGACCGAGCGGTAGTGATTCCTGTGCAAGGCACAAGAAGGGAAATCGTGGGACCGAGACGATGGAAGTAGGGTACAACCCATTGGTTGATTGGACAGAGAGAATGTCCTCACTCAACTCACCAGCTGATACTTTCTGGGTGAACTTGTTTTTGGAAAGGAGAATGCAGTTTTTGTGTTTGTGGCAGTTTTTGTTGGAATGGGGTAGCAGGGAGCAATGGGGAGAGTGGCATTGGACTAGTTTGGATGTGGAAGAGCTGTGGTGAGTTGAGCCACAGGAGAGCCAGAGCAAGGGGCCACTTAGGTCAATGACAAGAGTGAGGGGTGACGGAGGGGTGCTTTGGGTGAGTGTGGTGGTGTATTGGAGGGCTGAGGGGTGCTTTGAGATTGGAAGGACAAGAGCAGTTGGCGTTGGGGTGGGGTGTTGGGAGAAGGTGTGAGAGATTAGAGAGAGGAGGAAGAGAGAGAAAATAAGGGTTTCAGAGGAAGCCATGGAAGGAAATTGAAGAACTTGGTTGGGGAGGGACGGAGGGAGGATGGACTTGTAGAAAGGCATTTGATTTGGGTAAAACAAAATTTGGGTAATTTTTTGATGGGAAAATTTTGTGTAGGCATCCGACCTTTTACACAAATTACATATAAGTATCTGATCTTTCTTAAATTTCATATAAACACCTGAACTTTCTAAAAATTCATCAATTCAACACCTGACCTTTATTAAATTTCATATAAACACATGAACTTTCTAAAAACTCATCAATTTAACACTTGACCTTTATTAAATTTTATATAAACACCTGAACTTTCTAAAAACTCATCAATTCAACATCTACCATCACCATTTCGTCTAAAACCAAACGGGAAAAAAGTTAAGTGCTCCAATTTTTTATTTGTTTGAACCAGTGCGAAGATCTTATTTTTCTGATCATTTTATTTAAAGAATCATAATTAATTTTTTACTCTAAAGCTCTTGTTAGTCTGCCTTAAGAAAGTCATAGAATCAAATATCTCTTAGGGCTAACTAACGAAAGCCTTAGAGTCAAAAATTAATTATGATTTTTTAGGATAAAATGATCAGAGAAATAAGATTTTTGCACCGGTTTAAACGGATTGAAAATTAGAGCAATTAATTTTTTAACCATATTTTTTAATATATTAACGATCTATACATGGTTGAAAAATTAATTGCTCTAATTTTCAATTCGTTTGAACCGATATGAAGATCTTATTTCTTTGATCATTTTATTTGGCTCTCGTTAGTTAACCCTAAGAAATATTTGATTCTACGACTTTCTTAGGGCTGACTAACGAGAGTTTTAGAGTCAAAAATTAATTATGATTTTTTAAGATAAAATAATCAGAAAAATAAGATCTTCACACCGGTTTAAACAGATTGAAAATTGGAGCACTTAATTTTTTTAACCATATATTTTTAATATATAAATGATCTATACATGGTTGAAAAATTAATTACTCCAATTTTCAATCCGTTTAAACCAGTGTGAAGATCTTATTTTTCTGATCATTTTATTCTAAAGAATCATAATTAATTTTTGATTCTAAGGCTTTCGTTAGTTAGCCCTAAGAGATATTTGATTATACGTCTTTCTTAATGCTAACTAATGAGAGTTTTAGAGTCAAAAATTAATTATGATTCTTTAAGATAAAATAATCAGAAAAATAAAATCTTATCACTGTTTCAAACAAATAAAAAATCGAAGCACTTAATTTTTTTTTCGTTTGGTTTTAGACGAAATGGTGATGGCAGATGTTGAATTGATGAGTTTTTAGAAAGTTCAGGTGTTTATATGAAATTTAATAAAGGTCAGGTGTTAAATTGATGAGTTTTTAGAAAGTTCAGGTGTTTATATGAAATTTAATAAAGGTCAGGTGTTGAATTGATGAGTTTTTAGAAAGTTCAGGTGTTTATATGAAATTTAAGAAAGGTCAGGTGTTTATGTGTGATTTGTGTGAAAGGTCGGGTGCCTACGTGAAATTTTCCCTTTTTTGATTCGATTTGGGTAATTTATTTTCACGCTCCCTTTTTTCCATGTATACACTCTCTTTTTTGCCCACTTGTATACTGAATTTACAATATTTAAGGCTCCGTTTTTTGGCGTAAAATATTTTACCTATTTTTTAGTGTTGTATAAAAAATGAGAAAAATATTTTACATGTAAAATTTTTTATTAATTGGACAAAAATGACTTAACTTTAAATCTTCCATAAGTTTTTTTCTGAAATGAATCTGCTATCTTGTACTGCAATTCTCACTGCATAGTTTTCTTGATCGTCAGTCCTGACTCACATTCAATTTTAATATTCTTAAATTTCTCCACTGTTTAAGTCCCCCTCCCCCTTTCTCTCCACACTATTTTTGTTGATTTTTAAAAATATTTTCAAATGTCAACCAAATACTGAAAAATAAAAGTTTGAAGTTTGTTTTTTGAAAAAAAATATTTTACATCAAAACAAACGGAGCCTTAATCTTTCAATCATGAAATAGTATACAAACACAGGTTAATCGTGTAAATTAACATATAAAATGACAAAAATAGTAGTGTGATTATAAAATCGGTGATGAAAGTATTGTTTTACCTAATGCTAATAAAACATCCCAAAATAAAATCGTGAACAATTAGGAATTTGTAGGAGTTTGGACTGAGACTTAAGTGTTTGCTTCATCCTAAGGTTTCAGGTTCGATTTTATTTGCCAACAACTTTTGGAGGCACCTTACCCTCCCTCATAAACGTGTGAAACGTCCATAGAAGGAGCTGTAAAGATTAGTCAGAAATCCGCGCAATCTGACTCGACACACCCTACATTAAAAGAAGAAGAATAATAATATCCTTAAATTTGGCTTAAAAACGTGAAACTTTTCAAAACCTCAATGCCAGGCTGGCATAGTATGGGCAGTGTGGCCGGTAACAAATTTCACGTGATGAGAAGTTGAGCAAAAGTACAAACGATGTGTTGCAACATGTGACGACTGCCTTAATAGGCCAGTGGTAATTAACGGGCATTTATTGAGGTCTCACGGACCATGGCCAAGGGGTTTGAGATCCACCAGTTTGGATGTGTCAAGTCCGGTCTAGTTATTAGTTTTGTGGGCTTATACTGAACCAACAACGATGATCGAGATTGTTCATTTTGTTGAGCTCGTTGAGAACTTCAACCATGTAAAAAAAATCATGTTGACCAAATACTGATCAATACCTAATTGAACCAAAATTATTTTGAAAAAAAAGTGCATTGTGCATGCCGGGTCAAACCCATTTGCAAAGTGCACTTTGCATATATAATGGATCGGACCCATTTGCTTCAAGATAAATTTGTTCTGATCAGGTATCAATCGGTATTCATATTTTTCCTACGATTGCAATTCTCGATGATCTCAACAAATTGAACGATTTTGATAATTGTTGTAGGCCCAACATGGGCCCTAAACATCACAAATTCGACCTGACTAGACACAACCCAAATTGAACTGGGACTGGACCTTAAACCATAGCGAGGTGCTTTACTTAATGGTGGATTCCACACGATTTTGTGTGGATTAAGGGGCCAGAGTGTCACTCGACCTTGCTCCATAGCACCCAATAAATTTTGCCAGTGGAAGAGAATTGTTGAATTCACAGAGTTTTCTAACCTTGTAATAAAATGACGTTTTTTTTTGGTTAACACATATTCTAGGACAGCTTGCAAAACAAGAAAAAGATAATTACGGCCAGCAATTTGTAATTTTTTCGTGCATAACTAGAATAAAGTTCACCATTAACAGAAAGAATTTAATCTCTTTTTTCGATATCCATTCAAACTTCCTAACTAGAATAAGGTTCATAATCCTTAACTTTATTTGTCTTTACTACTGTCATCTATCTATACTATATATATAGTATTCCAAAATCAAGTTTCATGAGGAAAGCCCTTGGCGCGACAAGTGGCTACAATTGATCGGCAAATGTAATTACTTAATCAAATTATCTATGATTAATTTTTGACATACTTCTTTTAGGTCAACAAATCCTTAAATTATGGGATAATTGTCTCAAATATGAAAAATATTTAAAACATTGCACTGAATCTTAGATATTAATGTAAGATTCACAAAAAATTTGACTTATTCTTTCTTGATAGGATTGATGTAACAGTAAAGATACTGATACAGGTACAGCAGATGCTGTACAGCAGCCGCGCACAGACCACTTTTGTGTCCGTCTCGGATCCCGTAAAGATGATCGAAGCCGCTCATTTTGTTCAAAATACTTCATTTATGGTCTTTGTAAAAAATACCTCCATCCGATATCGGGAAGGGTATTTACAAATCATCCAACTTTGCTCCAAAATTTTGGATGATTCGTAAACACCCTTCCCCGATATCAGATTGGGGTGATTTTTTATAGGGACCGTAAACGAAATATTTTGAACAAAATGAGCGGCTCCGATCATTTTTGCAGAACCCGAGACGGACACAAAAATGATCTGTACGCGACTGCTGTACAATATCTGCTGTATCTGTAGCAGCGTTCTTGATGTAATATCATTAGTAAGGTAATCAATTTCGGAATATTTGAACTGTACAACCTCATGGAAAGTAGAAATTTGTTTATTCTATAATCGAATTTTAGGATCTCTCACTGAATGCCCCATAATACATTACGAAAGGTGATTTTCTACCTTATTCAAGGTAAGTCGCGTATGGTGTTTGAGTACTAGCTCCACTTAAGCTGATCCTTGTTGATTACGGTTTGGAATGAGCGATGGCTCTTGCATAGGCACTAGAGTACATCAGCACCGTCTCTTTGTTTTTTTCTTTAAATCGTTATATTTAGGGCTTGGTTGTGTTTTTATATCTCTGTATTTGAATGAGAACCCTTTTATGCTGTATGGTCTAATCAATATTCGGTGCTAATCTGTAGATGCCGTATGACTTATTTAAATGGATATGCTTCTTCCATTGACCCAAAAAAAAAAAATGTAAATCGATTCCGTTCAAAGAGAATTGTAAGCCAATAATTATGGGAATCATATCCAATGTGAATTAGTTTCATGACCAAATCTTCCACAAATACCAAAATATAAATGCTTACTTATTGGTGTTTTAACACGGGGTTATTTTGTGAATAAACTTGTGATCAGCCCTCTCCCCCTATAAATACAATTGTGCCAATGACTCTGGGAGAGGCTATCACTGCAAATTTCAAAACAAGAAAGAACCAGCAAAGATTAGGTTGTTTGAAAGATGGCTAAAGATTTTTGTTCTCGATTTTGCCTCGCGATGGTTTTCTTCGGTTTGTTCATTTCTCCTGCATTACTCTTATTTTGACAAAAAAATATGTTGCTTATTTACGACGTAAGAGTATTAATTATTTTGCTCTAGTGAGAGCGCTAGACTACCTTTCGAACTTCTATTGAAATACACACACACACACACACACATATACGTGTTCGTAGTTAATCCCACTATCTCTCCAATAGGCTAGTAGTTCGCCAATTAACCTAAATTCCGACTGTGTGTATAGGCGTGTGAAAGTTTTCCCATAATGTCATGTTTCGATCTTAGATTTGTGGGTTGGAAAATGAAACATTCACGTGTTTGATCTTTTTAGATTATTGCGTAGATGTAAGAAAACCAAAAAGTACATTGTTTATCAAGTGATCATTTTCTTGGCCCGATGACAAAGGAGATTAACGCTCTTCAATTTTCCATTTTTTCTATTCCTTTTATTTTTAATAGTGGCATGCATAGTTAGAACTAGCGAATACATGGGGTTTGCAGGTGGGTAGTAGCTAGAGTGAATCAGAGTAAGTAATTTTACATTTATCGTCCAGACAGTTAGTTTTTGATGTATTTAAAGAGCAATAAAAACTTTGTTATGTGGGTATAATTTTGGCAATCACTTTTGTGACACGGGCTTCAAAAAAGTATCTGTGCTAATTAAAGTGATAAACGTAACACCTTTCTATATCAGTATAGATATCATGCATTCATGTGCACATTTCTCTAGGAGTCCGTTTGATTAGCAAGATAATGGTAGAAAATGCAAGAAAGAGAAAAAAAAATACTTTTTTTTTGTGTTTACTTAGCAAGAATATTCTAAAAAGTGGTAGCTAAAAAGTGAATTTTTTCGTACAAGCCTCTAAAGCTTGAGAGCTTGCCTCACTTTTTTTTCACAAAATGTAAGGAAATTTTATTTTCTCGAGAAAATAAAAAATAATTACTCTAACTTCCCTTTTTACCCTCTTCCCTCCCCCTCTTCTCTTCTAATTTGGGCAACTTGCCTCCTTTTAAAACAATGATATTTTATTTTCTCTATTATTTTCTTGTAAAACTTTCATCCTAATCAAATGGATGTGAGAAAAAAAATTACATTTTTTTTTCTTTCACTTCACTTTCTATCATTTTTACTTTTCATTATATTTTTCTCATTATTCAAACGGACCCTTGATCTCACTAATTTCCTAATTGTTTTTTCTCCCCCTCCCCCTCCCCCTCCCTTTGGTAGCTATGATGATGGTGGCTCAAGGGGCTACGGAGGACATACGGTGCAAAGTGGTTCTAAATCACAGATATTGTGATCTGCCATCATGTGGCTATCAGTGCAAAGTAATTTACAATGGCATCGCAGTTTGTTATCTCTCAACTAGTTGTCTCTGTATTTACCATAAATCGCCATTACCACAGATTCCGTGTATCCCTCTCTAGTCAAGGGACATATATGTACGTTTTGTGCTTCTATTAACAAGCACATTTGATTGGCAATTGCAGTAAAATTATTTTACCCTCCATTATTTTGAGGTCGCAAAGCTATTGTATGTGCACATTGACTTATTATTGATAGCATTTTGGATGTGACGACCTTGTGTGCTATTTGTTAATGGGTATAAATTTGCGATTATCAGATATCCACAAGTTAAAATGAAATTATTTGGGTAGTGAACACAAATTGTAAACATTTTTTTTTTTTTTTGGTAAAGAAAGATTTTATTACCAAAAGAGACGAATACAAGTGAAACAAAGGGGCATACCCCTAAAACCAAAAGGGACTACACAGAAAATCAACACAAAAGAACAAGACAAATAGCCCTATACATCATATCTACAAGATTTTTACCGAGATATTCCAAGCTTTACACAAAACCTTGTTGCCATGGCTAACCCCAACTTTCTTCCAAGAATAGACCCTGTCCCTTACATCATTTATAATCCGATCATAAACTACCTCTGAGAATGGCTGCGTGTTACAAAAAATACACTCATTTCTAGCCCTCCAAATGTGGTATACTGACCCTGCCATAGCCAACTTATAGAGAGAAGAAAGAAAACCGGACTTCTTGAGGTGATGAATAGCCCAATCAATCTCCTGAGACCAGCCAGTAGGACACCTACAAATACCAAACTTCTACAAAATTTTGGCCCAAACCAAAGCTGAAAAAGGACACTCAAAGAATAGGTGACTATGAGATTCAGTCCCGCCATGGCACAATACGCAAATGGGATCCACCATTAACCCCCAAGAAAGAATTCTATCCTTGGTAGAGAGTCTACCCCAACAAACAAGCCACATTATAAAGGCCCATCTAGGAATCCTTTGTTTAAACCAAACAATATCAGCCCACAGTACCTTAGGGAGAGGGGTTCGAAAAGCCTGCAACGCAGAGTTAACAGAGAACATACCATGACGGGCAGGGATCCAGATGACAGAATCAGCAACCAAAGGGTTAGGCTTTAGAGTGAGGGAGTGCTCCTCATTATCTGCATGATGGCTCTGTTACGCTGCCTTGGCCATTGCCACTCACCTTCATGAATAATAGAAGAAACTTTTGCCAAAAGAGAGCTTCCGACATTCCTAACTATACTGTCACCAAACACCTTATACAAGGGACCAACAGTATGCCAATGATCCAGCCAGAGGAAAGTACTATCCCCATCTCCAATCACATGCTTTATCAAAGGTTGCACCTTGTCTCTAAGCTTGAATAATTTTCTAATAGTCCACGAAGAATTCTGAGGCAAGTGCATCATCCAAAGACATTTCCCTTTGATAATATAAGAGTGAATCCACCTGACCCATAAGGAATCTGCCTTCTTACTTAGAGCCCACAAGTGACGTGTCATAGTTGCTTTATTCCAGAGTCTTAGAGGTTTGAAGCCCAACCCCCCTTCCTCTTTCGGAGAGCACACCCAATCCCACTTAATTTTTGCCCCAGTCTGCTTCATCTGAACCCCAGACCACAGAAAAGCCCTAAGCATATCTTCAACTTCCTTTAAAATCTTTTGGGGAAGAATAAAGATAGAACACCAATAGACTTGCATGCTCCACAACACTAACTCAATCAACTGAGATCTTCCCCCAAAAGACAAAAGTTTCGTTGACCAACTCCTAATTCTTTGTAGGATCTTCTCCTTGAGCTGCACACAATCACTGTAGGATAGCCTAGATGTAATCAGAGGAACTCCTAAATAACGAACTGGAAGAGTACCCTGCGGAATAGGAAGAATAGACTCCAATTCTCTCATAAGGTCACTGCCTACTCCAAAATAAAAGATTGCACTTTTCTGAAGATTCGGTTGGAGCCCAGAATAATAATAGAAAACATCCAAAGCCGACTTGACAATAGAAAAAGAATGCTTGTCAGCCCCACACAAAACAAACAAATCATCCGCAAAAGCAAGGTGATGGATTTGCAAAGCTTTACATTTGGGGTGGAAAGTAAAGTTGCTCCCTATGATCTTGGCTTGCAAAATAGAATAGAAACCTTCCATGACTAACAGAAAAAGGTAGGGAGAAATCGGATCCCCTTGCCTTAGCCCCCTCTTCCCTTGGAAAAAAACCTTCCAAATCACCATGTAAAGCTACTGAAAACCAGGCACTAGACACACAATACATTACCCATTTAGTGAACTGACCTGGAAAATGCATGGCATTCATCATTTCTCGCAAGAACTCCCATGAAACAGAATCGTAAGCCTTCATAAAATCAATCTTCATAGCACATTTTGGAGGGCCATCATCCCTATGATAGTTCCGGACTAGCTCTTGCATAAGAAGAATGTTGTCGGCTATGGATCTTCCTTTTCAAATTGTAAACATTTGATTTAAACAAGGCACATAAGATTACCTCGGCTTTGCTAAATTAATCCTTTGTTATTGCCTTCTTCAACATGTGGTAAAGGATGAAAATATGCTTGACTGCGTTGCGTGGACATGGATATCTACAAGGAGTTACGGAACTAAAATTGCCTTCAATTGAGGAAAAAATTAATACCAAGAGATATATGTATGGGTTTATAATGTCGGATAGAATTAGTTTGTTCGGATTTAAAATAAATAAACAAAGTTTATTTGATGGAATTTTTTAAGCTGAACAAAATCTATTTGTCCATAACTAAAAATCCGAACAACCTATATACGTCTTCTATGTCCCTCCAACAAACTAAGCATGTACATATACCATTTCTACTATGTCCGTCAAACAAACATTATACCATATCCATTCTTACTTTCCCTTGAATGAATTCGCCCGGCAAATGGAAACGGGCCGTAATATGTCCCTTCCTACTTCCCCTTGAATGTATCCGGCCGGCAAACGGAAACGGGCCGTAGTAAACCCATTGGCGTACCAAGGGACGAAGACAGCGGAGTGCTGGGGTTGGCCATGGCACCCCTTAATTCTTTCATAATGACTAGAGTACCCCTGAAATTTCCATAAATATTCATATGTATATGCAAAATGGCCCCCTAAGTTTTTAACCTTTCCTTTATCTTCCTCTATTATGGGTATTCTTTCAAAAAACATGCCAACCACTCCACCTATTCATGTCATACTCCCTTCGTCCCAATTTAAGTGTCCTCCACAGGAAATCGAACTTTTTAAGTAGTCAAAATTTTTGCTCAAAATTTCCAAAATTAACCTTATAAACTGTGAAGTTAATAATATGTATGGAAATCGCTTTTATTTTTCAATATGGATCTCAAAAAATATGTAATCGCTTATATCGTGTTTTGATTTTTGGTGATTGTTTGTCTGGTGTTGCGTTTACCGGAGTTGTGCTCCATTTATTTGTGAATTTGGTTGTATGAGGTCCTAAATGTTCTTCTTGGTGTTTAGGCCTCCATTGTAGTAGTTGTATTCTCTCCTTTGGGATAGCTGCCCGTTCATCGTACTCTCTTTGTTATCGATGAAGTATCCTATTATTTGACAAAAAAAAGGGGTCAGTCACTTGGCCTTGCTCCATAGCACCCAACAAATTTTGCCAGTTGAAGAGACTTGTTGTATTCACTGAGTTTTCTGACATTGCAATAAAAGAATGTTTTTTTTTTCTTTTTTATATTTAGTGATGCAACCCCGGGACAACTTACAAAATGAGAAAAAGATAATTACGGCCTGCAATTTGCAATTCTTTCGTGCATAACTAGGATAAAGTTCAGCATTAAAAGAAAGAATTTAATCTCTTGTTCGATATCCAGTCAAACTTCATGATAACTAGAATAAGGTTCATAATTCTTAACTTTATTTGTCTTTACTACAGTTATTTATCTATTCTATATAGTATTGGAGAATGGCGTTTCATGAGAAGAGCCCTTGGCATGACAAGTGGCTACAATTGATTGGCCAATGTAATTACTTAATCAAATTATCTATGATTAATTTTTGAAATACTTCTTTTAGGTTAACAAATTCTTAATTTATGGGATAATTAATTCAAAAAGGAAAAATATTGAAAACATTGCACTGAATCTCAGTTAATGTAAGATTTACAAAATATTTGACTTAATCTTTCTTCGTAGGACTGATGTAATATCATTAATAAGGTAATTAGAGCATCTGCAAGGGGAATAATCAAAATTAATAATCAAAATGTGCTACGTCAGCATTTAATTATTCATTTAGTTCATAATTAAACTTAACAACCTCTATCTCCACATTGGTTATTTTTGCATCCTTAACCAAAAAAAAAATCCCATAATACACAATGCACCTATGTCCAATCGCAAACGAGTTCCAATCACGCACCCGACGATACCAAATTATTCGTTTCGATGAGACAATTCCAATGTGGGGTGTTTTTGAGTTATTGGGTTTGGTTATTGAGTTTTGGTTATTGGTAAAAGTTGTTAAGTTTGGTTTTTGAATGGGTGAAATTTGATTATTTGCTAAAAGACTTGTAATTTTTCTTATTACAATGTAAGGTGTTTTTTGAGAATTGTTGTTAAGTTTATTTATCCACACTCATTTGCTTATTACAATGGAGATGTTCTTAATTGGGAATATTTTAAACTGTACAACCTCATGGAAAGTAGAAAGTTGTTTATTTTATATTCCAATTTTAGGATTGTTAGCCAATAATTATGGGAATCATATCCAATGTGAACTACCAACAAATCTTCCACAAAATACAAAATATAAATGCTTACTTATTGATGTTTTACCACAGGGTTATTTTGTTAATTAATAAAATTGTGAGCCCTCTCCCCCCCTATAAATACAATTGTGCCTACGACTCTAGGAGGCTATCACTGCAAATTTCAAAACAAGAAAGAACCGGCATAGATTAGGTTGTCTGAACGATGGCTAAAGATTTTTGTTCTCGATTTTGACTCGCGATGGTTTTCTTCGGTTTGTTCATTTCTCTTGTATCACTCTTATTTCGACAAATATTATGCTTATTTACTACGTAAGGATATTAATTATTTTGCTCTAGTGAGAGTGCTAGACTAGTCACCTTTCAAACTTCTATTGTAATATATGTGCGTGGGTTTAATCCCACTGCTCACCAATTTGCTAGTAGTTCGCCAATATAACCTAAATTCCGACTGTGTGTATAGGCATGTGAAAAGTTTCCCCATAATGTCATATTTTGACCTTAGATTTTAGATTTGTGGGATGGAAAATGAAACATTCACATATTTGATCTTTTTAGATGTAAGAAAATCAAAATGTGCTTATCAAGTCATTTTCTAGGCCAGATTAACACTCTTCAATTCCATTTTTTCTATTTTTTATATTTTTTTTATCTCCTTTTATCTTATTTATTTTGTATCTTAAAAAATAACTATGCCACTATCTTAAAATAGTGACATAGTTAGAACTAGTGAATACATGGGGTGTGCAGGTGGGTACGTATATAGTTGAGTGTATCGTGTATGGTAGTTAGAGTGAGTAATTTTACATTTATCGCCTAGACAGTTAGTTAGAGCAATAAAAACTTTGTTTTTTGGGTATAATTTTGACGATCAGATTCGTGACACGGCCTCGAAAAAGTATCCGTGCTAAAGTAATAACGAAACAACACCTTTCTAAATCAGTATAGATATCATGCATTGATCATGTGCACATTTCTCTTGATCTCACTAATTAATTTCCTTGTTTTTTCAGCTGTGATGGTGGTGGCTCAAGGGGCTACTACGGAGGACAAACGGTGCAAAGTGGTGCTGAATCAAAGATATTGTGATCTACCATCATGTGGCTATATGTGAGACTTACTTTACAATGGCACTGCGTGCAGTTTGTAGTTCCCCAACTATCTGTACCTTTATTTACCGTATGCCGCCATACCCGCAGATTCCATGTATCCCTCTCTAGTCAAGGGACATGTATGTACGCTTTGTGCTTCTACTAATTAAGAAGCACATTTAATTGGCAGTTGCAGGAAAATTATTTTACCCTCCATTATTTTGAGGTCGCAAAGCTATGGTATGTGCATATTGATCGACTAGTTATTGGTAGAATTGTTCGGATTAAAATATCAGAGTCATACATTGTCAAGATGAATGCCCGGATCAACCGCACTACACGTGTAGTGCAGGGGTGCACACCCCTGAATCCATTTTGGATGTGACGACCTTGTGTGCTGTTGGTTAATGGGTACGTATAAACTATTGCAGCTAGTTACGAAAGCATCTTTGGTTTCACACCTTGGAAGTGCGTTCTTTACTGTATTTTTTCCTATGATGGACATTGTGAATGGTCTTCAACGACCTTTTTGCCTATGACAAACACTGGATATAGTCGTCATCGTTGTCACGTTTTTGACAAAAATTGTAAACATTTGATTTAAACAAGGCATATTAGATTACCTCGTCTTTGCTGAAATCCTTTGTAATGCCTGGTAAAGGATGAAAATATGCTTGACTACATTGGGTGGGCATGGATATCTGCAAGGAGTTACGGAATTGAAATCGCTATCAATAGAGGAAAAAATACCAAGAAAGACATGTAGGGATTTATAATGTCGCACTACAAAATTAGTTTGTTCAGATTTAAATAAATAAACAAAGCTTAATTATTTGATCAAATATTTTAGGCTAAACAAAATCCATTTGTCCGTAACTAAAAATCCGAACAAACTATATATGTCTTCTATATCCCTCCAACAAACTATGTGCATATCCTTTTCTATTATGTCGACGTCCATCAAACAAACCTTGTACCATATGCCTTCCCAAACCTTATGCCATATGCCTTTCTACTTCACTATGAATGAATCCGGTCGGCAAACGCAAACGGGACATAATATACCCATTGGCATACCCAGGGACGAAGGCAGCGGCCGGCGGAGTGCTGGGTTGGCCATGGCACCCCTTAATTCTTTCATAATGACTAGAGCACCCCTAAAATTTCCAGAAATATTCATATGTAAAATGTACCCTAAGTTTTTAACCTTTCTTTTTATCTTCCTCTATTTTATAGGCATCTTTCAAAAACATGCCAACCACTCCACCTATTCCATATCATATAATCATCTCCTTTTCTGTGCAATATTAACTCTGGCCCCCCTCAGTAATATTTCTGGCTTTATTGTTTGGGGTACTCATTAATTTACTCCTTTCTTTCCAATTTTTTTTGTTTAATTTTGATTTTTGACAACCATGCCACTTGCAAAATCATCTATCTTTAGTAATTTTTACTCCCTCCGTCCGGATTTAATTGTCCCTAGTTCTATTCTAACCGGCTAAAAAACGGGTTATATCTTTAAATCCATAATAAATTTCATATTGAATATGAATCTTGTTTGATAGATCTCGATTAAATCTTTAATTCGATGTTTTCGAAATCAAGTAAAACATTATAAATTGAAAGATATAATCGATTAAAAAATGTCACGAACTCCAAAAAAGGACCGTTAAATCTGGATGGAGGTAGTAATATTTTATGCAATTCTAAAAATTTTGTGTAATGAAAGTAATTGATATATGTCAAACAAGATGTATACTATATACAAAAGTATTTAAAGGGACAAATATCTACAACTTTTTAGGAAATGTTAAATAGTAAAAAGAGACAAAAAAAAAAAAAGAATAGGAGTGGTTAGTTAGCAAAGACTTAACATACAATGTGGGACTTATTGTTCCGTTCTATTTAACCTTAGATACATTTTTTTTGGTCTTCTTGGAACTGTCAATATACCACTTGATCCTACTAAATAATTGGCCCAATAACATATTATTTTTTCATGAAAAAAAAATTCTTGCATTTAATGAAAATATCATGAAGATAAATTTAAGGAGAATGATTTTTCTTCTATCAAGAAAATAAAATAAGTCCAAAAATATCATGAAAACAGAGATACCAAAATAAATATAGGGAGGATCGCGCCCTTATTGTAGAACTAGCGAATGCCCGTGCCTGAAGGCACGGTTCGAACATTCAGCACATGCAAATTAAAACTGAACAAAAAATTTAACCAACTAAGACGCATAAAACAAACTCAAACGCATAAATCTTGATCGAATCAAAAAACACCATCCAAAACACCGATGAAAATAAAAAAATAATATACATTAATGAAGATGCATGCCTCGAGGAGACATCTAAAAAGAGTATATGAAACATATCAAGATTGAAAATCTTCAAGCATATTGTTCCTTTTGAGTTTTGAGGCTTCTCAATCGCAATCCTAAAAAAGAATGATATGTCAACAGAACCCAGTTAGTACGCCAAGTTATTTGTTTAAGGGATGATATATTATAACAGAGGAAAATTAAATTATAATACTTTACAACTCATTGTACCTGGTATGATAAAGCAAACTACAGCAGAACTTCAGGGTAAACAATATTGGTTGTGGAATCTGTTTTTTCTTCGGGGAGAAGGACAGTTATACGGTCAAAAGACGTACACCTTGATAATGCCACATATAGTTGCCCATGACTAAATACAGGTGTGCGCAAATCGACTCCAATGAATTTGACAGATTGTCCTTGTGATTTGTTAATAGTCATAGCATATGCCAAGTGAACTGGAAATTGACGCCTTGTCATATGAAAAGGAAAATCTGAAGATGACGGTGATAAAGATATTCTTGGTATGAAGGCCAATTTGCCAAATTGTTCACCTGTTAAAATCTTGACTTCAATAATACGGGAACTGCACCTGACAACCATCATCCTTGTGCCATTACAAAGTCCATCTTTTGGAGCAATATTTCTTAACAATATTATAGGGCAACCCACTTTCAACTCGAGCTTAAAAGGCGGTAGCCCAGTAGGATCTAATGAGTTAAGATACTCGTTGGGATACCGGTTAGTGATGCTTCTATCCATTCCGTCATCCTCAGACATTTTATCTGCAGCTAGATAAGTGTATCTATTTCCTGGAAAAATATCTAGTGCAGTACCATTTATAGCATTCACGTCATCATTCCAAGCGGAGAGAATCGTGCGTTCAGTTAAAAATGCCGGGGTTGATGTATTTGTCACATCCAGTTGGGGATAAACTCTCGACAATAATTCATTTAGATTTTGACATCTACCTATTGTCGATGGAAGGTGTACCACATTTTGAGGGTTTGTTCCAACCTAAAAAAATATTAAAGTATAAATCAATAATCAAACAAAAGTGCGAAGAATTACTGATTCATTAAAAAAATAATCAACGTCAAGAATGATCAAAATTATTATGCAATATTACCTCCATTAAGAAATTTGCAAAAGCAGCATTTCCAGGACTTGTCGTATTCAATCGCATGTTCAAATTCAATGTCAAGACACATATATCATCCCACAGATCAGAGCGCCTAAGTGATGCGTTAACAATTTCCTCACGAACTCCTTTAGGTACAACAGGTAAAATTTGACGAAAATCCCCCCCAAGCACTACAGTGATACCCCCAAATGGTCTAGGATTATCACGGATATCACGTAATGTGCGGTCAACTGCTTCAACGCAATATTTATGTTGCATAGGAACTTCATCCCATATTATCAATTTTGTTTGTCTAAATAACTCTACTTGTAAAGATTGCTTGGTAAACCCGCAGACAGAATTTTCTAAAACATCTAATGGGATGGCAAACGTTGAGTGTGCAGTGCGACCTCCTTCCAATAACAGAGAAGCAATTCCGGATGAAGCAACAGTAACCACTATATGCCCGAGACTACGACATTTTTGTGCAATGGTGTTATACAAAAACGTCTTTCCTGTACCGGCACCCCCATTCAAAAAGAAGGTAGTTCCTTTATTTCCAAAGACAGAGCAAATAATGGCATCATAAGCATTGTGTTGATCAATGTTAAGGCGACCGATAGTAGTCTCTGTATTTGCCTGTTGGGCTTGGATCTGAAGTTGTCGATGTTCCAAAATCAATCTGTTACCAACAACTGTGCTCCAATTTTCGGTAGGTTGTGGCATAGGTGGGAAGTCATGTAAATTCTTACCTGTTTCTTCAAGCATCTGATTGAGAAGATACAAACCATAATCTTCAATATGAGTCTCGGTTGGATTAGGTATGGCAAATAATGTGCGAATTTTGTGCGCGAGGTCATCACATATATTTATAAAAAATCGCTTCCATAATTCCAATGGTTGCAGTGGCGAGCATTGTGTAAGAATAACACAAAACAATCTCCTCAACTGATACCCAGTCTTCATTATTGCAGCCTCTTGAAGACATTGAACCCATTCATCATCATCTTCCAAAAGCCCTCTAGCAACACATGCCGACTTAAAAGTATCATAAACAACATTGTCTACTGTGCGCAAGTCTTTATAAGATTTTGGTCCTTTGACAATAGTTAATAGCAAACGTAGATAAAATTTCTCACCACAATTAGGGGTGGCAAAGTGCATTCTCCCAATTGCGAACCCAAACTTTCTTGATGTCCACACATTGTTTGTCTTATCCCAAACAAAATACTGTGGAAATTCTTGGTAAGTATAGGGTGTAGAATTAGGGTTGGCAGCGTACCATGCAAAAAACCCAGTTAGAGTTGACTTTTCTACTGCAACTCTAGCAATAATGTCTTCCAATGATTCTTTGGGATTGAAATTAACGCGATGCATTCCAGGTAAATGGAGAGCGAGTCGGGTAACCGTTGGAACCTCTTCGTGCATATGATGACCAAATATATGCCAAGCAGCTTCTGGTGGTCCAATATACCTTCCATCAAGGTATTGCTTAATTTCATTAGCTGATCCCAACACCATCGTTGTCCGATCGTAACCCTTGTAAATGTTCTTGTGAGTGTATTTTACACATCTCATCCCTGCACAAACTTCTACATTAATATGACAATTGAACATTTTGGATAGATGAGGATTATATGGCACGACATCCCTATTGTCAACTTCATGCCCCCTGACAATATAAAATTGCCCATCATTACGACGGCGATAGATGGGAAATCCATTTTCGTCCATGGTGGTGGTTTCTACAAAGTCGCGAGGGTACCTCTTAGTGCATTTTCCATTTTCCATGCAAGATGCATGTGGATTTCGAGCACTGCATGGC
This sequence comes from Rhododendron simsii, assembly GCA_014282245.1. Classification (NCBI taxonomy): domain Eukaryota; kingdom Viridiplantae; phylum Streptophyta; class Magnoliopsida; order Ericales; family Ericaceae; genus Rhododendron; species Rhododendron simsii. The sequence goes on from CM024959.1 coordinate 26,504,040, forward strand.
CCATGTACCATACAACTCTTGACCGTTTCAAACAGTTCAAGATCATCTTCTGGATTTGGAAATTCAGCACAAACTAACTGGTCAACTTGAGCGCAAGTACGGATTTTATCCCCACCTTTAAGAAAGAATAGTACATGCATATGTGGGAGACCACGTTTTTGAAATTCAATAGTGTATACGTGGGCAATTTTTTGACCAAACACTTTATCTTTTTCAACTTCCTTCATCAAAGCCTTTCTCTTTAACTCGAAAACACGCGTAACCAAATCAGGACGGTCAACAGCGGTTTGATGAGGCAATAGAGCTGAAGTAATTTCCGGCCATTTGGGATTTGCAGTCATGGTGAGGAAAATATCAGGGTGATGGTTATATCTCGTGATAGCCATTGAATCTTGAAATATCTCAAACATATGTCTTGGGCTACCAGTGAATGAAGATGGCAAAATAAATCTTTGACCAATTTGATCAGGGTTCAAGCCATCAGGACCAATATCAGTCAAATCCTGGTATAGAGAAGAACGAAGTCTCGCTTGATTAAGCTTGTAGTATGTCAATCGATTCTGCTCAGTTGCTGCCCAAGCATCTACCAAGAACTCCTGAAATAATTTTTCTCCTCTCAAAATGGTTGAATACTCTGTTGTACGCTCAAATAAACGGTAACTATAAAAATCCATTTGAGTTAGTCGCTCTGCTGCAGGTCGATTATTTTTCACATCCCACCGTTTCATCTCAGGTTCCCATCCAAGTTCTCCATGTGGGAATAGCAAGACGTAGTGTAATGGCAAATATGCTGGGTGACATTCGTTAATTTGCATCAATTGATTATCTCCCCTCAAATGCAAGATGATATCTCTCATGCCGCTGGCTTTAGATCCATCTCCTGGTATAACTACCGCAATCTCATCTGCCGTTGGTAGATTATACGTTCGTCGATCTTTTGACGAACTATAGTGAAGATGGGCTGGAAGAGTTTGTCCCGCCACGTCCAGTTGATCCAGAATTGCATATGCTTGACGGAATTTATCCACAAATGGATTAACTTGCAATAGAGTTTCTTGGATAGTTTCCAGTACATCCCTTCTCAACTGCTCATTGTTACGATTGCGGACTTCCAAAGCTGAAGCAGGATCAAAAATATACAGTTGTGCAAACTTTGCATCCTTTCCTTGATGTGGCAGCAGTGAACCTACTCGATGCCGCAATTCCCCATGGATTGTGAAAGATGTAGGACCGCTTCCAGTAAGCACTCGTGGATCCAATGTAGCACCAAGACTGGTGAAAGCATTGGTTGCATTATACCCTCGAGCATGCTTTCGAAATGATTTTGATCGGTCATCATCCCCATCATACAATGCTCGAATTGGCTGAGGGGGTGTAATAAGTGCAGGTAGTCTTATCTTTCCTTGGAAACAGCAAGTGCCGAATAATGGATGACTTGTAGAAGATTTTGTCAATCTCTCATCCATCCAATGTAGGGCTTTACAATGGGTGCATTTAATATCCATATTGCCAAGATTATGCCTCCCTGAAATTACGTGAGCTCTGCTAGGTCCCTCTAAATTCACAGACACTTCCCATTCATCTTCACAACATAGTTCCACTTGGTCGATAAGAGTAGGCCTTCAAAAAATTAATAAAGGCTCTATTTAGGCAAAATATGGGTATTTTAAAATTTGGGAGTTGCATTTCACCCAAAAAAAGGCGTACCGTTTAGTGTGCGGGGTGGAAGTTGTATTTGGCATGAAGGACGGAGACGTGGAAGTTTGTGCAACCCTCTGTCACTTTTCTATAGGTTGGGTGAGTATTGATCCTTGTCCGAAGCAGTTGAGAGGGCGACGACTGGGTGTCAAAGGAGAGTTTACATTTGGTATCTGTTGAAGACATTCGTTGGTTCGCTCGACTTGAGACTGTTGTCCCGATTGATAAGAATAACCGTGCTTTAGATTTCTCTCTCGTTCTTGTCGTGCACGTTGGGCCATTGCTTTTTTTGATATAATATTACCGTTGGGTACCTAAAATATCAACAACACATATCGAGCTATGTTTTTTTGAATTCAATTTATCTTGACCACAATTATATGGTATATGCTTGGAAAGGGGTATCGATGTTTGGTTGTTACTTTAATGGTCTTTATATAAATAGTGTAGGAAGTACCTCACGAACACGTATGATGTTCACATTCCGCTCTTCATGGATTTCAACTCCAACATTTCTGTCTCGAAGTGGCTCTACCTATAAGAATTTTATACTAAATATTTAAAGGAATCAAACAGTAAAAGAAGGTAGGGATACAATAATTATGGCACATAATTTCAAATTTGTTTAAACTCCAAATACTCCACACACCAGACTTTTTTGAAAAGACTTAAAGTATTGTGCAAGAATAATACCAAAGGAGTATCTTTTTCATTAGCATAGGTGAGCGGCCCTTTCCCCTTATCCGCATAACTTGACTTCTGCCTTGCCTGAGCAGTTGTGTCTGCCCTTTGTGTATCCTTTGAAGTAATGCATAATGAAACGTGTATTCGTAAAATTGACAACACTGATTAAAATAATTATAACATAAAGAGCGTGCTTTAGGAATACCTCAAGAATACAGACATTGTTGCCAATGTTGGCACAATGCTCATCACGGGCAAACCCGATATTTATTTCGTGTAGAGCTTGTGCCTATAAATAGACAGCGAACAGTTCAGTCAGTTGCATCGACTATCATATTTGTTGCTTGTAATTTTTTTTCTGCATGTCATGGTTTTTATTCAAAAGAGTCTTACCCTATTATCCCATAGCAAATGTAGTTCTAATCGCCGAGCAGTGCTTTGCTTTAGGTTTCGTTCTCGTTCACGTCGCATACGTTGTGCCAGTGCTAATTTTGATATCTCTTTACCAACCTGTGGCTAAAGGATGTGTAGAAGTAATTTTTGTCATAATTATTATACCGATACTAATTAAAAAAGAAGCAGTATTACTTAAGGAATATTTTTTTTTCAAACGAAAGGTAGACGATGTTACAACGTGTGATACCTCAGAGTTTTCCTTTCCACTCCCTACATACGTTGCCTTTTGTTTTCTAGTCATTGCCCCTATTCTTTGTATCTCCTGTTAAAAAATACATAAATTGCATTACGGGTACTTATTAGGTTTGCAAGAAACTCCATATTTATATGGATACTTACCTCGGGAACATGTACAGCATGGGGGTCTCGCGCATCGGCTTTAATATTTCTATCTCGGAGAGGTTGAATCTTTACGTACAAAGTCAATAATTGAGAAAGAGTTACATAAAAAAAAAACATGGTTAGAAGATGTAGATGAAACATGATTTTGATTAATAAGAGTCCTACACTTGTATTTATCGGCGAGTGTTGTTCCGATCTCCTTTCAGTGGTTTGCTTAAAAATTCGTTCTCGTTCTTGTCGAGCACGTTGCGCAAGTGTTCCTCTTGATATCTCTTTACCGGATTGTTCCTAAAATATGTGTATAAGCAACTTTAAGGAATTAGAATGTCATTTAGCTAATTGACTATCAACTTTTCTTTTCAGAATAAAGATAGAAGATACGTCAAATGGTGATACCCGTGAATCTTCTTCTCCATTGCTAACACGTGTTGGCTTTCCTTTGCTAGTCATTGCCTAATGCAAGGGAAAAGACCCAAAAAAATTTCACAAACCAAAATTGGGAAGAAAAATATTGGACTTATCACTTATCAAGTGGTTTGCAAATGGCTAGGCTTTAAATGCCTAGAAATAAGAAAATTCACACATAGGTTGCTTTTCCTTTACCCTAGCCCGTAGAGCTTTCCTTATGCTTACACCAAGCCTCATAACCATTAGACTGACCCACTTTTTAAGTGAGGTCATGGTCACTTGGGTATTTTGTGAGTTCTCCCATTTTCCTTAATTTATTCTTCTTTGTTTCGGATCAAAATAAAATTTCCAAACCAAGTAAAAGAAAAGGATGCACTCATGTACATCAGATACTAAAACCGTAACTCTTGAGTGAATCGTAAAAGCATTGATCCTAATATGAAAACTAATACCATGTGTTTTGCCCCATAGCCTCATAATCTTTGAAGATGATTCAATCATCAATGTAGCAGTAGAGTACCCTAACTACCGAAGCACATTCACAAAACAATTTTGCAAACCCCTCTTTCCTTGGGCCATGGCATGTTTTACTAAGATCGACTTGCACCCACTCCAACCATCATTATCCTTTAATTTCGAAGCGAAAAGACGTGAGAGTAGCCATGAGCAACCACAATAAGCGTTAAAATCAGTTTTGAAAATCAGCCCCATTAATTTAGAATTGTGTTAGGCCAATTTAGAACTTAAAAAATCCAAACACGGTACCCCAACTTGTAGCTTGTACTATAAAGAGAATGAATTGAGCGAAACTACCTATAATGCACGGTACTCACGGGAGTCGCCTTAAAATAGCTGCAAAAAATAAAATAAAAAGGGAGCTATCTGTTGAAAGGGAAAAACATCTAAAGAAAGAGAAATAAACTCAAACCTGCAACCACAATAAAATTTTCAGCTGCTGGGAGATCTCAAAACACTTTTTTTTTTTCCTTCAGATTTTGGAAATCACTGAAAAAGAAATTCATTAACCAAAAATCCAAGCATGACTTTCAACGCCAATCCTTACCAAAAATGCATTGGGCATTCAATCGTTAAAAATATATCATTACCAAAACTGATATAATCAATACCAAAAGTGAAAAAATCATTACTCAACTATTTAGCAACTCTCAACCATCGGATTGAAGGTTTCTTTTCCCCTTCTTTCAGCTAAGAAATTTGGAAAGGTAAACAAAAGCGAATTCAAGCTATTATTGAAGATGGGTAATTTTCCCCTTGCCACTATTGAATCTGGTGTTGAGACAATGATTCAAGTTACCATTATACGTAGTAATATATTAACAATTAGAAGAAATTTAACGAAACACTTATCTCAAGGACACACGTAGTAAAAAAATTCCCGATTGAAAAAAGAGAGGATGGTTTTACCCATTTAAAGTGAAGAAAGAGAAATACACTGCGTGCCAACGTCTTGGGGATCGTTGGAGGTTCAACCGTGACAGAAACATGATGAATCTCAATAGCCCCAACCTCTCAGGAAAAAAGAGTCGCTCACACCTCAATTATATTGCAATCAAATGCATCAATAATACCCTAACCACTTTTTGTGGTTACCACATTAGGGCCAAGAAATCGTATGGCAACTGATTAAACTATATGAAAATAGACAAAGAAATCATCTTAGTATTACTGATCAAGGGCCGTTGGCAGTTCGATCTAAGCATGCATCATCGCCACGTTAGGAGAGAGAGAGAGAGAGAGAGAGAGAGAGAGAGAGACGATGGAGTGAGGAGAACGTGCAAACCTTGTTCGAAGAACAAACCGGCTGGTGGAGAATAGAGCGTTAAACTTCGGAAAGTAAAAGAAGAGAGACAAAGGAAACCACAATAATGCAAAAGGAATGAGAACCGGCAGATGAATTAAGAATCCAAAATTTCCATTTTCAAATCCTAAGAATCCCAAATAATCCCAAACTTCCGTGGAAAAAAAGAATCCAAAACGTGCTCTATTTTGGTCATAAAAAAGTTAAGTATTTACGGGCATGCCATTTTGTAGAATGGAGGGTGGAGATTTATGTAGGCATGGGGATAAATCTGGAGCGTTGGTTGTCTTTTGGATTCAAACACTTCCCTGTCATATTATATAGATGGACAAGACGTGGGTAATAAGAGAGAACGGGGTGCGTATAGATTTCCCCTTTTTCCACCGGCATTAGGGGCAATAAACGAGTCAAACCGGTAGTTGATCAAATTTGATTTGATAATTTAATGAGTTTCAAAAATATGTTCAAGCTTAACTTATTTTTGAGATGAGTTATATAAAACGAGTTTTGATCAATTCAAATATGAGTCGATCTCAAGTAACTTGAATTTTGCATACATAATAAGCTGAACTAGCAGAGTAGTAGTTTATTCAAACTTGGCTTGAAATATTAACGAGTTTTAAAATTATGTTCAAGCTTCGTTTGTTTACGTAACAATTCAATTTTGAACAAGTTTTTAATAAATGAACGCAAGCTCAGATTTAAATAATTTGATTTGTTTAGCAGCCCTAGCAGACAATAGCATTGTCCATTTCAGTTCCCAACCCCTCTCCTCTTAGCGCGAGTAGCTAAGGCATGGTTCGTAAAGGGTTAGGCTAGGCTCTGACATATTTAGTAATCAAATCGAGTTAAATCTCTAAAACTAGATTCGGCTCAACCCATTTAGATAAATTCAACTTGTTTACAGGCTCGTTTAATAAAGAAACTGAACTCGGCATTCAAACTCGAGTTGCAGGCTCGTTGACTTTTTTTTTTTTGAACCGCAGGCTCGTTGACTAAGGAGCCAAATTAGAACAATAAGCTCAGGCTCGGCTCGTTTGTGCTACTGCTCTCATCAGTCGTAGCAGTCCACGCACGCACTATAAAGCCAAAGACAACCTAAAACACCAAACAAGAAGAAGAAGAAGAAGAAGAGGGAAAAATGCATTCTTTCGGGTACAGAGCTAACGCCTTGCTAACGTTCGCCTTGACGATTCTAGCCCTAATATGCGCCATGGCCTCTTTCTCCGACAACCTTAATTCTCCCTCTCCCTCCGCCCATGTTCAGGTTCTCTCTCTAAACAATCTATCCTCCTCAAGATCTGCCTCGTTCATTGACTAATTGTTTCTTCTTTTTTCTTGTGATTTTGATTTTAGGTTTTGAACATTAATTGGTTCCAGAAGTCTTCCCAAGGAAACGACGAGGTATTTCCAATTCGTGTAACTGCCTCCGTCCCTGTTCAAGTTTCCGGCCCGCAAACCTAAGCGTTGAAAAAGTTGCATTTTTTCGTAAAAATTCACTTTTTTGGCACAAATCAATAGATATCAATGAGTTCTTTTAAGTTGTGAAAAAAAATTAAAATTTTTAAGGGAAAAAGTGAATCTTTTTAAAGTTCTAGGGTTGCGGCCAGACACTTATTTAGTGATGGAGTATGTTTTATATGTCTGTGTTTATGTGTTTTTGGCTGATTTTTGTTTTGGGTCGTCATCTAACTACCCTTCTCTGTTACACAAACCCTACTCGAAACTGTGACCCTGTTCTTCCTGAATTATCTGTTTGGTTTTTTTTTATTTTGAATTTTTGTTAGATTCACGATAAAACTTTTTTGGATCGGCAATATGTCTTGACGAGAGGAGTCTAAAAGTAAAAAATTATGCCTGAAAGCAAAAAAAAAAAAAAAAGGAGTTAACTAATAAAGAAAAAAGGTTGTGGGTTCTGTAGGCCTTGTTCAAGACATCTCTCAATGTCACATTACCCCAGTTTAGATTTTTGTAACCAAATTTAGGCAATAAAATGAAACACGGTGTTGCATAAGGCTATTGTGCCTGTGTCAATCCATCGTGTTGGCTTGCTGTGTCTAGTTTCTGTTTGGATCATTGGAGGGGTTTGAAAAGACTTTAGCTCCTTTTCCGGCTTCTGAGCCTGTCTGACTGACAGCTTGAAGAAATGGATGGATGAGATCAAGCTGATCAAGGAAGAACTCGGCACTATTTAAAGAGATCAACCTCTCTACTTGATCTGGGCTTGGGTTGTTTTGTCCCCTTTTTAGTAAAATATGGAAGGTTTGGAGTTGGTCGGGGTTCAGTGGTGGAGGATATTCTTGATTGATGGTGGGGGTGATCGGAGGTTTCGGGTTGATGGTGTGATGGGGGTGAGGTAGAGGGGAGAATGATGTATCGAAAGAAAAGGCAAGATTTTCACTTGCTTCTAAAACAAAATCTTTGCAAACACGTTTTTAGTTCTTATCTTTTAGAGGAATAAGTAAAAATCATGTTTGTAAATGTGTGCAGCTACTGTAAAAGTTGCATGTAACTGAGAGACTAATTGGTTCATTGTCATCATAATGTGGACAGGAGGCACCTTGCCTCACTTTTGACTATTACTGGACTTAGTTTGATAGACTAAAAATCTGAGTACTGAGTAGCATGTAGTTGACTTGGAAATTGTATTACTCTGTAAGAATCATGGTCAAGAGTAAGCTAGATAAGTCCTTGTGACTGGTTTTAAACTTCTAATAACTAACAAACCTTATGGCTAGAGCATTAAGTCTTGCACAATTGCTTAGCGGTTTGAGTTTTACTAAAAAAAATCATGTCAAGCACTCTCTAAGGTGGTTTTGATTGATACACAAGATTTGTTGGTTCCCCGATTAGAGAATCGAGATTTCAGCTTGCATCCTTGTGCTGGTCCATTGATTCTGTTAGCTGATGAATCATGATTATTGACTGGGCATACTTGGACACAAACCCAACTTCTAACAAGAAAAAGGACAAAAATATACAGAAACGGAATCCATAACCTATAGAAAAAAAGGAGGGGGGGGTGGGGTGGTGTGTGGGGGGTGGTGGCGGGGGGGAGACTTATCAAAGAATGTAAGCATCATGTTAGGTTTTGATTTACTTTCTTATCTCTTTGCTGCGTATGCTGGTGATCGTATGCTGTTTTATACTTGTATCTACCCAAATGTGCTAAACAAAAGAAACAAGAAAGCCTTTGTCTTCCAGCTTCTGGTTTAAGTTTTGCTGACATGCCCTTTATTTGTGTAGGTCAGCTTGACATTGAATGTATCAGCAAACTTACAGTCTTTGTTTACGTGGAATACAAAGCAGGTTTAGTACTCAACAAATCCTTATCTCCTATTCTGGAGCATATTTTACTTGTCTACTGCTGTTTTTAGTATACTGGAAGTTGAAGGATTCAACAGAGAGAAATTGAATGAGAAGGAAGGTGAAAGTCAGCAAGAGGCAGTTTGTCCCACTTATTATTTCTGTTACAGAACCTCATGTTATTGCTGTGCTTAGAAAAGTTCATACATTGAAGCACAAGAAATGTGAGGGTATTACTCCAGAACCCAACTTCTTTGAGGCAAAAATTCCAAAGCATTCACTTTAGGGAATCAAGTCTTTAATAGTCTTTCACGAGGCAACAGTTTTCTTGTTACAAGTGAAGATTTTATAACAGAATCATGTAAGCCAATCCAACCACGGGAAAAAAATGTCTGTGAGTGTGATATAGTGGATCATTTCTAGCTCGTTAGGATGTGAAACACAGCGGGTTTGTATGATAGTTGCTTCCCTTTTGATAGCCCATTACAGATGGTTATGATGTTGATTTAGATATGACTCTGCCTCTTGCGGGTTTACCTAGGGTTGGAGTTGGAAATAAAAAGAAGATATAAATTAAAGGGTATTAATGCAAAAGGAATATTTTGATTTGATGCTATCTATTGCGAGATTCACCATGTTTGAGCTAGTGGTAGTTTACATTGGTGCAAATAATAAGGGGTCATAATATTGTTACGCTACCACACTACCAGCTTGCTATCCTTTGAAGTTGTAGTAGAAGATTGTTTAGAATCATTTCTATCTCATTTTTTGTTTTCAGGTTTTTGTATTTTTAGCTGCGGAGTATGAAACTCCTATAAATTCCCTGAATCAGGTAAACATCATTTTCCCATGGATTGTCTCTAGTAGACCGTGGATAATATTTGTGTTAGCTTTGTTCATTTCAAATTTCACAGCAAGAGAGGAATTTGAATGGAAAGATTCTATCTCACAAAGAACATGCACACAACATGTGGATATCTCTACTTGCGTCCCACTTTATTGCACCCCCATGTAACTTTGGCAGCAGTTAATTTTTGTGTCATTTAGTTTGTACTTAGACCCTATTGCTAATATTTGTTGTGGATGAACTTCTAGTCGACGTTCAGTGGTTGGTACAATATGTCACATTCATCGAAACGTAATTACAAAAAATACTTACAAATGTCTGAGAATCTTGCAGTACTTACAAAAAGTATTGTGGCATTTGGCAGTAGTTTCTCAAATGTTCATTGTTCCATAGTTGTCTCTTGTCAACGTGCGCTTAGGCGCGAGGTGCATCAAGGCGCCCCTAGGCGAGGCGCCTTCAATGAAGCGCAGCCAAGGCAAGAAAAGGCGTGCCGCTTTCAATTTTAATCAGAGCCATAGGATCAAAGCTAGGTTAAACGTATTAATTTTAATCAGATTTTAGTAGAAGCTAATGAACATTTATCATAGCTGTAAAATACTAATGATTAAGCTGCAGTACAAGATTGCTTTTTACTGCAAAAAGCTAAAAACTTAGCTTGTATAAAACTTAAGACCTAAAATATGATCCGAAAAGCTTCAAAAGCTATCCAAACCCAACTTTGGGATTACATGAATTTCATTCCTTTTTAAGGTTTGCAAAACCGAGAATATGTTATCAAGAATTTCTGGTAAACACTCCAAACTGATTTTGAAAAGTTGGAATCTCAAAATTTGTAAAAATAATTTCTTGTAAACACCCACATGTGATATGGCCGGCCGTCTGGTTAGGTGCTATCTGTCTTTCTTTACTTTAAGAAAGTTAATATTAAAAAGCAAAGTGTTGAGAGTAAAATTTGTTAGGAATAGAGAAAAGTAAAGAATTGTGATAATTTTGTTAGAACGGTTTACCACCTTCTTGTGATTATGCGTAATATAATGCTAAAATAATACTCCCTCCATCCCTTTTTAAATGTCCATTATGGTTTTGCGTGCCATTTTCAAAGGCTAGTATCTCTCAATGTATATTATGTTTTATGTTTTTAAAATCATTTTCTTATAGAAATATTTGAGATCTATTAAACTAGATTCATACTGTATATTTTTAACAGTATATATTGAGAGATAGTCAATTGAAAATGGCACGCAGATTCGTAGTGAACACTTAAATAGGACGGAGGGAGTATTGAATACGTTTTGATCTAACCTATCCTAGCCATACCCGTTCGTATCGAATCCGTATTCCGTATCGGTATCGGTATCCATTCTTCATAGTTCATGATTAACATCAAATATTTGTCCTATGACAGGTGTCCCTTTGGGATGGTATTATACCTGCGAAAGAATATGCACAATTCGGGATCCATACTACAAACAAGTATCATTTCGATGATCAGGCAAGTCTTTCTTCAAGGAATGCTGTGTTCCTTTAATTTCTCTCTAGCTTTTTGGGTTTTATATCCTCCTTTACCTTTGTGCAGGGAAGTAATCTCAGGGGTAGAGAATACAACTTGACTTTACATTGGCATGTCATGCCCAAAACTGGCAAGATGTTTGCTGATAAATTAGTGATGTCTGGTTTTCGTTTCCCAGAGGAATATAGATAAGGATGTTTTTGTCCCGCAAGGACTTTTCAAACTTGTTCATTTGAGTTGTAACTTAATGTGAGATGAAAGATTAAGCTCTATCGGGCAAAGAAAATTGGGGGAGAAAAACCCATGTTCGAGAATGTTTTAAGTACGAGAAAATGTAGTGGAACTTATGCCAGATTTTGGATGGTTTGGAGATGGGTGAAGAAAATACAGGTTAAACTACACATTTTAATTTTATCACGAATAAAACAAGAGGAAAATGGCTGGGTTTGTTGATTGTCTTTATCTTTGCCATTTTTGGTGTGGGGCTCCTACGAATCTGGATCATTTGATGGATCGTAGCTTGGTCTAAGATCTTAGACCAAGTTATGCCTTTAACACAATGCTATGCCGTGTTTTGATCTCTGCCCACTTGTCTGTGTTGCCGGCAGTGTGGTTTCTAGAGAATAGTGCCAACTCCCTCCCGCCCTGGCTCTATTTTTCAAACGTGCATACCGAGCCACAATGTCATTCATCAATCATCATCTGGGGTCATCTGAGCCAGACTCGGGGAAGAGTTTGAAGAAGTTTGGTCAGCTGGAGGCGAGGTGTGGTTGGTGAAAATGGAGGATTTTGGGTCTACTCATTTGTGTATGTGTGAAGGGGGAAAAGTTCTTTGGTGCTCTGGGAGCAAAAGCTCCAGGGGCCTCTCACACCACACGTTTGTGTACAACTCACCCCTAATGTGTGTGGATCACACACAACCGCATTGCTCCAGGAGAACAAATAATCTCTCGTGACGGTGGGGGTTGCCAATAATTGGATTTGCGCAGAGAACAAGATGAATGAGACATGGCAAGTTCCAGTGAAGTTAAGAAGAGTACATTATCAAGATAACAAACATGCTTTTGGCTTCGGAGTTACCACAAAAGAAACATAACTGTACCTATAGTTTCCAACAGTCGAACAGGGTGCTGTAACAACTCCGAATGCGCCCCTATTGTATTTGGAACGGGTACACTTTATATCAAAAATTGCAGAATATTGTGGATGCACAACTAATGAGGAGGGGATGCAATTTTAGCAAGTAAATGAGTCGTTATGTATTTATAAATACCATATGTGGACTACCTTATAAGAGGAGTCTAGACTGCTTAAATAAGAATATGAGCAACGTAACACAACCAAAATTTTCTTATTGAGTGTCCAAGAACAATTATTGCATGCAGTAATAAAGGTTTGTTATTTGAAATTGGGCACAGCGTAAACAGAAGAAACAACTTGACCGGATGAGAAACTCTTGCTTCGTCAACATGAATCCAACAGGTCTCCGAGGCTGCAAGCCAATGTAGCCCCATGTTGCTTGATTATCTGGAGTGCCTGGGTGAGAAACTCTTTCTTTGTCAACATCAGTTCGTTTTCACTCTGCAAAATCACATGTGAAAAATGCGCATCTAGCAAGTTAAAACGCAGATGAGCTAGTACATCGTTGAATCACAAGTAGAATATTAGAGGACGAATAGCAAAAACCACCTTGACCATATTCATTTAGCACCAGGGTACTGACATTTGCTAAGAATCAGTAGGCCATAAGGAGATATGTTTTGAGAAAAGACCTGTTGATCAGTGAACCCTACGGTGTGATCAATAGCTCTTTCCCGAGTTGACAAAATGTGCATCATCTATAAATTAGTTAGCTGGGGAAGGGAAAAAAAGTCTGATCTCAGATAAGGGAAGGCTTAATGCCTTCCTAGGACCGATAAGTTTACCAGGAAAATATCAAAAGAGTAGAACTGTGCACAGGTACGCCTGTGGATGCATGTACAGCATGTAGCGGAGAAAAAGTGCAAATCGTCTAGGGAGGAGTAGGTGACACGAATTTATTATTCGGAGCCAACCCTGGTCCAATACAAGGCGCCATGACAATAAGGTACAGGAGTAGAGGCTCCAAAACAAGGGAAAAGGGACTTTCTGATAGCACACTACATGAAAAAGGGAGGCACCACACATGAACACACTCTGGGCCAGCACACTGCTTTGTACTTCCCCCATCTCCAAGGGAAAAGACCTATTCCTTGGAAGGTCCTACGACTTCACTCTCCACTTATGTGGCGTTAGATATTCTTCTTACCGCCCAATGGGAATGGAAACTACATTGTGATTAATATTATTCAAAAACTCATGCAAACAATTGTAGTAAGGTGCTAACTCCCATTCTACATTGTGAAGGTCGGGGGCTGGATTCTGTGCCTCTACTAAATAACGGGATTAAACTAGGACTGCGCTTCCGAAACTGTGTAACCTTTTATACCCAGCTAAGCTTTCTTCCCGCCAAAGTGAGAACCAGGCAAAGGCAAGCCAACCGGTGGGTTTGGCCGAAATGCCCTCCAATGGCGAAGTCAGCAATGGAGCAAGGAACTTCGGTTGAGTAGACGCAACCGAGCAAGGAAAGTAAACAAAGGGCCAAGCATGTATGAGAGAGTCAGAGAATAAGATCGCATAGTTCAATTTCCATCCTCTTCCCCTTCGCATGTTGCAGCTATTTATAGGCTTGGGAGATCTTTGTGAGTAGCTTGGGCATACTCAAGTGACTACCTGTCGCAAAGCCTTACTCTTGATTGGTTGAGGTGACTAGGAGTGATCATTTGGGAGGCGCACGCCCTACCGATTGGTGGCTGTCGGAGTACTACCTATACTCTGCCAAGCTCCTCTTCGGCCTATAGCTCTTCCATATAACCCACTAGTTGGACACTCTTTGTGCCGACTGTGCATCAACTCAGGCACTCTTTGTGCCGAGTGCTTCTGTATTGAAACGCTCTCGGTGCTGAGCAGTGTATAATGTGTCGCCAGTAGGCTGCTGCCACGTGTCTTGTGTATTTACTTCTTTAGTGTAATTAATCATGATTTTCTTGCCCATAATTATAGATCATCCCCAAGAGGTGTGAGCTACCTCGCACAGGAGAACTGCATGTTCAGCAACCCTCTGCTTTTTTCACCATTGGTCGACAGTTGTTTCCACAATGTGAAATCATTAAATGTGAAGCAATGACTGAATTATTTTTGGGCGTGTTTCCATAAATCGTTTGAGACGCCAACTCCTGGATTTCTATCAATATCAACTAGGGAGTGAAGCTTCCTCCCTAGGCTTTTATCTCCTCTTTTGAAAGTCAACACATTCTACTGAAATGTCATCATTGTTCTTTGTGCGATTCCCCTTCGAACTTCTTTAAGGCTCCTTCTTCCCAAACTTCCTCTTCATAGTAGACTCTAACTTTGGGAAATTTGCTTTCGGATGATGTAAAAAGATTTCGGGTTGCATACGCGCTCCGGACTCAAGGACAATACAACTGCTAGACAGGGAAGAGAATTTCATGTCGGCCTCCAGTGACACGTGTATAATTTTACCCCCCATTGCCGTCATGGTGGGTGGCATGAGATTCTCTGTTAGCAACTTAATCCGTGAAGTTTTTCACATCTAGAAAATCTCCTCCTGCCAAGTGAATGGCAACTTCTTTCACATTGTTTCGAGGCCCTAAACAGACTCCTAAGCACCAATCTAGGGTTCTTGGCCTTGCGTCACTTTTATCCATTACTCTCTTCCAAAGGCCCCTGTTAAGCCCATATCTGCTCATGTTGTTAAGCCTTCAAAGAACTATTTGAAACCTAGGCACACCGAGTACCATCTAGTCTGGGTTCTTTCCTCATTGGGGAAGATTGTGGATGATGTGTTTGGTAGAGACCTTTGGAAATTGGCTCCCAATATTGCTGTCACTGAGCGCATTCCCAGAGTGTATAGCTTCCCAGGTAGAAAGTCCTCTGCTGTTGTTTTCCTTCGGAGTTCAGACAATAAAACCAAGCATATCTGTTGTAAATTCTGTTGTAAAACCAAGCATATCTGTTGTAAACCAAGCCGTCTTTGCCAACATCAAGGTGCAGGATTATACTGGGAGCCCTGAGGAGTGTGGATTGAGCTTTTTATGTCCTTTTGAACTTTTATCGACCCACTACCTCCTTCATCGTAACAAATCATCTCACTTACAAGGAACGTTGGCACATCATTTACATAATGTCGGAGAACCTTCGCAAAGATTTCTATGACCATAAAATCACTGCAAGGAGAATATTGTAGTTCCTGCCTTCTGAAAATCTTTTGGCTCGACTGACTGATGCTCCTATAGATCGCCAAGCCAATCTCCCTGTTCAACAAGAATCTGCTTGAAGACTCTACGAAGGAGGACCAATGATCTCTCCCACGCGTCAAAAGCATTGAAGGAGGCACGCAAAAAAGAAGAAACGGATGGAAGCTGCTCCTACTGCAGCCGTCCCAACCGCCAATGCTCATGAGACTGTTTCTGCTCCAATGAAAAATGGGCGTTTCTCCTCATCCATTGGTGGTGGGTGTGATAGAGCAAGCCAATGTTCAGTTCAATGCCCGGTAAAGTCAAGTGGCCCAGGAAAGGGCCGCTGAGCAACATGGTTTCAGCTCGGTCACCCCAATTGAGCTAGTCGATAGGGACAACACCCCTCTCACCAAGAAGCCATGCCTAGGAGATTAGCCAGACATTGCTGAGGTGGCCACCATGCAGGGGATTTCCATAGGACCACCCCGAAATGGCGGCAGCCCCAAGAGACAATGACCCTCCGGTGGTGATTTTTCTTTAGGGCATCGTGTTAAGTGGATGCTTTAGCTCTTTTCCATCTCTCTCTCTCTAGGGCAATATGCCCCCACTCCTGCTACTGAGGTAAATTCGTAGGGGACCTGCCAAATGGGCCCGAGCTTACCATCAGATGACTCCTTATCACCAAGCAGGACCTTTTTGAGAACTTGGTCTTCGGGAACATAAGACTGTGGTTGGACTTTGTATTTGGACGCCTTGACGAGATGTTGTTGATAGTTTGTCGGCTTGATCAGTGTCAATTGGCTTCTTTCCTCCGCCAAATTAAGCTTCAGAGCCAGCGCTTGATCATTCAAGCCCGTATAAAAGAATCCATCTTCAGGGTTGAAGTCTAACTTCCAGCAGAATGACTGCTTTCACTCCATACGTTAGTGCAAAATGGAATTCTCTTGTTGCTCGGCCGGATCTCATTCTGTATACCAATACAACACTCGATAACTCATTATTAACTATTCCACCCATTTTCCTTGGCTTTCCGTAGTTGTATCATAAAGCCACCAGGGATAGATTTGTTTGAGGCTTATGCTTGGCAATTGCTCTGGCAATAGGCTAGCGTTGATATTCAACACTTGATCTTATTTATTTATTTTTTTCATCAGTGATCTTAGGGATCCGTGATCTTATAGTTGTCAGATAACTCCCTATACACCCTGCAATCCAATTGTGTCCCATTGTCAGTCACCAGAGCTCGGATACTCTTTGCCTGAGATCTTCTGTCTTCAAACATTCTCAGTGCGGAGTTGTTATCCCCTCAGACAGATTTCAAATGAGTAACTGTTATCCCATTCAATCCAATTGGGATGCCTTGTACCTGACTTGTGAAAATGAAAGAGAGTAATGATGAAGTGCGGGAGCAATAAACTCTTGTTCCTATATGATTTCGACTCGGGAAAGATTAAACTCTTTGTGCATAGGTCTGCTATCTTCAGACACTCTCGATGTTGAGCTATTTATAATGGGTCACCTTTGGATGGATGCCATGTCTTGTATATTTACTTACTTTGTCCTCTGTGTATAATTAATCATGGCTTATTGCTCATAATTATTGGTTATAAGTTCACCTCCCACTGTGAACTTACAAAACATCCATAACTAAAATAATTTCCTTATTACTACCCTTGAATACTAGACAGTTTTAGCATGTAGAGTTATTACTAGTAATCTATGAAGCACCGACACTCCAAAATGGCATCATATCTACATATTGGACATAGGGACACAGTGACACGTATTGGACACGCCATGGGGACAAGTGTGTCCAATAATTTTTATTTTTTTTAGGGCAAATTTTCGTAATAGTCCCTGTAGTTTTATGGTTGTCTCACTTTCGTCCCTCTAGTTTCAAAGTGCTCGAATTTCGTCCCTGTAGTTTGTTTTACGTTCCAAATTGGTAAAATCGTTAACACCGTTAACGAAACTAACGGAAAAAAAAAAAAAAGTGTTCCAATTTTCAATCCGTTTGAACCGGTGCGAAGATCTTATTTTTTTGATCATTTTATCCTAAATGGTCGTAATGAATTTTTGGCTCTAAGGCCTTTCAACGAGCACCCGAAGACTCCTTATTTAGTTTCAGGGCTCTCTTAGGGTGCTCATTGAAAGGCCTTAAAGTCAAAAATTCATTACGACCATTTCGGATAAAATGATCAAAAAAATAAGATCTTCTCACCGGTTCAAACGGATTGAAAATTGGAACACTTATTTTTTTTTTCCGTTAGTTTTGTTAACGGTGTTAACAATTTTACCAATTTGGAACGTAAAACAAACTACAGGGACGAAATTCGAGCACTTTGAAACTAGAGAGACGAAAGTGAGACAATTATAAAACTGCAGGGACTACTACGAAAATTTGCCCTTTTTTTTAATAGGGGACACGGCTGAGGGTCAAAATGTAATATTTTTTTATTTTGGGGGTTAATATGAAATCATTCAAAACATTTGGGTCAAACCTTAATTATGCCTTTGTAACTTAAATTTCTATATCGATCGTTCCAGTCGACTCCTCATTCCAAAGCCGTAGGTCGACCAAGAGCTCTCTCATTTCCCCCCCCCCCCCCCCCCCCCCTCCCTCTCTCTCTCTTTCTGCGTGTCTGTATGTATGTATGTATATACACACAAAACTTCAAGCAAGTGCCCCCTTACCGTATTAAGTTAAGGACGTCCCTTTCCCGACCAATTTGCGATGATCCGAGACGCTCAATATGTTCAAAACGTGATTTTAAGGACATCCGCGAGAAATCAGCAAAAAAAAAAAGACCAGAAAGGGCTTGATCCGAACAGTTTTTGTTTGTATTTTATCGAAAGGTTCAAATAAAAACTGCTAAAATCAAGCCCTTTCTGGTCATTTTTTTTTGCTGATTTCTTGCGGGTACTCTTAAAATCACGTTTTGAACACATTGAGCGGCTCGGATCATCGAAATTTAAACGGGAAAGATGAGAAAAGGGGACGTCCACATTTTATTTAAGGTAAGGGCGCCCTTACCCGAAGGGAACTCATATATGTATGCATATATATATACACAAGAAAAACAGAAAATGGTACACTGAAAGCTCATTTGTTTAAATACAATGGCTCATAAAAAAAAATTTTATATATGTGTATATATTATTTATACACGTGGTGTGTCCCTCACCGTGTCCGTATCCCTATTTTTTGGAATTGTTGTGTCCCGTGTCTGTATCCGTGTTCATTTCTGTATCTGTGCTTCATAGGTTATTAGAACAAAAAAAAAAAAGGCCAAGGCACTTAGAGAACAGAATTTAAACTTACATAACCACATGAAAAATTCTGCTTGAAATGCAAAATTTGTAAAGAGAATATACCATATATCTCAAACTGCAACCTAGAACCAAGTCAACCGCTCCCTGTGTCTGAGACAAAAAGCAAAACGGGGGCTCTTCCAAACATACTTTTGGACTTGATATGAGAATTTGCTTTATGTCATTTGATGTCTCCGGAATCTTATCAATATCAAAGGTTTGCAAAGGAACTTTTGCAACCATGGCATCCCAGCGGTCGAACGCTCCAAATACTCCAACCTCCTACAAAATTCAATGTCACTAAAATAGATTCGCAACCAAATCTTCTGATTCTGTACTTGGAGCATCCATATGTAGCAATTAAACATCATAATAAAGCATAAAGAAATTTATAAAAATATATGTATTAAGGAAATGTTGTGTGTGTATGAGAGAGAAAGAGAATTCCCGTCACTCAAAGTCACAAATGACTTGATCATCACATGGGTTTAGATGAGAAAAGGCCCTCCACAAAACCAATAAGCGCAACAGAGTGACAGACCCACCAGATAAATAAACCCGTTTTGTTCAATACCTTAACAAAATCTATACAACTTTATAACCATCAAAAGAGTAAGCCACATGCAAAACACTTGGAATAGGATAGACGATGTTAGTTGTTGGACAAAATGGTCGCTGCAAATTCTGAACTATTGACGAAATCTCCACCAAACCTGAAATACACTTCGAGTCACGACTATGTCGCTTTCCTAAAGACAATATTTGCCCCCACCAGATGGTATGCAAAGGGTTACAACAAATCTGCCTTAAAGATAAATCGAAGCTCGAACTCAAAGTTCTTTCCGTTTGCGTTTGCACTAACGAAACGGACAGAATAACTGCTGAACGAATATAAGAACCGAGAACCACTGAATTCTGTTTTCTGCAGCAAAACAGAATGCAAAATGAATGCTAGAAAATATAGGGAGAGATGTGGGAGAAATTCGGCATATGTATGAGTATGGATTCAGTCAAGTAGTGGTCTATTTATAGGCCACTACGCACCCATTGTGAATGAGTATGCACCCGATCTAGTCTGACCGTTGGATCAGATCCTACGGTCTTGATCGACCAGTCACACCGAACTGGTGTACTGTTTCATTCACACCCAATCGGATTTGATCCAATCCGATGGATTGTGCCCATTCGAGGCCGACGGTTGTGATCGCACCCCCACGAACCAACGCACCTGTAGGCTCGAGTTGCACCCGATCGGAACCGCTCCGTGTGACTCACCTGCCACGCGTGTGACACGCGGCATCCACGTCAGCGTCACCTTACTGCCAACTCGCAATAAGAAATGGCACCTACAAGGCACCAAGTGCAACGTGCGCCGCTAAAGCGCCACAATGCACCACAGCCCACGCCGCGCACGTGAGTGCGTACTGATGCGAAGCATCGGCTCCGCCGGTATGGTGCGAAGCACCATAGGGTTGCACCACACTAGATCATTATTTAATCATATTAGGAATGTTCCCTAATATATACCACTCCAACATCTCTCAACTAACCAATGTGGGACAAAGCTCACAAAGAGGAAACAAGCATTCTAAGGAAACAAGGAAATTTACAAAACCAAAACGACGACTCTTTTATTTTGAAAATCTCTAACATTAGTTGCAGTTCAAATGATATTTCAGACATCTAATCCATGTACCTCACTGACATCCATCCCCATAACACGAGAAACGTCATCTGACTTCGCTTCATTTCCGCTAGCCAACCATGACTTTACTTCACCATCTATTCTCTTTCTTAGCGTAATGAAGAATTGATGCTACACAGTGGACATGTTTCAACTTTCAATATGTCACACAAAATCTTCTAGTACTTTTGCTTTATGTTTCCCAAATGTCTTTTTGAAACCATGTGTTTTGATACTTAAAGGATCACCAATTTCTCCGGATTCTAGGATTCTAAGAAACTTTAATGAGTGTGGGATAATTGAACTTTCTTCCATGCTAGTAATTCTTCAGAATGTCTCTTTTGATTAAAGTGTGGACTCTTCATTACTCAGACTTGTTTCCTTGGAAGTCTTATTCTAATTCCCCCATTGATGATTCAAATGTACCAGTCTCTCATTACCACCTCTTAAGCCGTGTGAGTGTTTGCATGGACATGGCCTCATAAGAAAATCCTGATCATATGGACCAAAAGAGAACACATATTAATCTTCAACACTCAGGGCAGTTGATGTACATAGGTAATTCCACCTAGTTGTGAATGTTTGTTGTGCATTCATTCAGGTGGTTTGGATGTGATAAAGTGCGTACTCATTGGAAGAGTGCAGTCCTATGGATATGAAGATGTAGTAAGAGCTCTTCAGAAAAAAGAATTTTTATATAGCATCTTTATGGGCTGGGGTGTCTCCTCCTTTTAAAGGAGTACCACTAATTTCAATTATTTGTGATGGTTGGAATGCCATTTGTAGAGTGTTAGGAATAGTGTCCTGCCTTTACTTCATCAATGATATTACCTTCTCGATAACCGAAAAAGAGACTTAATAAATGAGTTGAATTTGTGTCTGAACACTCGAAGGTTAGAGCTATGTCATTGAGTAAGTATTACCAGGTGAAAGGTTCATCAGTTATGATGGACCATGGTTTTTGTCCCTGGATTACCTTGGGCGTTGTGTTCCTTGTCTATGTTTACATTCGTTGCTTGCGGAATATAATCAAATCTATGATAGGCGCTGATGGTGAAAATTGAATTGCTAAAATTTCAAATGAACTGGTATCCTAATACTTTATTATTGCGGTCGGCCTCCTCAGCCCCCTCTAAGGCTATACCAACAGGGATAAGCAAGAAATTAGTAAGGTGAAATGCATAGTGTTATATGCTTTACCGGCATCACAGCGGAAGTTAAAGAGAAGATGCCCACCTGATCATGAATCCACAACTTGAGGAGCAGTGAATTTGGAACTGTGAGAGGGATTCTCTCATTCATAAGCAAGCAAGTGGTTGTAAGTCCCACTCCCACAACTTGGGCATTTACATCATGGACCTGCACAAGAGTTACACTCATTCGCAACTTCATAGAAGAATTATCAAAGCAAGCATTACTATTCTGTTGAGAAACATGTACTGAAGACTTTCCAAAGACGGTTTTCCTTGTATTCCAACAACCACAAACGTTTCTGACAAATCAAAACTGAAACAGATGTAGAGGATCAAGGAGAACACAAGGTTCTCGATAGAATGATAGATAAACAAACAAAGTGACGATTGCAAGTTTAGTATAACATACACCTGGGAAAAGACAAGTAAGAAAAAGTTATCCAATTGACCTCTTGAAACTTATCTTGAAAAAAATACTTGCATTCCTTTGCAACCTAATATTCTAACCTTTTCAAGAAACAACAATTCCAAACAACTATGGGCTTCTTACGAACTTATATGATCAATGACTAACATCTGCATTTTTTTTTTTTTTTTTGAACGGCAAATTTTTTTATTAATCCATGGAAAAAAAAAAAGGACAAGGGATGACTAACATATGCATATGCCACTGCATTTATTTGATAACCTTAACCCATGCCTTTTTCTTTTAATTTTCACCTCACACTTGCAACCATAGTCCATCTAAACTGATTCAGCCTTCTACATTCCTCTTAGATGACTGGATCTTCCAAACTGGGCCATGAACAACCACCAAGCTCCTCATTGATAATTTGGCTCATTCACTTATAGGCCTCGGTATAGACCTCATTCATGAAGATAATTCAAATTAACCTCATAATCATAGAGAGGGATTTTCATCACATTTGGCTTCAAAATAAGGGGACCTCAAGTAAGATTCTGAAAACAAACCAACTTCGTTTTTTGCAACAGAGAGATACTATGTAATCACATGGCTATGATTTTGCGGTTACCTCCGTTTCTTTCACTACAATCTACACAACAAAGTTAATCGGTCGTGAGCCCAAGAGCGCCAAATTACCAGTTCCCACTTGTCCCATCCAACATAGTGGACTCAAGAGAAACTACATCCCAATTTGAGCCATTTCACACATAATGCAGATGCAGTTATTTGTCATTGCAGTTAGAAGTTCATTCAAATTGTTTGCCCTGTCTCTTCCTACACTAGTGTTGTCCGAAATATATAAAATTTCATTCTATCTGGTGGCTACTAGAATGGAATATCCTTGTTTAAGAAGTTGCAGTTACCTATATTCTAAAGAAGGAATACATTAAAATATTGACCTAGAACGATTGCTTATGCAAGCAAAGCGGAAGCATAAGCAAGAAGCGTGGGAAATAGGTAAATTGGAAAGGCCTCATGTAAAGATGTCACTCCTAGTGTTTGTCACAAGAAAGCCTTTAGCAGCAACTCTTTTCAAAACTCCAAACAAAAGGTAACTCCCTGTTTGCTAGCATGTTTTCCTAAAGCATGAAAATACGCACTTGAATAAATTTGAATGGACAAGGGAAAGAGTGAGAGGAAAAATTCTCAATGTGCAGTAAAGATGCAAAAATAAATTCCACATACTCTTATTATCTTTCCAACTGAGAGCTCAAACATGATCAACTTCACCCCACTGAAAACATTTCGAACAATGTCTTTACCAGCAATAGCAGGAGCAAAATCTAGTCCTACACGAAAGTACAATGATACACGAATTCACTACCCAAACGAAGATTAATAACAAATAGCCTATCTACTAACAAATTGGCTATTGGCACATATCAAGTTAATGTGTAGGGCCATTGTTGGGATAAAGATAAAGTAAGATCAAATACAACATTATCTTCCAACTATAACAATATGAGGTTTGGATCAAATAGAATTGACCACCGCCTCCACAAGATGGTTAATTATATTGCCACCCAAAAAATGGATACAATATTCTTTCACCCATCAAGTTTCAACTTATAACCAACACCGCAAATAAAGATCAAATATTAATCGAAAACTCCCAAGCGAATAGATTACTCAAATCAACTAGCTCACCGTTTCCAGCAGAGGACATACAGATTCCTGGGCAATTCAAATGGTAGAACAGAACAAGACCTAGAAACAAGAAGATTTAGCATTATTTTACAAGGGAATGTTGACCAATGAAAATTTAAACAATTAGAGACGAGGAATCTTTCAACTGTCTAAATGGCCTAACCAATAATAAGCATTAGAAAACCCAACTCGTGGAGAATCACACAGTAGTTAGTGGATTATTAATTGAAGCAAAACGTTTTTCTACCAATATCATATGCCTTTCGAGAAAAAAAGTGTTACACCATAGCAATCAAAGCTTGAAAAATGGAAACCATTTATGCATTCACTACCAATATAGTTGCATACTTTGAAGTGTCACAATTGTCACATTTACTCTCCTAATGCACTAAAACTAAGAAACAATCGGAACTCGTAAGTATAAACCTTCACGCATGCTCAATATTCATAGTAAGACATAATAATCTAAAATTGCCCAACTTGATAGCAGAGAGGCTGATTGCTACAAGGTGATGCTTGCTTCAAACAACAAAATGAAAAAAATAATAATTAATTAATTACCAAAAAAAGAAATTTCGTAGAAGATCTTGATATTCAACAATGCTTCACTACTATTTCAGGGGGCGTTCCGGTTTCTAAAAATAGGAACTTTTAGAAAAAGAAGGTAATTTCAAGCTTAAAAATTATGTATTTACGCAAATAATTTTCCTACCAATATGGATCTTGTTTGATAGATCTCATTGAGATCTTTAATACGGTGTAAGAAAGATCATAAAATTATTTTTCATTTTCATTATATTTGAGTTTGAAATTTGAAGAAAAAGAACTTTAAGAAAAAGAAGAAGTAACGGGTAGTATTTAAAAAAAAAGAACTCTAACAGAATTTTGGTTATTTATATGAGAAAAAAAAGCTGATTCTAAGGGCCCCGAAAGGGGCCGGACCAAACAGCGCAGGTCCGGGCATGATCTGACAGGCCCCCGAGTCCGTGACAAGGGCAAGTCCCGCAGTCGTCCCGCGGCCTCCTCAGTGAATCTCTCGGTGAGCAGCGTCACAGGCTCTGTCCTATCAAGTTGGCTCGGGCATAGCCCTGTCCCGGGGATCCCGAGGCCCTCCGGATTCTTGGGCCCAGGCTTTGCAAAGGATAACAGAGTTATGTCCATTCTCTAACCGCCTTATCCCTAGTCACGTTTGAGTCACTGGGCTCCCCCAGCCGTGCTTGGAGACCAAGAAGAGGCTAAAAAGAAAGGGCCTAACCTAAAAATTCTTTACCCAACCCCCACAACTTCCCAGTCTAACTTATCGTCAGGGTATGGGCTAAACCCTAGTATTTGTTCAGGCAGGCGCACAAACTAAGAAAGGAAAGAGATTCCACCATCCTGTTTAAGAACCCCCCAATTAAGTGCCCAAGTAAAGAAAGATAAAAAAAAAAGTATAGCAAATAAAAATATCGTCATAGAACTATATTGGTAAATCAAGAAACAGCGTTCTCGCCAACAAACATAATTGAAAGCAGATGGGAGATTTTTCTTACTTTATTCTTTTTTGGTTGAGAGGGACACCAATTAGAGTAGCAGGAAGTATACGAGAAGATAACAAAATTTATACAAGTACTGAGAATTTATAATATAAGCATCAAGCACTTCATTATATATCAAATCCAAATAAACCAATCTGGAACAAAAAACATTCAACAAAATCAAATGAAAAAGAATCTTCCTTATACTTTAGAAGTAATAACTACAAACTCTATTTTAAATTTACACGACCATTATGCTACGGCTAGAAAAATCACCAATCAAGTGAAGTTCCCAACACGTGCAAAGCGTTTATGTTGATCAAAATGGAAACGCATACATGACTGATGACAAAACAAACTTTCATTAAAGTGCACGATTTCGAAAATTTAATATCAAGTAGTTCAGTAATATTATCATGTGCTGGTCCACAATTTATCTAAAACTGACCTCCTATGACACCAGGAATCCCAATTGCTACGATAGAAATCCACAATGGCACAACCCCAATAAATGTAATAGCCACCAACATCACTGCGTTAAGAAATAGATACGTGGTTGAAATTCTGTTGAATATTAACAAATTTTCCCTTTCAACCACTGGAATGCTCCTAATTCCCAGAGCTCTTGCAAGGACATTTCTCTTCCACTGATCCAAAAACCATACTAATGAAGCCGTCAGAGCCCCAAAAAAAATTGGTGCAACATATCGTAATTCAATTGCTATTGGTCGTCCAACTGTGATGCCCCTGCATATAAATCGATTTCAGTTATCCCACAAAACTTAAAACCAATATAGCATGAGCACATATAAATGGGAAGAAGAGTCCTACAGACATTAGGAGAGTGGCAATCACAGTAGCTAGAAAGGTCACAGGAAGCTCCAGTGCAGCTAGAAAGCTTTTTTGATATGATACCCGCCCCCATAACCTGGTCCCACAAATCAACAAAGCTGGACCTTGCGTTTTGTGCATTTCCCTAAAGACCAATGGCACAAACACCCCAACCATCGTAAGAACAGCGGTTATAAAACCGAGTGGATCAAATCCCTTTCTGCGATTTGGGTACAGATCAAACCCCTGTTGAATGCAAGGAGACCAATTAAGTAGAGATTCCATTTTCCCTAAATGAACTGTATAAAATAAAAAATAAAAAGGGGTATCAAATGGGATGCAATCCATGCACAAAAGCGATATACTGCCCTCAAATACAGTCCTTTCACCACACAGGCCAGTGACTGGGGTCACAACCTAGAAGCAAGATTAGCACAACATCATCTCGGAGAAGAATTTGTATGATCAACAATTGGCTCTAAACTACGGGATATCTACCATGACTGTATAGAATGGAAGAAAACAAACACTTCAACTCATCTACGACAATGTGTTGATCCTTCAACTACTTGGAAGGTGAAGGTCCTCCTCCTTTTGCTCCAAATCAACCAAATTGGACATAAAGCCAAAGGGGCTACCAACCACGCCTTTTTCTTTAATCATAATCACCCTTTTTCTAAACGAGTAGCTGCATATTTCTCATCTAGCACCCGAACCACCTCAATTCTGTGTCGCTAAACTTCCATACTCCTCCCAATTCCACCTCTATATCGGGCAACATTCGTACCTCAACCACATGGTCGACGCAACTGCATTCTCAAATAGGAATTAATCAAAGACTATTTTACATCAAAATTGACACCTAAATGCGGCTGTTTGGAAAAATATAATTATCATCATAACTAATTATCATCATAACCAATCTGCCATGCTAAAATTTGAAACAAGGAAAGAATGAATGAAGATTGGAGAACAATTCTTGGTGTCCTCAGTTTGGTTGCCATGAAAAGCAAAAGATAACAACACACATTAGCGTCTCCTGTCTTTCTTATTCATTCAGTACACACAGAACAATGCAGTTTCCTCCAAGACAAGTTGTCTAATCAAGAAAAACAACTACCTATGTTTGCCACACACACACAATACCTGGTCATCGAAGGTGGGAAGCATGGAAAACATAGCATTAATAGCAAGCATGTCACGAAATTCCATTGGGCCTCAGTTTCTTGCTCAATTGCACGTTCCCGCAAATACCCCTGGTTTTCTTCCTTCTGTTTCCAATCAAAAGGTGGTGAGTAATGTGACCCAACCCTTAGGCTAAGTTCTTCCAAAATTATTGTTCTGGTATTCATTTCGGTATTACATTTCGTAATTTCGTGTTCCACTTTTCGTCCTAGTTTCTAAGTTAATCATTCGTCTCGGCAGAAAGTATCTGGATATGGACCAAAAGTTGGACAAAGCTCAGTTAGGACAAAAAAAGCAGTCGTTTCGAAAAAATTAATTGTACTTTTTAGACTCTTCTCAAGTCTAATAAAATTCCGCCAACGGACAATTCAAAAGGTTTACGAATGTAACAAAAATTCTAAAAAGACAAAAAAAAAAATTACCAAAACGCGAATTTAGGAAGAACAGGGACTAACCCTGCTTCAAACAATAACATATACATATATCCATATATATGGAGAGAGAGAGAGAGAGAGAGAGAGAGAGAGAGAGAGAGAGAGAGAGACCTGATGGGTAAGAAGCGAAATGGAGAGAGAAAGTGGAGGTAGACTGGATTTATAGGAAACAGAGACGAGAAGCGGGGAGGTTTCCCCATGGAGCTATTTCTCAGGATGATTTTTGGCACAAACAGTTATTCCCTAAACCTCCCATTAGGCTACATTTACGCATAGCCACAGATGGCCAACTTCCTCCGATTACAACTCACGCTCCTCCGATTTGCCAGCACCGCCGACGTCGTCGGAATGGGCTAACTTGGTCCATCCACGATGAGCATAAATAAAGCAAAGGCGCTTTAAAATTTTTCCACAGGTTCCAAACAGAGGCTCTGTTTGGAACTCCGAGAAAAGAAAGAAAATTTTAAAAAAAATTCCCTTCTGTTATTTGGTTGGATGAAAAAGAGAGAAGAAAACAAAAAGATTTCAAATTTAGTAAATAATAAATTTGTTCTTTCATTTTTCTTTCTTTTCTTTTCTTTTATTGGTTGGAAGAGAAAGAGATACGAAAATAATAATTTTAAGTTTTGTAAATGGTAAATTTTTCCCATCCCATTTTATTTTCTTTTCCTTTCCTTTATTTTCTTTAGGTTCCAAATAGAGCCTAAATTTTTTAAGTTAAAAAACTGTTTGTTTAAGAAAATATCTAAGAGCTATATTAAAATTATAATAATTTGATCTATAAATATAAATGAATTTTATTTATACCGTTTGTGATTATTTTTGTAGTTTCATTATTGATGTCATTTGGTTGTAGTCATGGTGGTGGAGAAGTGGTGGTAATAGTGGCGGCAGTTGGCAATTGGTGGTGGAGAATTCTCATAAAGCTTGATAGCTGTGTAATACTAACTGTGTTTAATTTTTGAATCTTATGTATATTTATAAAGCTAATGGTCTAAAATGGTTCAATGAATCCAATTAGTTTCTTTTTTTCTCTTTTTTTTTCAAACCACAAACATAAACTTAACATTACTAAGTTAAGGAATTACAGCTTTAGCTAGAGCGTGGCCTGCCCGAACCTCTGTTCTTGACCTTAGTTATTACTGTACAATATAATTAAATTACAAGCCAGATTTCTTGATCAAGCTGGCCATTTGTGAGAAGCATCCATCTCTCTCCCATTGGTCCAGACTCCAAGACACCTATTGTGCAGAAAATCACTCTCGTAAAATTTTAAATTATGTGGTGAATTGCCGTTACTAATTTAATATCTTACATCATTATTATTTAGTTTGGTTGGTCATTGAATTGAATTTAGGTGGCCTCAAGAGAGTAATATCCAAGTAAATTCAGCTAACGTGGGGTGAAAACCTAATGAGACTTCGTTTCCTAATTAATTTTCTCCTATATATTAGAAGTAGAAGTACTGTATATTGTTATCCCTAACAAACTAACTTAGATTAATGCCTATATATAACTATTCGGCTGTTTCTAAGGGGAGAGATTGAGCAGACCCCTTATTTCTCTCACTGTGCTTGTACACGTTTAAACCTTATTAGCATTCTCGCTTCTTTTGATCAGATAGCGATTTCGAAAAAAGCTTCAAATCGTTTTCTTTTTCTTCTATTTGAGATTGAATTTCACTAAGTTTGAGCAGCGGAAAACTACATTGGTTCGTGAATTTGCTTCACGACACGAAAAAAAAGATTAAAGATATATATATCATGGGCAAGGAGTACCATTCAACCCTGTGCAGGAGAGGGTATATCGTTCCTATGGAGAGCGATATCACGTGCCTCAACCATCCCACAGGCTGTTCTACCAATTTCTCTATCTATTTATTTTGTTGAAAAGCTTCAAATCATTTCCTTTTTCCTATCGCATTTTTTTTATTTCCCAACAAGCCAATCATACTAAGCCCAAATGAAAGCGGATTGATGGAAATATACATAAACAAAACCCCTGATGGGGAACGATTAACTCCAATCTCATTCTTGCAGGTAGGATATGTTGAATGGGTTTACGGAAAATTCTAGAAGACTAGCTTTTAAAAAAGCAGTTTGGCTGAGATTGTAGAAAATTCTTTTCAATAGATTTTGGAGTTTTAGTGACTTCTGAAGGATGAAAAATAGTGTATTGAAGATGGATTGGAGTTGGTTTTTATCAATAGATTCTGGAGTGATAGTGAAAGTGGGTTTTTAGCCTTTTTTCCCATGTAAAAACGTAGTATATATCTGTTTTTGCTATTCAAAATTTATCAGCCAAAACTGAACCTAAAGCAAATAATTTAAGTTTTGTTTTCACATTTATTGCAAACACGCCTGTGAACTTTTGCAGAGCCTCAAATGAAAGCGTAGAAGGTACCCATAAAACATAAGCAAGGCAATGAGATAATTCTAAGGTTAAACATTCATCACAGACTAACCCAAAAAAACACATTCATCACAGAGAAATGAAGTTTTGAATGTATCTTGCAAGGATTCTAAAGGTAATTCTGGGTGAAATGCATGTTTAGGATAGGTTGTTTAGGACTATAATAATAAATAATAAGAAGACTTCGGTCTTTGGAATATGTACAATACTAGGGAATTTTAATTTTGATTGATGCTACATTAGTAGAAAGAACTTTGATTTCCACGCTCCACGTTTTACTGATGGCGCTCCACTAATTTGTTCATGAAATTACTAGTTACTTCACATTAAAAGTGAAGCGCCATCAATAAAAATTGGAGCGCGAAAATCAGTTTCCTAGTAAAAAACAGATATTAATTAATAACAGTAAGTTAGAATTACTAGTAATAGATTGGAGTAGAAACGTTGTTATTAAAAAAATCTGGAGGGGTCTATGTCCATGGGCATTAACTGAATCCACCCCTGGTCATTCATGCATATGTGGATGCTTATGGTACATATGAATGGAATTTGTACCGCATACATGTGCCGAAGGAGGAGGTATTTTGTCTTCGTTAGTATATGTTGTCTCTGAAATGGATTTTTGTGAATTGTGCTTAGAATATACTCTTGCGACAATCTATGATTGTTGTAAATACTCGTCACTAAGTTCTTTGTTGAGCAGATCAAATCGTTCCCGCTCTGCGTATAGGGAAATTCGATTCATCTAATTTTGGCCAATGTCGCTCACAGTCGTGGAGCAGACGACAAAATAATACGCTAGACTATTGTGTTTTGGCACAACACAAATTCAAATCACTTTTACCACTTCAATCATGGTTTGGTTAGTTGTTTATAATCTTAATAATAGGAAAGGTCTAATGGTTGGCGGGTTTTGCATTGTCTGCAGTGTTTGATAGGAAAGACAACCTAAAGCCGGGGATTAGGTACCAATTACCAAGCTTGCATGGTTGTAAAGACCTTGAAACCATTTTTCCGGAGCGCGATTAGCAGAAAGGAAGAGGAGAAGGAGGGCTGTATTTGTTGGGATCTCTATATGAATTGGCCTGTACAAAAGATGATCCTTGATGCTGGGGATCGGATACGATAGCGTCCATGGAGATGGTGGGTTAGTTTGGGCAGAAGCCCCCCTTAACTAAGGGGAACACATACAGAGAGCCCTATCTTCTATGGAATTTGCTAGTACTTGTTATGGGCGTTCTTTTCCTCACAAAAAAACCTTCTGGCTTGAGCCCTCATTTGTAACTGTTTTTGATAGAAATCCCGAAAACAGAGGTGTTAGCTTAGATGGAATAATAAGAATGTGACAAAATTACATGGTCAAATTCTTTCATTATCAAAAAAGTCCACACAAAAAACAGGTAAATTTGCAGCTGTTGTCCTAACCCTCAAACACGGGTTTCTCAAATTGGTGAATTCTCCTCCTATTATTTTTCCAAAGGGCAAATTTTCGTAGTCGTCCCTGTAGTTTTACGGTTGTCTCACTTTCGTCCCTCTAGTTTCAATTGTCTCAATTTCGTCCCTGTAGTTTGTTTTACATTTCAAATTGGTAAAATCGTTAACACCGTTAACAAAACTAACGGAAAAATATGATTTAAAAAAATAAGTGTTCCAATTTTCAATCCGTTTGAACCGGTGCGAATATCTTATTTTTTTGATCATTTTATCTTAAATGATCATAATGGATTTTTGGCTCTAAGACCTTTCAATGAGCACCCTAAGAGAGCCTTGAAACTAAATAACGAGTATTCGGGCGCTCGTTGAAAGGCCTTAGAGCCAAAAATTTATTACGACCATCAAGGATAAACTGATCAAAAAAATAAGATATTCGCACCGGTTCAACCAGATTGAAAATTGGAACACTTATTTTTTTTAATCATATTTTTCTGTTAGTTTCGTTAACGGTGTTAACGATTTTACCAATTTGGAATATAAAACAAACTACAGGGATGAAATTGAGATAATTGAAACTAGAGGGACGAAAGTGAGACAACCATAAAACTACAGGGACGACTACGAAAATTTGCCATTTTTCCAAATTGAGGAGTCGAAGTTAATTCTCCTCCTACACAGTTCTAAAGTTCATATTACGTCTTTCGGGCCGGTTCAAAGAACACCTAAAAAAACACCCCAAATCTCAATCTCATAGTTTCCAATCAAATTTTTATGATTCGAACTATTCAATGTGTGCAAAATGTGATTTTAAGAGTGCCCGCTATAAATTAGCAAAAAATATGACCGGGAAGTGCTTGTTGTGTATAGGTTTTAATTGAACAGTTCATCAAATCTAAGGGTCATCATTTAGCCCGAGGGCCCACGACCCGCCCCTGTCCGAGCCCGTAAAACGGGCGGGCTAGCCCAGCCCGTAGTTTGTAATGGGCGCGCTCGGGGCTATAAATTTTTACTCGGCCCGGCCTGTGAGCCCGTCCGTGGTACCCATCCAAAAGCCCGCCAACGGGCTCGCCTATTAGCCCAAAATCCTACAAAACCCTTTTTTTTCCTTGGTTTAGTTTTGCCTAAGGAAATTTAAACCCGCCCGTTGGCCCGCCGGCCGGCCAATTGGGCTAGCCCGTGGGCCGGGCTTGGGCTTCAATTTATAGTAGGTGGCCCGGCCCGCCAAAAAGAGAAGGCCTGGTCGGCCCGGCCCGTGGGCTGACTCAGGCAGCGACTTGGCAGGCTGGGCCAGCCCGGGCCGGCCCGATGATGACCTTTAATCAAATTTGAGCTAAAAATTGCTCAGATCAAACCCTTTTCGGTCATTTTTTTTGGCTGATTTCTCACAGATATCTTTAAAATCA
Organism: Rhododendron simsii; assembly: GCA_014282245.1. Taxonomy (NCBI): domain Eukaryota; kingdom Viridiplantae; phylum Streptophyta; class Magnoliopsida; order Ericales; family Ericaceae; genus Rhododendron; species Rhododendron simsii. The sequence goes on from CM024959.1 coordinate 26,536,905, forward strand.
CGTTCAGATCACATTGAGCGGCTCGGATCATCAAATTTTGATCGGAAACTATGAGGTGTTTGTTTAGGTGTCTAATTAGTTGTTTCCGGAACCACCTCGTGTTTCTTTTGTTGCACTTGAAGAATTCTTTTTATAGAGTTTCGTAATGCACCGCATTTATTACTCTTTCTGTCCCTTATTTATAGTCCAGTATTCCATTTTGGATTGTCCCTTAATAATTGTCCATTTTGTAAAGTTAGTGGGTAAAAATTGGTGTATTACCTATTTTGTCCCCAAAAGTAGATTTCATTTTGAAAAGTTAGTAAGTAAAAGTGTAATGATGATAGATAAGTAGGGAAATTGGAGGAAAACGTTGATGGAAAAGGTATAATGATAATATCTATTTAATAAATTGGACGAAGCAAGACACTTAAAAAGGGACGGAGGGAGTAACTGTTATTTTCTTTGTATTTACAGATCGCTTGTGGAAAAACGAGCAAGTGCATTTACATGTTTGCTTGATGAAACCAGCCAGAAGATACGACAATCCTGAATATGAGATGTGGCAATTAAGCCAGGTTACAAGAGGTGTCCTCTCTTAATGATCGAAGTTAATTCTCTATTGCAAGCGAATTTTGACCTGATCTCCACGATCCGCAATTTCCTCGGTAAATTGACAAGCATTTTTTTTTTTTTTGACAAAAAGAAGAACTTCATAGATAAAAGAGTCGTTACATCCCATAGTTCAATACAACCCAAAGCACAAGGCTCAAAGAAACAAAATAAAAAGAATACAACAAGCATATCAAAGTTGCAATCTTCCAAGCAAAAAAATAACGATAGATATCTCATCCGGTGTCAAAAAGATAAGAAGTGTCCACTTCTGAATGGATCCTGGAAGATGCCGCAAACTTAGCCAAAAGATATGCTTGATGTAATCTGCTATGGTCACATCGGAATAAGCTGCAGAAATGAATAGACTGCACAAGGAAGCAGAAATCAAAAAACAAAGGGAGCTGCAATGGCTGGAAACTCCTTAATGCTTTTCAACTGGTAAAAAAGAGAAGAATCATTAGTATGGATGTAAATATGTAACATATTTCTATTTAAAGCCCAACTTACTGCCTCAATTAAAGGGAGAATTGAGGCGCAATCTTTTGGATAGGAAGAGCTTCTGAAAATAGAGCCCACAGTCCTGGATTGAACCTTACAGATGATACCCACAACAGATTTGATGTGCTGCATATTATAAGCATGGGCACAAAAAATATCCAAAACTGGATCATCACAATTGCATAAACATGGAGCAACATGAAAAGCATGCATTTCAAAATGGGAAGGATTAAAAGTTCTAGGGGAAAGCTCTCTAAAGAAGGGGGGTTGAGATAGAGATATGGAAGGTTTCAGAGATGCAAAAGCTTGGTTGATGGATTGAGTGAGGTGGTTTGCATGAGTGAGAACTTGAGAGGGGGATGGAAAAATGGACTCAAAAACAGCCTTGTTCCTTGCCATCCAGATACACCAAAGAATACACAAAATTTTTGAGAAAAAACTCCTACAGTGAAGTGACATAATGTAGCCCATATGATGTAACCAGCCTAACCAGAATGAAATAGAGTGATTTAGAGTTGAAGGGATGAGAATTCCCAGATCTGATCCAAACCAAATAGGTCTTACAAAGTCACATTGGAGGAACAGATGGACAAGGCTCTCTGAGTGGTGTTTGCAAAGAATGCAAACAGAAGCCCCTTGCCAACCTCTTCTGACTAAGAGGTCCCCTACTGGCAAACATTCATGGCTTAATTGCCAAAGGAAAAAGTGGATATTGTGGGGGATAGGAAGTGACCAAATGTAGTTCCAAGTGAGATTAGGCCAAAAACTATGTACCAGATGTGGTAAATTGGAGTGGTTATGGTGGGATTTAATTGCTAGGAGTAGGGAGTAAGCAGAATTAACAGAGAAGAATTGACAAGCATTGACATTGTGCTTTATTGGACGATTCATGTTCGGGAATTCGCTTATTTGTTGATGATAAAACTTAATTTCTGGATTTGTATTGTATATGTCTCATCGATGTAACCTTCATTTTGAACAAAATCGATGTAATCTTCTTATTCGCTATGATATTGCATTTTCTTTTTCCTCCTCATTTGGGCGAAATGCGTCTGGAAATTTTAATCTAGTTACTAGGGTGGTTTTTGTAAACCTAATTTATTTCTTTATTTTTTGTGTTTTATTTGTCTTTTCTGAATTTTTGTTAGATTTGCATGATATTTTTTGAATTGATCATCCTTCTCGACAAGAGGAGTCTAAAAAGTATAAAATTATAAATAAAAGCAAAAAAAATCACTAAAGACGAAAAAAAGTATCAACAGCTGTCTTATTTGTCTAAAGTGCTGTTTTATTTTGAATTTTTTCAACATCCATCTATATTTTTATAATTTTCTGATTCATCTTGTCGAGATGAACAATTAACCCTGAAAATTACAACAAAAAACTAAATAAAAAGTTACAAAAAATAAAAAAATACCGAAATAAGTTTCAGACAAGAACGCAGCTTAAATCGAAAGGATTATAACTTTTTTATGCATCTTAGGCCCCGTTTGATAACAGTGATAGATAGATGAGATTCGTAAGGAGATGAGATTAAGATTGAGCTTGGTAATGAGAAGAGATTGTTAATGAGAAGAGATTGATAATGAGTATGTTTGTTTGGAATGAGATTAGATGATGGGATTGGATTGATATAATAAATTGGTAATGAGAAGGGATTGAGATTGGACTACAAATACCAAGTCTCAAGGGGTATTGCTAATACCCTCTAAAGGCCGGATTAGACATCCCAATGGACTAATAGTCCGGACCCTTTTTTGTTACCAAACAGAGTATTAATACTCCCATGGTATTATTACTCCAATTCCAAGTCTCAAACCCGTTATCAAACGGGCCCTTAAAACTTTTCTTTTGCCGCCGATGATCGATGGAGTCTTTCGCCCCTAGTAAAACATTGATTAAGCATAGTCATGGTGCCGGGCCGGGAGTGCTAAGCCCGTGAAGTCACTACCTCAGTCCACCCACGGGCTTGGCCGTCGGCTTGGGCTTTCCTCGAGCAAGGTTCTTCATTTCAAGATTATTTTACTCCCTTTTTATTTTATTTTATGTTTTTCACTATTCTTTTTATTTTTATTTTCCACTGTAGCTTTTCTATACTTATTAAATGATATATTACAAAGTAAAACTAAACATTGTAAATAAAAAAGTAAGTGAGGTAAGTCATAACTCTTTAGTATTGAAACTTGCAAAAATTATAAGGGAGTGAAATCAATATAGAGTTGATTTTCGCACTCCCCAAGTTGTAGACTTGTTTGATTGTTTAACCGTATATATTGTTTGTTCATGTGTGGTGTAGTAGGAATTGGTTGTGTATTTTTTTTTGGAACAAATAGGAAGGCCACCAAAATAAGAAGGGTAAATTAGGAATGCAAATGTCGGCAAACATCTTCCTCTTTTATAAAAAAGTATATGGGTATTGATAAATAGATTATAAAGAGCATAGATTGACGTATTGATTGGACTTGGCCAAGAGGAATTAATCTTTTGGAAGCCTAAAAATTGAGTTCTATAAACATTGATTTCTAGACCATTGGAAAGATTTTGGATCAGGATCTTGTACTCTTGAGGTTGATACCAAAAGATGGCTGAACGTATCCACAATGCTATAATAAAAAATGAATAATCAAAAATTGCTATATCAGTTTTTAATTATCCATTTAAAAGATTGCTAAGGTTAGTAATGTAGAAGTTCGCATAATTAAAATTGAATATCCAAAACTTGTCAAATCACTTGTGGCCTTGTAAAAAACAATGTAAATGAAAAATAATTTTCCAATTTTTTTTTGTATCGAATAAAAAAATCTCATCGATATTTTTCAAACAAAATCTATATTACATATTTTTAAATTTCAATAAGCTCATAATTTTTAAACTTAAAATTGTTTTTTTTTTTTTTTTTTAAAACAAGGATTTAAAACCCGGGTAGTCTTCCATCTTTTCGGATTGGAAGAAACCACGTGCTGTACATGTGCCAAATATGCAAGGGTATTTTGGCGCATTCCCGTCTACTCCTTCCCCACGGAAAAAGCCATGCCTTTTACAAGAGAAGAAACTTAGGCCCCGTTCCAGAAACGAAATAAGAACTTATTTTTTGTGTAATAAGAAGGCTTATTTCTAAAAAGATTGAATAATTACTTATTTTTTGAGAAGATAATTTTAAGCTCAAAAATCATGTACTTACGCAAATAATTTTCCTATCAATATGGATCTTGTTTGATAGATCTCATTGAGATCTTTAATACGGTGCAAAAAAAATTGAAAAATTATTTCTCATTTACGTTATTTTTTAGTTTGAAAATGTGAAACAAGCTGCTTATTTGAATTTTGTGGAACAAACCTTCTTATTTTCTTTGAGAATTGGCAAAATAAGTACTTATTTTTTAAGAAGGTTTCTGGAACGGAGCCTTATTCACAGAACTTGTTCAGTGGGTTTACGGAGCAGCGCAATCTCAGTCATTCATTCGCACAATCAATTGCAGAGATTCGTTTTCAATTCTAACAAATCACATTTATTTATTTAATTGTTACTGGTAATAATTTATTTTCAATCCAAACTATCTAAAAATTCTGTAAACATGTACTAGTAAACTCCGTAAAGTCTTCTTCACAAAATGATCCGCAAATAAGATTTTCTCCTTAAAAAAAACATCCCCAAATCGGTACAAAGAAAAAGGAGTATCTTCCCCAACCTTTCACGGTACATCGAAGTTATATATGGATCGCGCTTCCATTTCCACCTGAGACTGCACCTACTTGGTCTTGGCCTGATCAATAAAAAAAGACCGAAACGTAGAAAGGGGGAGAGAGAGAGAAGGAGAGAGAGAGAAGAGTCCAGAAGACAAGGTCGTTGGTTCTCTGCGAAGATGAACGGCGGTGGCCCATCTGGTTTCAGTACGTATTTCAACTTTTACGATTATCGGCAATACTTGTTTAATTTACCAGATACGCTTGCTAATTCGACTTATTTTTTCCTTTGTTGCGACATAGACAATGCCCCTGTTGCAAGAACGTTAGTTATTGCTTGCGGCCTCTTCACAGTCATATTTGGGATCCAAGGCCGTTCAAACAAGCTTGGTTTATCGTATCAGGTGTTTTCCCCATCTGGGTTCTTCTCCGTTTGCCCACTTGTTCTTTTCGTTGTTCCTCATTTAATTCTTGATGAGTTATTGCTATCAAGCTATGCAAATCGTTTAAATTGCGAACGCCAATGCGTTGTCGTTGGAGATTTCTCTTCACTGCATAGATTGCACCTTGTTTGACTTATGTTTTGGTGAGTTTTACGTGTGGGGAAATTGTTTGGTTATGTATTTTATTTGTCTTTACCATTTTGGAGGGCACCTGAGTCGAGTAATTTTGACCTGGGATGTCATTGGGGTTTTAGATTTTTTGCTGAATGAAGATGGAAACCCTAGTTCATTATTGGAATTATGACACTCCGCAAGTTATGTTTCTGATACTTATAGGCTTCCAGATTCTCTCTGCTCAGAGTCCCCAATAAGTTCTCTCTCTAATTTCTCTATCTATTTCTCTCCTATCTATCTCTCTCTCTCCATTCATTACCCCAAAAACCTCCCCAAAACCCAAACCAAACAAAGCCAGTGGGGTTGGCAGGCATTTGAGAAAGAATTTGGAACTCTACCCTCCTCTTGTTCCTTTGGGTTTGTGTGTGTGTGTGTGTATATATTCTTGTGATGATATTTGATTTCTTTGCATGTCAGACTGAATGCGGTTAGCTAGACCTGACTCAAATTTTTTTTTTTTTTTATCTATGTTTAATCGAATATTGTTTGCCTGTATGGCCTACTTGGTTCTTTTGTTTCTGTTTTTGCTTAGTGGTTGTGCACTTGATGTTTCCAGCTTAATGTTGTGTCCTTTATGGACTCTTAGGAGTTAGAAACCATACATTTTGACTCCCGTATGCAGAAGTTACTTTTTGTCAGGGTTTTGTTCCCTGGTCTAGTTTCTATGATTCCACCTAACAATGTTGAACCTAATGCTCGGGTTTCGAGTTCCTTTTATGATCATTTCTCTTCTTGACGTTTCTTTGGAGAAGAACTTGGTGCGCATAGATAGCTTCTGATCGAATCGAACAGCTTACACTAATAGGTTGAGAGGTCCCGAAAGTAAATTAAGTGATCAACCATACCATACCCAAGTAACCCAACCAATATGGGACTTGCATCATGTAATGCCCCCTCATTTGTAGCTGCTTCTCAAGGTCTGTCTCTGTCACATGTAGCCTATTTGTTGGGTCTATTATCATAGAGTGAGAATTGTTTTTTGTTTTTAAAACGTGGGATGGAATGGACCCCACTATAATACCTTGTGAAACTTTGAATTTAACCCAAAAGCTTAAGCTATTCGGTGGAAGAGGTCCAATATTATATTAAGTGATCACACAATTCATACGCAACCACCAACCAATAAGGGACTTATATTATCTAACATCCTCATGTGCAACCACCTTTTTTTGGGGTCTATCACGTGTAGCCTCTTTTGTTAGGTCTTTCTTCGGGAGAGATTTTTTATATTTTAAAATGTGGGATGGTATGAGTTTTGCTTTGCGTTAGATCCAAAGTTTGTACAAAGGGTTGTTATTTCTACTGTTTATGGTTAACTGGAAATGGAAACAAAATGAAGGTGGACATCTTGAGAAATTGATTGTAGCATATGTATTCTATTGCTGGCCTCATGGTGGTTCCATACATGCCTTTAATACCTTTAGCTCTTATGCCCTTGCACCATTTCAAAGAAGGTGATGGATGAGGTTCACAAGGTAGCCTTGGTTTGGGATAGGGCATACCAAGTCCTCATACGTGTTATTTCCATGGCCTAATATTGTTGCTATTTTGAAGAAACATCAGAAGAGATTTTGCGGCCTAAAAGTTTGAGACTTGACTACCTAGATTTTAGTTGAGCAGACATATTAATTTGGTTAATATTTGCTTGAGTGACGAGGGCTCCAAATTAGGTAAGGTTTTCAATATGGTATGCAGTTCTACGTTTGATCAAGTAAGCTGCTGTAATAAAAGATTGACAAGAATCAGTGAGAAAACGAAGTACCGACCTTTCCTGCCAAATAGTCTTGTCGAACCACAATATGCTTTCTTTTTTTTACCTGAGGAGACAGACAGAGTTGATGTTGCATTAATATAGAAGGAACCATGGAGAAGTTTATGCCAAAAGTTAATAGTATGTCACACAATTCTCGGATATAGGTAGAGGATGATACTTGGACTGAATAAGCTCAAGGATTTGAGATGCTTACCAGCTAAAAGAAAAAGAGAACTGTACGGATTTGCCATGGTTTTTGGAATTAGACTGCACTCCTTTATTTTTTCTAGCAATATGCACCAACTTCCCTTCTTTTTTTTAAAGGAAAAAACTTCCCTTCTATTAGCCGACCAGTAAAAGGCTTGATAGAAAAATGAGGAAATGTAGAATGAAACAACCTACATGTACATTTTGCTACATTCTCTAATCGTTCTTTCCTCTTTCTACCTATATCCATGTATACCTCTCTTGTTACTGGTTATCGACCTTCACCACTTTAATCACAATAATAACCGCTTCCTCTACCACTTCCATCCTACTTACTTAACTAACTACCGGCCACCAACATCCTGCCCCCACCGTATTCTACATTGTCTTCCTTCTTCTGTTGGCTTCTCTCACAAAAACGTGGTTAATTGACCCCATCCAAATTAGTCACCATGGTCATCACTCATCTCCACCATTGTCGATGCCACCCTCAAACTAGGTTGTTATTGAAAGAAACAGAAAATTCGAATGAGAAAAAAGACAAACAAACCGACAAGGGTCTTTCTTTTACCTCAACTGCCCTCCCTCTTTCATCAAGCAAACTCCTAAATTGTAAATCTTCCTATTTCAGGTGCAGCTCCCTGTAAGGAAAGTAATTCAAGAATAATCCGTTCAACTTACTAATATGACAATGCCGATGAAAAATGGAAAATTAACAATGGGTTGCATCCCTTTTCAATGTAAATGGAATTGAGCGTTCTGTCAAACAATGATATTGAAGAGCCACATTTATAGGACAGTCAGAGGCCAAGACGATAGCCCCTTTGTTGCTGACCGGAACATAGAAAAGAAAAGAAGAGAAAGAAGATAGTCCCTCAGCTCCAGTTTTATTTGTTATGTTTTGCAACTATGCTTTGGTGATTACGGTAAACCGAAGTAAAAGTGCAATCACAAAGGTTAAGTTATGTCCTACAGACTTTCTTACACTAACTATTTGCCTATGAAGCACAAATATGGATAAAGGATACTCTTGCAGTGCCAAGATGACGATACAACAATTCGTAGCAGAAATTATAATTATAATGAGAGGTGTTGGTTTACATAAGCTCAAGAGGATAAACATCCATTTAGCTTGCTCTTGCATGATATTAATCTAGCGTTAGGCATCAGTGTAAGAGCCAATAGCCAGTCAGTTTTGGATTTTCAGTCTGTCCTTCGAAGTTTTTATTCACTAGTAAACCTAAAATGGTAACTAAACATACCAAAACTTGTCCTAAATTGCACAGTTTCTCGGTTTTGTTCCCAAGTTTACCATATTTCAAGTTTACACAATTTTAGTTGTTTAACTGTGAAATCTAATTTCACTAGGATAGCATTTATTCTTTACTCTTAATTTCAATGAAGCATGGATATGAAGACGCACACTTGTATGACACTACAATGGCATGTTAGTTCGAAAAATCATGAAAATCTTCAATGCTAAATTATTGTACTTCATTTTCTTGTCTAAAATTTAAGATATATCGGGGTATTATACTTCTGTTTGTCCTCAGAAGTATACTCGTCCAAGAAATCACTTAATTTCTCCTTAATGAAATTTTGGATTAATGACCTGCCGTATCCCTCTCTTCTTCAGAATTAAAGAAAAATCAAAATAGAACCTGAATACATCTCGGAAGTAAACTGCAAACTGAAACTTCAAAATCTTCAGGTTAGTGGGGTTCTTGAAGAAAAGGGCTGTGGTATAACATAAAAAGGGTTGAAGCGTTGAACCGTTTATATGTTTGTTCATATCTTTTGTTACATGTATGATGTGCAAATTATCTTTTGAATAGTGCTTCTTGGTTTGCTTATCCAGAGCATAAGAATGTTTAAAACGATTACAATACGCCTACAAAGACGTGGCATACTGTGTTGTTTGCATGCTATGTTGCCTGCTTCTTGGTCACATGATAGAAGGTTTGGTAAGGTTTCCCATCTTGGTCTTCGAAGTTAACATATGTTCTTACCTATCTAGTTTCTGTTTTTCAATTTTTCCCGTTGCAGGATATTTTCAAGAATCTTCAACTCTGGAAGTTAGTTGTCTCGAACTTTGCGTTTTCATCTACACCAGAACTGCTTTTTGGGCTATATCTGCTGTACTACTTCCGGGTATTTGAGAGACAGATAGGTTCCAATAAATATTCGGTAAGTATTTATAGATCAGTCAAGCCAGAACTAATCCTTAGCTCTTTGTTCTACTATTAACGTTGGAATAACCATTATCTACTTTACGAGCCTAGTTACAGAAGATGGTATTGTTAGTCTACCATTTTCATGTACATCAACAATTTGATATTTTGATGCAATAAACTAGGGATCATAGAACTCAAAGACATTTCCATAACATCTTGTAGTCATTTACTTATGTTATTATGTTCAATACAAATCGGATTACATTCTTTTTGTTTTAGGGGTCTCAGGTTGGTGGATAAGTATTGTGTTGGTAGAAGATCTTGATTGAAGGTTGGGTTGCTAAGGAATGCATTAGTGTAAAAAAATTTTTGACAAAAAAAACAGTTTTTGAAAACAAGGGGATTTCAAACTGTTTTTTAAAATAAATTTTTGGAAAAAATAGTTTTCGTAAAAAAAGTTTGTCTATAAATTGTTTATTTAAAAAAACAATTTGTGTAAAAAGAGTTTCTAAAACAACAGTTTTGAAAAAAAAACAAAAAACTGTTTTTGAAAAATCGTTTTTTTTTTTTTTCATTTAAAATTTTTAAAACAGTTTTTAAATACTTTTTGAAAACATTGTTGAGAGAGAGAGAGAGAGAGAGAGAGAGAGAGAGGGAGAGAGAGAGAAGGTTTTTGTGTGATGATGGGTGTACTTGATGGTGACATGTGGGGTCCACTGAATTGTTATTGGCACAAGGTTGCTAGTTTTGATTATTCAAGGGGCAAAATTTGGTTAGTTGACTAGAGGTTGCTAAGTTTGGTCAGTATGAGCACATTTTTTAACAAACATTGCTAACCTTGGCAACATTTGAGTTTTGGTTAGGCCATTGTGGATGCTCTTAGTCTGGTCCTGCAAATCTGCCTAACCTGAGTTTGTTACCTAGTTGGTTATCAAGCATATGTCTATGACTACGCTTTCGGCTTTATTCGGGTTTTAGCAGGCCCTTCAACCCAATTAGGCTGAGGCCCTGCACATGGTCATAAATTGTACATGCACCTGCCATGAACACAATTTTAAATAGCGCATTAGGTTTTTCAGAGTTACCACGGACGCTTATGGGCATCCTATTCCTACCTTGGCTTTTTTGTTGATACTGGATCTGCAGAAGTGGATGCATGATTGGTGGTATCCTCCCACTGCGGAAAGGAGTGACCTGAAAAGGCTTCAGTTGGTCACTGCCTGTATGAAAGTTGTTAAAAAATCTGCCTCAGCGATAGGTCCACTGTAGATACAATTTACAAAGCAATAAATGGAAGGTAGATGGGATATCGTCATTTCAATGAATCCAGATTGCTTCAGTTGAGGTGATTAGATGTAGGAGCATCAATCACATGATGTTTGGAGGCAGACTTAATCTTAACATTTGTTGGGATTCAATCTTCATAGTCTACTTTATTTGGTGGAGTCTTGGGTACAATTCAGCCAAGTACAAGTAGAAAAATCTTTGTTGTGATTGTGACAAATACCATATCCTACATGCGTAACATAAAGACTGCAGATTGCATTCTGGTAGTGAATTCATCTTGCTTTCTTAGTTTCATTTCTGAACTTCATCTTGCTGCTATTTATTTGCCCATGAAAAGTTCAGTTTCATAGCAATAATTTCATCACATGCTTATGTATTGCCAAATATCTGTCTTGAGTAAATGTTACATGACATTCGCATTGGTTTTGATCGATGTTTGGGCATTCTTTTCTAATGATGAACGCTTCTTTCTTGCTACAAATAGAAATTTTTTTTTTTTTTTTGAGGAAAATGGCAAATTTGGAGCTATTATATAGTCTTGCTTATTTACCTTCTGTAAATTGGCATGGAGTACCTTATCCAGTACCTGGTTCATGTCGTGCAGGTGTTTGTCATGTTCTCTATTGTTGTATCTTTACTATTTGAGATCCTTGCGTTAGGCTTTCTAAAAGGTATACACTTTTCACAACTTTTGATGCTCTTTTATTTTTTGATTATATGCTCCATAGATGCCTTCTACGGCTTATCTTTTATGTCCTTTATTGTTTCTAGTTTGGATTTTGGTCTTAGTAAAACTTCTTTGTTCTTGCTCACCTTCTTTTTTTGGTCTGGGTGATTTAGGATGGGTGGGTTTGAGCTATTAGATACACAGGTCGGATTGGGTTGGTTGGGTTCATGGGGGATTTGGGGGAAAAATGACAGTCTATCCGAACTGCAATAAATTGCGTCTAACCCACCCAACAGGCTTACTGTCTCGCACAGGTCAGGGTTAAAGGGTTATCGTGTTAACCTTACAAACTAGTGTAAATGGTGAAATGTCTCTTTGACGCTTGTACTTTCCTGAACAATCCATTGCTGATACAGCCAACCATCGTATTCATCATATCCGCCCATGAAACTACCATGCAAACTCCTCGTTCCTTTTCCCCCTCTCTTATCATAAACTGGTTCCCCAACTAAAAATTTGCAGGACCAATCTTTCACTAAGAAGTTGCAGAGAGTGTAAGAGCTTGTCCCACATTGATTAGTTATGATCTCCAAACAAGTATGTGGGCCGGACAACCGACAACCTCTCCACTAGATGCTTTAACAAACTGCATTACTTGCTAGGTTGTCTTTTCCTTTGGCTTGTCTTCTTCACCCTATTTAATTGAATTGTTTGACTGTTTAACTTGATCATTTCTGTGATGTTTGTTTGATAGTAATCTAGTTGACACTAAAGCTTCTTTGTCTGATAAGTTTTCAACTCTGTGGCTGTTATATGCCTGCAGATTCCACCTTGAATGTGCTCACCTCTGGTCCCTATGGTGTTATATTTTCTTCATTTGTACCCTTTTATCTCGACATTCCAGTATCAACTCGGTTTCGTGTATTTGGCCTCCGCTTCACAGACAAGTCTTTCATATATTTAGCTGGTCTTCAGGTAAGCAAAATACTTATCCGGTACATGGGCGAATTCATAATGCATAAAATATTATTTGCATCCATCCGCATGATAACATTAGTTTGTATCTTGCAGCTTCTTCTGTCTTCCTGGAAAAGATCCATTTTGCCAGGAATATGCGGCATCCTTGCTGGTGCCTTGTATCGTTTAAACGTCCTTCGCATCCGCAGACTGAAGGTTAGGACATGCTTTGTAACTTTTATGAATTTGTACACATTAATGTTTTCTATATGCCCGCTTTTGTTAACCTAATTTACATATTTACCCTGTAAACTGTGTTGGTTGGGAGCATGTTGAATCTGTTTGGGCCGTACATGAGTATTGAGTTTGCTGCTCAGAAGTTAAAAAGCTTAAATGAGTTTTAAAGCAGTCCAGGGGAAATTTAAAGGCTTCTGATATTGTTGACAGAAGGTTCAATGAATGGATGTTGTGTTGTCTCAGTAATTCGTATCTGTGTTTGCACCTTGGTTGCAGATCTGAAGGTCACGTTTTTCAGACTGGATACGGTTGTAGATTGTTCCAATTTAGATAACGACTCCTGAGTTATCTGCTAAGGATGGCAAATACAGGAGATATATATTTATTGTTTATTTCCATTCAATTGCTACATTCCTTTAGCATTTTGGGAAAATGGTGTTATGGTATCACTTAAATGGTCTAGAGGACAGTCTGGCTTTTAAAGTGGGACTGTGGGAGCATAACCCCTTAAATGAGGATTTTGAAGACCCATTTTTTGACATTGCTTTTGACCTGTAGGTTGATATTGCCGAATATCAGTGAGTATGTTAAAAGACATCTATGACTAAGCAATTATTTTTCTTGTTTTCAGTTTCCAGACTTTGTTGCCTCATTCTTTTTGCGCCTTTCTTGGCCATCCATGGGGAGCACAGCAACTGCAGCACCAAGTAGAAATGTCCCCAGAAATATACCATCCTACGCACCTCGCCAAGTGGAGGCAAGTATTATTTTGCGTTGGCTTATATTACATACGATGATTCATACTATATATTTTTCATTGGGTAAAAGAAAGACACGGAACAAATTAGGAAAAACTGAATTTACTACTTTTTTCCTCCACTACCAGATACCCCTTAATGGTAGGAACTGGCCGTCCATTTTTTTTCCCAATTCTGACTGGACAACCCAGCATCCAGGGTGGGGCTGGGGGTTTGGAGTCGATGACGTGCATGCAGAGAGAGACATCACAGATTCAGAACCTATGCTTTTCACTGAGTACTTGCGCATAAAATACCATGCATAAGCCTAGTAGTTGGGAAGAGATCAGCTGTGGTTAGTTTCTGTATACGAGTCTGAGAGACTATAGGCGTAGATAAAATACAAGCATGAATTTTGTTCTTTAGTCCACAGTGACTATAGATAGGTGTTAGTCCCTTTTGCCTTCTATTCCTGAATTCTAATATTTTTTGCTAGGACTAACTTTTACAGTTCATTAGCTCAACTTGGAAACATTAGAGGTTAACTGTGTCTTGATGAAATATTTTGGTAGGGTATGGTAGATGAACAGCAAAGGGATTCTATAAAATTTGCTTTGATGCCTATGAATAATTGCATTTTATTACTGCATTCAAGGATTTCCTTTCAACCTCTGTTTAGTGGATAAGCATAAAATCATTCAGTAGGAAAGGGACAGGTAGAATCATTCATTGTATTCTGAGACATAGTTGCTTGCCAATTGCTATCTGCTTGAATCCTAAGTTTCAAATTTTCTTGTCAACGGAGAAGGTTCCTTACTCCCGATGTCATTTAGAGCAAATTGCTTGTTGTGAAGTTAAAGTTATCAATGGATTAGCTTTTCATCAATATGGTATTTCCCCTAAGTTCAAATGTTCTTAGTAATGGGGCAGACTCCTAACTGCCTGGCATTTAGAGCAATTTGCATCTTGTTGTGAAGTAAATATATCAGTTGAATAGTGTGCTTTGGAGAGTCAAAATGCGTTACTACAGTTCTCTCCTCTCTGCATTTTATTTTCGTACATGTAAAACATGTCTAAAGCCAAAAGACTAAGACATTTTTGCAAGCAACAGTGACACTTGGCTTCCACAAAAAAAGTCATGCTGCTCAATTTAAAAAATTGGAAGTTGATTTGGATATGTTGATGTCACCCCATAATCCTGGTTTTGTATCTCTTATTTCTTTATTTGGTTTTCATTTATGGCTGAGGCCTGGGCCTGTCCTTTACGAACTTGGGGGTGTTCATACTAGGTAAGCTATTTTTATTAAATAGTCTTCGGGCAATAGAATGAATCACATCCACCTTCCTACTTGGACCACCCTCTGAATTTTAGGAGTCAACTAGGTGACAACTATTATTTTGTTTTTGTTATTTTCCCATGAAGAAGGATATTTCATGGTCTGTTGAGAAACTCTATATGCTTGGTCACCTGTCCGGTGATTTGTCTTACCTATCCTCAGTTGAGGAGAAAGAGGTCATCGTGGTGAACCTCAAGCAATGGGGGATACCATCCGCTTGCTCAAGTCAGGTGAATCAGTCTCTCCACAGAAAAGTGAGGCTCTGAGGGAAGGCTGCCTAATTATTGGTTCCTTGTGCTCATTGTGCAACTCATAGTTGAGAAATGTTTGATAAATCACCATAGGGCAATAAATCATCATAGGGCAGATACGGAAGTAATCACGATATACTGGAATCGTTTGGAGCTTTATCCTTTCCAGTTGAACTCTGGTGGCACGATTTCATAATGCCTTGAGGTCAATCCTTCCTGGACTTCGCCCCATTTCTTGTTGGCCCATGCCCAGGCGCCCAAGACAAGGCATTCTTAATTCCCTGGCCTTTGAGTTCATCACTAAGTTGGGGCAGCTTTAAGTTTGGGTATTTTTCCTTCTGTGTCCCTGACTAATAACGGTTCACTCTTTCCAGAGCCATTTAAACGTAGGATTCTGAACAATGTAATTCCCAATTTGAACCTTGTATGCAAAGTTCACATGGTAGGTGCAAGAATATCTCGTCAAATATTCTGCTTTATATGTTGTCTATGAACTTTGTCATGAATTTAGAAAAAAATATGTATAGATGTTGCTGACTGCTGGTCAGTTTTCGGTCAAGTTAGCTGTATGTTTTTGCCAATTTCAGGCAAGTTACCCGGCTGCTCCCCCGGCTTCCACTGCAGAGCCGGTGGAGGACTCTATAGCAACATTGGTTTCAATGGGTTTTGATAGGAGCTCTGCGAGGCAAGCGCTTATACATGCCCGGAATGACCTCAATGCAGCTACTAACATCCTTCTTGAAGCACAATCACATTAAGTGCATGGCTGATGGAGGAGGAGGCGGCAGCGGCGGTGATCAATCGTTATCTGATCTCACTTATAACCCCAAAAGACAGTTGCTATAGTGAATCTTCCGATTTCTCTGAGATCAAATTGATCCAGTGCTCTAGGAACCCAATGAGGAACTCGGAAATTATTTTACTTCTTCAATTTTTGTTCTCTTTTCATTTAGCCCGTATATTAGTAATCTTAGGTGTGAGTTTCAATTATATCTTTTTGCATAGTTATATTAAGCTTAACATCAGAAGGATGTAAGTTGCACCTCTTGATCTGCATGCTTTCTTGTGAAATACTCCATATTAAGATATGCATCGGTGCATTTCCAAGTTTCAAGCATATGCATGGTAAGTTACAGCACTTTTCACATTACTTTGAGCAGTTTAGTTTCAACATTTCGATTTCAATCCTTGATTTAATTACTACTTCCTCCGTCCTCAAAAAAGAGTTAAGTATTTTATTTTGGGTTGTCTCTTAATAAGTGTCCATTTAAAAAAAGTAATGGATAAAAGTTTGTACAATTATTATTTTGAAAAGTTAATAGGTAAAAAGTTAATGGGTAAAAGGGAAGGATAATTTTGGAAGGTAATAGATAAAAGTTCGTACAATTATTATTTTGAAAAGTTAATAGGTAAAAAGTTAATGGGTAAAAGGGAAGGATAATTTTGGAAAGTGGAGATAAAAGTTGATGTGAAATGTGTAATGATGTTCTTAATAAATTAGAATTACGGAACTAGACACTTAAAAAAGGGATGGAGCAAGTTTGTTGCTTTGTTTCATGGAAAATGACACTAATAAGATCGGTTCCATGTTGCCTTCTATCTTTGCTTATAACCTTTAAGAAAAATATCTAAAGATTATCTGCATGGTCATCTTAATCTAACTTTTTTATTTCATTGTAAACTTAATCTATTGAAATGTGAAAACAGAAATTTTATTATTATTATTATTATTCACCAAACAGATATTAGTCAGAGATGATTTTCTATAACGGAGTTTTCTATAGAAATTCTTAAAAAAATGCTTTATATAAGTTAAACGATTTCGATCATATGTGTGGTGTACCGCTAGTGTATTGTAAGTCAGGCTCGAGTTCAACTCGAGCTCAATTCGAGTCAGGACAAGTGAGCTCGAGTTCGGCTCATAAAATAATTTCAAAGCTCGGGCTTGGCTGGTCAAGGCCTGTTAAACTCAAACGAGCCAAATTTAGGCTAAAATTCAGCTTGTCAATATTTTTCAAAGCTTGGGCTCGGCTCGACAGAGCTCATTAAACTCAAATGAGCTGAATCAAGCCGAATTTAGGCTCAAACTCAGTCCGTTAGTATTTTTTTTTTTTTTTCAAGTACCTCCTTGATACTCTCTGTCTCTCTGATATATGACCAAAAAAAGGGGGAAAAAAAAAAAACCAAGATCATGACCAAGATTATTACTAATACGTGATTCTGTGAATTGATCGTATCGTATTTAGAAAAAAAGAATTATTAAATATACCTCTAAAATATATAGGAGTAATACTTATTAATATAGCCCCCAAAGTAGTATTAATTACATTTTAACCTCAAGTTTGCGAGCCTAATCGAGCGCGATACTATTAAGCTCAGGTTCAATATATTTATTAAACGAACCGAAAATTAAAATTCAGGTTTAGTTTATGTAGTGGACAAATTAAACTCGAACGAGATAATACCGAACCAAGCATCGAATAGTTGGCCAATTCGTTTCCTGCCAAGGTGGTTCAGGTCCTTCAGCAATGCGGATGTTCGTTTTTATAATGGAAGGGGGTGTCTTCGGATATCACTCAAAGTTTCGTAATTTCCCAGAGGAGCCACCGAACGGTGAACAAGACTGTCCAGTCTTAGAGCAAGTTTATCAATTGTGAGATAAAATTGCTCGTAAACAGTGCACTTTTTTTATTTTACATACTCATATCTCTTTCAACACTGCACCAATACTATTTATTTAACCTATTCTCTATTAAAATATTATTACTTTATTTCCTTTTTTCCTTTTTTGGGAGAGCGAGAGTGAGTGAGAGAGAGGGGGAGGAAACAATAAAAAATTGGATGGCTGTTGAACCGTTCTTCGCTTGTTATGCCAAAGAACTGTTACCCGGAGGAACAATAACAATGCATTTTCCTCATCTGCTGCAGTTAAACTTTTGTCCTTTTGTTAGTTAAAATAGTTTTTTCTCCTTTTCACTCACCTGATAAACTTGCTCTTAGAGCATCCGCACCAGCCTCTCTACATTTTGGACCAATTTACACCTCAAAAAGTCACTTTATTACTTTAGCTATCTACTTTTAAAATAACTACTGCATCAGACTCTTTACTTTCACTCTCCTTTCAATAAATAATCAAACCCACCTCAATTAAATACTCTATTTAACTCCTCCTTCTGATAAAAAAAAAAAAACTTTCTCAGTCTCCCTTGCCTCTGACAGGCGCTGGTACGAGAGAGAGAGAGAGAGAGAGAGAGAGAGAGAGAGAGGCACTGGTACAAGAGAGAGAGAGAGGCGCTGGTACAAGAGAGAGAGAGAGAGAAACAATATAAAAATAAGTGGCAAGTGAACAGTAGCTCGTTTTTATAGACGAGCTACTGTAGCAAAACTAAATTTCTTTAAAATAGAGAGGAAGAAAGAGAGGCTGATAAAGGGGAGTTTTGGATGTTTTTTCTTATTTTGGCTCTTTAATTTAGTTTAAAGAGGAGAGTAAAGAGGGAGATGTGGATGCCCTTACCCAGAGGAACCGGAGACGCCATTTCTATTTTTCTGACGTGTGCTTCTCCAACCATCACGGCCTCGCTTTTCAAATATTTGCACTTCACTGTTCGACGCCCGCTGTTCCAACTCTACATAATAAGCCCTAACATGTTTTCATTTTGCCTCCAATTTCTCTCTCTCTCTCTCTCTCTCTCTCTCTCTAGGTATACATGTATATCGCTGTATGCATAACTGTTAAGTATCCGTGGGCTTATTATGTATTTCTATCCTCTATGTGTGGTTTGCAGTAGTTTTGATGAAGGTTATGAATATTACAGGCTAGAGCACTTGTTTTTCTATTGGTATGGTACCGGTAAGATACCAAATACCGTTTTGAATTTATCGTTATTAGTATTATTTTCCACATCAAATAATTTAGTACAATGTATTCATTTATTAGAAATAGAGAAATTTAAAGAGTCCGGTATCATGCGGTATTGACTGGGAAGAAAGAAATAATTAAATTTAGAGATGCAGTCCGGTACTCTTTGGTATTGACCAATACGGCTCGTACTGACCAGTATTTGAGCCGGAATGAAATTAGAGGTGGAGGGTACCGGATTTGGTGAATACCCGTACGTACCGACCGGTATGGTACGGGATTCAAAACCTTAGTTTCATTTATATTTATTCGTCGATTTAATATGATGTTATGTAGTTACTGTCTTAATGATGCGGCTTTCACTGTTTCACATAGCCTCACATCCTCCCAAAAAGTTGTGACTTGTTTTCTTTCTTTGTTAAGCTCATTTTGTATAACAATGAAGATGGCATAGGTTCATTGTTGCGTTGTGTATTGGAGCCTTATAATTAGGTCATTTAAAGTGAAATGTGATTTGTACCAAATTTTCAACATTTATGTGCTTATTGTATGGGTTAATTTTTTTTTTTTTACATAAAAGCATCAAAGGAGATGCTTCCTGCGTAGAATAGTGGTATGCTGCTAATAGATATCCACTACATTTTTGTTTTTTGATAACCAAGTGTCTGGGCTTAAAACTTAGCAGCACGAAGAAGTGGGAGGCAGGAGCGGATACGGGGGAGCGGAGGCACCTAGAAGCTCCTAAAGTTGGAAGCGCCTAAGGTGCGTATATATTTTCAATTTGCAAAACTTGTGGATCGATATGTTCTTCATATTCTTATTTCCATAATGGCATAACACGAAAGCTCCCATCTTGGGAGCACTAATTCAAGCTTTCGTCTTGTGAGCGCACCAATTTTAGAAGGATCTAGCTACTAACCAGCTTGTGTGCACCTCAAATAATCTTGTCGCCCTGAAGTTAATGACTGGATAAACCTCTGGTGGCCCCAAAGGATTTGATAGAACTTAACAGGTTTCAAACCTGCGACTACTAGGAGGCAACAAACCTCTAATTCATCATATCTACTACATTCGACTAAGACAAGTCACAAGCTCCAAAAAGCTACTACAGAATCATAGATGGAGAGAATCTACAAAATCAACAATTTCATTCAAACTAGGCGATGTTGACCTAGATTTTCAACTTTAAAAAATAGAGACAAATAGACTATCCAACTTGCGAATGGATTCTTCTACCCCTCGGAAGGTCCCCCTACTGCAGGCTCTCCAAATCAACAACATCAAACATAAAGGAGCTAACAATCAGTTTTTCAGGGTTGTTAGAGATAGATTTTCTTCCATTTGGGTGGGTGGGTGTGTGTGTGTGTGTGTGTGTGTGTGTGTGTGGTGTGTGGGGGGGGGGGGGGGGGGGGGGGGGGGGGGGGGGGTCTGGGGTGTGGGATGTGTGGGTTTAACCAACTTTATGATGCTTTGTGGCTTGGGTTTGCTGACATTCATTGTTGGAACTTGACCTCAAGATTAGTTGTTGGCTAGACCTATACTTTACATATCACACTTACGATGATTGCCTCAATTCTCTTTGCAAGGATTGGGTTGCCAAACCGCCACAAGCAGTGAGCGGTTAAGGACGTATTGGACGCCTAAAATGGAACGCTACTTTGTTGATCTTATGTTAGATCATATGCACAAGTGTAGACACTCCAATCCGAACCTTGAAAATGCTTTAAATATCCCGATGATAAAACAAAGGAAACGAATACCTCCAAGAGCTTGGAAATGAGACCCCCCCAAAATAAACCCAAAAAGCCCAGAGCAAAACCCAGAGGCCCAGAGCCGAACCAAAGACCCAGAGCCGAAAGCCCAGAGCCGAAAGCCCAGGACTGGACCCTTAGTACTGCACGGCACACCTCTACACCGCACGGCATAATAGATTTCATTACGCCGCACGAGGTCATGAGGTCAACCGCACGGCATTTTGGATAAAGTTCTGACTGGCTCAACTTGCTGTCGGCCACGCCCACTTGAGCCACTGCTACAAGCTAGCTCAGCCGAAAAGGCACTTCTGGCCCGCCCAGAAAATACCTCCACCATTTAAAATTCAAAATCCTTGACTTTTGCCTATAAATACAACCCTCCACTCAAGAGAAAAGGCCCTGAACTTTCTTTTTCCCTCATCATGCTTTCATACCCACTCCTCACTTCAAAGCCTTGAGAAAGTGCTCCCAAAAACATTCTCAAGGCCCTTTCTTCCTCAAAATCCTCTATCTTTCTCCTCACCATTGAAGTAAGCCCTCTTGCTCACTTCAAGACCTCCTACTTCCCAAAGATCTTCTTCACTGAATCACCCCCACCATTTCTCCTCGATCGCCTTTATCCGTGTTCATCCGAAGCCACCCGTTCTCATCCAAGCTCAAGAATCAAAGGTATAAACTAGTTTCCTTGGAGTAGGCTCCGTCCATATCCCTAAGGGAACCTCACTGTGGTCAGGATCGGCCGCCTTTGGGTCAGATCCTGACTTAAAAATCATTTTCAGAACAAAAGCAAGCCTCTGTGCTAAGGAAGCTACACCGTGCGGCGTCTTGAATGTGTTGCGCGGCGTAGCTGACTTAAACGCACGACGTTTTCAGTTTACTGTTTTCTTTGCTCAAACCATCTGGATCACAGTTATTCTCTGTCAGGTCTTTTATTAAAAAATATCAGGCATAGATACTTCTCGAAAATAGACCATATCTACAAGCCATGTGTAGTTTTCTTCCTTTCTCAAGAAAAGCGAAGCTTCTTCGGTCATTCTGAAAGATCGAGAGCTCAAAAATTTCTTTTCCATTCATGGCTTGGAAGAATAGTGTTTCTCAGAGTCATTTGGTAACGAAAACATTGTTTGATGTTGGCTTAAAACCCCGCGCGTGCTATCCAAGATGCCGGACGGCGTTCTGAAACTTCGTGAAAACCTGACAGTACAGAGAAACCCCACACGGCATTCTGTAAAACCGTGCACGGTATTACAAAATGCCGTGTACAAGGGCACCGTGATCCAGACAGTTTCTGCTGAAAGTCCCTTTCATCTTGCATCATTTTTATCATCACTGTATAGTTAACATCACGAGCACGCCAATGTAATTTAATACCTATGCCCCTTTCTCCTTTGCTTGCTTAGTTAAGAGTTTGATTTCCAAAAAATATTTTAAATCCCCTCTTATTGAAAGGTTTAGTAGAGACCGGTTTTACCGGGCGAGCGGGGTGCTTTTTCCAACGAAACCTTCCCCGTTCGTAACATGGCTCCCGAACCCAAAATCTCAAGCATTTTCATTAGACCAAGAGCCTTTCAAAACAAACTCTCAGTTTCTCGGATTATCTATCTCAAAAATCCGAGTGGCGACTCTTCTTCGGGCGCGAGCCGGTGCGGGGGAGCCCACAACAAGGGCAACAGACTTGGTCATACTTTCAGCAAGCAAGCATGGGCAGATATGCTTACTGTGTTCACTTCAAAATTTGGGTTTCCACATGACAAAGATTTGTTGAAGAGTCGTTACGGTGCTTTGTGGAAACAATTCAATGATGTAAAGAATCTTCTTGACCAAAGCGGATTTTCTTGGGATGATAAGCTACAAATGGTTTTAGCTGATGATTATGTTTAGGAGACCTATATTAAGGTACATTGTTTGATTCTGTTTGAGAGACTTATATCAAGGCACATTGTCTCTTTATTTTAGGTTTAATATCTTCCCTTATTGTCAAGTAATATAATTTGAATGGATGCATGGTCATCCTGATGCTCACTATTACAAGAATAAACCTCTAATGAACTTCAATGATTTGTTATTGATATATGCGTACACAAAGGCAGATGGAAGATACAGTTGTTCAAGTCACGAATGTTGAGATAAAAACGGGGTCCGGAATGTTGAGATAACATAAAAATGTGGTCTGGACTACGCTCAGCCTTTTATAGAAACAAACTCTTCCCATGATGCTTGTCAACGTACCTCCTCTTTTTTTTTTTAAATCATGAATCCTTGACTGCTTCGTGTTTGTATTTCTTTTTCTATCTTTTTTTTATTTCTTCAAAAAGAAAATAATTTTTACACTCCCTTTTTTTTAATAAATGCACTATACTTCTCTTCTAGTGAAAAAAATTACGCATTGAAGTTTCACTAAATAAAAAATTATGTAGTGCATTTATCAAAAAAGAGAGTGTAAAAATCACTACCCTTCTTTAATATTGTATTTATGGTGCTCTCATTCTTGAACAAAAGATTTAAAAGTACATATCCAAGAATGTTATATCTAAATGCACTTCACCTTTTTTTTTTTTGTACATGCATGGATGTACCAAAAAAAATAAAAATACATGCACATAATTTTTGTGGCATACAAGTATTTACGGTGCTCTCAACTTTGATACATTCAATTGATTATTTTTACTAATCAACAATGTATTAAGTAATTGAATTATCATATGTTGTGTACGTTGTAGTAATAATTTTGACAACTATTTATGGTGTTGGTTCCATAATGGCATGTTCTAGCATTTTATGATGAGCATATAAAGGGCAAAGCTGGAAAATTAGCAAATTTCATACTTCAGCTCTTTATACTAATCAAACAGCTTATCAAATTCAGTGTTTAAATTTCAGTGCATAACAAACAGCTTTTTAACTTAAAAAAATTATAATTCAATTTTCAGTTCTTAATTTTCAGTTTTATCAAATAGCCACTGTATTTTTGAAATAGGTATATAAATTATGAATCATATCCTTTTGTTTTGATAAAGAATGTAATCTTTTACGACAAATTATGCGAATATATAAATAAAATTATGCATAAAAATATATAATACTCCGTATAATTTAAACATAATGAAAAGACGCTTTGAGACATTAGAGTTTTTCGGATTGAGTGTAAATTCTATCCGCCATAGGTGGAAACCATGGGGTTTCCACCACCGTATGTGGGCCTTACAAGACATTTTTTGTTATAATCTGAACCATTTATTTTGTAAAACACGTAGAGTAGTATACCCATAAAAAAAAATCAGCTTCATTGGATATCGATAGGTATATCAAAACTTGAATTTTGGTTTACAGAATGGAGGGTATGGCAGTCCATTTCCTAAACCGAAATTCAATTTTTAATATACCTATTGATGTCCGACCAAGCTCATTTTTTGCGTGCATATATTATTATGTGGGCTCTATAAGATGAACGGTTCAGATTATAACAAAAAATGCTTGGTGAGACTTGTAAAGGACTGTGGTGGAAATCTTTGGGTATCCACCTGTGGTGGAAAGAATTTTAACCCCTTCGGATTATGATCGCTTCCGTGTTCTTACACTGAGCTGTGCTACGTGCAAAGCAGCTTGTACACAGCAGATAGATTGGACACACACGCTCTGTGTTACTTGGAGACACTCGCACCGCACACGCTCTGTGTTACTTTTAGAGATAGGCACATACATCTGTACAGATAATGTAGAATTGTAGATAGATTGGACATTCTCGCCAGTTGCACATAAACTACATAAAAAAGGTTGTCAATTTACGTAAAGAAAGTCCAAGCGAATTGAAAAATCCCAGGTTGTAGCTGCGCGAATCAGGAAACGCGTCAAGATTCCGGTGGACTCAGCACTCCAATCAAGTAATCAACACTCCAATTACCACAGAGAGAGAGAGAGAGCGAGAGAGAGAGAGAGAGAGAGAGAGATTGATTGATTCTGGGAATGGCATGGCCTTCTCTCTCATACCCCCAGCAGTCTTCCTAACCCTCATCACCACCCTCCTCTTCTTCCTCCTCCTCAGACCACCTTCCCCAAATTACCCCTCCACAACCCCCTTAACCCCCCACAGGTCCCTCCTCAACACCTCCTCCCCACCCCCCCTCTCCTGCTCCTCCATCCACCAAATCCCACCCCCCCATCGCTGCTCCTTCGCTCTCCTCCATTGCACCACCAACACCCAACTTATCAACTACTTCTCTCTCCACTTCTGCCTCCTCCACCAAGCCCGCTCTCTCTCCGTCCCCTCCCTCTCTCTCATTGTCCTTCTCCAGTTCTACCTCCTCGTCCGGACGGCCCAGGACCACTTCTCCCTTACAGTCACCAAGATATCGACCCACCTCAATCTGACGCCCAGTATCGGCGCCGTGACCCTCCTGGCCCTCGGGAACGGTGCCCCGGACGTGTTCGCGTCGGTCGCGGCCGTCCGGGGCGGCAGCCCCAGGACCGGGTTTGGAGCCATCCTGTCGGCCGGGACGTTCGTCTCGGCCCTCGTGGTCGGGTTTGTGGCGATCCACGCGGCGCCGTTTGCTGTGGACCCGGCGCCGTTCGTCCGGGACGTGCTGTTCTATCTGGCTGCTGCTTTGTTCTTGTTCTGTGTGTACTTGAGTGGGGAGATCTTTTTGTGGCAGGCTGTTGGGTTTGTTGGGTTTTATGTGTTCTTTGTGGGGATTGTGTTTTGGATGGATTTGGGGATGGGTGGTGGGGGGAGGAAAAGGAGAGGTGAGATTGAGAGTGTTGATGTTCACAAGGGTGTGATAATTGGACAGGATTGTGAGAAAAATGGAGAGGAGTTGGGGAAAGTAGAGGGGGGAGGGAAGCAGGTTTCTCGTTTTCGACAAGTTTTTTGGCAGGTATGGTTGGGTTACAATTCTGATATTCTTGCATTGTTTTGAATCTTGATGTATGTATCATAAGTAAAGTAGGAGTTGCATTTTGATTGCCTGGTTTGTGTTCCATGGTTTAGTGTGGCCACCCTGTGTTGATGACAAAATGCAGGTTGGACTTAGATCCAACGACGTACTTTTTTTGGTAACTTATAGTCCTATTAAAGCACCATGCAACAAAAGATCTCAAGGGACTAGCCTTTTGTACGAACTGACACAACAAGCTTCAACCAGAAGAAAGAACAATCCCCAAAACATTTAGGGGTAAAAAATCCTCTTGTGAACTCTACAAGAGGTAGCAATGCCTAAATTCTTACTGGAAGGTTTAACCCTTTTCCAGGAGCTAATACATCCACAAATGTCATCATAATAAGCCTCTGTAAAGAAGAAAATCTCTGCACTGTCATTGAAAAATTCTACTTTTCCTCTCCCTCCACAACCATTAGATGGTAGCTGCCAAAGACAACTTGAAAACAGAAAGCACCATAGAGCCACCACCCCAAATTTGTTTAGTCCAAGCCATGACCCCTGCTAGATCAACTGGACCACTACTGACCCCATTACATAATAGAACTGAGTTCCTAACTTGCTGCGAAAAAGCACATGAAAAGAAGAGATGGGAATGGATTCATCTTCTCTAGCACAGAGACAGCATCGAGTACCCACCTGCATTCCCCAAGAAACAAGTCTGTTTTTAGTAGACAGCCTTTCCAGAACAGCTAATCATTGGATAAATGCCCAACGTGGAGTGTGATGTTTAAGCCAAATAACTTTGTACCAAGGAGGTTTAGGATCCCTAATAGCTTGCCAAGCAGACCTTACAGAGTATGCTTTTGTGGCTGTGAGATTCCTGCCTGGGACATTAGGATCAAGAAAGAAATTAGTACCTTGCATGATTTCCATAATTATAGGATTCCTTTGTCTAGGCCAAACCCAGCTGTGCCCTTGAATGATGGAGCTGACTTTGGTGAACAGAGACCTGCCCAAATTGTGTTCCACCTGCTCTCCGTACTTCTGGTACAAAGGCCCAGAAGGGTACCAATTATCGAGCTACAAAAAAGTATCATTACCATTCCCAATCTTTTAAATGATCCAAGACTGAACCTGGTTTCTAAGCTTCAAGAGTTTCCTCATTGTCCATGAAACATTAGGAGGGATATTCATAGTCCAAACACATTTGTCTCTAATAATATATGTATGCACCCACTTTACCCATAGGGTATCACTCTTCTTACAGACTGCCCGGAGGTGTCTATTCATAGAAGCCCTGTTCCAATCCTTCATGAGTTTAAAGCCAAGCCCTCCTTCCTCTTTGGGCACACAAATGTCTTCCAAGATACTTTAGCCCCTGAGTACTTGAGTTCAGAACCAGACCAAAGAAAGGCTCTGAGAAGTTGTTCTAAACCTTGAATAACTTTCTGGGGTAACATGAAAATAGAAGCCCAGTAGATCTGAATGCTAAACAGGGCAGAATTAACAAGTTGGACTCTTCCTCCATGTGTCAAAGACTTATTGGACCATGATTGAATTCTAGAAAAAATTTTACTCCTTAATTGAGAACAATCACTAACCTTTGATCTGGATGAAATCAAAGGAACCGCCAAATACTTCCCAGGCAAAGAACCCTCTGGGATAGGGAGAATGGAATGTAACCTGGTTTTAGTAGGGATATCCACATCAGCATAAAAAATAGAACTTTTGAGCATTTTGGGTTGCAGTCCAGGAAACAGATGGAATTCCCTCAGAGGCCACAACAGAAAAGGAATCCTCTTTAGCGCCACACACAACAAAGAGTCATCAGCAAATATAAGGTGTGTTAATTGAAGGTGCTGGCATTTGGGATGGAAGCTAAAGGACTGATGGGGCACTTTATACTGAATAAGAGCTATGAATGCCTGCATAATCAATAATAACAGGTGAGGGGATAAAGGATCCCTTGCCTGAGATCCCTCTTCCCAGGGAAAAACCCTTCAGTTCACCATTAATCATAATTGAAAACATTGGGGTGGAGACACAGTTTTTGACCCACAGAACAAGCTGATCAGGAAAATGCATGCCTCTCATAATTTCAAGCAAAACGTTCCAGTCTACTGAATCATAGACTTTCATTATGTCCATCTTAACGGCACACCTAGGAACTCCCCCAGACTTATGGTAGTTCTTTACTAACTAATGCATTAGGAGGATATTGTCCGTAATACTCCTACCCTTAACAAATGCAGATTGATTAGAACTGATTAGAGTAGGGAGGAGAGGTTGTAACCTGTTTGCCAGAACCTTAGTGATGGGTGCGATATTTTGATTCATCTGCTATCCTTTCTTCTTAGGGGTGAAGAAAGAGACCATTGATAGCTCCTTCACACAATAAAAGGGGTGTTAGGTAGTTGTTGATTTTCCAACCAAACTGTTAAGAGTGTAGTATTTGTGAGGGTTTTAGTGCCATTCTGTTTGGAATTGCAAGATATGACGACGATTGCCAGTGATTTGGTCAGGTTGCATCAAGAAAAACAATTGAGGAAAAGTGTTTCATAGAAGCAGTTTTATCCACTAGTCATTGCTGGATAGCCATAGATGTGTAGTCTGTTGGATAACCACAATTATCCGCTCTTCACTGCTGGATGTGTAGGGTTTTTTGGTTTAACATCCTGATTACTTCAATCATTAGGTTTTAGCATTCGAGCAGAAGGAGGCATGAAGGAATATAAACCTTGGTTGCTTTTTAGTCACATTCAAGCTTTTCTTGAACATGAATCCCCTGATCTTAGCTCAGAGGTTTACATGTTATCTTTCACGTGCTAGACTATTTTTTGTAAAACCTTAACACAACTTAATTGGGTTTGCTAACTACCATGTCTGTGGGAACGCGTCCGAGGGACACAGTTTTCTTTCGTATCTAAATATGTATTTCTAGGACTTTGATTCAATTACGGGAATTGTATACATTGGTTTTTATGTGGTCATAAAATTTAATGCTGTTGACTAATCTTCTTATCCCCTATTTCTCTTTTTGTGTGTCCACAGATCTCAAAAGTGTGGGAGTTTCCCGTCTCAGTTCTTCTAAAACTCACTATTCCTCAGGCTTCACCTTCTGAGTGGAACAGATTCTATCGATCTGCCAATATTGCTCTATGTCCGCTTGCCCTCCTCTTTTCTTGTAACTCATTCATGCCAGTAAATCATCCTGTCATTTTCCTCCTTCCAAATGCCCATTTGCCTCTTTGGCTAGTAGTTTTCTTCGCATGCTCCTCTCTTGCACTTCTTCACTTCATAATCGAAAAAGAGCCCCCCAAAACTGAAGAAATCTATGTAGTACTCGTATCCTTTGTGATGAGTGTGTTTTGGATCTCCACTGTAGCCGGAGAACTCCTCAACTGCCTGGCAGCTCTTGGAGCACTCCTTAAGTTGCCTCCTGCACTACTTGGGCTGACTGTGCTTGCATGGGGAAACTCGGTAGGTGATCTTGTTGCTGATGTGGCAGTTGCTAAAGCAGGCCAGCCAGCAATGGCCATGGCCGGATGCTTTGCTGGGCCCATGTTTAACATGCTTTTCGGGCTTGGTACAGCTTTGGTAATACAGACTGCCGATATTTATCCAAAGGCCTATGAGTTACATTTCCACGTGAGTATTGTGATGGCTTTTGTGTTTTTGCTTCTTAGCTTGATGGGTTCTCTGTTGGTGGTAACTTGGTACAGGTTCCGGGTACCTAGATTTTGGGGATTCTGCCTTGTCGGTCTCTATATTACATTCGTAATTGTGAGTTTAGTCATTGCCAAGTTTGCTGTGTGATTTTTCCCACCTTCCTTGAGAATGGCTTATCGATCATTGCTGAACTGGTAACATACTGACCATTAGTACAAATACATGGCAATTCAGTACGTGTTATATCAGCTCATGAAATGCTAATGCCATGTTGGAAGATAATATGCTGTTTTGGTCCATCGGAGAGAGAATACGTTGACATCCTATTTTCTACCTAAATTTGAGGTCACTCCTGAAACATATGTATCTTGTATCATTTCCTGTTGTCTTGCTTATTTTTCCTGCCATGGAGTGGGATATCGGATCACAGAATGTGACTCACAAAGAGAGATTTACTTTTAGGTGACTTGTTATAATCAGGGCAAGAAGATTTATGATCCTAATATTTCACCAAAATAATTGATTTTTTTCGCCTTTTCTCAGAATGGTCTGGTATGATGGTTATGTTACCTTGTGGGCATTTTGCTTGTTTCTGCATTTAGTAATTAAGGGTGAAATATGTGGTGCGGCTTTGGACCAAACTAACCTCCGGACCAAGAGTTCCGAAGTGCCCTGCTCAAAATCTACACCAGCCCGTTCAACAAAGATTTTGGCCAGTCAGCATTGACGGTCGTGGCAGCTTTATTCAGTTCAACAAAATACCTAAACAACAAATGGAAGATGGACTTTGAGAGACTGATTGTGATCAAGATGAGTTTCCTAAGTCCTGTGTCTCACATCTCAATGAATCAGAGATTGATCGATGTGGGCATTGATCTGGCTTCGAGCTATCTACCTCTAACTGAGCAAAACGTGACTGATTCCAGTTTTATTGATAACCTCAAACGGGATATTAGCTTAGTCGGGTGACTCGGGTTGCTATACATTGCCGGCTCTAGTTCACTATTTAGTTGAATAGCTAGCCAATCTACTACTCGTAAATCAAGAAAGGAGAAATGCTAGCAAGGAGCATCATGTTGTTGAACTCTTCAAAATCGAAAATTCGCGTCGTACTCATTGATCATGTTCCTGCAATCTTGGTCTATGTGCTTGTTCCGAGACACTTATCGTGACAGAAGGCTCTGGTGTGCCTCAAAGGAAAGGCACCATTCGCATTCAAAGTCATACACCTTGAAAACCTTGTGTTGCATTTTTGTAAATTTATTTTTATTTTTCGTTTTGTGTGTTTTGTTCGTCATTTTTGAATTTTTGATAGATTTGCATAATATTTTTTGGATTAATCATCCATTTCGATGAGAGGAGTCTAAAAAAGAAAAAATTATGACCAAAAGCAAAAAAAAAAAAAAAAAAATCGGTCTTTTATGAACTTTTTTTAACGTCTGTTCACGTTATTATGTTTTTTTGATTTGTCGAGACGAATGATTTATCCAAAGAATTTAGGACAGAAAGATCAACAAAAAGCTGTGAAAAGGAAAAAAAAAATTACTAAAAAAAGTTTAAGACAAAAAAGTTTGGGAGAACGCAGCCTGGCAAGATGGTTGTTCAATTCTTCGTCTTTGTCCCTTGATTCGCTTTGATCACCAATATGGTTTTACTCAGATGAGGGTGTATAAAAGGATCAAAAATCAGGAACATTAACCATGTTTGATTTGAGATTTTGGATTTGGAATTTCCTTTCAGCGTATGGTTCTTAATAAATTTTCTTTTAATTATTACTGTCATTTCTCTATCTATTTCTCTATTTATTACCCAAAAATCCCAAAATGAACATGGTCATTGCCTCGAGTTTGGCCAGGCTCGAATTATGAACCACGAATGCTCTTGATAAGCCTTTTGTTCACGTCAATAATAACAGCATTTTGGTCTATCTTTTTGAAAAATCAGTACAAGTTAGGGGGGAATTATTACTTGCACTTGGACCTTTACGACTACGTGCGGAGCTCAAGACTTAGTGTATGACCTCATAGATGTATGATAGTAAAGACCCGTGAAGCATGATGTGACACTGAATAATCACCGAATGTTAAGAGGGTATGTTCTATAATTTTAGTTCCTCATAAAAGTTGTGCTATTCTTCAAATAAAAAAATAAATAACTTTTGTCCTTAAATTTACAAAAACAAATCATGCCATTCTAAAGATCAAGTCGTTCTTTGGTTAGGTGCGAAAGAAATTCAAATTCCTTGGAATGAAGTGTTTTGCTTTTTATTCGAATGGATTATATGAAATTCTTATAAAAATTGATAAGAATTTTTTTTTAAAAAAAAAAAGAAAGATCACAAGGAGAAAAAAAATTAGGCCGAGTGCCAACCACCCTTTTAACATTTCCTTGGAGCTGTTCCCACTTCCCATCAACCGGAGAAATTTTTCGGTACCGAGTGGTGGGTAGCACGTGGCCGTAGTTCTCGAGCAGTCTATCCGGGCCGTATAAAATTGTGTTGGCCGGCCCAGACTCCCTCACCACTCTCCCTTCTCTCTCGCTCTCCAAATCTTAGCTATCCAAAACTAAATTCCAAAATTAAATTGAATGGTCCAAATGCGCCGAGGGGGCACCACGTGTACCATCCAGCACTGCGAAATTTCTTGACTCTGGTGTCATTATTACCAAGAGGGCGACCGTCGAGTTGCCCAAATCTCTTCGTCAACACTGGCATACTCGCTTCTCCCTTTCTAAAATCCTTGCTCACTCCTTCATTGGTCATCACTTCAATCAACCAAGACCTATGTATATTTCAGCCCTCATGTATATTTCAGGTTCTCTCTCTTCTGTCAATTTATTTCTCTACTTGCTCTCTGTTTCTATGTTGTTTTCCACTCTCATTTGTAAGTTGTTTATATGTCCATCACAATGATCAAAGTTCCTGATACTGATTGTAGTTTCTTGTTCAAGTTACCTTTGGTGGAGGATTTGGTGTGAGTTGATTACTTTTGTGCTTTGGAGGCACAAATGGTAGCAGTTTCCTTTCATTCAAGGAGAATGTGTACTCTCTGTGTCCAGTTCACACTGTTTCCAATACAGATTGAAACCTGTACGAGACCCAAGAGATGAAACTTGATCAAGTTAGTAACTTAAAGGGTTGTCAAATGCAAGTGCATTGTAGATGGCTGCCTCAACTTTACATTTATTTCCATATAGGTAGGGAGACTTAGCCAAAAATCACTCATATTTACTTTCTTTGAGGCCAAAGATATGCACGTTTTGCCATCAAATATAATGACAAACACCTTTTGCAATCAAACATAATGCATCTTTTGCAAAACTAGTGAAAGTTCACTAATAATTGAAAGTGCCTAAAACCCTATAACCCTAGGGTACCGGTACCCTATGAAAGTACCTAAAATTCTAAACCCTAGGTACGCTATGAAAGTGCCTAAACCCCTAGGGTACCCTATGAAAGTGCCTCAAAATACTAAAACCCTATAATAGGAAAGTGCACCCTAAAACCCTATGAAAGTGCCTAAATCCTAGGACACCCTACCCTACGTTAGGGCACCCTACAACCGTATGGGGTACCCTACCCTAGGGTAGTTTTGTCCGTGAAAACATGTTTTGGCCTTGTGGCTCAACAACGCAAAAAGTTGAAGGACCTCTACTAAAAACTATTTTGCTGACGTCCTTCCCTTAAATGAAAACTATTTTACTGTACTTATGGCTAATTTTCCCTAAAAGAAAAAATCACATCCCGCTGATTATTCTTCTAGATTTTGATACAGTATGTTTGCTATAAATTGGTTTTCAGGTCTTCTCCACATTGCAGTAGTAATAGTAATGAACTAAAGTATGAACACCCATCAATGCTGAACAACCTGCTGCTGATGTGGCACCTCTGAGTAGCTTGCGCGGCAAGGGTCCTTTGTTGTCTCCAGTGAAGTTATGTCAATAGAAAGAGAAGGTCAAGCTGAGGAAATGGAAACTTCTACGATATTCCTGTGCTTTCACCTGACTAGGGAAGACTTGGATGGCGCCTTTCCTTCGACAGTAGCATTTGGTGTCGAGCTGACTGGAAGCGCTGATATGGGTAAGCTGGATCCATTTGCTGGTTTAGTCAAATGTATGCGAAGCACATTTATTCATCGTGATTGGCATGTACTCATCATCATTGACGGGAAATACCGTTATTTGATGGGTGGTTGTAATGCCACACGCACACTTGGTAGTGCCACATTTTGTACTTTCACAGGGTATTTTTTTACTATACCCATTTGCTTCTATTTGCACACTTTTTTTTCATTGCACACCTTTACAATAAACCTGTGTTAGAAATAAGGGTTGTCGATTTGTTCTCCTCAGTACACTCACTACAATTCCCTCAACATCCTTATCTCCAACTTTTGGAACCTTAACCCAACACCACCGTCTCTATCCCCTCCCCACCATATCTCCCCTTCCCGGCTTTGCCCCTCTCCTTGTGCCATTGGTCTTTCCCTCCATGAGATTTTTTTTTTGCAATCGCCACTTGCTCTCTTGATCTTCCCTGTCTTGATCTATTTGAGATTGCACCTGCCTTGCGATTTTCCCCTCCCCCAACCTGTAAGCGACAACCACCTCCCACTTGCGATGTCCCGTTCACTTCCACCTTTGATTCATCTCGAAGTCTAACAACCACATGTTCAGGATGAAGAATTGAGAAATTCTATCTATGCCTGAACATTGGTTATTGGTTTGGCAAAATGAAGCTGAACATATGCGACTTGTTTAGTGCGTCCTGCTAGGGAAGAGTGTTTTGAATCTGGTGTTCATGATCAGAGTGGGGAGTGTTGTGCACGGTCTTGGAAGTATTGTGCATGCTATCTGCTGAGGTTGGGGGTACCAAGGGAGGCTAGGTGAGGGACAGCAAGGCCGGAGGATGGGTGTGAGAAGGGTGGGGGGATGAGCTGGGAAACGGAAGTTTTTAATTTTTATGCTTATTGTCCCTTTTGGTAATTTAGGAAGTGGCAGTGTGGTATGCAATTTTAATTTTGGCATGTGTACTGAGATGAAAATTTTACGCCACAATGTTACTGTCTTAGTGGTACTTTTTACTTTAGCCATTGACTTTGTTTTCACATGATGCCAACAGATTGAGACGTTCTCTTCAGTAGTAAATGTGTCGTTTAGAGTAAATAGCCTACAAACGAAACTTAATGAGCACCTTTTGTATATCCCAACATTCACATTCACTTCTTGGTCTTGAGTCTTCTAGACAGTAAGTATTATAGGAGGTGACAAGTTGTAAAAGTGAATAAAATCTAATGGGCCTCTGACTGTTGCTAGGTTGTAATTTTGGTTGCTTTAAGTTGCTGAGGGCCTGAGACATTCACTCAAGGAAAGAAAGTTTTGCATTCAAATTGAGCCTGGGAGCCAAGATTCGACATGACATTGCTACTAAGTTGATCCCCAGTACCTTCATAAGCTCTGTTCGGTGAAGAGAATCAAGGTACCTTTCTTTGAATCTGAGGATTTGAATATTATCTTAACTTTGTATGTGATTTTACAAATTCGCTGGTCAAAAGCTTCTCATGTATTCAGAAAAGATGTTTTGGTTGTAATGCAATAAGAACTTTGACTTAAAGATGGGTTATTGGGTGGTAAAAATAACTTAGCAACTGAAACTAAAAGCGGAAGTGTAATGTATAGCTGTACAGTCATATTTTGTTGTTGTTGTGGTGCCTAGGAATTACTATTGTTCGTAAGCAGGGTGGACATAGGGGGAGTGCAGGGGGTGTTCGGGCCCTTGCACCACTGGTTATTGAGGTTAATTTGGAAAAATTGTATAAGATTGGCCCCCGCAATTCCCGTGGGTGCAAAAAATTTCTTAAAACTTCTATATATGTGTGGACAAAAATCGTTAAAAGTTTGAAGTTATCAAGCATTTTTTGGTCGCGTGTGTAAAATTATGTGGCAACTACGTATGTGCACACAATCTAGTCTCTTCCTTTGACATAGCAAGTAACAATATACTTATGGAATATATTTTTGTTATCAATGTAGAATACAAGTGGTTCGGCTCCTGCTATGTACAAGTCTTGCTTCCGCCACTATTCGTACTTTTTAGTGCTTGGAGTCTGTTGAATATTAAAAGCAGTAGTTTTTTTTTTTTTTGTTGTTTTTCATGAAAGTTTCAAAAGAACCATATGGATTACTTAGCCCGTGTTTGTGTCACTTGATTAATAATTCCCAGGATCAATAATCGTACCCCTGAGACAATTAATCTGTCCCTTTGATTTGTTCTCCCTCCTTCATCTGATGACCAAAGACTATCTTCTTAACTGTGTCTCATTCTTCATCCCGCTTTACCCATAGATTGTAAACTAGTCCTGTGCCAGATATTCTTTCGTGCAAGCACGTGATTTGCCCCTAGTTGTCATTTTATGATCCTCTGACCCAGTTTGAGCATCATTCCCTGTAATATGGGTGATACAGACTTTTGACAGACGGTTAATTTTTTTAGGAAAGAAAAAAGTTTGGTTGAATCCATCCTGTCAAGACATTGATAGGCATTTAATGTTACTTAACTTTTCTCCAAAAAGCCAGATTCTAAAATAAAACATCGATTCTCTTGTAAGCTTTGTTCACACATAGTTTTAATTAACTGAAAGAAGTGTCCTGCGGTATAATTCTGAACATATCATTAATTATCTCATTTGTCGTATATTTAGAAGTGCAAAAAGCATTTGAATTCATATCACGTTTAGCTACAAAATGCATGCTGAATAAATCAGATGCTGGAGGATGAGATATGATCCAATGATGAGCCTTAGGAGGATTTACACAATAGTAAACTGTTGAGTATTCGTAGGATTTTAAGTAAGGGCTCAGTTGGTATTACCATGCGGTGGTTTAGAAGCATTATTTTGACAGCGCTTCAACCATTTTCTGTTTTAGCTTCTATTTTGTATTTTCTAACATTTTGTTTTTTTATCTTCCAAAATGTGGTTTAGGGGTTTGTGGAATGTATTATTTTTGTAATTTGGAGTTTGTGAGTTCAAGTGAGTTCAAGATATTTTAGGGGTATTTTCTGAATACTGATAAGAGAGAGCAATAAATGCATTAGTTAAAGAAAATCTTTCTTGATAGATATGCTTTGGTCAAACTTCTAAAAACACTTGATGCAAATTGCATGTTATTAAGGGTCATTAATTGATACTTACCTTGAATTTAGACCTTTACGCAATCTGCTATCCTGCACACATTTACACACCCTTTGGAATTCAACTTGACTGTGAACTTCATGATAAATGTCCAAGATTGAACACCTCATATTGTGAAGCCATTAAAAGGGATTGCGATAGCTAGGGAGATTATGTTAACCTTTTCTAATGAACATTGTCGTTTATAATTGTATCCCAACCAGCCAGTCGCCTCCATAAGTTGATCCATTCTTTCTCTTGAGACTGTGAAATCAATTTGCCTCTGTAAAGCAACTCAAAAGGTATCCGAGAGCTCTTCAATGGCATCTCCTCACAGGTACTTCAATCTCCGTTGGTTATTTCATTGTGATCCATATTCTGGAATCTGGATCCTTGGTGTATCCCACCACATGCAAATGGGGTGTTGCAAGTTCTTGAGTCTATTAGAGCGGTCCTACAATGGTTAGTTGTTAGCTCCAAAACTAACTCATGAGCTTGGGCAATCACATAAAATGAACTAGCAAAATGTTTGGTTTAATAAAGTGTTTGTTTTTTGAGTTTCAATTTATCTGTTACATGTTATTGAAGTTGTACAAATCGTTGGTATACTTCAGTCAATGACTTATATAAGTTATATTTATTATCAGTCTATTATGTGCTCAGTAAATATTAATCAGGAGATTATTTCTTCTGCAAGTTACTTTAATTTAGATACTTAGAAGGTGTATCCATGTAAGTTTACTTTAAAGCCGTAAGTGGGAGTCACTCCATTTATTTACTGTGTGTACATTTCTTGCCCCTTCTAGCCTTTTGGTGTTTTTTTTTTTTCTTACCTTTTTTTGAGCGCAATGTATTGCTCCCTCCGTCCCATTTTCATTGTCCATTATTTTGTTTGTCTTTGTTATGTCTTTTGCCTTTTAGTGTGGATCTTGAAAAATATGCAATATGAATCTTGTTTGATAGATCTCGATTAATTCTATAATACAAAGTTTTCAAAATTATGAAAAACATTATAGATTGAAAGATATAAGCAATTAAAAAATGACATGAAATTCAAAAATAGACAATGAAAATGGGACAGAGGGAGTATTACATTGCTTAGTTCTCATATATGAAGTGGAGTTAGCCTTTGTTAGACTTTTTCCCCGCATTGCTCACCTAAGCCACCCAAGCTTGATTAATATAATCTAGAGGCTACTTCATTTGTATTGGATTGGAACCCTCTAAGAAATCTAACATGGTATCAGAGCTAGGTCTTGGGTGGCCTCACCTAACGTGGTTGTCGATTCCCTGACCTAGTCAGTTCATACTTTGTCCGACAGCGCTCATCCAATCTTGGTTAATGTAATCTAGAGGCTACTCCAGACTATGTCCGAGAGCGCTCATCCAAGCTTGGTTAATGTAATCTAGAGGCTACTTCAGCTGTTGCCAATTAGTTTTCGATTGGAAGCCTCTAAGAAATCTAACCTTCAATTCACGATTCTTATGAGGTATTGGTGATTAGTTGTATTTGAAGTGTGAAGGTGAAATATATTCCGAATCAAACAGTTAGCAATCATCTATCTACGTGGACAAACTTTACATTTCCTCCTACTTGAGAATCAAAGGTCCATTTTTGTCCACTTTTTTAACAATTTACCTGTTAAATTCATTCAGTCAATGAACCTGAATGGATTTTAGTTTGTGACTTTTGTGTCGTTAAAAATGAAACCTCTGTTTTCTCGGAGTGGAACAAAGAATCCATTGCCTTGGAGACTTTCAGATTGTCTAAGAATTTGATTTAATGTATGGGCATTTAATTAGCTGCTACGGACCATAAGGGAAGCTTAACTAGATTAACTTGCATGTGCCATATTGACGAGTAGCGTTTGGTTAGCAGTGATGCTGCATTTGGTTGTCAAGGGTTTTGGGTGAGACTGGACAACTTTGTCATTGCTGGGGTAGTCGAAAAAATCTAGTTTGATATAGATGTCATGACATTTGGATACTTCCAAAAATGTTAGAAAAACACGACTTACCTCCTTACCATTGTTTTCATACTCAAATAAATAGATGGAGGACACCAGATAACCACCATTGAACCATGCCAACTATTCCCATTGATTGGCTCTTTGCTTTTGTTCTGTTCTTGTACATTTCTTTCTATTTCAATGAAATATTTGTTCAATATTGTGCTTTGTTGCCTTCTCCCTTTTTCGTTTTGTTTTTGTTTGTCTTTTAACCTCTCAACTCTTCTAATGATTACCTTTTTTTTCAATTTTTTTTAATATCTTGATGCACTATAACAGAATGTTAAATACTTTCCAATAAAAGCAATTTTAAATGTTGCTTAAGAGGCTTTCTTTTGCTTTGTTGTCTTTGATTGTTATTGATGGTTTGAGAGAATATGCAACTAGCTCATATGCTTAATTGCAAGTGATTCCATTTCCGTTGCACCAAAAAAAAAATAAAAATCCAAGTGATTGGGATTTCATGAAATACGAAAGCAAAGCATAAAGCCACCCTTAGTTGATTGGATCAAATCAGAGAAGATGGGTTGTTCTGGGATGGGATACCGAAGTATATGAGGTGGATATAAATTTCTTCTCATGTCTGGACCGGAGAATGGTTTATAAAAGAGCATGTACTGAACTCATAAGCTAAGAAGACTTTCAAGTTTCATCGAACAGTTGATTTGCATTGAAATATTACATTCCGAATGAGGTATGCAAAACTTAGTTAACTTAATGTGAACCATGCATATAATCGATTGCCCTTTACCCAGGATCTGAGTCTAACATCAGATGGATGTCATAAGCGCCCTGTTCAGACCCAAAAGCAACCAGGTAGATTTTTCAACGTGGGACACTAGA
Organism: Rhododendron simsii; assembly: GCA_014282245.1. Taxonomy (NCBI): domain Eukaryota; kingdom Viridiplantae; phylum Streptophyta; class Magnoliopsida; order Ericales; family Ericaceae; genus Rhododendron; species Rhododendron simsii. Next base: position 26,576,082 of record CM024959.1, read on the forward strand.
TGAGCTAGCATTCGTTGGAGTTTACAAATCTCCTGCACTTAGTTTCCATACCAGGAGCTCAGACACCACAACTCGCCCATATGGTTATGATTGCATTCCCAGCCATAGGCAGGCCTAGTCCTCCATGATTTGTTCAGTACTTCAACTCTCCTAATGTTCTCCCTCTTGTAAATCCTTCCTTATATTTGACGCAAACTATAGTAAATACTAACTATAGTAAATACTAAATAGTTCCTTAGAGGAATTTAGGAAGTGTTGCGACTAGTATGGATTGAGCATTATGAGAGTGAGTGTCAATCTACTGAAAAGAATACTGTGCAAAAAAGAAAAAATAAAATCATCAGAAAAAAATATGTTCCCTTGAATAGTATTACCGTGACCGACATTTGGGAATAATCTTCTATTAACCATTACGGTGAATCCATTTCGCCAAACTAAGACAAAGCTAAATATGGTTCTAATGCGCTGCTCATGTTGCCAAATTAGCCATCATGTGAGATATCATATGGTCCAAGTGGGAGAACCAAACACTCATCATGCAACAAAATGTTTATTGCCTTAAGGGCTTGTATGAAAGACTTTTAGTTGAGTTATGAGCCTGGAGTTAGTAGCTGATGAGAAGAACTACTTGGAATCCATATATACTGGGAAATGAAAATGGCGGAGTTTGGCTGGGAAATCGACCGCCTTTTGTCTGAGCGTCGGTATAAGATTTTTGGTTGCCTGAATTAGTTCCCTTCGGCCATCAGCTGGCAAGAAAACTTACCCATACCAAGTCTCTCTAAAACTTCTGAGACAATCCTAACAATCAATGTTATCTATCTTGGACTGTTTCTATTCCTATCACATTGGTTGCCTCACCTATATCTTTCATTTCAAAGTTTTTTTTTGCAAAAAACTTCTTAGTTTCGTGCAATAAACCAAGATAACTACTAGCAAGCAAACTATAGCCAACATGTAGAATAGCAAAATAAATTTACTGACACTAACCTTTAAATTATGGTACAATCAATACTGTTTCCTAAATCAAAAGGAAACATTAGTATCGTTGAACTTAACATACCTTTTTTGGGAAGCTCTTTTATGTCTTGACTTCTTAATCTTGCAAGTCAAATATTCCTTTCTTCTAATCGAGAAACCTTCTGTTGATCTATATAGACTTAATTAGATTCCCATTATGGAAAGTAGTTTTCACCCATAGTTAGTGTTACTCTCTAAATCATAGTGAGCTACTAAGCCTGTAGTGCCATAATGATTCTTAGAAAGTCTTCATTGGATTCTGGAGAGAAGGTCTCTTAGAAGTCAATTCGCACTTTTTGAGTGAAACCTTTAGCAACAAGTTACAAATATCATAAGTTTGGTCATTTTGTAATAGGAATCGGACACCGCACTTGTGAATCTTTTTCAAGGTCTAGCCAATGCTAAAAAATCCGTTGGTACAAACAATGCTGTTAATCTCGTTCCAGTATCGGCCGGTACTGCTGGTACGCCCCGTTTTAGAGGAAAACGGTAGCACAGACCTTTAGTTTCGTTCCGACCAAGTTTTTGGCAGGTATTGGCTACAACGTCTATCTTCGGTGGATTTTGGTCTTCCTAGTGTTTACTGGCGGAATGTACCGATGAGTAAAAGAAATGAAATAAATCCAAGCAAAATAGAGAGAGAGAAAATGGAGGCCAAGAATGGCATTCAAAATTGAGAGAAGATCCAGACCGGTCTGCGGAGATCCCTTTTGTTCTTGCAAAGATATCTCGAATTTCCAGCGATCAACGACCACTGGGTAGATCAAATCAACAAGAAAGGCGTGGTCAAGCTTGTCCGCAGGCTCTATTTTCCTTTTTTATGTCGTTTGAAATTTGGGAAGAAAGGGGTGGTGGAATTATTGCACAGTGCAACCCTTTAGAGATTAGATTGTGTATAATGCAACACACCAAACTTTAGAATACTTCTTCTTACTTTTTCGATCAAGTGCTTCTTTTTATTTGCACTCCCCTTTAACCATTCACCTATTATTTTTTTCCGTGTTTGGTTAAAATGTGAACATTTAATTTACTAATTAATTACTCTGATTTTTGGGGTCATACGATTGTGTTGAGTGATGTAGATGAAGTAAATTTTTTAAGTACACCTATTTTTTTTTTATGAATAAATACTAATGAAGGCAAATCCAGAACAGAGCCTGATGATAGAGTGGTACCAGTACATACTGTACCAGTAACAGTAACAAAAACGGCTCTCGATCTCTATTTGGTACGATATTTATAACCTTGGACACACATGTTCTATCTAACCTTATTTATAACGAAAATGGTTTTTTCTAGAGGGGTTTGAACCAATATTTGACTTTTGAGTAAGGTGGAATCAAATTTCGCGTTTTAAGGGGATTAATATTTGATATAATTCATACGGCATGAGAATCCCACTATCTAACAAACTAGGATTAGTACTTGTAAAAGATAATTTATATGCGATAAAAAAGAGAATACTATTATCTATTGGTACATTGAGTCATTGGTGCAAATACTGTAACAATAACACTATGGTACACAATTAACACATACATACTACAAGGACACAAACTGAAAAAAGTACTTTGGACATTATTGACATAAAGGTACCGCTGTGTATCGCCTTACACAATGGGTCGATTACATGTAGATGATCTTTCGCATCGCCATTACTGTTCACTTTAACCGAAACGGCGTTTGAAAACCCATTACGTGATGGCCGATGTTTTACCCTAGTGTTTGTTTTTAAAACCCTGGCAACCACTACTAGTCTACTGCAACTAATTTTAGCGGGAGCCATGGTTTACACAGATTTGCATTTTAGGTGTTTAGGAGCAGTTTCTAGAATTGATCAATGCAAAATGCATTATGAGAAATGAATTGGAGATTTAAGAATCCAAAAATCATATTAGAGGAGTTTTTTGGATTCTCATTGTATTTTCAACATTACTCTTATACTAAAATATATTATGTACGTTAGATACAAACACTTTTATTTCTAATCCAAATTCATGGATTGGCTCTCTCAACATAGTCTTATCCCATTTTGTAGAATGAATAGCAATGTCTTGAAAATTAGCCTTGCACATAAGTTATATGTATCAATCAAATATAACCGATATTAGGGAAGAATGTTTTGATGGAGAATAATGGAGACTAGTCCGTAGTTTAGAAGCAGGATCCTTCTAAAATGGGTGTGCTCCTAAGACGGGAGCTCGAATCGGCGCTCCCAAGATGGGAGCTTGACGGCAGCTCGCTCCTAACTAAGATGGGAGCTTACCGGGCTGTTAAGGCAGTTATTCTCTTACTTTTAAGGGAGTTATGCCATTATGGAAATAAGAATATGAGAATCATATTATTCAAGAAGTTTTGCAAATTGAGAATATATAACTTCCAATAATTACACTTTAAGATCGGAAAAATTTTCAGTATCACTTTTCCTTTAATGGTTAAGTATTTAAAGATATTTTATATACATATTTGTATATAATCTATATACGCTCCTTAGGGGCTCCCAACCTTAGGAGCTACTTGGTGCCTCCGCTCCCCTACACCCACTCTCGCTTCCGCTCTCATCCCCGCCCCCGCTTCATGCTACTAAGTACTAAGGTCCATAGTGAAGATTACTCATATATCAATTTGGTAACTAAATTTGAGCTATGACTTATTTGGATGGTCCTAAAGTTATGTTGATTAGAGTTGATAAATATTGTACAATGAGTGTTTGGTCTAACTTTATTTCTTGTTTCAGCTACGGTTATGCTTATTTGAGTTTTGCGATTTGTCTAATAACTTACTGAAGATGTGGTTGTTATGATTTGTGTGTTTGAGCATGAGGTATGCATGACGGACTAACTATTTATGTTCCTTCTATGCCATGGGGACATGCACATTTGTAAATGTGATTGCTTGCTTAAATAACATATTTACCTAGTAAAATACGAGTTGAAGTGGCAAGGATGAGATATCCTTCTTCAAAATGAAAAACAAAAAAAATGGACCACTACTAGAATTTGTATAAATAACATATTTACCTAGTAAAATACGAGTTGAAGTGGCAAGGATGAGATATCCTTCTTCAAAATGAAAAACAAAAAAAATGGACCACTACTAGAAGGAGTCAACCAAAAAACCTTAGGTAACTAAGTATCTGCTCGACAGATCAAGATGTCACACTTTGTACACAAAATCAAAATTGCCCAAGATTTTGGCAAGGAGATCAATGGTTGATGCTTCCAGTTACCTTTTAATTAAGTCTTGGCTCCTAAACCTCCATCTTAGGGGAATTTAATACTCCACAACACCACCGTGGCATAACTACCATGTTCATATGGTGCTTCCAACCAACAAGGTCATGCAAAAGGGAATGTTGCGGCCGACTTTTCCTCCTACCCATCTGGCCGTGGTGCGGTGGGTCAGGTTAGCTCCATGCATCCAACGACTTCAGACTATGTAGGTTTGGGAGCACCATGTCAGCTGCTGGTTGGTTGTCAACCATTAACACAACATATTGCCTTAGAATGCAAATGGAGGTAATTTTCTAGAGTACGTAGTTGCGGAATGAGCACATTACACCCAAAAAGACCTACCTGACACTTCAAAACGTTGCTAAAAGCTTGAAAAGCTCTGGTAAAGCTTTTCTATCTGTTTTCCTTATGCTTCTTGGAAAGGCGGACGTAATGCTGTCGGGAAAAATTCCTGTTGTTTACCAAGCGCTACTAAATTTTTCACAACACTTTTTACTATGTTTGTCTAAGCTGGGCTAAACATAATGCCTGTTTCATTTATGGGTTAGTCCCCAAAGCTTTTGCTTACGTATTCTGAACACCAGAAAGTATCTCATGCAAATAACTTATCAATCCAACATTTCAGATATTGATGCATTCATACATTACATTTAGGAATCACTTGCTGAAACATCCAGACAACATGAATAATCTTATGGATTAAACAATTATTTTGTACTTCGACCATTGCTCAAGATTAAGTGATGAATAAACAATAATTGCCCATCTATTTGTTTCCGCCAATATTAAATATCTTGTTATGGGTTCCGATTTTATTGATGATTTGTCATATAAACAGCCACATTAAATAATTACATAAGTATAATAAAACCTTTTGATGTGGATTGTAAATGTCCTAGTCGCGAGAGGAAGATTTTGGTCCAAGAATTATTCCAGTTTTGATTGTTATTGTCATTAGTATCAAAGTTATTATCGTTACTACTATTTAGAAGGATAGGATCTTGATGAGTATATAGTTAGGAAAAGACATAATCATGTTAGGTATAGTTATGCAGTGTTTTGTTGTGAGTAGGTTTCCTAGTTTCTTTTCTAGTTCTATGAATAAGAGCTCCTTTGATGAGCTATGTGGAGTTTGATTAATGTCAATTGAGTTTAAGGCTCTTGCATCATCTCATTTGCGCTATCTTTCTTCCCCTCTCTTATCCCCTACCCCTCTACGTGCTCTATAATGTATCAAAGCTTAGGCTTGAGATTCTTGTTACACGGTCTTGGGTAGAACTCAATTCCAAAAGCTAGCTCATGTAATGAGGGTGCCCTCATGCTTATATACTTTATATTACTTTGGTACCGAGGTGATTTGGGACAGTGCTTCACGCCCTCCGTCACGCTCAACGTGCTAGGCCAGAGGCACTCACCTTACCCATCTTTGGTACCTAGCTCTGATACCAATCATACCATGTTACACGGTCTTGAGTATAACTCAACCCCAGAAGCTAGCTTTTGAAGTGAGGGTGCCCTCATGCTGATATACTTCATTTTGCTTTGGTACCCAAGCGATGTGGGACTTCGCTTCACAATTCTCTCTCCCTTTCTCTCTTGCACCCATTTTCCAAAATTTCCACCGTACTTGGTGCTCTATCAGCTATCCAAAAACAAGTTCTGGTAAGAGGAAAAAAGAAGACAAAAGTTCTCTTGTCGAGGCTGCCGCTTGCTACTTCGTAAACCGAATTGACTCCACCGTCGAACTCTCACTGGTTTCTCCTTGTCGGATGTCTCCTTGTACCTCCACCAGTAAGGGACCAAAAAATGGACGAGCAGAGTGAAAAAAAAAAAAAAAAGGTACACCAGCTGATTGAGCTAAACCGATTTTGGAGAATTTGTTAACCTGTAATGGAGGTGAACAGCAGAAAGCCCACAGTTTTTGTGAAGATCAAGAGGATTCAACGCTCAAAGAAGAGAACAATTTGATAGATAATTTAGAAGTTGTTAAAGTCCAAGAAGAAGTAATTGAAGAAAAGGAAAATCTTATGCGAGACGCAGTTTTATCAAAGCAATTTATTGAATCATTTTGAATCCCCACGAACATATGTCTTTAGGTGAAAAAAGATTGATTTTATTGGCATTGAAAATTTTGATTGGGTTGTGCAACCAAGCTTGGTGGATATCGTCAACGATCTACTGACCAAGATTACTTGGAGCCACAAGCAAATCAAGCAGCTGCCATATTCGAAGTGTTTAATCCGTTGGCATGAAAGAGTGCATTTTTTTTTGGAATCAAACTTGAGGTTGAGTTCTTTTCCTTTGTAGGGGAAGAATGATGAGGATTAGTTGCGAGAGGAAGATTTAGGTCTAAGAAATATTTTATCCTTAGTGTAATTGTTAATACTGTTTAGTAAGATAGGATCTTGATAAGTGTGTAGTTATGTAGGTTTCCTTGTTTTACTAGGTTTCTTTTCTAGTTCTATAAAAGGGATCTCCTTTGATGTACTATGGGGAGCTTGATTAATGGGAGTTAAGGCTGTGGCTTATTTGCACTTTCTTCCCCTTTCTAATCCCTCCACGTGCTGCATCACCTTTAGATCCTCTCATTTCTTCCTAGCAATCCCACGGGATTGAGACACCCTCTAAAGGTATTAGTTCAACCAGCATTGACTTCCTATATACCAGGACTAATCTCTTCCAAACCGACAATCCAGATGTGGAAAAAACTAATGGACAGAGACATAGCTTATAGCCTTATACAATTCTTGTTTAGTTTTTGCTTTTTGCATTCTTGACCCTTGTTAAAGCTTAGAGTAATTGTCTTACCTTAATGCTATGCATGCACGCTGCACATCAATTTATGGTAAGAAGAGTCGATTTCTTATGTAGGAGTGAGCACACTCTTTTTGCAATGACTTGATGAGTTATGCATTGTGTAATTTGTTCTAAATTACGAGATAGAATATCAATCCTGTTGATTTCTCCTAAATTGTAATATTGTAGTCTAAAAATGGATTTCAGGTCTCCTACTCGTCACGTTACATTTGATACTCAAGAGCCTGTTCTGGATGCAATACCTCTGAGTGTTGTGTCATACAGTGGTCGTCCAACATCAACAAACAACCATGCACCCTCCTCGGTACTGTCGATACTCAACTGTGCTTCGTTTGATGTTTACTATCATTTTTCTATTGCTTTGTTTCAAACAGTACATGGTTTTTGACAGTTATAAAATATTGTTTTTTATGCTTTTTGTAAATTGGGTTCGTGAGAAAACATCCACAAGAATAAGTTTAAAAGTTGTCGACCAAAAATGTTTTTGAAACTTTTTCTGAAACCAGTGTTGTGTGACTGTCCTCCCAGCAAACTAGAGAACCAATGGGAAATTTGCAAGGTTCCTTCAGCGCAGCAGTTGTTCTCTCCGGAAGTGCTGCGATTGGAAAGAATGGGCCAATTGTGGGGTTAGTCGATATGGGTGAATCTGGGGATTGCTACTTCTTCCGTGTCACTCTCCCTGGTGTCCGTAGGGATACTGGTAAGTCGTATACATGCACTAACTTTTTAAAATTTACTAATGACCAGTATGATGAATAAACTTTGCTGCTTCTGTTTTTCTTTCACATGAAAAGGAATTTCATCTCAATGAAAATTATTTATCAAATGCTGCTTCTGTAAGTTGCTCAATCCCTGTCTCTGTTCGGTTTGTGTTTTGAGGGAAGTTTTGGAGAGTAATGAGTGGAGAGAAATAGATAGGAAAAAAATTATGGGAGACCGTGCCCAGGTGTTTTGAGACCCTAAAACGAACAAGGCTGTACTTGTTTCTTTCCAAAATCTCATGTTTCTTATACTAGTGGTTTGGAATTACTATAGGATGTGGCCATTGAATTCCCAAGTACATTAAGTGTTCTACTTTGGCTTGTAAGTGGTGCTTTGACAATTTGAAACTGCTGGAAGTAAAATCATTACACGTCTATCAAAAGAGTTGGATACTATTACTAGCATTATTTCTTTGCACGTGAGTTTGTTCTCTTAGACTTCAGTTTTAAACCTAATGGAAATACAAGAGACAGAGAGGTCTCATTACTTATCAAGCCCACTTTTGTTTCAAAGGACTAGTTGCCTTATTTAGCCCGCTTTTGTTTAAAAAAGAAACGGCGCTGCAGCCCTTGTCATACTAGTTCAGGTTCATGTAATTCCCAAACTGACAATCCAATCATATGCTGCAGTGTAAGTTTTTTGTTAAATCTCACTGATGCAGTATTGCTGTTGTAATTTTTCTTTTGGCTCAGCTGTATCGCTGTTGTAATTGCAGATGACTTCACATGTAAGATTGAATCTAATGGGAAAGTTAAGATAGAGGGAATCACAACAACTGGGGAAAAGACAGTGTACAAGAACCATCACAAGTTTGAAATGCTTTCAGCAAATCTATGCCCACCTGGCCATTTTTCTATATCATTCAAGCTGCCAGGTCCGGTCAACCAGTACCAGTTTTCTGGGAATCTCGGTGCTGATGGAATTCTCGAAGGAGTTATAAAGAAAAGCTGAGAATTCTGTGGGTCTGCGGAATTTTGCTGGAGTATGAACAGTATGACTTGATAATTTGGTCGTTTTGGACAAGTTTCGGATGCTAAAACTTATTTTATGTTTATTGCATGCGCGTATCTTCAGTTCTGATGATGTATTAAAACTTCTTTATTTTCCTTTAAGCCCGCAAATCTAGACCGTGGGGGAAATTGGATTCACCAAGGTGATTGTTTTAGCTTGTGTTCGGATCGATATGTTTTCATATTAAATTCATCTCTGTCATGTGTTTCGTACAGGTACTTTGATCTAAGAAGATAGCCATTAGGCCCATTACTATGATCTAAGATAAGAAAAGGACACGCCTAATGCCACGATACTTTACTTTAGGGCCACGACAGCTTCCTGTGGTCTTACCATTTTAACCTTGCCTCTCTCCATTTCTCTGCAAAACCCATCTCTCTCTCTTTCCCTCATGTGCTCTTCTTTCTCCCCCTGATTCCAAGTCTTTCTAGGAGTAGGTCAGTGGATAATCTGGATATGATTCACGATCATATTGAATACCGACCAAATCTCTCCGCCTTCGCATATGAATAAATATCAACCATCTTCTTTAGTTGATATTTTCAGTGATTGTTGTCATTAGTATCCAAATCGATTGAACCCACTATAGCTATCAATCTATGTGTCAATTCCCGTGGATCCATTTATTCAAATCAACATGGAAAGAAGGAGAGAGGAAAATGGATTGTGTTGTCTTCCTTCTGTTTTTTTTTTTTGGGTACATCAGAAATTCATCTTGCTTTTGTCTAAATCGAAGTAAATCTGTTATTTTCTCCCTCTCTGTATCCATGAATCAATTGATGGATGAGAGAGAGAATAATATCAACATGGGTTCCCAATTAGAGATAGAATCGAAGAGCTTTATAATGAGAGAAACGCGTAAGTGGAGAATGAAAGAAATGGAAAAAAATGGGTCTCTCTCTAAAATCAGTTGTTTCCGATTATGTCTTAATTAACCGGAATTAGTTGGTTCTTCTAATATCTATATATGCATGTATAGATTTTGGGTTCAGATAGAGATTTCTGTATGGGCTACGAAGAATTGATGGAGAGAGAGAGAGAGAGGATTTGTGTTTGGCCGATTGGGTTTTTGCTCTGTAAAAGTAGAAGACAAATTGGAAGAGGAAAACCGAATAGCTTACAAACCTCGTGCCTCCTCTTTTTCTATCAAGGGCATAATAGCCAATCCAGTCCATTTGTCGTGGCACTAAAGAATTTAACCGTGGCATTAGCGCTAACCTAAGAAAACCTTTGTGCTTTGCATTTCCAGCAGTGTGGAATTTATATTATACACTAAGCTATGGTAAATTTATTAATTGTACACGATAAATTTACGATAAAAACAAAACAAAAAGAATATCTTGTAAGCTAACAAATGCCCCTTATGATATATATTTATTATGCAATAAATTTATCCTAAACGCAAACAAAATATGAAAAATTTATGATATAATTTACAACAAATGTCTCTTACAATAAATTTATCATATTTGAGAATGGGTAGGTAAGACAACAAATGAGACGTAATGAGTGGGAGGTAATAAATAGGATTAGTTCAGCAGACTTTGTTAATTAATAAAGGTACTCCTTCTGTTTCTTTTAAGTATCCAATTTCGTAACACCAACTTATTAAGGAGATGTCATTATTACACCTTTAGCTTTTACCTCCACTTCCTCTACATATCCTTTATGGAGTTATCATTATTACACTTTTACTTACTACTGTAACTTTTTAAAATAGAATTTATTTTTACGGACAAAATGAAAAATGTATCAACTTTTACCAACTAATTTTACAAAATGGACGCTTGACCGTTCAAAATGAAATACTGAACTCTAAAAAGGAGACCGAGGGAGTATAATGAAGCGATCTATGTCATTTACGTGATGAAAAGATAATCAAAATGATGTCATAGACTAAAACATAAAGCAGGGGATGGATTCATGATGCCTATTTAGTTTTTTCTTAAAATAAATTTCATATAGTTTGAGTGCAGCGGTAGTTCTAAACTATTTAAAGACTCTTTACTCATTTGTTGGTTTAGAGTGAAAAATTAGGTAAAGGACCGGAGACTGGAGATATTTGCTTTTAATTAATTAACTCACGAAAATCAGGAAAACAAGAAAGGCGGCTGGTATCGGGTAAATTAAGCTAGCGATGGTCCACGAGGCATGGTTGGTAGAGGTGAGCCTCTTGGAATCAACGCATTCTTTTTTCTTTTTTGACAATATGAGTTCCGGTGAGTTTAGTGCATTTCAATTTTTTTTTTTCCAGCCAAAAAAATACCTTCCATGTTGGGATTGGAAAATGTACAAAATTTTACTACTTTCTTGCGATCTACCCTGAAAATCAATCCGATCAATTACGTGGAGAGTAAACACACCAACTAATTAACTGGAATAATCTTGATGTTTGCATCAGCAGAGCTCGACCCCTCTGTCTTGAAAACCCCTCAGGTTCTATACTGAGGAATTTTTTGGCCGTTGCGTGATTTTTTTTCTTCATGTTTTTAATTCAATAGCTAGAAAACTCCTTGGCAAAAAGACATGCTAGCAAAGAATCCAGCCTGCGTTTTTAGACACAGAGGATCCTCCGTCTGAATCAACGCATTCATCAGTCGCTAAGTACGACTATCTCAACTCACTCAACAACATATAGTCAGAGTCAAATAACCTGAACAACCTACGCATTCTATTAAAGAGGAGAGAGAGAGAGAGAGCGAGAGAGATCCTTCATTGTCAAATCAGCTGAGAGAGAGAGAGAGAGAGAGAGAGAGAGAGAGAGAGAGAGAATATGGAGGTGAGAGTAAGAGCTCCCGGGAAAATCATACTGGCCGGGGAGCACGCCGTCGTACAAGGATCCACGGCTGTGGCCGCCTCCATCGATCTCTACACTTACGTCTCTCTCAGCTTTCCCCCTCATTCTGGTACACACCCTTTTTCATAGCTTCCATAATTTCCAAGTTTTTCCATTTTTCATTTTACCGCATGTCTTCTTGTTCTTGGTCTTGTCGAATCGACTGGGAATGTGCTTTGCTCGTTTGTGGGTTACTCGTGACTATTTTGTTTTTGTTCTTCCCCGTTGGCAGCAGCGGCTCTAGGAATTTTTCTGTTTGGGTGGTCATTAAGGAACTTCAAATTGTGAATTTCTTTCCAGTTTAATTTACGAGACATTTACAAAGTATATTGACAGCAGCATTTAAACAAATATTACGCAAACATTTAACAGTATCACAATTGCCCCTTGCCAATTTCCACTGCTCTAAATTGTCTCATGATTGCATCATTTCAAATGCTATAGAATGCATATATTTTGGTGTCAATATGGTAAAAAACGATGTGCATAGCAAAACAATAAACTATCCACTGATATCCTATTTGTTTAGGCAAGTTACACTTTATAGTGATAAACATTCAATTTAGAGAGAGAGAGAGAGAGAGAGAGAGAGAGAGAGAGAGAGAGAGAGAGAGAGAGAGAGAGAGAGACGTTGCAGTGACGCATTCTGCACTTGTGGCTATTGGGTGTTCAGAATCGATTGAATTGGGTATTCAAATCAAAGTGTAGAAATACATTAATTATAATTACCAATGCATACATACATGAAACTGTGGTGTTCAAATGAATACCCATTGCTAGTTGTGGCACCACCACTGCCCGTGGGCAGACTTTTGAGGTTATGATGGCAATCTCATGTTGTTTTTGGACACTAACGGAACTAGTGATCAACTTAACCCCTCAGTTTCTCTGACCCTTATTTTGAATTTTGATAGCACTGGTTGGCAGATTACACTTCAATTTTTGGGGTGTCAGACATGGATTGATGGTACTTCTTATTTTAGTATATTGAGTGTAGAAACAAAGCTAACTCTTTTCCCCTGTTTCAGTAAGTAATTGGAAAGTTTTCTAAGAATCCAACTTGTTTCGTTATCATGTATAAGTTTTTTACCTTTGGACAACTTCTACATGTTGCACATCCCAAGCATGTCGTGTCCTGTTTTTTCAAAAATCAATATGTTGGCGTGTTCATGACTTCATGTTGTGTTGGTTGTTTGTGGTTGTGTCTGTGCTACTTAGTTTGTGGTATATAGTTGCTAGAAGTAGCAGTGAGTCAAAGCATTATTGGAAGCTACCAGTTTTGAATTCTACAATATGAAGGAGATCCCACAGAATTCATAAAACTTAAATATTTCATCCTAGTTCGTCATTTTTTTGGTTTATTGGATTTTGAACTATTTTATGACCCGAAAAACATATCTATTAATGGCATAGGACTTTGCATGGTAGTCGAATGACTCAAATCATGAAGCAAGTAGTGGTTGTGATCAGTCTACGTTATTAGTAAATAAGTTGTACAAGTGATTAGGAACTAGATACTTGGTAAGAATTACACGTTATATATCGGTCAATGCTTAGCAGTCACTATTGTTTAGTCATTAGTGGATAGACTTTGTCTTCAGTCCTGCTATTGGGTTGCTGTTCTAAAGAATGGCACATCATGATGAAACCACAAAGGAAGTTGTGTCTGTCAACAAATGCAAAAATATCACCTACACAATGAAACCACAATTTAGGGATCCATCTGAGTTACTAAATTGTGGAAAGTTGGTTGTCTGTGCTTTACTTGGTCTCCAGAAAAAAGTTAATGGATTTGACATGAGAGTACATGTTCAAGAGATTATCAGCTGGTTTAGGATTTCAAGCAGTTTATCATGTATCATTTAGAGTAGTTTCTTCTAACAGTTTTCCATGGGGCTAACAGTAATAGTTCTAAAGGTCCTAAATCAATGTCCTTTTTACCCGATTCTGTGTGGTTCTCTTTCCATACTACTAGGTGTTGTTCTTGTCAATTTGTTTTTTAGTTATTTGTTGGCTTGATCTCTCACCGCAATAATCTTCTTTGTGTAGACAATGATGGCATGCTAAAGCTCCATATGAAGGATGTGCCCTTAGAATTATGTTGGCCAGTTGACAGAATTAAGGAAGTGCTGTCTGAGCTGGGTAGGCAAATTCCTTCATCACCTGCATCATGCTCGCCAGAGGCCCTGAAATTAATTGCAGCTCTAGTTGAAGAGCAAAATATCCCAGAGGCAAATTACTCTCTTGCTGGTGGAGTTTCAGCATTCCTCTGGCTATACACTTCCATCCAAGGGTAACACTGATAGTGGTTTTTCGGAACCTTGCTCTATGTTACCAGGGAAAACTAATACTCTAGCAAATTACTTTCTTTTTTGACATGGAACACTTTCTGTCCAAGATGGTGAAAGCAGCAATTGAAAGGGATCCCCACTTCCCCAGATTAGTGCAAAATATTAATAAAAATCTAGAATGAGTGGAATTTTAGCTTTTTAATAAAGAAACTAGTTCTTATGCTCATAGAAATGTGTTATGCATGAATAATTTGAAAAACCTACTGCATGTCTAGTTCTTGAAAGAAGTAAGTTATAATTCTGTTATCTACAACAGCCTACCCCTGTCTCGCAATTTTGGGCATGTCGCTCTCATTGTTTTCGTTCTCATTCCTTGCATCGGTGCAATCCGCCTTCCTGGTAACATAGAGTCCTTTCTCTTTTAACTTACAAAGCTCTGAATGGTCTCTTTTTGTTTGCCAGGTACAAACCTGCAAAGGTTGTTATTGCTTCTGAGCTCCCACTTGGTTCTGGGTTGGGTTCGTCTGCTGCAGTCTGTGTGTCGCTCTCAGCTGCTTTCGTTGCTTTGTCAGATAGTGTGAATCTAGATCGCAGCCATAAAGGCTGGTCAATGTTTGGTGAGAATGAGCTGGAATTGGTAAACAAATGGGCTTTTGAGGGTGAAAAAATAATCCATGGGAGGCCATCTGGTATTGACAACACAGTGAGCACATATGGTATGTGATATTTAATGACAATTTCCAGAAGAAAACTTTTTACACCTAAAGAAACATTTTTCCATCCTGTAACAATGACTGGGCTTTAAGAACAGTCAGCACCATTCACAAAATTTTGATCTTTATCTGGTTAAGTGGCTAAATGCTGTAAAGGAGTCGTTAAGCTAGTAAAGGAAATTGGTGCATCATTTCAGAATGTTAGGCAAAAGGAGTAGGAAAAGTAATTCAATTTATGGTTTGTAAAAGATAGAATTATACAATTTTATTGCTAAACTATCGTTGAGCAGTTTGATTTTTTTTGATGATTCAGAAATCATGTTTGGCATGCATATGCTGTTGGTCTGTAATTCCTGTACCGATCAATGTATATCTTTTTTATTAAAGCAAGTAAATAATCGAATAGTTCTTGTCAAAAAAAATCAATGTATATCTTTTTTATTAAAGCAAGTAAATAAATGAATAGTTTAATCTGAAGGTTGGTAAGGGGAAAAGGGTAACAAAAAGGCTAAAAACTGACTGGCAAAGCTTCGTAGATATACAATTGCAACTCATTGATTAAGTTTCCAGACATACAATTTCTATCTTGTGAGATTCCTTCTGTTCATCTTCTTCATCAGCATGTACCAATTCCCAATAGACATATTTTGCGATGGCAGCTATGAAGCACTGATCCTTCGAGAAGGACATCATATCTGTAGAAAATTTTTGTCGAATACCAATAGTCCTCAAATACATCAGAGATGTATCTGATACTTCCCAACTTGTACACAATGAAAATTATTCTCTTTAATATTCAGAATTATTGGATACTAGTTGCATACTCTTTGTCACGTGTATGAGTTAGAGATAATATTATTTGTCTCATTGCATTATTATCAATGAGATTAAAAATAGAAGTTCCCATACTTCTTAGACAGGCATAAAGTTGTGAGTTTAAAATAGTACAATTTTTTTCCAAAGTCTACTGAGATGACTTGTCCTTAACATATCATACGTATCATTATGTCGCATATTGATAGCCATACTTCATGTGAGAAAGTCTGGCCCCATCGATTATCTTTATACTATAAAATATTAAACATGGTTATTGCAAATATATTTATATATAGGACATTGTAAAGTTGTATTAATTATTGACGTGTTCACACTGTGTCGGTTTCCTAGTTTTTTAGATTTACATGTACCTTTGTACTCCTATCGCGGATCTGTATCCATGCTTTCCTAGAACATCAGCAGAAGCAACAATGACAGAGTAGTATGAACTGTTTGGTGGTTGTGGTATAAGTCATCAATAGATCATAAATGCGTAACTTCATTTATTACACTCAGTTGTTAGTAAGTATGGCATCCTTGTCTTTTGAGATTATTTAATGCAGGAGGCCTTCAAGATATGGGTATATGAAAGAATTTTTTGTAACAGGCAACATGATCAAGTTTAGGTCAGGGGAGTTGACACGTCTAAAGTCCAATACGTCACTTAAAATGCTCATCACAAACACAATATACTTCTGGTAACGGTGGAGGAGTGGTGGTGGGAGTGGTGGTGGTGAAGTGGTCGTGAAGTAGTCTTGGTAGTGGTGTAGTGGTGGAGGTGGTGATGGTGGTGGAGGTGGTAGAGTGGTGGTCGGAGTGGTGGTGTAGTGCTAGTAGTGGTGGTGGTGAAGGAGTGGTGTGGTGTGGTGGTGGTGTGGTGGTGGTGGTGGTGGAGTGGCAGTGATGGTTGTGATGATGGTGGTGGAGTGGTAGAGGTGGTGAAGTGATGGTAGTGGTGGAATGGTGGTGGAGTTGGTGGTGGTGATGTGGTGGTGGTGGTGGAAGTGGTGGTGTAGTGGTGGTGGTGGTGAAATAGTGGTAAGAACGGTGGTGGTGGTGTGGTGGTGGTGGTGGTGGAGTGCTGGTGGTAGAGTGGTGGAGTTGGTGGTGGTGGTGGTAGTGGAGGAAGTGGTGGTGGTGGAATGGTGGAGTTGGTGGTGGTGGTAGTGGAGGAAGTGGTGGTGGAGTGGTGGAGCTAGTGGTGATGATGTGGTGGAGGAGTGGTGGTGGTCGTGGATGTGGTGGTGGTGTTGTAGTGGTGATAATGGTGGTGGTGGTGGTGGTGGTGGTGGTGGTGGTAGAGTGGTGGAGTTGGTGGTGCTGGTGGTGCTGGTGGTGCTGGTAGTGGAGGAAGTGGTGGTGGTGGTGGTGGAGTGGTAGAGTTGGTGGTGGTGGTAGTGGAGGAAGTGGTGGTGGAGTGGTGGAGCCAGTGTTGATGATATGGTGGAGGAATCGTGGTGGTTGTGGAGGTGGTGGTGTAGTGGTGATAATGGTGGTGGTGGAGGTATTGATGGGAGTGGTTGTAGTGGTAGTATGATGGTTGAATATAAGTACATACAAATTCAGCCATAGCTCAAAGCTACTTAATTTTTTTCAACTTTTTGGCCTATATTTTAAGTGGTACTTAATTTGTTAAGCAATGTAAGATGTGGTTATCAAACCTACTAAATCACTTATTACTTAATTGATTCAGTTTTAAGTGTTGAATTTAGGTTATCAAACAAGCCCTAAGTTTCTAGACATACAATTTCTATCTTGTGAGATCCCTTCTGTTCATATTCATCACTATGTCCTGATTCCCAACAGCAGCTAGGAAGCACTGATACTTCGAGAAGGACATCATAGCTGTGTAAAATTTTCTTTGAAATATGATAACGAGTCATGCTAGGGCTTTCCGAACAAGTGGCCCTTACAGAGTTCAATGGAGGGAAATGATTCATTTAGCCGACCCCAAGTGATTGGGACATAAGGCTCAGTTTGGTACCAATAGTCCTCAAATACATCAGAGATGTATCTGATACTTCCTAACTTGTCCACAATGAAAATTATTGTCTTTAATTTTCAGAATTATCGGATACTTGTTGCACACTCTTTGTCACGTGTATGAATTAGAGATACTAATGTTTGTCTTATTGCATTATTATCGATGAGATAAAAAAAGAATAGGTTCCGAATAGCTTACTTCTTAGGCAGGCATAAAGTTGTGAAATAGTACAATAATTTTCCGAAGTCTACTGAGATGACTTATCCGTAACGTATCATATGTATCATTTATGTCACATATTGATATCCATGCTTCATGTGAGAAAACATCTGGCCCCATTGATCATCTTTACACCATAAAATATTAAACATGGTTATTACAAATGTATTTATATCTAGGACATTGTAAATTTGAATTAATTATTGACGTGTTCACACTGTGTCAGTTTCCTAGTTTTTAAATTTACATGTACTGTTGTACTCCTATCACGGATCCGTATCCGTGCTTCCTGGAACATCAACAGAAGCAGCAATGGCGTAGTAGTATGACCTGTCTGGTGGTTGTGGTAAAAGTTATCAATAGATCATCAATGCTTAACTTCATTTATTACACTCAGTTGTTAGTAAATAAGGCATCATTGTCTTTTGAGATTATTTAATGCAGGATGCCTTCAAGATATGGGTATATGAAAGAATTTTTTGTAACAGGCAACATGATCAAGTTTAGGTCAGGGGAGTTGACACGTCTAAAGTCCAATACGTCACTTAAAATGCTCATCACAAACACAAAAGTTGGGAGGAACACAAAAGCATTGGTTGCTGGCGTCTCAGAGAGGACAGTCAGGCACCCAAATGTGATGGCTTCTGTATTTAAAGCCGTTGATTCTATCAGCAATGAAGTGGCTGACATCATCCAATCACCTTTTCATGATGAGAGTGCCGTATCTGAGAAAGAAGAGAAACTGGGGGAACTGATGGAGATGAATCAAGGGTTGCTCCAGTGTATGGGGGTCAGCCATGCTTCAATAGAAACTGTGCTTCGAACAACGTTGAAATACAAATTGGCCACCAAGTTGACAGGAGCTGGTGGTGGGGGATGCGTACTAACCCTGTTACCAACCCGTATCCATTTCGTTATGTTTTCTGCATTGTGGTCTTTTACTTTTCATGCTTTACATTTTTTAGGTGCATTTTTCTATTTTTGCTCTAATTCCTTTGTTGCATATCTATACATGTCAATCTGGTGGTCCCAAAAGAGTATATGTCACGTCCATAGATTGAAATGATGTTAGAAGAAAATTTTAGACCCAGGCATCATTTAGGTAGTAAGGTACTAGTCACATAATCCTTTAGTAGGGCTCTCCGCTTCCGCTCTCAATCCTTGCTCTCGCGAATTTAGTACTTGGGAATATTTTTTGAAAACGTTTTTTTTTTTTTACTCTTGCGCTCAGCCCCCACTTATGCATGTGCACGCACATTATGTGACTTGGGTAAGGCATAGAGTTGGATAGTATCAGTAGAGTTTGGAAAGTTTTGTTGAGTGTAAGAGGCAGGTGTAATAAATGTGAATAAAACAGGCTGTTAAAATTCTACAAAATGAATATTGGAGAAAGGAGAACATGAAATTGGAAGAGAATTATTAAGAAGAGAGTTTGTTGTAGTAAGAAGCAGAATTGTTGAATCTCGTGTAAGTAGGCATGAGATAAGCTGATTTTGTAGAAATTATTTAACAGCCCATAAAGAAGATAGGAACTGCACTCTGTTCACTTGACTAGTAATTCCGGCCTTCTCTCATCATTTAACTCTGAGAAACAAGATCTGAATCATGAATTTATTTATTTTTGATCGGCATCATGTTTAAGTGAGAGGCAAATCTGAATCATGAAACAAGTGCAGCGGGGTCTAATTTTTTTAAATATTAGACTGAAAAGAAGGCATACTGCTGATTCAATTTGCCTCTCAACCAAAAAGAGGCATGGATTGATCAGATTAACAGGTGATTGTAGAAAGTTCAGTAGAATTAATGGTTCTGGGAAGGAACCTTAGTTCATGGTGAAATACTTGATACAATCTTTGGCATAAGATAAAATATTCCTACATTCTCACGTCCTGAATTCACGAGTACTAGCGTTAGTTGTGTACGTATTTCCTTGACTTCATGTATCAGTGTTATCAGGAACGTTAGTTGACAAAGTCATTGCAGAGCTTGAGGCTTGCGGATTCCAATGTTTAATTGCTGGAATTGGTGGAAAAGGTCTTGAGATTTCTTTCGACTCTTCATCCTGATTTTCCCTGAGGTGTCCATTATTTGTTGTACGGATCTGCCTCTGCATCGTCCAATAATGAGATGAAGATTTACGCTTCTCTATAGGTTCTGTTAGTTTTTGCTCTATCTGCTTGTTTTTATCCTAGTTTTTGTTTCGTAAACTGTTTCCTTTTGTTTTTTGTTGTGTAACCCCGAGATTATAATTGTCTCCTTCAGAACCTGATTTCTGCTGCTTGTTGGTCAAAATAACTGTAAAAAAGGCGGGAATTTTCGAGTTAAGGATACTTGAGGATTGCTCTAAAGCTTAGACTTCGTCTGTTTCAACCTCAAACACACATCACGAATTACACCGCTAAACATGTTTCATGCAACAATAATTATATCAACAATACTTGAGGATTGGCCTTTGTATTGCTTATTGGATCCCTCGTAATTCACCTTATAACCTGTTTTCAATTGGCTCAAGCTCCCGCATTCTTTCTTCACCATTGGATCCAAAATAAGAATAAGAATAAGAATTTGTTTATTCGCTTTCTCTCCCTCTATCTCTCTCTTTAATACTACTCTCTACAAGATTTTCGGATGATTCATTCTAATATGATTTTTATTCCTCCCTCTCTCTTGCCCTCATGGAATCCACTCTCTCAAGATCTCACAGAAGATCTCTCATGTAGGAGTTCTTGGGAAGATATTTTTAGAGATTTTCTTAGATTCTCCATTTGCGAATCACCCAGTGGCTTGGAGAAGAAAGAGCGACGTCAGATTTGAGCCAACTGAATTTACCAAAGAAACCCCGTGCAAGGGACAAAAGCAAGAAACTAAGAAGACAAAAAGGACAGAGGAAAAAAGTTGAAAAATGGAAAACCTATTAAAGTAAATTGTAAAATCGTGCTACAGTACATGAATAGTACTCATGGGCCACCACCCAAAAGTTTTGTAACAACCAAAATGCCCCCTTCAATCCTCTCTCATGACCAATCACTGAAGGTAGAGATAAAGGGGCATTTTTAGGAGAATAAAGCCCAAAAACCCGGTCGTCGCTTACATGCCAAAATAAGTCAATCCTCCTTTAGGCAAGCAAACATAGATTGAACTATATTTCCACTGGTATAAATAAATATTATTTATTTATTTTTGTCGTGTCCGTACTTTTTTGGAAATCTCATGTGGTGTGTCCGTATCCATTCTACATCTGCCACGGCTTATAACTCGTTATAATCTAATTAGCTTATCAGAAAAACTGAGAGTATTGGATCCAGCTTTGGCGTGCAACTATACCCTTGAACGAGAATGGGTCAAATGCCAACCCTCATTCCCTACACATAACTTACTGTAAATTTTGATATTCATTAGTACAACGTTAGACCATGGTCTAAAGTGGAAGTTGCACAAATTTTTGCTAAAGAATATCGGTCAACAATGCACGCATATGGCGAAAGAGATTTAAAGAATAGAGTCAAGAAAGTACACTTGACATTAGTATAAAAAATGGGTTGGTTGCTAAATAAAATAAGAGCATCAGATATGCTGATCTATGACTTAGGCCAAATGCACCTATCTTGTATTAACTGGTCAAAGAGTCGAATTATTACCATTTCTAACAAATCTCCTCAAACTTTACCATTGATCGTAACAGAAAATAGAAAAATTGAAACCACAAATCAATCAATACTCTATAATTATCAGGAAATAAAATGCACAAAGCACAATGGAAAAATAAAACCATTTTCAGGAGAAGTTACGAAAAACAAAAATCTACGGCTGAATCACCTGGTCATGAAGAAGTAAGAGAAGATATTTGGTCCTGAACACCGTCTCAAGCTCTGCTCGTCAATCTGATTGATAGATGCTGCCTTGTGCTGTTCAGCTGCATTGTTCACCAGGATGTCAATTCTGCCGTAGGCATTCACCACCTCCTCTACCACCCTCTTGCAATTCTTGCATCTTCAGTCTTTGCTTCTTTTAGCATTTGAAGGGTATCTTGTGCTTCTTTCTCCTCTTGAGACCTCACGTAAGTGAAGGCCACGGTTGCACCCTCCTGTGCGAAGCAGTGGCAAACAGCCCGTCCTAAGCCAGAGTCGCCGCCAGTCATGAGTGCCACCTTGCCCTGCATAACCCAATAGGAGACATTATTATGTATTCACAAGCATGTTTTCACAAAGTACGTGAGGCAACTGGATTGTGTATATCTATAGTCTATGTTTCCAAGGGAGAGCATGAACTCCTAATGTGCTTTGAGGCTGTTGCGTGCACAGAGTATTATCGATTCGTATACTCTTGCGATAATCTGCATATCTCTAAAGTCCAGTTTTTTTTTTTTTTTTTGAACGGCAATTTTTTTTTTCATTAATCTTGAAATTGTTACAAGACTAATAGGAGCAATGAAACAACATCTTCTTTAAAGAACAATCATTTGCTCAATTCAAGACCCAAACCTACGATTGACAAACAACCAATCAAAGACACCCATTTGGGACGAAGCCCATTTGAAAAGGCCGAAGCCCCAACACCCTATATGAGTCCAATAATATCCAGATCAATACAAATTTAGCGCATAAAAAACAAAGGCCTAAAATTTTAGTCATGTGGTACGAACAGGAACTCGACACTTCAAATTAATTTTGAAAGAAAATTAGACTATGCAAAGTGAATTGTGGTCTGAATGAACGTGTGAATCTCGATATAATTATGTAAATACTATGGAACGACTGAGTTACATCTTACACACGGAACGAGTTACGCGACGTTGGGATTTTTCATTAAAAATCCGACAACCGCGCTACGATCCAAAGATTTTTATTAGTCTGTGTTGAATTTTTGGGATTTTCTAGATACTAGAATTTGGGCGCGTTCGGATGGAGTTTGCGCTAACGGAACGCATAATAGGCTGTGTCAATAGGGTAAGGAGACAGGTGTAATTACTTTAGAGACAGGTCTAATTACTTTACTTTAACCTGTTTCACCGTTCCACCGTTGTATAAAAGGAACTAAGCTCTATTTTTTAGCATTCAGAGAAAGCGAAGGAAGAGATTAGGAACCAAAATAAAAAGAATAGTACTTCTGTACTAGACCTCCACACCGACGGACATGCCGCTAGCCGGAAGACTCCATTGCCGAACTCCCTTTTCCCTCTCTTCTGGTAATCTCACCTTCTCACTCTCTAATTTATATTAAAATAGGTATTTCATTTATCTACATTAGAAAATAGAGTGATCATTAATACAAGATACCAATCACACATAATACATGCACAACGCCACCTTGTGCGCACCACCGCACCCCTCCCCCCGCCCCCCACCCCACCAAACTTGTCATTCCTCCATCGCACTCCTCTCCTTCTCTCGAGCTATCTCCGTCATTTGCTCTCAAAACAGAAAATTCCTCCCAGCAAATTTTAGAATTGCGATTCGACACGATTAACAGTAAATTACCAATAAGTAAGTAAGTCTTTAACTGAAGTATTAGAATTCTAGGAGTCTAAATTGATTACCTAATCTTTGCCGGCCGTCGATGCCGGAAATAAAAAAAATACCGCTTAAGTTACGTGGGGATTTGGAATTTCCCAGAAATTCCATTGAAACCCCCTATGCCATTAAAGACGACACAATTTAGCACTGGCCATCAAGTTATGACGTCATGACGGTATGACCCAGGCTTAAAACATTGGAAAAATAGTCATAATCTACGAAATTTATCCTAAGATGGGTTAATGGAGTGATGACAGAAACTGAGCTATAAAATTGACATTATCCTAGCTTTTACTTAGTTAAGCGTAACGGTAATTTTGTGAGTGATCGTCACTATAATTATGTGTTTAGGTGCAAGTACAGTGGGGTAAAGTGACACATGCTTAGCTAGCCGCTTCATTTTGGTGAGTTGCGCATACCTTAGTTATATGTATTTTGGAATGAAATGCCATTGCTTGATTTTGGTGAAAAATGTGGAATATGAGATTCTTACTTGGTTTAATTGATGTTAAATGGAAATACATGTGATGGCTTGTTTATAAATCTTACGTGTTACTCTAAAAACTAGACCATGTCAATATGTTTTGGAAACTTGAATTTTACTTGTTACTGGTACATGTTCGTGATAACATGATTCATTCGAAATGGTGTCCCAAGCACTAGGAGACGTGTAAAGAACCTAGTGATGTGAAGTTATAAGGTTGGAGATGTAGTCAGGCATCACTTGGTATTGATATCATACCACTCTTCAATGGGGTCGGTCCGCAACTGACTAGCAACAAATACGGTTGAATGCTATTATTGTTTGAATGTACAAAAGTGATAGAGAAGTGAAAAGTGCTATCTCTTGGAATGCCGAAATGGGCCTTTGGTCTATAAAGCATGTTACTAGAAAATTCAACGAAAATGTTTGAATATTGTTTTGCTCTTGAGCTGTTATATAATGTAAATATTTCCATGGTCAAACCTGTAAGTTTGGTATATGTATTTCATCCGAACTTCGGCTTATGAAAATCTTTTTCAATTTTTCCAGATTAAGGTAGATAGCAAGGTGTGGGCCAAGTGCATTGTTGGGATAGCTGTGGTGTATAGCACGTCTGTAAAAATCAAGAGTATTGTATAGTCTTGTAACTCGTAGTGTAACTGTTGTTAATGTAAACGGTGTCAAGCTATGTTTTATAGACACTCTGCAGCTATATATAGACGCTTTTGCTGTTTCTCTATATATGTTGTTGAGTATGCTTTGGACGATAATGATTTTGGAGGCTTCGGTGATTCTGTAATCAGTTGGTCACGAGACCCTTGTTAGAGTTGGGTTGTGACGGGGTGGTATCAGAGCATGATTTTGGATCTATGGTAAACTTCAGAGTATAGGGGTACACACCACATATTTGGCATTTAACAAGTAAGTTGAATATGGAGTGACTAGAAACAAGTGAATTAATGGAAATTCTTATTTTAATTTTTTTAGGAATGGCATACCATAATTATCATCAAGGAAGAGACAAGTGGGGCAGGTATAAGGTGGTTTCGTAATGGTCAGGTGTGTACCATGCCAGCTTCCTGGACGTGGTGGAGTATACGAAAAGTATGTGGAGGGATGTAGAAAACAGGGTGTATCAAGAAATTGAAAGGGTGAATAGAGAACATCGCTATTCTCCACCGATGACTCGGACATTTGTCTGAAGTAGGTTACAAATGCAAATTGAGTCTAGTAACAGGCAACTGAACTGGCCATTTCGTGGCAAAATTATTTGGAGTTAAGGAATGGGGTGGAGGCGGGAAGATCTACAATCTAGGGCCCCTGTTAGTTACTTCAGCACATGCCTCCACCTCTACGCCTGCGCCAGATAGGAGGGTGCAACATGTGATTTTTCGGGAACCCATTGTCGTTGAGGAGGTCAGTTCCGATTCAGAGAAAGATCCTGAAGAGAATCTCGACATAGTTATGATATCTTCCAGCTCCGAGTAGTTGATGGTGGTGTACTCAAGAAGTTAGGATAAGTTATGACATCTTATTGTACACACCATACATCTTTTTACATTATTCACAAGTCCACTTATCCTAACTTATTAAGTGCACCCCCATCAACTACTTGGAGCTGGAAGATATCATAACTATGTCGGGATTCTCTTCAGGATTTTTCTCTGAACTGGAACTGACCTCCTCAATGACTATGGGTTCCCGAAAAATCACATGTTGCGCCCTCCTATCTGGCGCATGTGCAGAGGTGGACACCTGTGCTTGAGTAACTAACGGGGGCCCTGGGTTGCAGATCTTCCCGCCTCCACCCTATTCCTAAAATCCAATAATTTTACCAAAAAATGGCCAATTTTGTTGCCTGTTACTAGACTCATTTTTGCTTTTGTAACCTATATAGGACAAATGCCCGACTCATCGATGGAGGATAGCGATGTTCTCTATTCACCTTTCAATTTCTTGGCACACTTTGTTTTCTGCATCCCTCCTCATACTTTCCGTATACTCCACCACATCCATGAAGCTAGCATGGTACACTCCTGGCCATTGTGAAACCACCTTATACCTGCCCCACTTGTTTCTTCCTTGATGAAAATTATGGTATGCCATTCTGACAAAAAATTAAAATAAGAATTTCTATTAATTTACTTTATTTCTAGTCACTCCATATTCAACTTACTTGTTAAATGCCAAATATGTGGTGTGTACCCCTATACTCTGAAGGTTACCCTAGATCCCAAACCATGCTCTGATATCACCCCTGTCACGACCCAATTTTAACAAGGGTCTCGTGACTTACCCATGATAGAATCACCAAGGCCTCCAAAATCACTATCATTCAGAGTGATAGCGGAAGCGTCTATATATACTTCAGAGTGTATAAAAATAGCTTGACACCGTTTACATTAACAACAGTTGCAAAGAGTTACAAGACTATACAGTACTCTTGATTTTGCAAACATGCTATACACCACAGCTATCCCAACAACACATTTGGCCCACAACTTGCTATCTTCCTTAACCTAGAAAAATTGGAAAAGGTTTTCATAAGCCAAAGCTCGGATGAGATGCTGGTCTGTCGTTCTCGTACCAAAAATATAATTTATAAAACAAGGAATTAACTAATATTCCGAAGAATAGCGGTTAAGTCCGAGATCGTCCACGGAGAGTAAAAAGCTAAGTTGCAGTAGTTTCAATCAATTTCTAATTTAATTCGAAAAGTAAAGAGAAGTTGGATTTTGATTTGGATTGATTAAACTAAAACTAAACTAGAAAGCAATTAAAGGATTTTGAAACAAATGAGAGAAAGGACTAGGATTTCCGATTCAGTCTCCCCTTATAACGCAATTGTTTCGAAACCTAGGGTTCACATTCAACATTCAACCAGACTATCGTAGGGTAGCAATTCCTATCGATAATTCCCAAAAATATAATCAAGATTCGTACTCCGTATAGGTTATCTCAACACGGCATGGATCGTCTCATTGGATTTAACCACGGCACGATCCGTCTCACGTCGTATAAACTATCTCAAAGTCTATCTCGAAACATTCAAAATCATTGTATGACAGTGCTTGAAACCATGGATACAAACACATTCGAATATCGAAAAAATATAGAACTTCATAAAAAGTTACGAATTGATCAAGTCATACAATCAGTTGAATATAGAACCCTAGAAATCTAACAACTACACTATTTGGAGAGACATCCTCGTTACCCTAGCCGAGTAGTTTAGCCACTCATGGAGTTAAAACAAATAATCATGCAAGTATAAGACTCCATTGAAATAACAGTAAAAGATTAAAACCCAAAGCCTTTCGTCCTTTACTGTTTCAGCCGTGAGCACCGTGGCCTCGTTGAACTGTCATGCTCTCTGTTCGGCAGCCCCGTTCTGTTTCTGTCGTGGGAGAAAATAAGATAAAGGCAGCCCCCGTTCTCGGTTCTATCGTGGGAACAAGATATCTTGATCGCCCCCTTTGATCTCTCGTGGGAATGATATATTATGGCAGCCCGTTCTCGGTTTATGTCGTCAGAAGATGCCCTAAGAACCAAACCTTGCTTCTTTTTATACTTGCTATTGTAAACCTCTCGCCCAATAAAAGGAATTCAGTGGGCCCTCATCATATTCACGTGCAAAGCCAAAAAGTTAATTGACTGAACCATCCATTATAAGCTTGGTCCACCTCTTAATTAATTTGATCGGCAAGTTTAACATTCTCCAAGCATGACTTCGAGCTCGCTTTGCGTCGTTAATTATTTTTATTTCGATTTAGCTTAAAATGTTATCCAACGGCTCAGTAGGTCCTGAAATAAAGAAAACGAGTATCAAACCCCAAGTAGCACATTAAAAGAACATAACAAGCCTAAGTTAGGGGGCGTAAATAGGCATATTTACGCACCTATCACATCCCCCAACTTACACTTTGCTAGTCCCTAGCAAAGAAGGAAAAACAAATAAAAGAAAGCAACTAACTAAGGGATAGATCTTTTAAACCCCCGGGTGGCCCCGGTAGGACGAGTGAAGTCTCGTGAGGGTTTTCAGCAGTGATCACCCACAAAACACCGTGGATTCGTTTACTTGGAACCCAAAAACCTGCAATGCAACTCATTGATATGCCAATGCCAAGAATATATAGCATATGCAAAAATAGTTCTAGAGGCTATCAAAACATAGAAATAAATCATGGCACCCAAGCTTAGCGTGTGTGAGCAAAGACCTCAACTATAAGTGAACCACAACTGAGCACTCTCTCCGGACCGAGTTTCGACTTCAATTCTCACTGTGTCATGCACTCAACAACAGAAAACACTCGAAACAAGGTGCATGTAATAAACTCTCAATGTGTGCGGATGGAAGTTATGCAATAAAGAACCAAAGTATCCCGCACACTTAGACACGAAAAGAAAGCCTTTTAAAGTGGACACAAGATCTCATGAAAGGAATGTCAAGTATCGAAAACTATTTCTATCCATCAATCCACAACCCATTACCCCTAAGATCAAGTAGGACTTTTATTCGGTTATATCGTTGGGTAAGGAAAAGTGTTTCAAAGGTTAGGGTAAGACATGTTCAAGTATCCGAGACTAGGCCAAAACAACATGGGGCAAGTAATAATGTGCGTCCCCTCTCATCATTCTTTTCAACTCCGCCTTATCTCTCTTATTATTCACCATTCACACAATTCCACAATGAAGTTCACATGTTTCTTTCTTCAAACAAATGCATAGGTGTCTTCCCCTTTTTCATTCAAGTTCCAATTTTTTTTCTTTTGCAATTTTCTCAAATTTTTTTTTTTTAACAATGGGGAAGAACACTCCACAATTTCAGCACATCTTTCTCAAATACACTCCATTCTCTTCAAAAATTAACCTTCACATGACTAACTTGCCATTCTCAAGACACAATATGGTTGGTGAAGCTTAACAAGAAAAAGGCTCATGCAAGAGGCTCAATGTGGCTTGTAAGGGATAAGTGTTTAAGAAAAGAAACGAACTGGCTCAAAGCAACAAATATGGCCTACTATCCTCTCCTTGGGGCAATACAACCATGTAACGATCTAATCCCAAAAGATAAAATAATAGGCATGCATTAAGTCTCAATACTTGACGACAAAGGATAATGAGATCGATTACGATTAGGCTTCTTCTTTTCCTTTTTTACGACAAACAAAGAGTTTATGTGACACCACTCCAAAGGAAAGTAAGGCACTAAAGCTCACATGGGCATAAGTCTCCACTAATCTAGCCATTGAAAACACTCAAGTCACAACTCACAAGCAGTCAAGGTCCAAGAAACGTGCATGTGCAAAGATGCTAAGAGCGTATGCCAAGATAAATTCCTATCGCCAAGATAGCAAAAAGAACTATCATGCAAAATATCCAAGTAATGCCCAACAATTCTCAACACTAGTAACCAACAAGTAAACATCGTATTCTCCAAGTCTCAAGTAAAAAGGATCCAACAAGTATTTTTTTTTAAACTTTTCAATTTTCAATTTTTTTTTTGAATTTTCAACCTCTATAAACAAAAAGCAAAGTGATCCATCCCCCAACTTATAACGACACTGTCCTCAGTGACGGTTCAGCCAAAGAAAAATAAAAGACAAGTTGGAGAAAGAAAGGAAATATATCACCTCGCATGGGAGAAACAAAGGCAAGTCATAAAATATGGAGGGATTCATCCCCCAACTTGAATTGAAGTACCTGCAAAATTTTAGCCCCACAATACAAAAAGCTAATAGAAAAAAGAAAAAAAAAAAGGAATTAAGGGGAAAAAAAAACTACCTAAAAAGGAAAAAAAATATATATGAAAAAAAAAATTATGGAAAGTGTACCACGCTCATATGGATTTTGAACTTCCACCAAACCTTGAAGAGTTATGAATATAAACACCTCACTCCTCTTCGAGCACTCTTCTAAAAACTGAATTCGACCATGCCATATGATCAAATACTTTGAGTATCGCAATTGCTTAAGTTGATTAAGAAATTTTAGTTCCACCAAGCATGCAATTTGAACCAAATTGATTTTCAAATTATTGACAATGTCCACTAAACATGGAGGAAAAACCGAATAATGATCATCAACCCCAAGAAAATCAATTCGTTCTACTTTATGAATATTTGGCAATGGTGGAGGCTTAATAGGAGGGGTGGCATCATCTAGCACTATGTGGGCTTGATTTTCAAGTTCAATTGGACTTTCAACAACTATCGGGATTGACTCCTCAAGAGTTTTTGAATGAAACAGTGTATCAGATGGGCAAGTAATATCAGATGGGCAAGTAAAATCCTCTTGAGGAAAACTCTGGGTTTTAAGCTCATTGTTCAATTCACTCTCTAAGACTTCCTCCAAACCCAAGTCATCTCCCTCACTAGTGACGATTGGCTCTTCTTTCGTAATATGAGAATTCACATCACCAATGTTCTTATTGCAATCCCAAAACTCTGCATTAATTTTAGCAAGTTGATTATAATAAGCCCAACCCTTTTCATCAGCTCTATCCAAAAATTCACCATGGCACATCATGTCTACAAAGTGACGCGTTTTACAATTCATGCCCTCATAAAAAAATTCTATAATGTGCCAAAATTCAAAGCCATTGCATGGAAAAGAGGATAGCAAATCGTTATATCTTTCCCAATAATGCAAATAAGACTCTTCTTCGGTTTGAGTAAAATGTACAATTTCTTGTTTTCGAAGAAAAATCTTATGCGCCATCTCATGCACTAAGGAGAACTTTTCCAAAAATAACATTTTCACCTCTTGCCATTTTGTTTTAGATGATGACTTCAAATTGAAAAACCAACCCGCAGCCTCATATTGCAAAGAATGCTCGAAAAATTGAATCTTAACCGCTTCAATGTCTAGGTTGGACAAAGTAGCACAAAGCTCTTCAAATTGCTGAATATGCAAGTATGGGTTTTCATCAGAAAAACCATAAAAATTGGGAAGCAATTTTATCATCTCAGGTCCCAAGCTGTTCCGAGCCATTCTGTTTTTCTTTCTTTTTGGTTTTTTTTTTTTTGGGAAAAAAAAACCCTCTTAGTGCAAGCTACTATATTGAGACAAGAAAACAAAACTCACAGTGCTAGGCGTAAAATCAATTACCGCACCAGACCTACTCTAACACCAAGCAATTGCTAGCTTTAAATTTGCCCTGCACAAAGTTAAGGAGCCTGCAAAAAGAAAACTAATACGGAAGGAAAAAAAATAGTACTCTTACAAAAATAAACTAAGAATCAAATTAAAAATAAATTGAAAATAAGCAACCATGTTTTAACTCCCCGGCAACGGCGCCAAAATTTGGTCTGTCGTTCTCGTACCAAAAATATAATTTATAAAACAAGGAATTAACTAATATTCCGAAGAATAGCGGTTAAGTCCGAGATCGTCCACGGAGAGTAAAAAGCTAAGTTGCAGTAGTTTCAATCAATTTCTAATTTAATTCGAAAAGTAAAGAGAAGTTGGATTTTGATTTGGATTGATTAAACTAAAACTAAACTAGAAAGCAATTAAAGGATTTTGAAACAAATGAGAGAAAGGACTAGGATTTCCGATTCAGTCTCCCCTTATAACGCAATTGTTTCGAAACCTAGGGTTCACATTCAACATTCAACCAGACTATCGTAGGGTAGCAATTCCTATCGATAATTCCCAAAAATATAATCAAGATTCGTACTCCGTATAGGTTATCTCAACACGGCATGGATCGTCTCATTGGATTTAACCACGGCACGATCCGTCTCACGTCGTATAAACTATCTCAAAGTCTATCTCGAAACATTCAAAATCATTGTATGACAGTGCTTGAAACCATGGATACAAACACATTCGAATATCGAAAAAATATAGAACTTCATAAAAAGTTACGAATTGATCAAGTCATACAATCAGTTGAATATAGAACCCTAGAAATCTAACAACTACACTATTTGGAGAGACATCCTCGTTACCCTAGCCGAGTAGTTTAGCCACTCATGGAGTTAAAACAAATAATCATGCAAGTATAAGACTCCATTGAAATAACAGTAAAAGATTAAAACCCAAAGCCTTTCGTCCTTTACTGTTTCAGCCGTGAGCACCGTGGCCTCGTTGAACTGTCATGCTCTCTGTTCGGCAGCCCCGTTCTGTTTCTGTCGTGGGAGAAAATAAGATAAAGGCAGCCCCCGTTCTCGGTTCTATCGTGGGAACAAGATATCTTGATCGCCCCCTTTGATCTCTCGTGGGAATGATATATTATGGCAGCCCGTTCTCGGTTTATGTCGTCAGAAGATGCCCTAAGAACCAAACCTTGCTTCTTTTTATACTTGCTATTGTAAACCTCTCGCCCAATAAAAGGAATTCAGTGGGCCCTCATCATATTCACGTGCAAAGCCAAAAAGTTAATTGACTGAACCATCCATTATAAGCTTGGTCCACCTCTTAATTAATTTGATCGGCAAGTTTAACATTCTCCAAGCATGACTTCGAGCTCGCTTTGCGTCGTTAATTATTTTTATTTCGATTTAGCTTAAAATGTTATCCAACGGCTCAGTAGGTCCTGAAATAAAGAAAACGAGTATCAAACCCCAAGTAGCACATTAAAAGAACATAACAAGCCTAAGTTAGGGGGCGTAAATAGGCATATTTACGCACCTATCAGATGCGTATACCAAAGTTACAAGTTTGACCATGTAAATATTTTACATTATATAACAGCTCAAGAGCAAAACAAGATTCAAACATTAACATTGAGTTTTCCCAGTAACATGCTTTATAGACCAAAGGCCCATTTCAGTATTCCAAGAGATGGAACTTTTCTCTTCTCTATTACTCTTGCACATTCAAGCAATAATAGCATTCAACGGTATTTGTTGCCAGTCGGTTGGGGAGCGACTCCATTGAAGAGGGGTATGATATCAATACCCGGTGATGCCTGGCTGCATCTCCAACCTTATAACTTCACATCACTAGACTCTTTCCGCGTCTCCTAGTGCTCGGGACACTATTTGAATGAATCGTATTATCACGAGCATGTACCAGTAACAAGTAAAATTCAAATTTCCAACACAAATTGCCATGGTCTAGTTTTAACCGTAACACGTAAGATTTATAAACAAGTCATTGCATGTATTTCCATTTAACGACATCAATTAAACCAAGTAAGAAGCTCATATTCTACACTTTTTAGCAACATCAATACACTTTTTAGCAACATCAAGCAATGACCTTTCATTCCAAAAATTCAGAAAATACATGTAATTAAGGTATGTGGACTTGACCAAAATGAAGCGGCTAGCTAAGCAGGAGTCACTTTACTCCACTGTACTTGCATCTCAACACATAATTATAGTGACGATTACTCACAAAATTACCTTTACGCTTAACTTAGTTAAAACTAGGATAATGTCTTTTTTGTAACTCAATTTCTGTCCACCAGTAACTCATCTTAGGATAAATTTTGTAGATTAGGACTATTTTTCCCATGTTCTAAGCCTGGGTCATACCTTTGTAACTTGATGGTCAATGCTAAGTTGTGTCGTCTTTAATGGCACGGGTTTCAATGGAATTTCTGAGAAATCCCAAACCCCCACAACTCAAAATGGTAATTTTTTTTTTTAATTTCTGACACTGGCGGCCGGCAAAAATTGGGCAATCAATTTAGATTCCTTAGATTCTGATACTTCAGTTAAAGACTTGCTTATTGGTAATTTAGTGTTAATCGTGTTGAATTGCGATTCTACAATTTTGCCGGAAGGAGTAGTTTTCCGTTTGAGCAAATGACAGAGAGGACTCGAGAGAAGGGGAGGAGTGCGGTGGAGGAAGGACAGGTATGGTCGGAGTGGCACAAGGTGGCCGGCAGCCGGGACTGCCAATTTGTGGCGTTGTGCGTGTATTATGTGTGATTTGGGTGTCTTGTATTAATCACTCTATTTTCGGACCAATATTCACTTTGCGTAGTCTAATTTTCTATCAAAATTAATTTGAAGTGTCAAGTTCCTATTCGGACCACGTGACTAAAATTTTATGAGTTTTGGATTTTACATTTTATGCAACTCCAATATTAGCTTGGGGAATGATGGATTCTCGGCCATTCTAA
Source organism: Rhododendron simsii (assembly GCA_014282245.1). Classification (NCBI taxonomy): domain Eukaryota; kingdom Viridiplantae; phylum Streptophyta; class Magnoliopsida; order Ericales; family Ericaceae; genus Rhododendron; species Rhododendron simsii. Next base: position 26,609,862 of record CM024959.1, read on the forward strand.
CTCAAATCTGACACAATCTTGCTCCATGCTTGTATTCCTTGGCAAGTCTAAAAAATGTGGCTTTCGCGGTGTGCTAAACAAGGTCAATTTTTATTGAATCTGACCACACTTTCATGAACCATGTTCGTGGAATATAAAATACTCCCGGTAAGTGATGTTACCAAACTCCAGCCGTAGGAACAAGTGCTCGCCATCCAGGAGAGTGATTTTGCAAAACTCCCTTGTTGCAGCAGCATCTTCATATTTACCTCCAAACTAACTGTAGTAGAATTGAATAACATAGAGTTTAAAAAAGTTACCATATGGCGGTTAGTAGGTCAGCTGATGCGGGTCGTAATCAATTGAATCAGGTAGAGATTAGTCTATATTATTTCGAGTCTGCTTTTCTTTTTTCTACAATTGCTTTTCAAGGTTGCTACTTTATTTGGGGTATATGCCAACAGGAAGGGTTTGCATGTATAGAAATAGGATATGCAATAAGAATTTAGCAAAATAATCAAACACAAGTTGGATGTTAATTTTATTAACATGAGTCAAGAAAATTGACATCTGATTACTAGGGGTGTATACGGTCAGGATCAGATCGATTTTTATAGAGAATCCGAGGACTAAACTGTTATTTGAAACTGAAAACCATGTCTGGACCCAAAGTGCCTACAGACAGAACTGAATTAACGAGTCCGCGAATCACAGTTTGGTTCCGGTTCGGTTCCACTTTTCCAACTTGAGCTCTTCCTTCGATTTTTGTCGCAGGCCTACTTATTAATGGAGAGATGTTCCTAGAAACAAGGCAAAGAGTCAAAGTTCTACGAAATTTAACAAGGAAGATTGCTAATTTTTGCCAATACGTACTGAATTTAGCATCTACGCGATTCATATGTGTATATCCACCCCTGCATCCCTGAATTTCCAATCTCCTCCGCCCACAATCGCTGCGCCAACCTGATCATCCCTGAATTTCCAATCTCCTCCACCCACAATTGCTGCGACGACCTGATCATCCACTTTTCACGCCCCCTCCAGTATCGCGAAAATGGCCCCCAATTTCCATTTCAACATCCATCACATCATTATCCTCGCCCTTACCCACTTCGTAATCCGCCTTCCTTCCAATGAGGCGGAGATCACATCCATAAGAGTCTCGTTTGACTCCCGCCCAACTATCATATTGACCGAATTCTGTTTCTCAAAAAACGGTCATGTGTCGCTTGCCGTTTCTAATGTTTCTGTCGCCACCACCTCCGCAGCCCCAACGAACAATTCACGTTTTAGTTTCATCCTTGTTGGAATAGACGTTCTTGTGTATTATGCAGCAATATATCCTCGTGAAGATGGAAAGCTATGCATTGCAGATGATGATGGAATATGTCCCGGAGCCCTTGGTACCATATGTAGGTTCGACGAGCTCTCTTACGAATCTTCACTCAACAGCACCTTACCTGTTCCCACTTCCGAAAAATATGGCATCTATTTTTCAAACTGCCAACCAAACTCCTCCGTATCCATGGATGTCGTTATTGAGACTTACAATCTCAATAACGATACAACGAAAGACTACCTCGGGATGGGAGAAACCGAAAAACCAAAGGTCTTCTTTCGCTTCGCGCTGTTTTATGTCCCTTTTAGGGGATTTTGGATGCTTGCATGCTGCATAAACAAAGAATACGTTCGTAAAATTCACTGGATGATGGCCGTGCTGCTTCTTTCCAAGGCCTTAAATTTGTTGTGCGCTGCAGAAGACAAGCATTATACCCAAGTCACCGGTACGTCCCACGGTTGGGACGTGATGTTTTATACGTCTTACTTTATCCGAGCTTTCTTGTTCCTTACTGTAATTATGTTGATCGGAAGCGGTTGGTCATACATAAAACCATATTTGAGAGCAAAGCAGAAAATGTTGTTGGCCGTTGGTGTATCGCTTCAGATTTTCGCCAACGTTTCTTACATTTACATCAACGAGAGTGGCCCTTCTGTCAAAAATTATTGGCATTGGACTTCGGCATTCTTTGTTCTTGATGCGTTTGGATTTCTGGTGGTTATGGTCCCGATTGTCAAGTCTATACGGTATCTGAAGGAATGGTCCCGATTGTCAAGTCTATACGGTATCTGAAGGAATCCGCGAAGGCTGATGGGACTGCTGCAACAACGTTGGCAAGGATGACAACTTTGAAAATTTTCATTTTTTGTGTGCTTGTGTATTGGTATGCGACGAGAACGATGAAGTATACGATTGGTTACGATGATTGTCACCCGGGTTCGGAGGTGGATTCATGGGTGGAGACATTCACCATTATCTTCTACATTGTGATGTTTTACCTCTTTCGGCCGACGGAAGAAAACGAGTACCTTGTTGTTCAAGATGAAGAGGTTGCTTTGGCTACAATTCGGACAGAGTTCGAAAACTTTTGAAGTTCGGATGATTCAACCTGTAGAAATAAGAAAGAATTGTTTTAATTGTTTTCTCATTTAATATGTGCAAATTGATTCATGGACAATTCATAAAAAGAAGTTGTACTAGATCATTCAGTGGAATAAGATGATGTTGTGTATGGCTCCATTTTCTCATTCAATTTTTGATTTTTGATCTTCAGTCCCTATTTAGTACAGCTCCAAATCCACCACATTCAAAACATAGAAAATTTCGGAATCCGATCTCCACTATCTCAAAAATCCGAACACCCCCTCTATCCCGAAAACCAACATATTTCTATCGTATGCTTGGGGTGAAAAACAAAGTATTTCAGCAACCATAGGTCTTTAGAGAAACATACACGGTAAACTTGGTTACATGAAAAAAAAGACATCAAAAGTAGACCTTCGAATACCCTTAAACCAACGCGCTTGCTTCCCCATTACAGAGGACATACAAAATACGAACAAGCAGCTACAAAACCTTTCACATCACCTATTTCAAAGACCCCAAATTACAAACCAGACAACAAACAAGAGGCTACTAATGTTTCCTGCGGACACATCAACCGTTGACAATTACACCCCCTGCAAAACAAAGGCCCAACATGAAAATCGAATGAATAAATAGATTGTCCACCACTAAATAGAGCGCGAACAAGTACTAAGACTGAAATTTGGATGAAGGGCATGCATGATAGAAAGGAAAACTTTGAAGAATCTACGCATTGAGACTAATTTGTATGAAGGATCTGCGTGAAAGAAACAAACTAAAAAGACCGAAGAATCTAGCCACTTGCCCGCCGTTAAATTGTTTTAACTTTTGTGCTTCTTAAGTTACCATAAACAATCAGTTTCCTATTTCTGTTTTGTTTTCCTTTTCCTTGCTGAAATTTTTGAATTTGATCCATATATCCTGAAAGTTTCCATTGAGCAATTTGAAAGTTTCCATGTGATAATTTTAATTACGTTAAATGGTTAATCCCACAGCCATAAGAGAAGAAAATGGGTTCATACCATTTGGATGGATGACCTGGCCTGTGATATAAGAGGAGTCGGCATTGCTGGCAAGGAAGACGTAGCATGGGGCAACCTCAATTGGTTGCCCTGCCCTCTTCATTGGCACCTCCGACCCAAATTTCTGAGTCTCTTCTTTGTCAAACGAGGCAGGGATAAGTGGGGTCCAGATTGGGCCGGGCGCTACGCCATTAACACGTATACCTCTGCCTACTAACTGGAGGGCAAGTCCTCTCATGAATGACACGATCGCACCTTTGGTGGCAGTGTAGTCCAGCAGCTTGGGATTGCCCTTGTATGCCACCACTGATGTGGTGTTGATGATGGAGCTCCCTTCCTTCATGTGCTTCAAAGCATGCCTATCATCACCCTCATATATAATCATGTTATTCACAAAACATCTCAAACCTAACGAGTAGAGCAACGAATACTTGAAGTGGAAATAGAAATTACTTTGGGCTTCGTATTGAGTTGCGTGATGATAAGTTCGAAACAATCATGAATCTTTACCCAATGCTACAAAACATGGAAAATTCTACAAAAAAACCAAACTGAAGTTGAAAACTGCATGACCAAAATTTATTCCAGATAAGACTCGCACCGAATTTGGAATGAATGCATCCACTTCATCTTCTGCGCACTTTATTTAACTTTTTGTTTTTCTATTTTAGTTCTATTAATTTCATATCACAGTTGGAACCCCCCTCCCCATTGCGGCAAATAGATAAAGTAAATTGAACTTGAGTGATCGTTCCAAGTACTCCATTTTCTTAACCTTAACAAGTTAACAAATGAAATGCACAAAGCACAATCCAAAAATAAAACCAATTTAAGTAAAAGCTATGAAAAACAAAAATCTAATACTGTAAACATTGTGAGGAATAGTTACAAAATGTACCGGACTTACCTGGTCATGAAGAAGTAAGAGAAAACATTAGTCCTGAATACCCTCTCAAGTCTCTGTTCGTCAATTTCCTCAATCGATGCTGCCTTGTGCTGCTCAGCCGCATTGTTCACCAGGATGTCAATTCTGCCATAGGCATTCACCACCTCCTCTACTACCCTCTTGCAATTCTCATCGAACCCCAAGTCTGCCGGCACTGCAATCGGGTCCTTCGCATCTTCAGTCTTTGCTTCTTTTAGCATTTGGAGGGTATCCTGTGCATCTTTCTCCTCATGGGATTTCACATAAGTGAAGGCCACGGTTGCACCCTCCAGTGCAAAGCAGTGGCAAACTGCCCGTCCTATGCCGGAGTCGCCACCAGTCACAAGTGCCACCTTGCCCTGTATAACCCAGCCAACGCGAGCCATTATGCATACGTGTAACTAGGGAGAGTGTGTTTTCATAAAGTATGTGAGGCAACTGCACCGCGCATATGTCTATGCAGCAAGGAGGAACAAACATGTTTTCATAATGTGCTTTGATGCAGTTGCGTTTTATGGAGCATTATAGGTAAGTTGACCGCACACTTTTGGTAACCAGTATCTATCTAATAAACTGCTTATTTTTTACTCAATTTTGGCTTAGGGATAAATGGATTTTCTGCAGTTTCTAACTCATAATCTTATCCAATGCTTAAAGTCATAGACAAGTATAAAGAAAGTTGCTTTCATGGTGTGTGGACTGGTAGTTTTTGAAAATTGACAATTATTTCGTAAACCATGTTCATGTGATAAATTACACGGAGTAAATGATCTTACTTAGTATTCGCAATGTGAGTGAGTGTCCAAGGTTGCTACAGAGAAGCATAAGTGAAAGGCGGAGCTTCTACTTTCACAAAAAGATAGAAAAAGGCTACTAAACAAGACAAAACAATCACCGTACTGCCCAATCGATGGGTGTGGACCAGGAAGGATGCGAGATAGACCTAACTTTCACAACATAATGAAAATTGGCTGCTCTCACAATAATTTGCCACTAAAATAGTGATCCCTGTGTACCCTCAAGGGATGTTATGCCCTCAAATCATGCCCTCAAATCCAAGTCGGCAGGCATCAGGGCAAAATCACAACAAAGAAAGTTTCCTCACCACATGTTACATACCACAATTGGGAAAAAGTATTTCTACCGTAATAACCCAACCAAGGGTGAGTTGCTCATTTTTTGTCTTTGTCCGTTCCTGCCATTTTAAGTGGTATCTGGTTTGTGTCATGATTTCTGTAGCTTAAAATACAAATTCTATGCTGTTGGAGTATAAAAGAATCTCTCTCTAACAGTAGCTGAATTCCATCGAACTAATCCCCAAAAGATATGAAGTTCATTAAAAGTACACATTGTACTAGGCCAATATGGTCTGATATCGGGAGATTTATGGTTGTATCACTCTTATTTACTTGTGTATCGGCCAATATGGTCCAATATTGGGAGATATATGGTTGTATCACATGTTTTCAAAATGATCCCTTAAATTATAAGATCCTACCTTCGACCCCATCAAACTATGTAAACCTTTCCACATGGGTCTGTCAGTGGTGTCACTGGTGGAGCCAGGATTTGCATTCGGCGATGGTGAAATTAAAATAAACCGACCAATAATAATACAATTATTATCTAATACGAAAGAAGCACACATTATCGAATGTTAATTATTCACAAAAGCATGAGCAAATGCTCGATGTAGATCATGGACTCTTAAATATTTTGCAAAGTTCACATGCATCATACGATTGTCCAAAAATGTATAATTATTCAGTACTCCCCGTGTATACTCCTTCCCTTCTCATAGGATGTGGGGCCTACATGTGAGTCCCGCGTGAGCCCACATGTTATGTTTGAGACGGAAGAATACACCGAGAGTTTTGAATAATTTTCCGTACATAGCATTGTGCACAAAATTAATGCATGGATGAATAGCTTCGGGGGGCATGGTAGTAAGAGTACCTGGAGCTTATTGGCAGGCTTGTAATCTCGGCTAGTAGCCTGAGGGACGGGGTCCATGACATGCTCCCTCCCCGGCTGGCTGTCCTGCCTCTGCGGTGGAAACTTCTGCTGCTTCTCCTCGCCGCTACCGCTCGCCATCCTTCTCTCAAACACCACTCTCCGAAACCTCCTAGCGTCTTCGGTCAGCGAAAACGTCGCCGGGAACCGACTCCTCCGGTGGGCTGTGCAAGGATTACTGCGACCAACAGTGGTTGCTAACACTCTCGAGTAGTAATAAACACCACGAGATAACATACAAACAGACTAATTCGGATGTGGGTTTGGGGTGGTGTTGTCATTAGATAGATACAGTGGATATAGAATTGGCAAGAGGTGGGGGTGGAAACGTGGCAAGAGTGGTGCGCCTTAGGTGTCCTCTTGGGTCGCATGCTGCGGACACGTTGTAGTAGGAGAGTCTGCCCAAGCTTCTCGATCGAGTGATCCGATAAATGCTGTGTGTGCAAGTTTTGCCATTTCAGAGAAGAGGAAAAGATAAAAATGTACTTAGGGGATCTCCAAACCTGCATCGAATTTACCATTTGTTGACCTATATGGCAATTTGAAAATTCATTCTTATTCAATAAATACTTATTTCGCAACTTTGGTAGGGAAAATAAAAATTCTTGTTCCACAAAGAGTTCTTAAAAAATAAGTACTTATTCGGTGTGTCATTTTTTATTGCTTAAATATTTCAATATGGATCTTGAAAAATATGCAATATGAATCTTATTTAATAGATTTCAATTAGTTTTGAAGGAGAGCAATAGGGTAATTCCACATATCAACTCACCTAGGAAATTGCTGATTAGGGAAAGACATAATGGACCCTTTAAATCATACACACACAATACCCAAACTCCCGTTCTCAATTAGTTCTATTATACAAAGTTTGTAAAATCATGAACTTCATTATATATTGAGAGGTAAATGCCATAAAACAATGATGGATTTTAGAATTTAGAAATAAAAAGGTAAAAAGTTAATGGAACGTGGGTTCTTATTGAGTAAAAAATAAGTAATTTATTTTGTTAGCATTCTAACCCACTCTTCAAAATCTATTTATTTTGCATTTGTTTTCTCCTTAAAATACAAGGGTAAGAAAGAGGAGGGCCTACATTTAAGGTATTGGATGAGTCATTCTCAATCACCAATTCTGAAGGGTGAGAGGAAGTCATCAAATTTGGTAGAGTTGACTGAAGGGTGGGTTGTACAAAATCTCATATTCTTCAACAAATTAAATTAGGGAAAAAAATAAGTTTTCAGAGTAGGTTGGAGTAGCCAAAAATCTCTACACTTGAAGTTCTCCCTCTCCCACAAAAAAAACCAAGCCGTCTTCTCTCTTCTTCTCCTCCCTCACAATTTTTAGTAGTTTGTCATGTATTTTGAAATTCTTTTGTGTTTGATCGTGCTTTCGCTCACGCACCCATAGTACTCGGTCACATACTTTAGATTGTGATTATCTTGATTCAATCATGCTACAACCACACGAATTTTATCGTGTGGTTCCAAGATTTTCCATCTCAGTTGGTCTCTGTCTATGGAACTGGAAGTGTCAAAAACACTGCCAGATCATATACGGACAAAAATGTGGTAGATCATTTTTATATGAGAGCTAGATGAAGAATTTTTTGGGTGTCGGGTGTGGCTATGCCGATGTGGTGCCCGACAGCACATTTAGGACATTCAAAATTGTGTTGGACGGTCTAGATAAAAACCTTCTCTCCTCTCACCCGATCACTCTCTCTCTCCAAATCTGTTTCAAAACTGGAATAGACGGCTGGGATGCACTGCTCGGGCACCACGTGGTGCCCGCTTGGCACTGAAAAATTTCTCGGGCTAGATGATATGTGTTAGAGTGCCCACGTCTTGGGAGTATATATGTTTGAAGTTACGAGTAGTTTGCATGTTTGCGACGTGTAAAGCCCTATGCAACCCACCATGCAGCTGCAACCGAATAATGTGTTCGGTGCCATCTTAACACATGCTAATTAATACTAGCATAGTAGTAGTACTGATCAAGGCAAAGTGGTGGCTACTGGCTAGCTAGCTTGCTTGATTTATTTGTCTACCAAAGGAAAACTCTTATCACCAGTTATTAGACGAGGAAGAAGCGTTTGATCCTTGGAGAAGTAATGTCTTATTTACTTCAGAGTATTAAAGTCTTATGTTCAAGAAGGAAGGAAGGAATGGCTTCATCTCTTCAGTTCTCTCTCCTCGTTGTGCTCCTTCATGCCCTTCTCTTGCTGCCTAATCCTGTCAACTGCAGTGGTACACTCTCTCTCTCTCTCGGAAATCATCAGTAAATTTGGATGTGCAATTATTATTGCCTTTCTTACAGACGAGGAAGACAATCTTCTTCAAGGACTTAACAGCTACAGGAACTCCGTAAGCCTCCCCGCCCTCGCAAAAAACGAAAAAGCGGAGTGCCTCGCCGACGAAGTTGCCGATGAACTTGAGGACAAACCGTGCATCGGCAACATGGGCCCCATCACCGCCGCTTCGGGCTCCCAGCCTCAAATCCCAAACTACCCCGACCTTTTGAAAAAGTGCGATATCGACCCCAACACCACAAAAGACGGGGTCATATTGCCAGTTTGTGTTCCCAATCATGTTGAAACTCTCGTGCTCACAAATTACACGCACACTCAGTACTCAAAGTACCTGAATAATTCCAAGTACACGGGGGCAGGGGTGGGCTCGGAAGACGACTGGATGGTTGTGGTTTTGACAACTAACACTCCGTCCGGTAGCTTTGCAAGTACTAGTAGTGGTGCTGGTAACAACCGGGTTTCTAGGGTCGGGTTGGGTCGGTGCTCGGTGTTTTTCGTGCTGGGAGTTTTTCTTGCTATGCTGATGTGATGCGTTTGTTATCCTAGTGTGGTTTCTTAAGCGCGCGAAATGTCGGTTTTGTGTAGTGTGGCGAGATCGAGAGGAGAAGTTTGAGATGAGGTGTTTCTCAAGTACTTAATTCTCATTGTAATGTAATGCATTCCACTGTGTATGAACATTATGTTTGCTAGATTGCTAGATTTGTGGAGATTATAAAAAGATGGAAGGTCTGGTGTTCATGCTTTGAAAATATGATCGTCAAGCTTATGGAATGTGTGGTGTGGAGTCCAAAATTACACCCCTTACCCCTTAATCATGTCCTCCTGATCTTCCATCCTCGATCCCACTAAAGCAATTATTCCATATCCTATATGTCTGGGTCTTGGCAGTTATTGGATTGCCTTGTGCATTGTTCCTAGTCTCGTAGGCATCCGGAAAGTTGTTTAGAAACAAATGCAACTCTCTCGTATAGGATGTAACATCGCTAGATAAGGAAAAAGACCTAATATGATTTTACTTTTTTCCCTATTATGCTTCTCGCTTCAAATATCCCTACAGAGCTAATCGCTAGATAAGTAAAAAGACGTAATATGTTTTTACCTTTTTTCATTTTACTTTTTTTTTCCCTATTAAACTTCTCGCTTAAAAATATTCCTTCAGAGCTAAATAGACTTGTAGAATAGTTTTCCTCGTCCTATGAACACCCAACTTCTACTGAGAAAATTTTAGTGCGTGTATCCCCTGAGATAGCATTGCACCCTTCACTTCTGTTGAACACTTCATTACAACTAAGGTCCCTTCATTTCATTCAGAGTTAATTTTGCTTTTATCACAGCAAACCATCCATGTTTTGTCTACCTACTTCGTCCATAAACTATGTAAATAACATTTTGTCCCCTCAATTTTCTGATTGCAATTTATTTCGTCTAATTTCATGGTAAAATTCCATACAATTTTGGACGAAATATATTGCAATCAAAAAGTAGAGGGGACAAAAGTATTGTTTACATAGTTTAGGAACAAGAAAATGTAGATGGTTTAGGGTATAAAAGCAAAATTAACCCTTTCATTCATAACCTCTGTTTCCATAACCTACAACGTACCTGGCATCCGTAGGATTGGTGAAACAATGCGTCCAAGCTTGAACCACTTTGCAAGTCCTAATTTCCATACCCCTTAGAAGTTAGACCATCCATTTCTAGATGGGACTGTATTCTACAGGGGAGATTTTGTCATAGCTCATCATTCTTTCACTAATCCTCCTTAGTCCTTATAATAATCTACTAATGTCACTCCCAAGAATTAGGCGCGATATGCTATTTCTCCGGCCAAATAGTGACTTTGTCATCTCTTCTCTTGCCATATCAGTCATTCACTAGACTTGCGAGAAACGACCAACCAAGTGAAAAAGCTTCAACAGAAAAATTCATTTCCATTTGATATACGTAACACAAATCAAACAAACAAACAAAAGCACAAGAAATCCTCAAAAATTTAACATGGAATCGGTAATTTCATCAGGAAACGCCTAAAACAAAGATGAAATATATGAAAGCTAGGAAATACACAAGAGAAACAGGAAAAATTTGAAATCAGAGAAACCAATCAACTAGACATGTTCATTTCGCGAAAACAAAATATGAGCAATGGAGGTCAGATGATCGATCAACCCGAGATGTCCATACGGTTAAATGCTCTTGCGATGATTTCGTCTTTGCGCATCGCCCAATAAAGCTGTGTTTGATGGTCCATTTTAGACGTGTTCATGGACATAACCGCGTCGTCTATCTCCAGTTGCTTAGCTGCTACCTGTTTCTCCTCAATTTCCTGCATCTTCTTCGTTAGTCGTAGTCTTCTTTCTTCAAGGTGAGCCTTCTTCATTTCCTCCTCCTTTGCTTGTTTGTTAAGTTGCTCAGTCAAATCATCGTTATGTGAGGTCTCAAGTTCTACTGCCTTGGCTTTTCCTTGTGGCCGTTCCTTTTCAGCTTCCCTTCCACCCGACGTTTCACCATTTGGAGAGTGACTGCAACCTCGACATGTTTTTTGATTGAATTCTTGCGAAGGAAAGGGCACGTCAAGAATATGAGAGCCTCCCACGGATTGGGGGCTCGAATTGATCGTCTTTGCAGGCATGTTCGGGTTTTTGATGTCAGGTATATCTTGCCACTTGAATAATCTATGTTGCAAGATTTCCCAGCAATGATTCATGACAAATTGCTGCCTTTCACACTCAACATACAGCAATTTTGCTTGATAAGCCTATAGTATGTGACAAACAAACAAAAGATTAGAAACTGAACCAAATAAATTTTTGGAAATTACCTTATCAAGGACCTAATTCACTATCTCACCATTTGAGACTCCGCTAGTCCCTTCTGACACTCAAATCTGATTCGTGTGAGATACGCGTGAAATTTGAAACAACGGGTCATGATTTTCTCCCACCGAGATCGAACAGATTCTTGTGATCGTGATTCATTCTTTGTGCTGGCAACGAACTTTTGGAAAATTCCGTTGCAAAGATTAGTCTGTGATTGCAAGTTACCATTGCGTCGTAAATCTTCAAGAACGGACAAGAAAGCTTTGCAAATTGCGACGTCCTCGCTAGATGTGAACGATGGTTCATTTGTTGTTTCGATGATTTTGACTCTGTTCAAATAACTAACAGATTTGTCAACCGGCATTGATCTTCTATCAATTCTTGTTCTTGTTGCCACAATATATATAAGGAAAAAAAGTAGCCGGTATTTTGATGCACTACAATGTTTGGCACTTTAACCTCTGACCTTCGATACAACAAAAGAAAAAACCTAACCGTTGGACAGTTAAAGCATCTTGCGAGTTCCTCTCACCTTAAACCGTTCTGAGGAAAAAACGGTTGGGGTTTCCAATGGAACAACAATGGCCCCAAATTTTCAACAGATGCGAATGTGGTCGGCAGTAAATTTGAGAATCATAGACGAAAAAGGGACGGAAAAAACGGGTTTCCTCCTGTTCAATATCTCGTCAGGAATATCTTCAACACCACAATTTATCGTCAATCCTCCATATTTTCTTCTAGAAATTACATGACCTGCCTAATTATCGTCTGCCCATCTCCTTTTGGCCATCATATTGCGTAATCCATCAATTTATGGCACTGACACATCTCACCTCATCTCGTTTGTATCTAGATATCTCTTCAGATTTGGCAAAATATCGTGTGAAATAGTCGAACTATCATCATAGTTTTACCGGATCACAAATTTATCGCACCATCAGCCAAATTATCACGCAAAACTTCAATTTGTCATCGTCTTATCATCTGTCTAGCGAACATGTCGCCTTGGACTCCACATTGTGATAAGTGCTTCACTCTATCAGATTGGCTCAGATCCCAGCCCATCTCAGCTTGTATCAGTTTCTGATCGGCACAACATATCGTGATAATTCGTGTCTATCACGCTAGCTGGCCCTCTAAAATTATTGCCCCTTGCCGGAAGAAGATGCTGCCACGCATAGATGTGCGTGGTGGTGACCTTTGTCCGGCATTTTGGCCAGGAGTAGCATAAGGGCACCCTGAAGTCCGTTCCGTTGATCTTGAAAGATCCACGATCGTCTCTTTCCAATAATTCATCCCCTGAGATCTCAAATACAATTTTGGATGACTTCTGACTTTCTGGACAGTGGTTTTACATCTACGATTTGTGTTAAGTACTCAAAGTTGTATGATATTGTGCATGATACCTTCAAATTTTCATGCTTGGATGTCACATGTTGTTGGTTCTAATGGATATTGCGCGTGAGGTGTTTCTTGAGTGTTAACTGGTAATTCACATCAATAAGGTGTATCAGAGAGTGTTGTGCTCCCGGCCGGCAATAGCCCAAGTTCCGAGTTACGTACCAAGGAGGTCTCTTGTCAAGTCTAAGAAGTTTATTTGAAGAAGTATCGAAGCGTGCAAGAGAAAACCAAGAGCCGAAGTTAAGCAAAATAGTAGAACTATGCCTAGCTTGTTAAATCCTTAGTTGAAATCCATAAAAACTAGAAATTGAGATTTGGTTGTGAGTTCATGCAAATTGTGATGCAGTTTCATTTTTGAACTTAGGAAGCTATATCTTTGGAACCAGATTCGGTCTTTGGCTCTTGTTACCAATCGATTTAGGTGACGGTTTGGAGCTCCCTGACGGCGATGGTACGGCATTTGCTGCGAATCCGGCTTTGTTCCGACTTTGACCTCCAACAGAATTGGGCATGTATGGCGCATGGTTCTCCCCACCCACCTTCTTGAGCGGAATAATGCGTCCAACACCAGATTTGACTTCATGCGGCTTTTCTTATTTTGTTTTGTTGTATTTTATTTTCTTTAGTTGTATGTTGTTTTGTTGCTTTTTAGGCCTATAGGCTGCACAATTTTTATCTTCCTTTTTTTTTTTTTAACATAAGTTGCCTTAGGATTTGAGGGGCCTTGGACCCTATTCACCAACATATTTATACGTCACTTTTTAGCATGCAATGGTCCTCTAAAGACAGCCTCAGGCTCAGCATTCCTTAAAGTACCCAGCAGAATTGACTAGAAACTGTTTCTAGTTTGCATTTATCATCCCCCTGTATTTTTTTTGACCAACGTCTATAGCAAAACCTCTTAGAAATTAGCTCATCCATTTCTATGTCATCAAGGCAGGATTATATTCTGCAGGGGAGCTTCTGTCATAGCCCATCATCCCCTCATTAGCCTTCCTTCTGAACCTAAGGTTGAGATTGACAAGGTAATTAAGGTTCCAAGTTATTAAAAGAAGAAGACCAAATTTTTGTACTTACGTACCATATATACCCAACCCGAAACTAAAACCTCCATTTGGGATGTTAATGAGTTCAAGGCTGGGAACAGTTTTCTTTTGCATTTGTTTTTCGGCGAAATAGCTTTCTGTTTTCAGAACATTGATCATGTTAGAGCATCTGTAATGTTCATCGATTTTCCATTTTTCAATTTAAAGCTGTAAAAAAACGAGCACTGAAGAATTAGGCAACCAGTCTCTCCGCCCAAATAATGACTTTGTCGATCATTTCTTGCCATATCGACCATTCTCTCTTCAAACAGAATTCGCAAGATACAACAACCAGGCGAAAAGCTTCAGCAGAAATTCATTTGATATTGATAAGAAAACGAACAGACAAAAGCATCAGAAATCCTTAAAAATTGACATAAATTCATCCGGAAACGCCTAAAAACAAAGATGAAATCAACATTGAAAGGATACACATGAGAGAAAATAACAAAATTCAGGAATGGTGTTCCCAAGGGTCAGCCTTCTTTTGGCTTGGCAAAACATATCCCTCTACCATCCTTCCAAGTTCCAACCACCAACCCCAAATTTTAATTACTACTAGTTAAACAACCAACATTATATCGGCCGCCATGAACTTAATTAAGCCGCAAATTCGTAAAATGTATCGTAAATCGTAGTCATAATTGAATGAAATAGTTTGCAATAACAGTCGCATAAAATTGAGGCCAGAGGAACCCATCCAACTGAGACGTTCATTCCCCAATAACAAAATCGCAGCCATTGAGGTCAGATAATCAACCCGAGATGTTCAAACGGTTAAACGCTTTCGAGATGATCTCATCCTTGCGCATCGCCCAGTAAAGCTGTGCTTGAGGGTCCATTTTAGACGTGTCCATGAACATAATCGCGTCGTCTCTCTCTTGTTGCTTAGCGGCTACCTGTTTGTCCTCGATTTCCTGCATCTTCTTCGCCAGCCGGAGTCTCTTTTCTTCTAGTTGATCCTTCCTCGCTTCAGCCTTCCTTGCTTGCTTGTTAAGTTGATCGATGAAATCGTCGATATGGGAGGTCTCAACTTCGACCGCCTTGGCTTTTCCTCTCGGTTGTTCCTTTTCAGCTTCCCTTCCACCCGACCTTTCATCGTCTGGAGGGTGACTGCATCTTCGGCATGTTTTTTTCTCGGATTCTTGCAAAGGGGAGGGGGCGTCGACAAGTTGAGAGACTCCCGAGAATTGGGAGCCGGAATCGGTCGCCTTTGTAGGCGTGTTTGGCCTTTTGGTTTCAGCCAGATCTTCCCACCTAATTCTATGGTGCAAGATTTCCCAGCAATGATCCATGTCGAACGGATGTCTTTCATACTCCACATACAAAAATTTTGCTTGATGAGCCTATAGTATGTCAGAAACAAAACAAAAAATAAGAAAAGTACACCAAATAAATTTTTAAAAAAACTACGTTAATTATCTCACCATTTGAGACTCCGTTAGTCCCTTATGACACTCATGTCTGATTCGCGTGAAATACGCATGAAATTTGAAACAACGCGTCATGATTTTCTCCCACCGAGTCTGAACAGAGTCTTGCGATCGCGATTGATCATTCTTTGTGCTGGCGACAAACTTTTCGAAAATCGCATTGCAGAGATTAGATTGCGACTGCAAGTTTCCATCGCGTAAATCTTCAAGAGCAGACAAGAAAGCTTCGCAAATTGCTACATCTTCACCCGACGTGAACAATGGTTCCGTCGTCGTTTCGATGGTTTTGGTTGTGTTAAAATAACTGACAGATTGGTCAACCGACATTTCTGTAAATTCTTGTTCTTGCTGCCACAATTTATACAAGGGAAAAGTATCCACAAATTTGATACACGACTATATTTGGCAATTTGACCATTGAGTTTCAAAACAGCCAGAAGAAAACTATTAGCCGTTGTAAAATAAAAGCATCTTGCGAGTTCCTCTCACCTAAGAATAGCAATTCGAGGGAAAACTGTTGGATTTGAATGGTTGGGATTTGGATAAATCAACAAGGGCCTCAAATTTTCGACAAAGTGCACAAGTGATGGGCAGTAAATTTCGGAAGCACAGAGGCAAACACGACGGAAATGATATTCACACTCTAATTTTTTTATGATCGGATGCGTTAAATTTGTCATTTAATTTGCTCAAAGGATTATGTTTTGTGTAACTTTAAGAACTAAATGCTAAACATTTCACGTTTGTTAGTTTTCTATCAAATTTTTGTGGATTATTGATTCGTCTCGACAAGAGAAATCGGAAAATCCAAATTTTTTTAGTTTTATATCCAAATATTTTGAAAATATCTACTTTTATTAAGCTTAGAAAGTGCAAAAAGAGTGGAACTCCACCTTAATAGAAGTTGAACTAGGCTCGGCACTAAGCATAGGCGAACAACGCCATTGCCTCCGGCTCCCATTTGGTGGACGTGTTTACATATCTGTGCGGACAAATTACTGATCTGGACCATCTGGTCGTGTGGTTCAGCGGTTGGGAATACTTGTGATGTGGATGCTACAAGCACTCTTGCCAAGTGGGTGTCGAGCGGTCGATTCGGCCGTTCATCTCTTGAATCAACCATTTGGAGCTTGACCATGCAAGTAATGGACAATTCAGATTTATATGCGCTCAAATTTAATTTGAGTCGTCCGTGCCGAGATGAATGACTGAATGCCGAGTCGGCATACCACTTGCCAGGAACTCCCTTGGCAGCATCCCGGGAAACGAACACCCTAATTTTTTAATTTGTTTTGCCACATTTTATACATCAAAGGGATCGGAGAAGTTAGTAAGTTAGTATGTTAGTTCATAAGGGATCAGAGACTGTCTATAGCCCTGAACCCCACCCATGCTACCTCCACTGAGGGAGGACGTGAACTTACCATCGAAGCTAACCTGATAGTTCCAAACAACCTAATCTAATATTCTACCTTTTCCTTTATTTAAGTTCAGCGGTTAGGAAATAGGGTCCAATTTTTAATTCTCCACCAAACATTAATTTTCGGAAAAATACATTTTTGGGCCCCCATCTTTAATACTTTTTCCTTATATACACTCCTTCAAATAATATTAAAAAAGGTCTAATGGGGATGCTCAATAAATGCTTATATATTTCTTTAAAACACAGATAGCACGAGATGGAATTGAACAAATTAATACTATCATACATAAAGTGGATTCCCGTTGACTCAACATTGTCAAAAATGTAATAGTTAATTGTGTTTTTATTCTGACCGAATTTTCCCACAAAAAAGAAAAAGAAAAAAGGAGAGTAAACAAGTAAGCATTTGCTGAGCCTAAATTATAGGAGTACATGTAAATTGGCTTAATTTACATTTTTTCCTTGAATTTTTATTAGTTTTGAGTCAATTTAGTCTTTACAGTTCCACAAATCTAGTGAGCGGAATCTAAAAGTTTAAAATTATGACAAAAACAAAAAGAATAAAAAAAATTCATGCAACGTCAAAATAAGTCAAAACTATCTCTCTTTTTGTTTACTTCTGTCCTTTTTAGATTTTGCTTTTCAATCTCATCTATATATTTTCCTTTTTCCAACCAATTAAAAAAGGGAATTGATTTCTACGCTCATTTGTTTGATAACCACACTTCCTTTTTTTGTCTTTTAGGAAAAAAATACACACACTTTCAACACTAAAATCCAAAAAAGAAAGTATGGTTATCAAAAAAAGGAGTGTAGAATCAATTCCCTTAAAAAAAATCATCAAAAGGTTATTTGCCCAAAAATAATTCTCGCTTTCATATTATAATATTTACCTTGTGAAAAATTCAACACCCCGATGGCCACGGTGGTGAAGTTTCATAAACTTTTAGAAGCTGCCGGCCGGAGATGGTCACCGGCTAGAGTTAGGTGCTATTAACGTTGAAGAATCAGTAGTGATAATGGTTATAATGAGGTAGGGTATATACATATGGTAAACCCCCGAGCCTTAAGTTCTAATTTGCAATTGCTTCTGAAGGAACTAGCTTGTCGACAGTTTTACCGACTGCCGGGAGACAGTTCTGCCTTTTTCGGCCAGTTGGTAGACCCAATCTGAAAATTGGTTCCGTTTATGTTGTGGATTTCATCAAAACGCTTGAATGTGGGTTAAGAATACTGTTAATCGAACACCAATCAATGTGGACAGAATATAAAAATAAATCAAGTTAAGGCTGCCTCTGCTCATACTGGAGCCAAACTCAATAAAATTCAATTATGAGTTACTACTTTTTATTCCGAGAGATGACATAGTGTCTGGGTACGGATAAAAAAAAAAATACATAGCGTCCGGGTATGAACGGAACCGATTTTTGAATTGGTCATCTAGTTTCGGGTGAAGTAAAAGTTATAAAACAAAGTCGTTCATCTGGGATTTAAACTCATTATATGTCTTAGCTTGTTTTCAACCCTCACATGCATCGTTCATTAATTTGTTGGGTTTGGTTGTCTCTGCCCAGCTGAAACTCGAGTTCGAGTTTTAGGCTTAACAACTCGTGAAACCTACACTTTCTTTCTTTCCACTTCCATGAACACATGCTCCGCACCATTTATAGTAACGCCTGCCCGTGCATCACTCCACTACCCGATAGCCTTGCTTGGAGACCATCCTCATCTGGAAAGTTCTCTAACCTTTCGGCCTACCATACCACTAGGGCGTCACAACCTCTCCCCTTCTCTCGGATTGGAAATGGATATGGCATATCCCATCAACGACATGCATCCACCACTTCCTTCGGCTCGCTATTCAGCAAAGTATTAACACCGCCAACTATCTTGTACACCGCAGCATTATTCCTTTCAACTCTTGCGCATCCTGTCACCACTATGAGGAGTCTGTCCTTCACGCCCTTCAGGTCTGAGAAACAACCAAGGCCTCAGATCTTATGCGTATACCTCACGCCTTGATTCCCTCTTTCATTACCGACCTTGTCCCTTGGATCAAAATGAACTTGCTCTCCTCCTGTTCACACCACTCCAAACTCACTAGAATGTCATTTTTTTCGTTAACCATTGGCACATTTGGCTCCATCATAACACCTCCATCCACAATAACAAACACCTTCCCCCTCTCAAAACTTCCGTCACCACTATCGGAGCCAAAGCTTTTGAGTGGGAGTTCATTGTCCAAGCTATACTTCTACTGTAACCCATAGCCAACACGGACAAGCCTTCATCAGTTGGACACCACCTCTGGCTGGTTTTTGTAAACTCAATGTTGAAGGGAGTGGCTGCACTACAAACTCAGAGGCAACCGCTGGTGGATTAATTAGAGATTGGAAAGGAATTTCGATCACTGACTTTTCTTGTAAACTGAGGTATGGCTCTCGCGGGAGAACTTTGGGCCATTTACCGTGGACTCAAACTCCTTAAAAAAAACACATATCCGTGGTGGAAATTGAATTGGATGCTGCAAATGGCATAGACAGGGTAGAATTAATATATGATTTCCGTCAACCCAGTGTAAAATTAATTCCTGATTCCGCCATTGCATAGACCCATCACTTTAAATACTAACCATCATCAACTTCACAGTTTCATCATTGTTTGCAGATCCCTGATTCAAGAGCTAGGGAATCCTCCTTTTGGATTGGTGGCATGTGACGTGGGTATGTCCGAAATCGTTATCAGATTTGGCTCTGTGGTGGTTTGACACCAGGTTTAGGAATCTGGAGAAAAGTGTGTGGGTAGTATCTTTCCATGCCACATTGTGGTCTTTGTGGCTGACTCGGAATGACTATATGTTTAATAACGCTACTACGAGTTTTGAAGAGGTGGGGGAATTGGTAAAATCTAGAGTTGCAATGTGGATGAAGACCAAGTTCACAATCAAGATTTATTCGGTGGAGGAGTTTAAGGTGTACCTTGATGGCATTCGTAAGCTTAAGTTGTAGTTCGTGTTGAGGTGTTGTGTCTGTCCAACAATGTGTTGAATGGGCTAGTTATATCTGCTTTCTTTTATTTCTCCCTCGATGTATCCTTTCGAGTTTTTATAAAATGGTTTCGTTTGCCGAGCAAAAAAAAAACAAGTGTGCCGACCAGCTAGCCCAAGATTTGAGATGTCATTGCGTTCCTTTTTAGCTGATCAGTTATGTATTGTAGAGTATTAAGCTAACGTCTCGTCTGTTCGATTCACAATTTCATGCAAAATAAAGCATATATTTGCTATGTTATCGACTGAATTTAGTTTTTTTTTAAACAAAATAAAATATATACTATACCTTATTGTAATAAATGTAGAATAATAAATAAAACGATGCAAAATTCAAAAAATACCAACTAGAAGAGAGTTAAGCAAAATAAAAATACCTTTCTCTTTTTTTTAATTCACCAAAAAAACTACTTTTTATTTTAAATAATTACAATATTTTAGTATAAATATTGTAATATAGATTCCAAAGGCTGGAAGACCCAAACGGGTGTTGTTTTTCATTGTCACCAAAAAAAAAAAAAAAACTAAAACAAAATAAATGTAACTTACCGGAGCCAAACACGCGCGTCAAGCGCCTATACAGTCACGCTAACACAGAAAAACCACATACCGGCTGAGAGAAAAAGAGACGCACAGAGAAATCAGAATTGCCGGCTACAGACATAGAATTGCGGGCCGGCTATGGTGGATTCCAAAGCAGAGGAGGACGACGATGAGGGCTTCGGCGACTTCACCTTCGCCTCTTCCGATCAGATCAACGGCCGAAAACCCATCGTATCCAACGACGACGACGACTGGGGCGATTTCCTCGAATCCCCGCTCCGATCCGCGCCCCTCACCGGGGTTTTCAACGCCCAGTCTAATAAACCCTCGGACCCATCTGGGTGTTCCCCAGATCAGTCCCGATCGACGACCAAGTCTGCGCCGGGTCGCGCCGAGTCTCATTGGGTGAAGCCCAGAGGAGCTCTGCCGCTTTCGTTATTCGGCGACGCGGAGCAGGAGGAAACGGATGCGGTCGGTCCTCCGTTTAAGGACTCTGCTGTTGATATGAAGTATGGAACCAATATGGGGAGAGCTTCTGATTTGTACAGTCAGGTTGAGCTGGTCAAGGCTGAGAACGGGTTTAATTTGGATTCGAACGGGTCTGATTCGAGTGTGATTGAGAAAGATCCAATCTTGAATGGAACGAGTTCACTTGGGATGGATTCGATTTTGAATTTATTTGCTGGAAACAATGACATTCAGAGTCCACAGATTAATACTGTAAGTGGGGTTAGCCAGAATATGGGTTTATTTTCTGGAAGTAATAATCTTCAGAGTCCACAGATTAGTTCTGTAAGTGGGGTTAGGCTGGATATGGATTTGTTTTCTGCAGGTAATAATCTGATGAGTCAGCAGATTAAGGCTGTAAGTGGGTTAAGTTCGGATTCGAATGGGGCAGATCCGAATGTAATTGAGAAAGACTCAATCTTGAATACAGCAAGTTCTCCTGGGATGAATTCGATTTTGGATTTATTTGCTGGAAACAATGTGATTCAGAGTCCACAGATTGATACTGTTAGTGGGGTTAGTCAGACTATGGATTTATTTTCTGGAAGTAATAATGTTGAGGGTGAGCAGATTAAGGCTGTAAATGGGTTGAACGCACATTCGGATTGGTTTGGTGGACAGCAGATCAAGGTGGTCAGTGGGTTCAACTCCTATTCGAGTGGAATGAATTTGAATGAGGATTTATTTTCTGGCAGCATTGGTTTTGATGCGATTTCGAATGATTATAGTCAGGATCAGCTGAATAACTTCGAAACCTCTAACGGGTTGGGTTCGAATTTGAGTACATCTTCACCAATTACTATGGGTATGGATTCCTACTTGGATCCTATAGGTGGAAGTGAAGAATTTGATAGTGATTATGAAGGATGGGAATTTAAGGATGCATACTCAGAAACCAAGGCTGGAGTTGGGAGTGATAAGGTAAATGTTGTGCTAGGGGTACCTCTTTTAAGCTTGTTCTTTCACAGTACTGTTCTTTGATATTCGTTTTAGTTATCTGATGTCGGGAATTCAGTTCAATGTCAATCTATGAATGAACTATAATGCAGGTTGCTATTGTTTAAGTCGTTAGATATGATAATGCTGTTTATGTTACCTTTTGTTTTTGGTTTTACGATAGGAATTATGTGATTAAAATGCCTATGAACTGGTCTATGGCTCAAATTTGCTATGGCGATACTCAGCCACCCTTGATTATAATGTTAGTCGATCATAATTATGTATACGCCATTTGTTTCATCAAACGTAGATTTTTTCTAATTTGAAGGTCGGCAGGAAGGATGAAGGACATTTTGGGATAACAGGGTTGTCATTTGAGTTTGGCAATGGTTTTCATGGATCTGGTTTATTTTCGTCATCAAATGGGTTCTCTGTTCAACCCAGGGAAGTGGACATCAGTTTTGATTTAAAGCCACTGACAGTTGCTCAAAATGGTTTTAACTCCGATTCATTATTTAGAAGTGAGCAGAATGGTACTCCAAATGGGTTGAAGTCTGATCGTGGTGTTGGGATTGTTGAATCTGATGAAAGCTTTGGGGATTTTGAAGGTGCATTTACTGAAAGTGGATTGAATCAAGAGGTCAGTTGCTTATTTTTGGGCCCTTCATTTAGGACTATGATGTAGGAATTTGAACTATACCGAATTTTCAACTTCATTTAGGACTATGATGTAAGAATTTGAAGTTTAATGTTTAATCAATGATTGAACTATAATGCATGTCTCTGATGTTAAGTCCTTAGTTACAATAATGCTGTTTACGTTACCTTTTGTCGATGGTTTTCCAATAGGAAATTAAACCTTCTTTGATGAATTACATGTTTAACGTGCCTATGAACTGGTCTAAGCCTCAAATTTGCTTCGGCAATAATTGTTTCTTCACCCTTGATTGTTTTACTGTTAGTTAATCGTAATTACGTAATACACCACCATTTGCTTAATCAAATGTAGCATTTTCCTAATTTGAAGGTCGGCAGGAAGGATGAAGGAAATTTTGGGGTAACAGGGTTGTCATTTGAGTTTGGCGATGGTTCAAAAGGATCTGATTTATTTTCGTTATCAAATGGGTTTTCTGTTCAACCCAGGGAAGTGGACACCACTGTTAATTTCAAGCAACTGACAGTTGCTCAAAATGGTTTTAGCTCTGTTTCACTATTTGAAAGTGAGAAGAATGGTACTGAAAATGGTTTGAATTCTGATCGTGTTGTTGGGAATGTTGAATCTGATGAAAGCTTTGGGGATTTTGAAGGTGCATTTACTGAAACTGGATTGAATCAAGAGGTCAGTTGCTTGTTTTTGGGCCCTTCATTTTCCTTATGTTGGGTCAACCGTCTGTTTTGTCTTCTTTGTTCCGCTTACCTCATCTTTATTTTCCTTGTTAATGACTCCAGTTCTTTAGCACTAATCCATTCATTTTGAGCTGGATGAAAACATCATCATGCTGTGTCTTGTACTTTGGCAGAACTTTTTCCAGTTTCATAGCTTATAGACACTGTTCAGTTTCATCATATTGGTTGTAGTTCAGATTATCTGAGATTGTTTTTCCAGTGGGAGAGTTTCACAGAAGTGCGCTAATTTAAAATCATGCATAAAAGGTGTTGTTTATGTGTCAGACAAACCTACTTCCATTAGATACCATCTCAACCTATGAATGATGGGTACGTCATCAAACATGAAGGAGCTGTACCAAATTGCCATTGGATACTAGAACTTTGCGCGGTAGATCTACATGCCTACTGTACTCAGAATGCATACGCATTTTCCCTCTAAGTTTTGGTAGCCCAAAGGTACATAGCATCAACAATGATGACTGATGAGTGCTTTTGCATTCACTGTTCAATGATGACATGCTGGAGCAAGTAAGCTTTACTATCTTGGTTCTTTATTTTTAGTCCGCAGTATCAAATGTACCAGAACCCTTCCTCAACTCGGGCTTGCTTCATAGATCCGAACGCATATCGTTTATGAATCCAAATGTGTTAATGTTATTATTCTACTTTTTTATAACTGGACACACCTTGAACAGCTGGAGGAAATATGTGCCCATCGCTTATATGTCATATACATCAAGTATACATAGTTCTCAGCTTGAGAAAATAACATTGGAGGCAACATATAATAACAAACATAATGTGGATGTCAACCTATTGTTTGCACTAGTATAGGTGTTTTATTTCCTTAATCGAAGTATAGAATTTCCTATATTTTTAGGATCAGAAATTTTCAAAATTTATATTAGGACTTTCTGTTCACCCTTTCTTTTACAAATTGTACCTGTAACCCAAAAAAGAATGAGTTTTTCTTAGATTCATGTACTTAAGAATTTTTCATGTTTGAAGATTCTTGTTTGTGTCAGCAACCTTCTCTTTCTTTTTTTTTTTGAAAAGAAAAGAAGTGCTGTTTTGGGGTGTCCCTGACGTGATATACATTTTGTCTGCCAAGAGTCCTTGTTTCCTTGTCCTTTTCAGCAAATGTTTAGCACTTTTGAAGTTCTTAAAAAGTTGGACTCTTAAACTCAAAGACAACTTTAACAAAGTAGTAATCCATGCATACCTCGCCTGAAAGAAACAAATAGGAATTAACTTAAACATGATCTGGAGTATTCAAGGTCTCAAATGAGTACACTGGGGTGAAATAAGATTTGTAGTATTGAAGGTCCCAGTTAGTACAATGACACAACAGCAATATTTAATGATCAATAAGACCTTTACAATCGAAGTTTCCTGGAGCTTCCAGTGAACTGTGCAAAAGTCAGGTGTGGTGGACGACGATTTTGTTTCTTAGGACCAGGACTTTGTTGGAATAGTTGTCTACCTGGGAGCTTGAAGCGGTCTCAACTGCTTTTAAGAGGTTGTATTCTTCCTTGGGACAGCTGATGTTGCTACTGTCACTGGAAACCGCCCTTGTCCCCTTTATTTGTTCGAAGTCTTTCACCCCCCCACCCCCCCCCCCCCCCCCTCCCCCCCCCCCCCGATATGGCTTCTTAAGAGTTCATTTTCTTCAAAGAGAGTTTTAGAGTTCTTATGCTCCTTATGGTGAGTTTTTATGCTGATTGAAGTTTCCTGGAGCTTTCAGTGAACTGTGCAAAAGGCATGTGTGATGGTGGATGACAATTTTGTTTCTTAGGACCAGAACATTGTTGGAATAGTTGTCTTTTAGAGACACCAGGGAGCTTGCAGTGGTCTCAACTACTTTTAAGAGGATGTTTTCTTCCATGGGACAGCTGATTGCTATAGTCACTGGAAACCGCTTTTGTCCCCTCCCTTTTTTTTCTTATGGCTTCTTAAGAGTTCATTTTCATCAATAAGAGTTTTAGAGTTCTTATGCTCCTTATGGTGAGTTCTTATGCTCAATAAGGGTTGTCTTTAATGCCCCAATCTCTCTGGGAAAGGTGGATCACTTTCGCATATGCTGGATAATACAGTGGATAGAATTTCTTCTTCTCCCTCTCCTCTGTTTTTCCTTCATACTGGCGAGTGGCGACAGTTGTTTTGTTCATGGTGGATCACTGACGCAACTTATGATTCCTTTTCATGCATGAGGAATAAATTTATCATGTTTAGCCCCATTTTGCTTAACTTCAAGCATTTTCTTCCTCTCTGTTATGAGTGTTTCGGGTTTTCATACATACCAGAGATGGACCCAGGGTTACCATAAATCGCTCCTCCCCTAGCGATTTGCGATCTGGATCGTTCATTCGCAATCGCGGATCGTACGCGATCCGGAACGGCTATTCTGGTGATCCAACAACAGAGAAGAAAAGGTGAAAAGAAGTGCTATAATGTTCAGATACTTGCCGTTGTTGGCGGTCAACAAAACCGATGATGTCTTCTCGTGTAGTGTGCTCATTGTCGTTGACGCATCTTCTCTGCGTGTTTTCTTTCTATTTTCATGGCGGTTGTTCTCGACTTGAGGAAGACGACGACACTGTGTAAAGTATAAAGTTAAAAACCCTATTGAAGGATTCTTTATCCTCTGGGCTCAACTTCTCACTTAATTTTTGTTCCACCGATAATGTGACACCTGTTTTTAGTATACTTCTTGGACCGTTAAATTTGTCTTTTTCTTCTTAGGTGTGCCACACCTGATTCTACCCCCTTTACTCCTACCTCTTGATATGCACTATAGCTGGAATCCTGTGAACACAATGAAAAAAGGAAAAGCCTTGCGATAAATAACAAAAGGGAAAGCCTTATCTATTTAGGACTTCAAATTCAGGACTCAGTTAGTAGTTTATGAGCTACTTTTGTTCTATTTTCTAGGAATCAGTTTGTTTCCAATTAGTTTTATTTCAGCATTATCTAAAATATGTTTAAAACTATTCTATTATCAATTCATTGGACTTCGTTCTTTATTTATGTTGCGTAACCAACTCATGATGTGTTTGGTAAGAAAAAAGAAAAAAGAAAAAAGGAAGAAACCTACATATACTGATATACACAAGGTACACATAAGTAATCTTGTTAAGATCCAAATTCAGCGTTCCAACCTAACGTATTCCATTCCGTATTATTGTCTGAAGAAGCCTACCCCTACCGTACTCCGTTCCGGTGGGGGTAGTATACCGTGTTCCCATTCCCGTTCTTCGTACTGCAGCAATTCGCAATCCAGGCAGCATTGGATGAACCCAAATAATGTGTAGTTGTTTATGTCAAGTCGTATAAGTTTCATAATCATTTGGAAACTGGCTACCCGTGTCTCCTCTAATGTGGTGTTTTTTGAATAAGCAATGTATAAAAATGCTAGGCACTTGTCCCCTTTGAAATCCTTATTTTTCCCTATATTAGATCCTTTTTTTTGGTTTTCTAGATTATCATAGTTTGGTTGTTTAATTTTAAGGTGGTATATGTACTTATATTTTGCAATTGGATATTAATGGCAATAGGCTGTAGCCAATTATTGTTCCTTGAATAGATTTCGTTTCTTTTTACTTAAAAAGGTTGGATAGATCTTTGTAGTTTGTCCTATGTACCACTGGCACATTTTGAGAACGAATTGCTGTAGTGTAAATGGCTTATGGCTTCTACATAAACAATAAACAATCATAGCAACATCTGGGAAGCTTCTGGACGTGTCCATATCAACATCAGTCCATATCAACATCAGTTTCAGGGATTCCCAACCACTTGACTTATGTAGCACAAAGTTTTATGGTAGATACCGTGACCAAGAACCATGAACCATGATGAGTGTGCCGCATGTCCCTTTCGGTCAGAGAATATTGAACTTTTGCCCTTGCCTAGTAAAGCCAAGCATGGTAAGGAAAGGAAATAATTCGAGGGGAAAAACTATGGGAAGGAAAAAGTACCAATATTGGTGTAGATTTTCATGTTATTTCGTACATGTTAGTTGTTTAGGTTCGTCTAGCTTGTTCTATATCTCACATAGTGTCCCTAAATATAGTAACATCCAATTCCATAGATGTATCTTATGTGGCATGTTTGTAAGAACATTACCCAATGCTTGCTCCTGTTAATCAGCGATGTTGGGATGGGATGATTGATGATAGGCCTGAATGATGGCTTATAGATAAATATTGCCTATCTATGTCATGCTATGATGCTACTAAAGGATTTGTTATGAACTCAGGTGGGCCATTTTTTCATACTTATTTTAGTAGGCTATTTTCTCTCTCAGACGCTATGTGGTATTTCTCATACAAAAGTTCATCTCATTAACGAAGTTATACTTCAAACTATGTGATTTTGTGGATTTTGACTCTTTTATTCTTTGATTTTCACTTATTTAACACCTTTACGGTTTTTGTCCAACTTTCAGAGAAATGAGATCGTGTCTGATGATCATAAAGGGGCCCTGCCACTGTCCATTTTTGGTGCTGAAGAACTGACTGATGATTCCCCAAAGATTCAAGATGCTTTTACATTCAAGCCCTCCTACCCAAGAAATGGCATTAATAGTCAGGGGTCCAATATCTCTATCAATGATCTCATATCAAACTTATATTGTCAAGCTGAGCAGATCCCTCCTGTTGACGATACAGGGAAACATACTGGAAATGGGTTGGGCTCGTCGAATGAAGTGATGGATCTTAGCCTAGTGAATAGTGATGATGATTTTGAGGATTCTTCATGGGATTTTAAAGATGCATCAATCCAGACTAGCACCATTGATCAAACATCTCTTCGGGCTCAAGGAGATACATGTGACAATTTTACTACCAACTCACAGTTGATTAATTTCATTGACTTTTACTGCAGATTAAAGGATGAGTTATCCGCTGTTTATAGAGGGCATCTTGACATTCTAATGGTTGGTATAGTAGCTAAAACCTTTCTCTGAATCTGGTTGCATAACTTGCATTTGATATTAAATTTTTGAATCTTCCATTTTGCTAGAGAGATAAGCACGCTGCTGGTCTTTCTGGTGACGATGCAAAAGTGGCGGCTATTGACAAGGAAATTAAGGTTGGTAACTTGTCCTAATAGCGTTCCTATTCAAGTGCTATTTTTTTTTCCATACTTTCAACATATGGTATAAGCTATTCTGATTTGATACTTTGGTTGTTTGGAAAAAGCAATATTTTATTTGCATACTTGTCTTATTATTAAAATGTAGAAAAGGATTTCACTAGCATTCTTTTGTTGGACAATACTGGACTGAAGTCACTGAACAGTGATGATATCCTCTTCCATACCCTTTCTCATCTCATCTTCGGAGTTTCCTTCTTACTCACGCCCATGGTTATAAGTAATGGCTACATGTTTGGGCCTTGGGGTCTGTTTTGTCTACAATGTAGAATTGCAGTGATACAGGAAATCACAAGTGTAGTGGCCGATACAGTCTGGTATTGCGTAACCGTTTGTAACAGCCGATATTCAATGCTCTACTTACCTTTACATCAAATTAGGGAAAATAGGTTTTCTTCCCCTGTTCTTCCTTTCCTAGACCCACCACGTTCTTATACAGTATGTCTTTGAATCTTCGCAAGGTTGTTCATTCCTACTCTTCACGTGAAAAAAAACCTTCGGGCTCTGTGCTCCAAATGGTATTTGCGTGACTGCGTCAATGTAGCTATACGTATTGGCATTTGCTTTTTTTGGTGTATGAATTGTCAACCCTAGTACCATTTCTAGTTTGTTAGATAGTAAGAGTCTCTGCCCCTAGGAGACGCAAGGCTGTTCATTCCTACTCTTCACGTGAAAAAAAAAACTTTGGTCTCTGTGCTCCAAATGGTATTTGCGTGACTGCGTCAATGTAGCTATACATATTGGCATTTACTTTTTTTGGTGTATGAATTGTCAACCCTAGTACCATTTCTAGTTTGTTAGATAGTAAGAGTCTCTGCCCCTAGGATATATGAATATATTGCCTTCTAACGCGACTATGAATTCAATCTTACTTACAGAACTTCTTGTAGGAGTTTGATAGTTGTTAAAAACCTCTAAAAACATTCAATTTTTAGAATGTTGGCTTCTAGTTTCTTATATTTTTATTTGTAGATGCTCATCTGGTTTATTCATTTTTTCCCTTAGCCTTTTTTGTTTAGGTGATATTGGTTAATACATCCATATACTGTTTCATCCGTTTTTACTTCACGCTTCTGTAATTGTCTCTTATAGGAGGCTTGTAAGGACCTTCACGAAGGGAATATATACTCCAAAGAATGTTCAGAGGATGAACTGCCAAGAGATGTTTCCCTGAAGGAATTTATTGAAGTCTCCAAGCTGAAGTTCCAAGTACTGGAATCAGAGTTTGGTTTATCAGGAAGATTGCATCTAGTATGTATCATTTTCTAAATCTTTTAGTGGATTTTGGAGCATAAATTTCTTGTTCTTCTGATACATGCTTCCGTAATTTAAGTGTTTTTTTTTTTTTTTTTTAAAAACTTTGCACCAATTTTTCTGCAGATACTCAAAGTATGAAGAATTCATATAGTTATAAGTTATTATTTTTTCCTTTTGAAAGATGGGAACTATGTGATTGGCATGCTTATCATTCATGCTTCAGCAATTGTTGGAATAACAGAATAAGAGCTTTAGGATCATCATATCCATTAATCACGCAATTTATTTGTTTCTCTTCTGCCAATGCATGATTAAAGGAGAATTTAAAAATGGGTTGAAAAGGGAAGACAAATCATAACAAATACCAGTATTATCATCTCTTGAGTTGGGCGCATTGTTAAATAAAATTTAGAGAGCAAAAGCAGCTATGTAAACAAAAGGGTTTGCACTTTGCGAATACATGTGAATTCTTGGTAGGATTAGGAGTAGGGAGGGTGTGGAACTACGTTATTCTCGTATGTGGCTCATCATTAACCAATGGATATGTCCGTCATGTAACTTGTTCTTTGTTGTGATAGGCAGAGCAGGATTTGGGATCAGCCGTTGAACTAATGAAACACACAACTTTAATGCTAGATGTTCTCACATTAGGATCAGCGGAGGATCAAGGCATTTATGTCTACACATGGTCCAAGATGATCTCTGTATGTGCTCAAGAGTTGAAGCACGGCTCCTGGATTTGGAAGCAATTAGTAGAAAAAAACATTGGAAGCGAGATACTTTCTGAACCTCAAGGTATGGCATCTAGCTATTATTCAGTTACAATTATGGGTTATCTAAACTATTAAATGCCTTAACATGTTATAAGTTGCATGAAGATGCTAATTATGTAGCTTAAAAATCACATGAAAGAATTAGATGAGTGTGAAGAAACTTGTTGGAATTTATTGATTCATCTTATTAATTTCTTTATCACAAATTGGGTTTTTATACTAAGCTTTCCTTGGGCCCCCGTAAACCAAAATTTCTGGTTCATCCCTGATGATTAGGTAGACAGCATTCA
Source organism: Rhododendron simsii (assembly GCA_014282245.1). Classification (NCBI taxonomy): domain Eukaryota; kingdom Viridiplantae; phylum Streptophyta; class Magnoliopsida; order Ericales; family Ericaceae; genus Rhododendron; species Rhododendron simsii. The sequence goes on from CM024959.1 coordinate 26,640,600, forward strand.
AATTTGGTATTTATGTATCCATGGAGTCGTTCATGCCTTCTCCTTTTGTTGTGTAATTCAAGCTTTTAATATGATTTTATGATAACTACAGGCAAGGGTTTCATTCTTGCCCTAGGAGAGATTTACAGAGTAGTTGCAGTTCTTGGAGCCTCAAGCAAACTTTACAAGCCATGGATACTATCAAGCTCTACCGATTCTACAAGCATTTATGCTCTTCTAGAAGAGTGTTATACTCTATGGTCAACTTCGGGAATCGAGGAAGCTCTCCAGGAAATATCTGATCCTATTAATTTCGAATACCATAGTACAGTTGAGGCATTACGGGAGTCAATCAGGTTTATTCACGGTCATGATGAGCTTACACTTGGAAATCGTAGTTTGAATCAACAAGTTTCTGTATGTCGGCTGTCACTTTTAACTTCAGAAGCAGTACCTGGTGAGCAAATTCAAACTCTTGAAGGAAAAACTAGAAATAGAGTGTTTAAAAAAAATTGCAAAAAATTGCAGATTAGAAGAAACACTGCATAATCTTTTTTTTGGAACATGGGCAATTTCATTCATCAAAGCCGTAAGGCACTTCTAAAGAGATTTCATTGTGAAAATTGGTAAGAACCACGACCACTTGTATCTAGACCCAGGCTTCAGCCTCAATCAACATGTACTGCAAAGCAGACCCAAAATGCATTGCAGAATATGTTGTGGTGAAAAATGTGGACCCGTGCAGATAATAATTATGGTAACGAGTGTTAACAGGCTCCAAATTGCACACCTATTACATGTGCTAGACACATGCAAATTCGTTTGCATGATGTTGGAATTCTAGAAAATGATAAAATGCTAAAAGTTGCTACTATATATATGAAACAAAATCACAAATATTTTGCCATCCTGACAATGTTATCAAATTATGGAGCTTCATGTGACTCGCAAATTGGACTTAGATAGACTACAATTACTTTTAAGAACCTTCACACATTTTTATTAGGGATATATCTCTTAGTCTTTCTTTTGTTTTGCCTGTATCAGATATTAAAATGGTGTTGTGGAATGGGAAGTATTGCTTTCTCCCGCTAGCGAATTTGTGGGCTAATCTCATAAGTTGTGATCCTCCGGAGTTGCCATATTTGGATGTTGGCTCATGAGAAAGAATCTTGCGGAACATGGTTGGAATTGATCCTACGAATTTGTGCTAAGAGTTGCGATTGAATCCCATTATGTGGCAGTGAACTTTGGGGTACCAACTTCCGCCCAGCTCAAACTGCTCCGCGGAATATACCTTCAGAACATATTGTGCTGAAATCCAAAAGTCAATCGCTATTCGCTTCTGTGTGCCGACCAGGCAAATGCATTTTGTTGATCCGTTAATTTTCTTTTTCGGGATTTTTTTGGTATAAGCTGTAGTGTAGGGTGTGAAGATAGTAGTATAAGATGATTTACGGTCTTTGTTGTGTACTAGTTGAAGCCTGGAAGGAGGAATCAAACTGACAGCCACATGCCCAGAATCAGCAACGGCAGAATGACAGTAAATGTAATACTTTCCTTTCTCTCCTATCCGAACGATTTAGGTGAAGACGGCTGAGATTTTGTGTTGCAAAGAAAAGACACTGTGCTTTGTATATTGCTCAATTGATATCAAATAAGTGCGGAAGCATAAGCCAGCTTTCTACGTACGGTTATTTGTATCTATATTGCCGTGTCTTCCTTTGTTTGTTGCTGCCATTTTTTAAGTGAAGTGGAATTTGATATTCTAGTGTCGAAACATTAGATTGGGAATTCTCATATTATCTTCAAGTTCAGATGATGTGCTTCTGTACTTCTTTTGCGGAGTTTGGTTCTGTAAATGTTGGATCGGCGAAAGTGAGTATTGTTAGATCAAATTAACACATTTGAAGAAGAGCTGAATTCCCTATCTCCTTTTGGCATCTAAGTGCACTCTTTGTGCCGTTGCAATGTCTTGCTTTTTTTATTTATCAAACCACTAATGTGTTGTTGGTTTGTGCCAAGGGTTACAAATTTCTGTAGAAGTTGCTATAGTGATATCAGAACCATTTATAGCTAGGGGGCTCTAAATGAGTTATTCCGTCCATAATTGTGTTCTTCTGGTCAGAAACGGCTTTGTTTGAATACAAATTTCCCCGGAAGATGGAAACTTCCCACTAAATTTTTGGTTTGGTATTTTTTGCTTTTCATTAACTTTTTTTTTTTAGTTTTTCGTCATAATTTTTTAGATTAATCATCCAACTAGACATAAGAAATCAGAAAAGTATATGGATTAAAGTTTAAATGAATTCATTAAGACAGCACTATAGACAACAAAAAAAAAAAAAAAAAACCAAATTGTTTGGTAATATCGCTTGTCGGGACAAGTGATTAGTTCTAAATACATTGGGGGCCCACAAAATACTGTTTGCGTATGGTTATAGAAAAATTTCTTATTTTGGCTAGTTTTTATATTTTTAAAAGTTTCGTTAGTTTTATGTCTAATACTTTTACATTACTCCCTCCGTCCCTTATTTATAGTCCGGTTTCATTTTGAACTGTCTCTTAATAAGAGTCCATTTTGTAAAGTTAGTGGGTAAAAATTGATAAGTTGTCTATTTTGTCCCTAAAAGTAGATTCCATTTTGAAAAGTAAGTGAGTAAAAGTGTAATGATGATGGGTAAGTACGGAAAGTGGAGGAAAAAGTTGATGTGAAAGGTATAATGATGATGTTTTTTTTAATAAGTCGGAGTTACGAAGCATGACACTTAAAAAGGGACAAATGGAGTATTTATTGTCCCGGTCGAAAAATCAGAAACACAAAATTGTACGGATCAAACTATAAAAATGTACGGACGAACCAAAATTCAATTAAAAAGTTTGTTTGTTTTACATTATTATTTTGTCTTTACTGAACTTTTTTTATAAATTTAATTTTGAAAAATGCTAACCGCAGCTCTTAAAACAGTGAATAACGTGTCAAAGGTCTGAAAAGTGTATTTGTATCCGTTAAAATGTATCAATAGCCGTAAAATGCGGATTGAAATTTCAACTTTTTTACCTGATGGCATTGAAAGATTTTTCAACTTTTTTGGCTATTTTTAGCGACAGTGAATTGTTTACCCGGTTTGGTCGGTCTCTCTCTGTTTTGTTAGGAAGTTGGAAAATCTGTCTTGTTTCCTTCTCTGTATCTCTTTCTCTGTCTCCATTCTTCCATTGTACTGCATGTCCTTAATTAGCTGCATTGCGGCAGTCCCGTTTATGGCGTATCAATTTAAGCCGATGGAAGTCGATAATCAACTCCTTCCTCGACCGGAAAGGTGGTGGCACAGGATCACCTTCATAGACGCTGCCTCCGTGGTTGCGATTTTCATCTTGGAGGGAGCAAAGTTGGGGTTCGGATTGGCGAGCCTTGGGGCAGAAGAAAACGGTGATGAAACAAAGGAGATCATATATAGCAGTATTGCATTCTTCATTGAAGCCTTTTTATTTGGCCTCCTCGTCTCCAAATTGACGTTCCTTCGGTAGATCCTAAAAGCCCATATGGCCAATATGTAATGTTCATGAGAGAGAGAGAGAGAGAGAGAGAGAGAGAGGGTATCCAATTCAATTTATGAATGATTCCGAAGGCAACATTGATTACCTAGGGCTCCCTTCATAAATTATTCCATATATATATACATATATATATATATATTTTGATCCACAATTATTCCCATATTAAAAAGCAGTGTTTTGTGCGGCAGCGGTAAGTCAAGTCTTTTGTAGGCCAGAGTTCAGAAAAAGAAGGGTCTTAGGCAATGATGGTGGAGTTTCGACAGTAGCATAGCATGGACAGGAGCGGCCGCCAAACTGGTACTTCCGTTTGATGGGGATCTTACTTCTCCAAAACCTAGACCCGAGAGGAATTGTTGGCTTTTCGCTGCTGCTGTTTATTTTTTGCTGGTTTTGTTTATTCTTTACTGTTTTAATTGTTGTGTTTTAATTTGTTTTGTTAGTTTTAGTTCTGTTAGGCTTTTTTGGGCCATGTAAAGTGTTTCTGGTTTATAATCCAATTTCCTATTTTTTTCATCGAAAAGAACAGAATATTGGGTGATCATAGTCAACAACTACAGGGAACCAAGCTAATATCTCTAATTTTTTGATTACTCAAAGCACTGCCCCCAATCCATACTTTCACCGTTCCATAAAGAAAACCATTAACCTTCAGGGAAAAATATTCATGTCATTGTCGAATTATCATCGATCTAAAGTGTAGAAAGAAGTAAAAAAGCGAGATAATGGACATTGACGTTTCTAATTAAAAAAAAAAAAAACATTGACGTTTCAAAAAAAAAAAATCCTGGAGCAAAACGATCGCACAATCTAGGAGGCCAGGGTACAATAGGTGCAGAGAGTTTGCAAAGAGAATGACGCAAAGGAATTCACAAAGAGATTAGTTAGCATACTAATCCGAATGAAATAAGTATTCGTAGTCACGAACAGTTCTTTTATTTTCGACCAAACATAATCATCCCATTAATATCCAATGTAGAGTACAACCATACCTTATCATACAAACATGTCCAAACAAACACTCCATACAACAACCAACACAAAACATCTTGGCAAAACAAAAAAACAAAAGCCCAACATAACCAAACTAATAAGGCTAAATAAACACCCCACAAAACATAAAAAGAACCCTCCAAGCATGTCCTCAACGCCAACAGATACCTACAAGACAAGAACAAAAATAAATCAATGCAAAGCATGTCGTTGAGGGATACGGTAAGTATGAGGGTCGCCATAGTTGTCTTCAATCACTCTTTCCCGTTTCTTCAATTAGGGTTTGGAGACACTTTTGCATATTAGAGCAGCTCCCAAGCACGATTTTTAGAGGAGAAAAACCCTAGAGCTATTTGGGGCTTGTATCTTGAAGCACATATGTTATCTATGGATCATTGACGGTTCACTCTGCTTCCGGTGGATGCAAACATTGAGAAGGCTTGGCCGTGATTAATTGAGTTTTATCTTAGAGTTGTTGATTGTTCGTCGGAACCCTTGTGTGGGGAGACAATAATAACTTTAGGACAATAACATTGTGACTATAGTCACAGGGCAGAGTATTGCAATAATAACTGTAGGAGAGTAACATCGTGACTCCGTAATCACTGGGCAGATTATTTATTACCTTAATTATATTATTATAAAGGTGGTGCTAATGCCAAAACTGTTTTTGTTAATGTCAAAATTATTGTGCATAAAAAGCTTGTACCATATGCAAAGTACAAGACTTTTATACATAATAGTTTTGGCATTATCATTTATAATTGTGTTTGTGGTGTTTCGGGTATTCAATTCCTAACAACAATTTAGACCAAAGGGGACTTATTATCAGAAACCTTTGAACAAATATGGATTTATCGATGTTCAAAAAAAAAAATTGGATTTATCATTTTTCGGAGCATAGAGAACGGTGAGAATATGTGCGTTGGAAAAACATAAACAAGAATTAAGTTATAGAAAATACTATAGGACGCTGGCGTGAGCAAGGGACTAACAAAACCAAGGGGTACAAAGTTCACTAGTTTCAGGATCTAATTCATGCCCATGTCAGCGCATAGTTTCACTAGCCTGTCTGGCCAGGCTGGACTGACGGCTGCCATGATACGTGGGACGCAACGATTATCTAGTTCTTTCATTCTTTTGCAACAGTTAGGATCGAATTTTTTCTCGAGTTTATTCTCCATGTAACCGTACACGACAAGAGATACACAACGTTCCGTAGCGCTCCTCTTAAAGTGGTGATAACAGTTGAAGACATCCGTGGCTGGCCTGAGTAACATCTGGACTGGTTTCCACTGGGCTAGATTCTTGAATCCATCCCATAAAGAATATCCCTGACTGGGTGAGAGAAATGAGACAAAGAAGAACAAAATAAGGAGAGATGATGGCCCATCTTGGTTACGTGACATCGCATGCAGTTAACTTGGAAGAAACATCTAAAAAAAATTAAGTGGAAGGGCATCGTGGCCGGGAGATGTAAAAAATGTTACGACATAACAGAACTGAAACTGTCGCAATTATTTTGAGCAGCTGTTAATTCGTTTCCCCCAAGCGATTAATTAATGGGGTTTCAATTAGAGTAATTGATTACTGTATGCATGTAAAATTTTCAGCCAATTACAAGTTGTCACGTGTTGCAGGACCTAATAAATAGGGCATGATAAATGACCAATTAAATGTTGCCAAGTGTCTTTATGTCAAAAGTCAAGATGACGTGTATAAGTCAATCAAATGGTGCCACATGTCCAAATGATGCAGTTACTATTTTTATTAAGCTCGGCCAATCAAATTAAGACACTTGGTAAAATAATAATTGTATTTCTATTCATAAATAACTGTCTTTCTTAAAATAAAGTAAGAAGGATAATTATCAAATTATAATTATTTCTCTTACATTAGATAAAGAAATAATTAAAAAGAGATAAATATGAAGAAAGTAAAGATTGGTCATGACTCTCCATCCTATATCCTCTATAAATAGAGGTGCTCTCCTCCCATATTTTCAATCAACATTCAAGCATTCAACTCCAGATCTCTGAAGATCAAAGCCTTAAAACCCTTCAGAATTCCTCAAGTCTCAAGTCCAAATCCAATAAGAAGGTTTTTTCAGATCAAAGCTTCAAAATTCTGAAGAACATTCAACCAATATCATCATCTTCTTCGCAAATATAGGAGAAGATTCAGCCGTTCGATCCGAGAATAAGCGTTAAGCTCTCGTTTCAACAATAACCGAAGAGAAGATTCAATTGATTATTTTCTCTTAGAAATTCATCAGAGATTGTAACCCTAGTTTCGATACATCAATAAAATTGACTCTCATTCATCATTTTTCCCGTCTTTTTCGTAGACTCAAAACTTGTGTTCAACAGATTTTGGTACGCCCGGTGGGATTATCTCTACCTCTCATCTCTTCTCTTCAACAAATCAACAAACTCTCAATGGCTTTTAAGACTGCCCATTCAAAAGCTCCTCAAGCTCCGGTTGCACGCTCAAAGTCTTCAACCGCTGCAAAAGCTGGCTTTGGATTTCATACTAAAGGTGTTGGTGCAACATTTCGAAGCAAGGTGAAGGTTGCCGCTACCAAATCTGGCTCTGGATCTCACACTAAAAGTGCTGGTCCAACAACTCGAAGCAAGGTGAAAGTTGCTGCTGCGGATACTGCCCAAGCCTCGCTTTTGTTTAAATCAAATCCCACGTACGAGGCTGATCTACCGAAGGCACCACCAAGCACACCAAAATTAAATCCTGAGTCTGAGGCTGATCTACCGAAGGCACCGCCAAGCTCACCAGAAGGAAGGGATGTCATGTCTACCATAAAAGCAATGAAGGGTGTGGCAATTGAAATTGAAGATCCCTCCATGCCTCAGGAGTTTGCTTCAAAAATTCAAAAGAACCTAGAAGATGGCTATTTGAGCAGTTGCAGTTCTAACTCCACCTCTTCTAAAAGCACTCCTCAGTCAAAACTCAATGTTTTTGCCAAGCCTACCACTTCTTCACCATGGATGTTATGACAACCAATGCGGTCAGCCTAGAAGAACAAGTCGCCAACCTGGCCAAAGTGGTTGAGGGAATGTTCAAAACCCTAGAAGAACGTGATGTTGAAATCGCCTCAATAGCATAATCGAAAGTAAAAGGGATTCAAGTCAAGTTGAATCCTCAAACAAACTAAAGGCAGTATCAAAAGAGTTCACGCTTTCTGGGGAGGGTTCGATTCCCATAGACCAACTGAAGGATTTCATTCTAGGCACCATCGAGCAGAAGTACGAGGAGGCGCCAAAATCTTCTTCTACTTATGCTAAGCCTTATAATAGAAGGATCGACCTTTTGAAGATGCCTACTGGTTATTAACCACCGAAGTTTCAACAATTTGATGGCAAAGGAAATCCAAAACAGTACATTGCCCATTTTGTTGAAACGTGCAGCAATGCTGGAACTGATGGTGATCTTCTTGTCAAACAATTTGTTCGAACGCTCAAAGGCAATGCTTTCGACTGGTATTGCGACTTTGAGCCTGGCACGATTGAAAGTTGGGAGCAGTTGGAATCATTTTTACAACACTCGTCGTATTGTTAGTATGTTCGAGCTTACAAATGCTCGCCAATGGAAGGATGAACCTGTCATTGATTACATCAATAGATGGCGGCACGTGAGTCTAAACTGTAAGGATAGACTATTTGAAACTTCTGGAATAGAGATGTGCATCAAAGGCATGCAATGGGATCTACAATACATTCTTCAAGGAATTCTGCCTAAAACCTTTGAAGAGTTGGCTTCTCGAGCTCATGACATAGAACTCATCATTGCAGCAAATGGAAGGCAAGGCCTACTAGTACAAGACTCTCGCAAAACGCAAGATTCTCGTACCGTAGGAAATAAGCCAGACGTTCACAAAGGGGGCAAACTCATAGTCAAAGGAGAAAATAAGGATTCCATGACAGTGAATGTTGCACCCTTCAAAATCTCTACTAGATCTAAGACAAAGCAAAAAAATCTCTACTAGACCTAAGACAAAGTAAGTAGTTAAGTTAACTCCTCCACAGGTGAAAGAGAAAAGGAGGCTCACGTTGAAGGAGATGCAAGAAAAGGTGTATCCATTTCCAGATTCTGAGGTCCCTTCAATGTTTGATCAATTGGTGGATCTAAAACTCATTGAGCTCCCAGAGATGAAATGACTTGAGGAGGCTAACAAGGTGAATGATCCAAATTACTGCAAGTACCACCGCTTGGTTAGCCACCCCACTCAATGGTGCTTCTTCTTTAAAGAGAGGATCGTAGAGCTCGCTAGCCAAGGAAAGATTGTCTTGGAAGAAGAAAACAAAATTGTAGCTACAAATCACACTATCATTACTCTACAAAAGGACACTCTTCAGCCTAAAGCGTCACCAAAGGTGAAGATTCAATTTGGGTCATTTGATCCAATTGAAGTAGTTCGATGCCCTTCTATTCAACAGTCTGGGGGCAGCATCTCTACCAACACAAAAGTTAAGGACGCGGATGATGAAGGATGGACCCTTGTCACTCGTAAAAAGAAGAAGCATGCATCAAGTGCGAAGCATCCTCAAGCTCCAATACCAAAGCCTAGTTCCAAAAGGATGTGTGCGAGAAAGCAATAAAGAAGGAAGAAGTTAAAGAGAATATCCTTAAATCGGCAAGAAGACACGCCTGTTCGAAAATTGCGTGCTCCTTTTACCCTATGGGATTTCCTTCCTGAGAGAATTCGCAACTCTGGTCTTTTTAAGGCTTCATGCAGCACTATGAGTGTCGAAGAAACTGAGGATCTAGAGGTTGAGTCACCTAAACATACTCCAATCAGGGCTGACTCTATAAGTTGTGTCAGCGATTGCCTTGCTTGCATTGGAAGCATTACCTTTCTAACGAAGATTTGTTGCTTGGTGACATAACACATAATCATCCACTCTTTGTCACCGGATACATATGCGAAAAGAGGGTCAATAGAGTGCTCTTAGATGGTGGATCTACAGTTAATATCTTGCCGCTTCGTACCATGAAGGAACTTGGCATCCCTATAGACGAACTAGCACCTAGTCGTCTCATGATCCAAGGATTCAATCAAGGGGGTAAAGAGCTATTGGCGTGATTCATCTGGACTTGCTCATCGATGATATGAGTTCGAGTGCATCACTTCATGTCATTGATACCAAAACTTCTTACAACATGCTTTTAGGGCGGCCGTGGCTCCACAAGAATGGTGTTGTACTATCAACCCTCCATCAATGTTTCAAGTACTGCAAAGATGGCGTGATAAAGAAAGTGGTAGCTAATGATAAACCCTTTAGCGAAGCTGAGTCCCATTTTGCTGATGCTAAATTCTACTTAGCAAATGTGGTGTTGACGGAGTTAAAGCTTGTTGCCTCTTAATCAAGCTATAAGCAGTCTAAAGCTAATGACTTGCAACTTAGTAAGACCAATATTCTAACTAAGGAGAAGGAGAAAACTGATCAAAGTGTCAATTGTCATGTAAAGGAAGCATTAAAGAAGAAAGAGACACCCGTACTTCGTTATGTGCCAAAAGTGAAGAAAGGCGAAGAGTCAGATGGATTGACGGCCCCAATCACTAACCTCAATGAAGCGAAGGTTACTCCACCCCTAAAAGCATTCGTTCGAGCCACGCATAGCCCCATAGTGGAAAATGATTACTTGCCTTCACAACGGACAAATGACTTTGATCCCAATGCCTACAAGCTTCTCGTAAAGGTTGGACATAATCCTAAAGATTCGATTGCTCTAGGGAAACTCTTGCCTGAGGTGACCGGCGAAAAGGTACATGGCTTGAACTCAACTCAGAAGATGCTTAGGCAAAAGGGATACACCATCAAGGAATCCCAAGCAGGCCTTGGATATACCGCACCTACTCCTGCTCGCATTTTCATAAAGAAATCCACCAAAAATTACATCACGGCGGAAGAAGGAACCTCATCAGTTTCATCTAAGACATCTGTCTTTGACTGGTTGAGTGCTTCGAAATCTCAAGTGTCAATCTTTGACAGTTTGGCGCCCCAAGGTGAAGTAGTTTCATTGTCTCGCACGATAAAATCCATTCAAAGCCGATTAGGGCCACCAAGTGAAACCCTTACGCCCTCTAGCTTGTGCGGGTCTGTCCATAGCAGATTGAGTCTACCGAAGGAGGCGTCCTCATCAAACGCTCCTTGAAAATCTGTGCATTGTTGATTGGGTGTCTCAAATACTACCATCAAGAAGGCTTCAAAATGGAGGACTGCTCTCTTGTCAGAAGACGATAAGAAGTTGAAGAGCAAAATACCCTCTCGCATGGAGCGTCGTACTACTCTTGCCATGGCAGTTGACGATGAATCGCTGAAAGTAAAGCGACAAACTGTGGTGTTAACCAAGGTGCCTTCTAGGGGCTTGAAAGATAGCCTTAATGAAGGATGCTTCATTTTCTCATTCCATATCACAGCCTCTTGTAATGAAGTCCAAGCAGAGGAGGATGCTGAAGATGCACACAAGAGTTGGAAGAAAGCGTGAAGTCCACCGGTGACAATTTAAAAGAGATCAACCTAGGGATTGAAGATGACCCACGACCAACCTATATAAGTGCCTCTCTCACTCCTGAAGAAGAAATTGCTTACATTGAACTCCTACGAGAGTACAAAGACGTCTTCGCTTAAAATTATATGGAAATGCCAGGGTTAGACCCAAGATTCGCTGTTCACCATCTCGCAGTGAATCATGGTGTCCGACCTATCAAGCAATCTCAAAAACACTTTCGACCTGACTTGGTTCCCTAAATTGAAGCGGAGGTCAATAAACTCATTGAAGCTGGTTTCATTCGAGAAGTCAAGTACCCCACCTGGATTTCAAGCATAGTCCCAGCAAAGAAGAAAAATGGGCAAATCGGAGTTTGTGTTGACTTTTGTAATTTGAACAATGCTCATCCGAAGGATGACTTTCTACTTCCTATACCTGAGCTCATGGTCGATGCTACTACTGGACATGAGGTTTTGTCATTCATGAATGGTTCGTCTGGCTACAATCAAATCCACATGGCTCCGCAGGATGAAGAGTTCACAGCTTTTCGCACACCTAAAGGCATATACTGTTACAAAGTTATGCCTTTTGGCTTGAAGAATGCGGGTGCCACATACCAAAGAGCGATGCAAAAGATCTTCGACGATGTGCTTCACAAATATGTGGAGTGTTACGTTGATGACTTAGTCGTGAAGACAAAGAGACGAGCTAACCATCTTCATGATCCAAGACAAATGTTTGAATGGTTACGAAGGTACCAACTTAGGATGAATCTCTTGAAGTGCGTTTTTTGGGTTACATCTGGAAATTCTTTTGGGTTCATTGTGCACCACCGCGGCATAGAAATTGAACAAGTTAAAATTGACGCTATCGAGAAAATGCTTGAACCTCGGAATATTCATGAGCTGAAGAGTCTTCAAGGACGATTGGCTTACCTCCGTCGTTTTATATCAAATTCGACTGGTCGATGTCAACCATTTAGCCACTTCATGAAGAAAGGGACTCCGTTTGAGTGAGATAAAGCATGGAACAATACTTTCAAGAGCATCAAATCCTATTTAACGAGCCCCCCCATTCTCACTGCCCCTATACCTGGACGACCACTAATCTTGTACATTGCTGCTCAAGAGCGTTCGGTTGGAGCACTTCTCACTCAAGAGAATGATGAAGGGAAAGAAAATGCCTTATATTACTTGAGCAGAATGATGCTGCCACATGAGTTGAACTATTCTGTGATTGAGAAGATATGCCTCGCCCTTGTCTTTGCAATCCAAAAGATGCAGCACTATTTTCAAGCTCACACAGTGCATCTCATCTCTAAGGCTAATCCAATCAAATACGTCATGTCAAAGCCAGTCTTCTCTGATCGATTGGCAAGGTGGTCACTCATTTCTCTAACAATACGAGATCATCTATGTGCCTCAAAAGGCCATTAAAGGGCAAGCTCTAGCTGACTTCTTGGCAGATCATCCTATACCAGCCGAGTTGGAGTTGTCCGAAGAATTGCCAAATAAGGATGTCATGGTAGTCGAAGTTTGTCCCCCATGGACAATGTACTTTGATGGTGCATCTCATCGAAGTGGAGCAGGCGCTAGTGTGGTATTTATTTCCCCAGAAGAAAATGTCTTGCCATATGCTTTCACTCTCACACAGAATTGTTCAAATAACGAGGCTGAGTACCAAGCTCTCATTCTTGGGCTGGAGATGGTGGTTGAAGCAAAACACTTACAACTCAAGGTACATGGAGATTCAATGTTGATCATCAACCAGTTTCTCGACATCTATGAAGTGAGGAAGCTTGAACTTGTGTCTTCCAATAACTACGTGCGTCATTTGATTGCATGGCTTAATGATGTCACCCTAGAGCATGTGCCATGAGGAGAGAATAGGCAAGCAGACGCACTTGCAAAACTTGCTTCTATGCTTGCTTTGCCTGACCGAGAGACACACGTCCCGATATGCCAAAGTTGGGTCATTCCGCCGATCTTTGAAAGTGAAGACAGTAGTGAAAGGGAAGTGAACGTCGTCTCAATTTTGGAAATTGAAACTGAGGATTGGCGCCAACCATTCATTGATTATCTGCAACATGGAAAATTGCCTGATGATCCACATAGAAGAACGGATGTGAAGCATCGCGCCCCTCGATTCATCTACTACAAGTACACGCTTTATCGTCAATCTTTTGAAGGGTTATTCTTCCGTTGCCTTGGAGAAAATGAGGCAAAGCAAGCTCTGGAAGAAGCTCATTCTGGAATATGCAGTGCTCATCAATCTGGCCCCAAATTTCATTTTCGAATCAAAAGGATTGTATACTACTGGCTAACGATCAAGGATTGCATGGAGTATGCCAAAAGATGTCATGCTTGCCAAATCCACGCCAACTTTATACATCAACCGCCAGAACTGCTACATCCAACTGTCGTTTCGTGGCCTTTTGATGCATGGGGGCTGGATGTCGTGGGGCCTTTGCCAAAGTCTTCTAGTGGCCACTTATACATTTTGGCTGCAACTGACTACTTCTCCAAATGGGCGGAGGCCATTCCATTGAAGGAAATGAAGAAGGAAAATGTCGTCAACTTCATCCGTACTCATCTTATTTTTAGATATGGTGTACCGCGCTACGTTATCACAGACAATAGAAAGTCCTTCTACAATAGTGCCGTAACTAGACTTTGTCAGAAGTTTGGCTTCAAACAACATGCTTCTACTATGTACAATCCACCTGCAAATGGTCTTGCTGAAGCATTCAACAAGACTCTTGGAAGCTTATTGAAGAAAGTGGTTGCCAAAGCAAGAAGAGATTTGCCTAAGAGAATGGAAAAAGCCCTTTGGACTTATTGAACCACGTATCGAACACCTACACAAGCCACTCCATATTCATTAGTGTACGGCGTGGAAGCTGTTTTGCCGCTCGAACGTCAAATTCCATCTTTAAGGGTTGCCATTCAAGAAGGCCTCACTCATGAAGACAATGCTCACTTGCGCCTTGAAGAACTAAAGACACTTGACGAAAAGAGGTTTGAGGCACTACATCCCTTGAATGCTATCAAGCCCGCATGTCAAAGTCATTCAACAAGAAGGTTCGTCTTCGTTCTTTTCAGAAAGGGGACTTGGTTCTTGCTGTAAGAAGGCCCATTAATACCACTCATAAAATTGGTGGCAAATTCATTTCCAAGTGGGATGGACCATATGTGGTGCAAGAAATTTACTCAAGTGATGCCTACAAATTGGTTGCTGAAGATGGATTGAGAGTTGGCCCCATAAATGGCAAATTCTTGAAGTGCTACTACCTTTGAAAAACAAGCGTCACTACATGACGCACGAGCTTAAACTGCATGTTGCTGCTTGCCCGCATTAGCTAAAACTGTGCACGGTAAACCAAAAAAATTAAATAAAATATGAACTACGTTTGACTTGATCCCATTTTGGATATGTAGGTAGCTTGAATTTCGAGATCAATTATTCCAAAATAAAAAATAAAAAAAATAATAACAAATTGCATTTGCTATATTCCCCAAATGAATAAGTAGATCAAGTGTAATTAATCATGAAACAAAAAAAAGGAAACAGTCTTTCCTCTAATCAATAATGACAAATTGTGTTTGCTATATTCCTCAAATGAATAAGTAGACCAAATGTTATTAACAATGAAGAAAGGGAAACAATCTTTCCTAATGGCACCAAAAAAAAAAACACTAAAAACTAAGGAAACAGCTTGAAGTTCGCCAACTCGTTTTGATTTGCTTCAAGCAACCTTCTCATCTCCTCCGATTTTGCAATATCTTCATCAGTTTGTATTGCGGCATTCTTGATAGCAGAGACCTTATCTTCAAGGTTAGAGATCTCAAGTTGCACCTCAGATAATTCTCCTTCATTTGCAACAACCGCTGCTTCTTTGGCCTTCAGCTTGGTGTCTATGCCTTCCAATGCTCTTTTCAACTTAGCATTGTCAACTTCAAGGGCTTCAAATTCTTGTTGATGAAGTTCAGATTCTTTAATTACCTCATTTTCTCTAATTTTAGCATGAGAAAGAGTTTGAGAAATATCTGCCAGCTGACTTGAACATGATTTGATAGAAGTGGAGTGGTTTTTGTATGCCCGAATATTATCAAAGAAGTTTTTAAGGTTGCACTGTAATGAGGAAATGTCCATTACTTTCATATTTCTCATCTCTTCGAGGACCTTCTCAGCCTCATCTTCAATATTGTTGATACGATCCAAGCTGGTTTTCCTGATCTTATGTGAAAGTTGGGACCACAACTCTGAGACATACTTACGTCGACTTTTAGCAATCACATCAATCCCTTGAAAGACACTAACGTTGGATAACGTGGGACCAGAAGGTTTCACTCGAAATTGTCTTGGTTCTGGTATTGGCACTTTAGGCATGTCAATAGGAGTCTTCTCATGACAAATTTGATGTGATACTTCTTTGACAAATCTTCTCTTACCAGAAAGCAGTCCAAAGGAATCTGGACCATCTATGGAACCTCCACTGCTTTGAGAGTATAGTTCATCGCCAAGATTCAAGTTGTTGACTCCCAACTGCACATATATGGGAAAAAACTTAAGCAGCTTAGTGAAATAGAAAAAGTAAAAAATGTGAAAGCATTTGAGGAAGTATGTGTTTTACTACATGTGCTTCTAAATCCTCCAAAGGTGTGCTGCTATCAGGCACGTCTTGGAAAAAACCGTCCGTGTCAATGTGGATATACTCCAAGGGTGTGACTTGGACAATGGTTTTCTGCTTCTTGGGGCGATTCCAGTGACGATCACCTTGGCTAGAGTTGCTGTCCCCATCACAAATCACAAGGCCTCTTTTCTTGTCTCCATTTTCGGTGGTTGGATTTTTGACAATTATGGATGGAATTTTTGGACCAGAAATCTTTAAGAGAGGCTTAGGCTTGAGAGTTGAGTTCTCCATTTCTTTGGATGCATCTTTGGGTAGATCCTTTCCTTTGTTTGGTTTGGCCTTGTTGGGTCTAGCCTTGCTTGCTTTGGCTTTGCTTGTTGTTGCATTGGCGCCATTAACTTCGTGGGTGCTAATGATAGGTGGGATTGTTGGTTTAGCCTTGCTTGCTTTGGCCTTGCTTGATGTTGCATTGGCACCGTCAACTTCATGGGTACTAGCAACAGGTGGAACTTTCGGTTTGGCCCTGCTTGGTCTAGCTTTGCTTGCTTTGGCTTTGCCTAATGTTGCATTAGTGTCATCTACTTCCTCGTTACTAATAGTAGGTAGAACTGTTGGTTTGGCCTTGATTGGTTTAGCTTTGCTTGCTTTGGCTTTGCTTACTATTACATTAGTGCCTTCAACTTCATGGGCATTCTCAATAGGTGTAACTACTCCCTTGCCCTTGGTTAGGCGAATTCTAACTGTAGTATTGGGTTTCTTTTGCATTTTGGTAGACTCAATGTCTCTTTTAACAATGTCGCTTGCATGCTTTGTCCACCATTCTTGATATTGCTTTGTGGTAAGGCCTTTGTGCGAGGAGACATGAATTCTCAGTTTTGCCTTGGTACTAAGCTTCGTGTAGGATTGCCAAAGTCCTACGACATCGAGTAGGTTGACGGGACATGCTTCTTCCACCAATTTTCTAGGCACATCATGGTAAAAGTTGAATTGTCGTGAGAATCGATGAGGGCTGTAAGACTCAACGATATACTGCATATCGCAGTGAAGAGTCAGGTAGCTTGAATGAAGACTGATGATGTAGCCTCTCCAGAATTGGGATTGCTTTCCATCATTTACCATTAATCGCTCGTCCTTGTCAGACATGGCCAAAGACGATAATCGCGAAGGATCAATGCTTCTAAGGAGTTTGGGGGCCGCAATTGCTGTGAAATGTTTCGCATTCTTCTCGCCGGCTAGTCGGACCATTCTAACGCCCGATTGAGAGTATGGGGATGGATCGTATGTGTCGAAGTAGTTGCCAAGCCATCCGTAGATATAATGCATGGGAAGGATCGCATGACACTGATTTGGAGTAGGAGATGATGAAATTTGCTTCAAGACGTGGTATACGCTCGCCAGAACGGGCACCGCCAAAGAAAATGTAGATCCGCGCGCGATCATGCTCGCAACTTTGAAGACGGCCGAACGAACTTGGTTCACCTTTCCATTGGGTAGGACAAATACGGACAACCAGCATGACGTACAGGAAGGCTGCTAAATAGACTTCTTCCCTTAAACGTGCTTTGATACCTAGCTCGTTGAATGCACCTTCTTCATCCTTTATGCACTCTGGGGGCATGCTAGTGTGTCCAGTTGGTCTGCTTGCTCCCTCGCTCTGATCATTAGGAGAAATATTTGAATATTTGCTTTTGAGCCTGCACCAGAAATGGATCCAGTCACGGGCGGTGATATGGTGAGTTTCTGAAGCACGAAAAAGTCTGTAGTACGCCGCAAAGAGGTGCCTGCAACTAGGTGGAAGGAGGTACATGTTTTCGTCGACACCTATCAGGTCACGTGCCGGCGGGATGACTTCGTCGTAAAATTTTCAGTAGATCGGCAGACCACCAATATAACTCAGATCCCAAAGAGAGATTGATAGCTCTTCTGCTGGAGTATGAAGTGTGTTTGTGGAAGGACACCAATGCTCGTAGAATGATTGAATGTGGTTTGCATCATGGTCATATGTGAAAAGAGAAGAATAGACGGCACCATAGATCCTCGCCTCAAGAAATATTTTTAAAGATCGCCCAAGTACATCTTCTGCCCACTCCCAATATTGATTGATGAATGAAAATTGGCCAAAGTTGGCAAGAGGAGCTGTCCAAGCAACTTTTTCGTCATTGATTTGATCACTCAACAAGGCAAAGTGTTTTGTGGCATCATCTTTGAAATGGAGTGATGACCGCAACAAGAGTGCCCTGGAGGAAGGAATGGTGGTAGAGCTGGTGAGATCATGCAAGTCTCTGTCGTAGCGTCAATGAACCATTGTGTTGGATTGCAAAGTCAGCAACTGCAGGTTGGCATGAAGAAGGTGAACCAATGACAGGATCAAAGACCGGAAGGAGAAGTGCTTCGTCAGATGCGTTTTGACCCTCAGCAATGGAAAGTAGTGCTTGGCCATGAAGGATCGTGTCCGCGAAGATTGCATCTTTGAACAACGGAAGGTCTGAAAGGCAAATTGCAAAACACCAACTGTCAAGTCTGCAAAAGAAAACAACGATAGAGCATTAAAAGGAAAATCAAAGAGCTGGTAAACAGAAGAGAAAATCAAGGCGTTGTTTTTTTTTTTTTTTTAAATTGAGACCGAAATTCTCGGAGCCGTAAGAAACTAAGGGTTCTTGATACCTACAAATAAAACAAAGATCAAATATTTAGCAAGCGGGAAAAAAAAAATTCATTACACTACCCCGTAGTGTAAAATCAGTTCATACCCTTGCAGAAATTTTTTTGGTGTCGAGTAAAGCAATACAGACGCAAAGTTGCCGTATACAAATTCTTATGCTATTCTTTCACAGACTTCAAGACCTTTTGCAAAGTTAGAGAACATGTGCTGTCATGAAAAAAAAATCCAAGTAGCAACAGGTGTGTGTGCCAAAGTTACAAGTGACAAATTCAGGGGGAGGTTCTGGCCATAGGCTTCAAGTCACGAAGTCGGGTCATATGTACGCTGAAATTCTGTTCGAACAGAGAACAAGTATCGTGTAAAGGAAAAGTTTTCAATCGAAAATGTTGGTTCACCACAAGAAGTCAAAGAATACCATGTTTTTTTTGGTTTCTTGACATGTTCATTACAGAAATAAAGGGGTTTACTTTGTATCGGTAAAAAAATTCTGATCCAGTAACCCTTAAAATTTCGGTTCACGTGTTTTGGCCTACAAAGTGTGAAGTCAGAAGAAGCAAAATAATTTCGCACGAAGGAAAATTGTGCAAAGGCATGCTACATGCGTTGCACAGGTGTGTAAAGCCGTAAGCAAAAAGAGGGACAAATTAAAAAAAAAAGGGCCACGTTGTTTACTGTGGGATATATTTGGAAAATATTAAGTGCATGTCATGTGCTTGGTGTAGAAAGACAAAGACCAGAAGCAAAAGACAAAAGGAGAAGACTAACCACCGTATTGCTCTGGAATTCTTTTCTGGGATGAACATATCAATTGTGAGGATTTGTTTCAGTGCTTCCTCTCAATCTATAGAGCAAGGAGACAAAGTTTTAATTGAAAGAGGAGTCAGAAGTTCTAATCCTAATCAAACACACTCATGTTTTAAGCGGTGGCTCCCTGTCGGATTCGTCGGAAGAAACAAAGGCCAAGCCAAATGGGCCTCTAAAATTGTTCCGTTTGGACTATCAAGCTTGTGGGGCATAATTGCAAGCTGAGCCCAGGCTTAAAATAATTGGGTTATCCTTCAATTATTTGGCAAGCTAAGAGTTTCTTGAAATAATCAATATGTAGTAGTAAAATAAATTGGGTTTGCAAATCCTTCGATCCGGCAAAAGGGGAAGACTCAAGCATACTGATTGATGAATTTCAGCTTGGTTCGTGAGTTAAATTTTGGAGAATCAAGCTCACCTCAAGTTCCAAGCAAAAGAAGTTATTGCCGAATATACAAATTTTTGACATCAAATCAAATCAAGTCAATATTTTCGAGACCTACTCACTTTCATGCATGAGCAAGTCTCGAGGGGGCATCTGTAGGCATGTAAAATTTCCAACCAATCACAAGTTGCCACGTGTTGCAGGACCTAATAAACAGGGCATGATAAATGACCAATCAAATGTTGCCAAGTGTCTTTAGGTCAAAAGTCAAGATAATGCGTATAAGTCAATCAAATGGTGCCACGTGTCAAAGTGATGCAGTTACTATTTTTATTAAGCTCGGCCAATCAAATTAAGCCACTTGGTAAAATAATAATTGTATTTCTCTTCATAAATAATTGTCTTTCTTAAAATAAAAGTAAGAAGGATAATTATCAAATTATACTTATTTCTTTTACATTAGATAAAGAAATAATAAAATAGACATAAATATGAAGGAAGTAGAGATTGGTCATGACTCTCCACCCAATATCCTCTATAAATAGAGATGCTCTCCTCTCATATTTTCGATCAACATTCAAGCATCCAACTCCAGAGCTCTGAAGATCAAAGCCTTAAAGCCCTTCAAAATTTCTCAAGTCTCAAGTCCAAATCCAACAAGAAGGTTCTTTCAAATCAAAGCTTCAAAGCTCCGAAGAACATTCAACTAAGATCATCATCTTCTTCGCAAATATAGGAGAAGATTCTGCCGTTCGATCCGAGAATAAGTGTTAAGCCCTCATTTCAACAATAACTGAAGAGAAGAATTAGAAAATTATTTTCTCTTAGAAATTCATCAGAGATTGTAACCCTAGTTTTGATACATCAATAAAATTGACTCTCGTTCATCATTTTTCCCGTCTTTTTCGTAGACTTTAAATTTGTGTTCAACAATTACAACTCTCTAGATCACGAACATGTAATGGAATATAGCCAAATGCTAGAAGGTGTCCTTAGGGCTGGGGCACAAGTTTAGGTACATTAATTACATTTCTTAGGTAAAAAACATTACCTTGATTATAGGATCTTAGTGATCTGTATAATTAACCATGTATTGAGTTGCACGGAAAAGGCAAGAAAGGAAAGAAAAATCAACTATCCTGCAACTTTCTTTGGCATGTTCATTTATTAAGAAAATTGTAGGATTCACGACTCCAACCTTCCCGCTTGAAAACATTTTCCCACTAAACATTTCATGCTAAAATGAAGGAATAAATTTTGGTTTTCTTGCAAGGCTCTTTGTCAAAAAACACTCATAGGAAACTAAATTTCCTTTTTTCTTTGCTTCACTTTTCATGCGAATACTTTTCCCACATGATATTCCAAACAATTGTTGAATCTAAGAATAATCGCATTCTCAAAATTTCAAGGAAATATCCGGAACATAGAGGTCTTGAATCGACTGGCCTCTTGACTTTAAACAGTATCTGTGACTTCGTTCACAACCAATACCTAATGTCAGTCACGAATCATCATCGTACTAATATTTCTAATGTGAGGGCTCTTACACATAAAGTATATAGTATGTCATGAAGTATATGTGGTTTTCATGGATTATTTTCTTAAATATGTCATGAAAGTAGATAATATATTTGTTGAATCTTGGTTTTTCATGAAATAACTGTTGAAATAGGTCATGAAATAGATGGTTAATTTTCAACAAATCATGGTAGTGGTAGTTTTCGTTGCCATTGATAACATGAAAATTAGATCATGAAATATTTAGATCTCAAGAGAGAAAATTGGAGAGAAGAATAGTTTTATTTTTAATTTTGTATTTAGATTTTAGGGGAGATAAAATTGGAGAGAGAATATTCAGAGAAAAAAAAGATTTGGAAGATAGGAGAGAAAGGGTGAGATAAATTAGGAAAGATATGGAAATAGAAAGATTTGAAAGATTTGGAGAAAGAAAGGGTACTCTAGGGTTTATTTGAATTTTATAATGAAAAGATAAGTTTCAAACCCACTAGAATAGGGCTTAAGTATATATATTGGGGAAGACCTCTTTTTAAGCCGAAGAAGGGGGCTTTCCCGGGTTAGATGCAAAATGAATGGTTCCGGTTGGTTTGTTTGTTGGTTGGTATGCATTTAATAACGGTTCCCATTTCGGATGAAAGAGAATTAAAAGTCAGGTTGAAGAGAGAATACCCCATCAAATGGAGAACTCATCAGGACCAGCCAGCTTTTGTACTCAAATGGATGCTATATTTAGGAAGAATTGGGCGATTCAGGTCTATGTCTGTCACTTTTTTCTTGTAACCCCGTTTATGCATTGTTTTGGATGTAAATTCTTGTTCTTGTTTTTTTTTTTTTGCGTATAATTTGTTTAGCTAGCTAATCGAAATGGAACAAAACCAAAGATAGATTTCTTTGTGGTATTTGAGCAATGTAAAAGAAACCAAACAAGGATAATATGTCTAATTTTATGTTTCTTGCTAAATGCATGGTTTTCCTGTATGTTTTTGGAAACGAGATTGTGTTTGGTAAATTAATTCTTATGAGAGGGACGAGAGAGGGAGAAGCAGAATTCGTTCGCCCCTATGATGGTTGTTTTTCTTTCTATTTTCTAGCTTGTTCATATATTTGTTGTAGGTATTACAATATAATTGAACTGTCATTGCGAAAACAGAACTTTTGGGTACCGCATTCTCTGACGGGGAACGTACAAACCTCCAAAAAAGCTTGATACAGAAAATTTTGGTTATAAAAAATGCATAATCATTTTGGAATGTAGTATTCATATATAACTTCAACTAAAGAAACGTAACATGCAAAAAAAATATATGCATACAATCCTTCAAAACTAGGTGTGGCATATATTTCTAAGGTATACTCATCTCCTAACTAACCTAAAACATGCATGTATAACATACATGAAAATTTACGTCTAACATATGGTAAAAGAAGCATGTAACATTTTGTGGTGTGGTGTACCACAGCTTTCACCTAAAAAATGCGTAACCATTATTATAAAAATGCGCAAGTAATAAGCCAATATATATGTGAAGCATCTTCCAAAACATTGGTAACATACACAAAAAATATGCACACAATCCTTCAAAGCTAGTCGTGCCATATATTTCCAAGGTATACTTATCTCTTTACTAACCAAAAAACATGTGTAATAATGCACATAAAAATTTATGTCTAGCATACACACAAAAAAAAAAAACCCGTAGCATTTTGTGGTTTGGTGTACCACAACTTTCTTCTCTTAGATACTCTGATCAAGGACAGACCGCTGGGCGAATTAGCCCGGGTAACCGCCTTACTCAAGTTTCAGATTTTCTTCATAATTGTTGTAGTTTTTTCTAAAAAATTTTCTTGACCATATAAAGATTGTTCATTCAATGTTCTCCTTTAAAACTTAACATTTCCGCCCATCCAAGTTCCATAATAAATGCAGTTTACATCATGAAATAGCGTCAAAATGATTCTGACTTTTACATAGTGATAGGACACTAGGTTCTGTATTTTTTATTTTGAAGTAGATATAGATGCACAATGTGCATTTATGTAGATATGTACGATCAAAGTTAATCAAAAAATGTACATAATAATGGTTTTGATAGTGTTTTTGCAATTTGTGAAGGCATTATTAACACCGTTTTTTTTTTTTTTTTTTATCATTATGACTTTTAATTGTAGTATTCACCCACCCTGCCACCCAACACTCAATCCTGCCCCTGTCCCTGCCCCTGACTCTGATTTTATGTTCGTTTTCACCTCAAATTGTCGTGAGCCTAATAATTCATCAAATTAATTGGTTATTACTCATATCTAAAAAAAGAACAAACAAAGGAACTATTGTATTTTTCCTTCTTGCTATTTCAAAATATACAGAGTAAAAAAAGTAAGAAAAGCACCCATTGTAAGAGTAATCACACGGCTCTGTGTGATTTGGGTTTTGAAAGAGATTTTTAAAGTAACGAATAAAAAGAGATAGAGAAAATTTATTAAAATCCGTATCCAAAAATTTTGAAATCCAAAAACGAACAAATATATAATGGTCACAGCACATGATCCCTATTGAAATTCCTTTTACCTCCCATTTTCTTTCATCTTTGGGTAATACTAGTAGTAGTAAATTTTACGTGATATGTTTCGTCCCTCATTGCTAGTAATTTCGTTTTCAGAAACGAAGAAAGGCGTCGAATTGCGGTCTCCTCGTTCTCCCAATTCTGCTATGTGGAGCAATTGCTGCATTTAATTACAAGACGAAGGCTTCATTAAAAAAATGGGAGAAAAAACCCTTTCCCACAGGCTACGTGTGCTCGGCTGTAGAGATGGATTACGATATCCGGTGTTCGATTCCCATCCCGCCGGAAAACCCACCTTTGTTGCAAATACCGATCCCAGAGTATCGTGCTGCAAGGTCCCGTTTGCTTCCATTTCAAGATTTGCCTCACGAGTCATGCAAACGGACAAAATCATGTCCAGCAACTTTACTTGTCACCAGTGAAAGTAAGTCTCTGGCACAAGGTAATTTATCCATCCACCTTCCCTCTCTTTACTGTTTTTAACCGAATAAGCCAAAAAATAAAAAAGTCAGCTTTTTTTTTTTGCTTTATGAATTCAAAAGGAATCAACTGAAGAAAAATCGATCAACACATATGATAATGAGTTCATTTTTTTTTATATGAAAATTCTTAAAAATACGTTTTAAATAAATTGAACGCTTCGATCAATCATTATGGGACTCTAGTATGCGTTCCTCACAAAACTTGTATAAAATTATATTATTAACATTAACTTTTACACAAGAGAAATCGGGCCCTATATAATATATATGTGTGCAGTAGTCTACCCATGCAAATATTTGCACACAAATCGTGCATAGATCACGGTGTGGGTGTGGGCCCACTACGGGTATCACACAAATTAAATGTAAAATATTTTTTCAAAGGCCGCCGTAAAAATCATCTCAATTCGATACCTATAGATGATTGAGTTGAACACTTATAGGTGTCCGATTGAGCTGATTTTTTTTAAGAACTCTTGAAAAAACATATTTTGCATCTAATGAACAGCTCAAATCGTTTGTTCCCCGCACCAGTGCAGGATTTGTGTGCAAAACTGCTGCGTGTAGACTATTGATATGTGTGTCAAGTTTAATCATGAAAACTGAAAGCATCCGTCAACGTCATCAATATTTTCAAGAGTCTACAATACGCCCCGACCTTTTAGAAAGCTCAGTTGTTTAATTGACCAGGTTTGACGTTCAAGAGCCTACGATAAACTGAGAGTTAAGAGGTCGGGGCATTATTTTGAGATTTTTCCCTACACGTTATCTTCTTTATTGTTTTGTAGATTTGGGTGAATATTTTTTCAAACATTCTGCCGTTCTCAATTCCTCAGATATCCTAAGTGTGTTTGCCAATGGAGTATTTGTAAGTTTTCTTTCCTCCAGCTTTGCTCATCTATTCTTAATGCTATACTGTTGCAACACCGAAAAAATCTCGATCAGTGACGTAAGCCAATGCACAATAGAGCTCGGGCTAAGTGAGAGGCCTTGTGCAGAGATGAAGAAGGCTTCCACGCAGAGAGGATCACAAACCATCACAAATAGGTGGATTCATTAAACAAAACTCCAAAGAAGAAAAAGAAAAAGAAAACACACTCAATCTCCAGTTTTTTTGTAACCATCCTAACTAAGGGGTGCCGCATCACACCTGCCTTCCTAAGAAAGACATTTTTGGCACGGAGGTGATCACCCGTCATGAAAAAACGCAGTAAACAATGACGGACTAAAGACTTTGGACAGAAATTCATTCCTTACTGTCACTTTACCAGTCTACCGTTGATATTAGCCTTCATAAAATCTTATGAAGCTCAACCTCAAATCTTTCCATTCAATGGATCTACAGCATTTTTTGCTGTTCATTATTGGTGCAAATGCTTGATATGTTTATTTTCTTGTTATCTGATTGTAAATTTTAATAATTGTTCTGCTCTTAATGAGACTTTTGAAAATGTTTCAGGGGTCGGTTGATTTTTCATTAAAGCGTAAAGGCACAGTGTTTGTTGATCCAGCTCTTTTGTCTCCTTACCCTGTCTATATCCTTCAACCTAGATGCAGTAGGAAGCATCGGGACCCTAGAATTCCGATTTCCTCCATTACAGGATCTGCACGACCAGACAAAAGTTTGATTTCATACGCTTGAGTTCTTGACTTCTATATTGCTCTTTTTTCTATTATTTTTCATTTTTCTCTTAGTTATTGAATGTTTAGAAAAAAGAATGGACTTCTTGAAATTCACAATTTAAAGAGTGTCACATGGAAGCGGGGGGCTGCTGTCCCGATTTCGGGGCCCACCCCGGTCTCGTTCCGATGATCGGAATCGTTCACTTTGTAGAGCTCGTCGAGTAGAACAATTATTTAAAAAATCAGCTTAATTGAATATCATTAAATGCCTGATCGGAGCCCATATAACTCTCGGTCCATGGGTTACAGTGGATTTGATCCAGTGTTTCAGATCCATTCTTTTCAAGATAAAAAAGTTCCGATCAGGCACTTAATGATATCCAATTAAGCTGATTTTTTGCATAGTTGTTTTATTCGATGAGCTCTACAAAGTGAATGATTCCGATCATCGGAGCGAAACCGGGGTGGGCCCCAAAATGGGGCACAGCAGCCCCCCAGCTCACATGAAAGTGTGCTTTCCATGGGGTATTCTTGGTGCTTATGTTCAGTCGCACTTAAAGTAACAGAGTATTTGATACGTGGATGCCGTTAATTAGTTTCAAAATAAGCCCACTTTGAAGTGTTTAGTCTAATGCATTTTCTTTCCCTCTCTTTAGGGGTAAAATGTATCCAGGGTTTAAGTTTGTGGCGCAACTGTGCTTCAGAGATCAATGATCAGCTTTTGAAGGGTTACTTCAATGGGACTGGAGAGGGGAAGATCAATGAGATAGTAGCAGGTTTGTCTTCTTACGTCTACTGATGTTTACTCCATTATAATAACCGCATAGCGTCCTGACATGGACTTCAATCTTTATCACAGCCTATAATTTCTTGAACTCGAACAACAAAACCTTTAACGTGAGTATATGGTACAATTTTACCATCAATGAAGGCTCTGACAGCAGTGGAGAGTCAATTGATATGATGGGGGTTCCTCGCTTAGTGAATATGGTATCTACATAAACTTCTTATCTTTCCGGCTTGTATTTACCTCCTTGCTCTGCTGCCATTCCTTTTATGGGGATGCATTGTGTGTTATATCAACTCGAAATGCTTATGAATAATTTATGAAGTTGTCATCCCCATTGGCAAGGGATAAGAGAAAGTGAGTATTTGCTTTTGGCAGAATTCTTTTGGTGACAACTGTTGCTTTAACTGGTGGAGCAATATGCCAGGCTATTGCCAGCAATGAGTTTTTCTCCCCTTTTATGCTTTTGGTATTTAACAGTGCTCTGACTTACCGACACTATTTTGTGCTTCATGTGAGCCACGATGTGGGGTGATTAGTTCATTCCATCTCTAGTGCTCTTATATAAAAGAGAACATATTTTGTTAGATTCGCTGCCATTATGTTAGTATCCTATTAATCCAGGATTTCATTAGAATTCCCCTGAAAAAAATCCAGTTACCAAAGACAACAATACCATTGTTTCATTCCTCATCGAAGTAAAATACATAAGCCATGATAATAGATAGAACATCAGAATTCATAATAGAAAAGCTTTTTGCATATCCAAGGACGTAGCCATCCTATTATACCTTGTTAATGTACATGTATACAACCGCCCAACAGGTGAGGTGGAGCTCTATTCCATGTTATGCTAATTGGAAATGGCATACAAAGGGCAGTTTTTTATATATAAATCAATGTCGTGAGTGATCTCACAATGGTATTTGTTGGAATTTGTCCCACATCGATTAGTTATCACCTCGAAAACTAGAATATGAGCTTGGGCAATCTCGCCACTCATTGCCAATTGGTTATGAATTGGATGCTTTAACATGGTATCAAAGCTAAGGTTTCAGAAAATTTGTTCCCCCTTGTTTGTGCCATAAAGTGGACCGTTGTTTTTTATCATCCAAGTGTTATAAATTGTTTGAGGGAGTGTTGGAGGTTGTCCCACATCGGTTAATTAGGGCTCCAGAACTAGTAAATAAGCTGGGCGGCCTCTCCACTCATTGCCAATAGATTTGTGGGTTGGATGCTTTAATAGTATAGATCTTTGAAATTATGACCCACATTGGTGACTGATTTGGTTTGAATGGAAGGACCATATATATCCAAGCCACATTGTTTTGTGGGTAAATCATGTGAAGCAAATATTTGTACATCTTATAGAGTTTCTTTTTATCTATCATTAGCATGATTGAGATGACATGAAAGACTTCCTTTTGTAGTATTGGACCTTTCTCATACTAAGCTTGGAATTTCTAGGGAAAAGAAGTCTCCTCCGAATTCTTTCTTTAATGTCTCTTTAAACTTTGCTGATATATGACATCCAAGAGATCTATGTATCTTTCAAAGGAGGATAAGGGAAGTGTAAACTGGGAGGGGAAAAGTAAACTATAGGAAAGAGGCTTGATATTTCGCATATACTAATTGCATTTTAAGAGCAGGGTCAGAGAATACTAATTTCTCACTTATTTTTTGTGTATTCCCTCCCAAGCCCCAATATATCTTAGGACAATCTAATTGCCATTTCTGGAGGGGTCTGCTGTGTAACCATTAAGATGGTTAAATTAGGACTTTACAACATGCAGACTGATGATTATCAAATGCAATTCCTTTTCTTTTCTACATTATTGGTCTTCTTCTTCTTCTTCTTCTTCACATCTTTTGCAAAGCTTGTTTGGGCCAGGAATATTTTGTAAGCATTTGTTGAACTCCCTATTGACTAACTACAAGAATGACTTAGATGATGGACACTGACTTTCACAATGCATAATGTACAGGTCTCTAATGCCTATCTCGAGTTTCTGCTTGGGCCTGACTTCAAGATTTTATTTAAGTTTGTTAAAGCAATGCCCAAGCATCCAACCTCTCCACCATTCATCGATTATTCAACTATTGGCAGCACCGTCTTGTTTACATGGGTTGTTCAACAGCTTTTCCCAGTAAGTATTTAAACCTGTTTTTTTTTGGTAAGTAAAAAGTATTTAAACCTTGCCCCCTAGTGAGACAGAGATTTGGTCAATATATTCAGAGGTTGCACAGATTTTCTTATTTATGCTCAAAACCTTTCCATCTGGTTGAATTATATCATGGGATAAGGATAGAATCGCACTATGCCATGTAGAAGGGTAGGTGAGATAAGTTGAAATTGAGCTTTCTTTACGGTAGAGTATCGGAAAAAAAAAAAAAAAATTTGCTCTTAAAGGTATAACAATATATCGTACGAAAAGTTATATTGTCAAATTGTGAAATGCATAAATTGTGGATTCAGGTAATTATGAGTTTCAAAAAATTTCCTAATCACGGCAAATGTATACTGCTATGTTGCAAATGTATAAAGGTATAATCTTGCTAATGACACACGTATTACTATATTGATCTTGTACATATTTTTTTGTAAGGCCCACTTCCGATCCCACAAACATGATCTGAACAGCTCATTTTTATTAAAACAAATTTTTAATGGTTTCTGTAAAAAATCAACTCAATAGGATATCGCTAAATGTTTTTTCAGAATTTGTAGGGTGAACCAAATAGTTTAGCTGTACCAATTCTGAAAAAGCACTTAACAATATCCAATTGTGCTAATGTCTTATAGGGACCCTTAAAAAATTATTCTAATAAAATGAGTGATTCGGATCATTTTTGTGCAACTTTGTTAAAAAGTGTGTGAAATTAGACTTTTCGACTAAATATAGTATGACATAGAAAGCTGTAATTACGGAAAATGTAATTACTAAATGTTTTGAAAATGCATAAATCGTGGATTGCAATTATTTGTTTCCAAACATTTCCTAATTCTAATGGCATTCAGGTATTCGTGGATTGGCCGGGCATTATGGCAAATGTGACTAAATGTTTTAAGATTCATGTTTTGAAATTCCAAATATATATATATATATATATATATATATATATATGGAATTTGATAATGCTACGTTGCTTATTTTACAATTTTAATCACAACCCAATCAAAGACCACCCCTTGCCGCAACCACATGCCTCCTCACAAAAAATGACTTTTGTTTAATATATAGTATAGATAGATGGGCCAGTGGCCTCTGTTGTAGTTTTGTAGTATCAACTTTCTGCAATTTTCAGGGTTCTCAATTTGTGTGTGTTTCATATCTCTTGCTTCTTACTGATGCAGATTATTTTGGGGTTTCCGGTTTACGAGAAGCAAGAGAACATACGAATCATGACAAAAATGCATGGGCTCGGTGATGGCCCATATTGGTTAATGTCTTACATTTATTTCCTCACCTATTCTTCGGCTTACATGTTATACTTGGTGGCAACCGGCTCTTTTCTAGGTAATGATACAGAAAGCTACTTTATTTCTTACTTTTCTTTAATATATATATGCCTCAATATTCATCTTTCTTGCAGGATTAGATATCTTCACAGCACATGACTACAGCTTGCAATTTGTGTTTTATTTTGTCTATGTCAACTTGCAAATTGCATTTGCCTTTCTACTTTCTAGAATTTTTTCAAAAGAGAGGAATGCTAGAGGTGAGTGTCTCAACTTCAATGATGTTAGTACAGTGACAAGTAGAGTCCTCTGTTTACTTAAAAGAGCAGTTGGCTAACATGGATTTTTTGATGTTTTCAGTTATATCATATCTTATGGTCATTGCAAGTGGCCTTGTAGGATACGGTTTTTTAGAGAGAGTAGTCAATGATGAATCATTCCCAAGTAAGTATAAAAAATTCTCTGTGGGTTCTGTTTAGATGGGTTTGCTCCATTCTTCTTATGTGTGTATGTTTTATTCTTTTGAAGACAAATTATGATTTTGTGACAGAGAACTAATGTTGAGTTAGTTGCTTCTTCATTCCAATCTAAAATACCTAGATTTGTGGCCATGCGGAACAAAACTTATTGTTCATAAGCTATTGGATTAGTTGATTGATAGAAGTAGCAGTAGAAATTGAGAATTTCATAGAAGTTGAGAGGGGGGGAAGGAGGAGATTTTAGGCTCCGTTTGTTTGGGCATAAAATATTTTCCGGTAAAATATTTTACCTATTTTTTGGGGTTTGGTTGTGTAAAAATGAGAAAAACATTTTACAAGTAAAATATTTTCCATTAATTGGATAAAAATGACTTACCCTTGAATCTTCCGTAAGTTGTTTTCCGAAATGAACCCACTGCCTAATACTGCTATTCTCGCTATTCAATCTCCTCGATCGTCAGTCCTGACCCATTTTCAATTCCAATATTCTCAGATCTCTCTACCGTTTAAGCCCCCTCTCTCTCTACACTATTTTGTCAATTTCTGAAAATATTTTTTAAATGCCAACCAAACACCGAAAAATTAAAGTTTGAAGTTTGTTTTCTGAAAAAAATATTTTCATGGAAAACATTTTACATCGAAACAAACAGAGCCTTAATATTGGAAAAAAGGAAACAGTTGTCGACTAGGGAGCATTGGGTCCCAAGCTTATCTCATTATAACTCCATACCCAAACAATCTCACACGTAGCCATACTTATACGACTCAACTCCAGTTGGATTACAACACCAGAAAACAAATAACAAAATGGAATAACTGAAAAACGGAATAACTGACTCGCTAACTAACTAACTAACTAACTAACTCACTCCCCTTCCCACTAAACAAGAGCTGCCATGTGGCTTAATCCTCAGCTGGAACTCCAGCTGACTCCTAGCCGATGGAAATGCCACATATAGTCGGTGATGTAACATTCCCACCCCTTGAGATAAGCCTTAAGGCACGAATTGAGGAAACTTAACTTGAAAATCTTGATGAATACTCCAGTGTAGCATCCTCAAGGTAGGAGTAGGACCATTGACCTGAGTTGCTGGTTTCCCTTTGTACTTAACCGAAGGCCTGTCAATTGTCAAGCAAGCTGCAAGCCCACTGGTTGAGGAGTAAGAACTCCATCAATACCAACTGAGGAAGAGTTGGCTGTGGGCCTATGACACTATGTGGGTACCTAATTTCTTCTTTTGCAAGGAAACATGGAATACTGGATGCAGCTGGAGTTTGGTGGAAGATCTAGATGACAGGCCACCTTCCCAATCTTCTTCAAAACCTAGAATGGGCCATAGAACCTTGGGGACAACTTCATACTGGACCTGCATTGTAAAGGGGACTGCTTGTAAGGTTGAAGCCCCAAGTAAACCCAATCTCCAACTTGAAACCCCCTCTCAGTTCTATGCTGATCTGCCAAGTGTTGCATATAATTTTGAGCTTGAGTAAGGTGCTCTTTGAGAAGCCTTTGAGTAGCTTCTTTGTCCAATCCTCTACTGATCCACTCCTGCTATGCTTGAGGAGTGAATATGGGAGGGTGGAGCGTGGTCATAGACAACCTGATAAGGGGTCATTTTGGTAGCAGAATGATGGGTCATATTGAACCACCATTCAGCCAATGCACCCAAGCCTTTGTTCTGTCTCCTCAAATAGACTTCCAAACACCTGTTAACTACTTAAGTCTGGCCATCAGTTTGGGAATGGTATGATGAGCTAAGATTCAACCTAGTACCTTGCAAACTGAAAAGCTGTTGCCAAAAAGCACTCATAAATACCACATCCCTCTCAGATACTATGGGGCAGGCATGCCATGTAGTTTGAAGACTGAATACAAGAAATCCTCAGCCACTTATTTCAGTATAAGGACGTGATAAGGCCATAAAGTGCACATACTTGGATAACCGAGCCACTACCAACAGTATGCCCTATTTACCCCGTGAGATAGGCAACCTTTCAATGAAATCCATGAAAGTATTAGTCCAAATCCTCTCAGATATAGGTAGGGGTCGGAGCAACCCTGGCAAAGCTACTGTCTCAGTTTTATTTTTCTGGAAAATATCGCATTCAGCCATGAAAGTGAACACATCCTTTTTCATTCCCTTGCAAAAGAAAGATCTCTTTGGCTTTTGTAAGTCCTCTCTGAACTAGAATGACCTCCCACAAGGCTAGCATGTAATTCTTCTAGAATGAGAGCCCTGAGATGGTGTCTGAACTAACCACCAACCTGCCCTTATAAGTGAGAACTCCTTGGGACCAAGAGTTCTGTTCATAAGTGGTGGGATCAGCAGTCAAATCTTCAATGAGGTATTTAAGAGCCAAATCTATTTGTCAGGTCTACTTTAAGGCAGTCAATCAATCAGTTTGAACTACTGACAGAGCAGAAAGGAAATCTTCTGATCAAGTAGGTATTTTGGACTGATGTGCTTTGTTTTGATAATGAAGTGCCTACCCAACAAGTAGTGCCCCCACTTGTGAACTTCATAAACAACTGCCAGCAATTGCTTCTCATAAGTAGATAACCCCCAGCACTTAGGAGCCAAGGCCGTATAGATTTAAGCAATGGGATGACCCTCTTGCATCAAGACTGCTCCTATGCCCACCCCTGAAGCATCACACTGCAAGACAAATTCCTTATTATTGTCTGGTAGAGCCGGAAGGCTTCCTCAGCTGCATCAGACCAAACAAATGCATTATTCTTCAACTGGTTGGTCAAGGGAGAGCTATTTTTTCCATAGCCCTGCACAAACCTTCTTTAATAACCTGTTAGACCCGAAAAAACCTCTGAGAGACTTAATATTAGTGGTCCTGGGCCAATTCCTCATGGCATCCAGGTTTATTGGATCTGCAGACAACCTTTTATCAGAGATTATGTGGCTCAAATACTCCAAGGAGCTTTGTCCAAAAGCACACTTGGATTTCTTGACATATAGCTGGTTGGTTCTGAGTACCTTCAATGCAGTTTTCAGATGGTTAAGAAGTTCAGGCCAAGACTTGCTATAGATGAGGATGTCATTCATATATACCAATATGAACTTTCTAAGAAATGGTTTAAAGACAGGGTTCATCAAACTTTGGAAAGTAGAAGGTCCATTTGTAAGGCTGAAAGGCATTACCAAAAGGTTCTATGTAGCACCAACACCTCTAGAGGTTGAGATATTGCCATGTCCGACATGGGGACATGGGGACACAGCTAGATACGTGTCCAACACGCTACATGGCGTGTCCAATTATTTAAGTTAATTTTTTTTATGGAGGACAAGGCGGGGAAACTTCTAGGACACGGCAGGGGTGTAAGTATATTTTTTGGGAGTAACTGTATTATTACTGAAATTTTTTGGGTTTAAGTGTAAATTAACCTATAAAAACAAGTCCTAAAAAGAAGAAAACCTAACATCAGATTCCTCTCATCCATTTTGTTTTGTTTACATTTTGTAATTTAAACTTGAGGAGTACACACACACACACACATGGCGTGTCCCCCCTCCATGTCCGTATCCCCATTTCTTTAGAATGCCTGTGTCCATGTCCGTTTCCATATCCGTGTTTGTGCTACATAGCCAAAAACTCATAATGGCCTTCATGTGTCCTCAAGGCTGTCTTCTCAATGTCTTGAGGATAAACCCTTATTTGGTGGTAGCCAGCTCTAAGAATCTAAGATCCAACTTAGAAAAGACCACTGCTCCATGCAATTCATCCAGGAGCTCATCAATGATGGGGTTTGGAAACTTGTCTTTGACAAAGAAGCTTATTCAATTCACTATAGTCCAAACACATTCTCCCAGTATTATCTTTCTTTTTCTCCTAAAGCATAGGTGATGATTAAAAAGGGCTCAGACTAGGTCTTATAACTCCAAAATTTAGCATCTCGTTAACTATTTTCTCAATCTTATTCTTCAGAATATAAAGATACCCATATGCTTTGACATGAACTGGTTCACTTCCTGCTTTCAATGGTATTTTATGGTCTGTCAATGTTTGGGGAGGTGAAGCAGTGGGCTCATCAAAATATCAGTGAAACTGTAATATACTAGTAAGGTCTGGATGTACTTCTGAATCTTCTTCCTGTCTAGCTGCAATGCTAAGTAGCTGGACCAAACAACCTTGCTGAGCATGCTGTAATGATTTGCCCATTTGCTTGTGAGAAACTGTTGGATTGTGTCCCACATCGCCTGGACATGCCCCCTCTATGATGCTTATAAGGCCCTAGCTTCCCTTTCCTTAATACCTAGGTTTTAAGGAGACTTTGTGGGCTGAGCTTTTCTAACATGGGATCAAAGCTTTGGTTGGGCCTTTCCATGGTGGACCGTTGTCCGGTTGCCATGCTTTGTGGGCCAGGAGGGTGTGTTGGATTGTGTCCCACATCACCTGGACATGCCCCTCTATGATGGTTATAAGGCCCTAGCTCCCTCTCATTGATACATGGGTTTTAAGGAGACTTTGTGGGCTGAGTTTTTCTAACAGAAACATGGTCCATTCTGTGCATTTCCCTTAACAATGAATGACTCTCCTTGTAGTTGGAGCTGCATTTTGACATTCTTGAAATCCCATATGATTGGGCCAAGAATTGATAACCATTGGATTCTCCACACCATGCCACAACCCCCAATAGCTAACATCCTCACCGTTGCAGTAAAACTAAAAACCTTCCCTGGTATCATCCATGAGAAAGCCTTACACACTCCTTTGCTGCATAACTTGGTTCCATCTGCTACAGTCACAGAGAGATGTGAAGTTGGATCGTCACTCCTGAAAGCCTAACCGCCCCTGGTTCCACAAAGTTGTGGGTACTGCCAGAGTCAATTAGTATGGTAATAGCCTTGCCCCTAAGGAACCCAAGGATTTTCATAGTTCTAAAAGAATTGCTACCAGACAAAGCATGCATAGAAAGCTGTATCTCATCCTCAAGTGCACGCTCATTTTCCGCTTGATCATCTTGCCCAATATCATCAATCTTATCCTCATCTACCATCATCAAATACAATTGCTTCCTCTGACATCTATGCCCCCTTATAAACTTTTCATCACAATTATAGCATAGTCCCTTCTCGCTCCTAGCATCCATCCCTTTGGGGTCAAGCGTTTGTAGGAATTTGGGTAGAGTTGACATGAGTTGAGTTTGGAAAGGAGTTTGCTGTAAATTGAGCCTCAAATCTCTCCTGACATACTTGTATAATTGAATTCTGTTTTAGCTTGGTTAATTCTCCAGTTGCATCTTCAAAAGCATTAGGATCAAACCTCATCTGCAGACCATATGTGAACTCCTTCCTGGTTAAGGACTTCTTAGTCTTCTCAATCCATTGAAACCACTATATAGCTTTCTCATCCAAATGCATAACAACTAATTTCACTCTTTGTCCATCCTCAATCTGATTGAATCAAAGAAGAGCTCACACTTGTAGACCCAACCTGATGGATCTTCACCGAGGAACCGTGGAAAATCGATTCAAGTGTATCCAGTTTGAACATAAGTAGAGGCAGAAAATGGTGATTTCTGTTGTCCATGAGAAGACTCCTCAAGTTCAATCTCAGGTGGTGTATTCTTAGAAGCAATTAACTCCTTGATTTGAGTTATTGCATGTGCCTGTTGCTCTGAATTTTCTCTCAGTTGGCAAATGGCATCCTCAGTACGTTTCTGCTAAAGAGCTCAAGTTTCAGTCATGGTGGTGTCCAAGGATTGATAGCTCGATACCAATGATAAAAGTAGCATTGGAAATGGAGAATTTCAGAGAAGTTGAGGGGGGAAGAAGGAGGAGATTTTATATGAGAAAAAGGGAAACAGTTACAGACTAGAGAGCATTGGGTCCCAAGCTTATCTCATTATAATTCCATATCCAAACAATCCCACACCACGCATACTTATACAACTGAACTCCAGATGGATTACAACACCAGAAAACACAATAACATAAGGGAATAACAGCAAAATGGAACATCATATTTGCTAACAAACTAACTCCCCTTCCCACCACACGAGCTGCCATGTGGCTTAATCCTCAGCTGGATCTCCAGCTGACTCCTGGCCAATGGAAATGCCACGTATAGCCAGTGACGTAAAATTGATCTATTGGTGTTAAATTCCACGTGGCTTTAGAAGAAAAATGAGGTCATTTTCACCGTTGTTGCTTGTGGGACAAAAGTGCATGCACCACAATAATTATGTTTTGAGCCGTGAAATAGTTTTCTGCATTTTTTCGTCCTAGCCTTGAGAGAAACAGGAATTTTTGCTTGAACCAGTGCATTCTCTGAATAGTAAGATGATAGAATGGCTCAATAACTCACTTTGTTCTTAACTTAGTTTTAGAATATGATGCCACTCTCCTTGTTCCTATTGTCATTGTAACAACTGCAATGATTAATGAAATTTTTTGCCTCTTAGAAAGAAAAAAAAACTCACTTTATTTGGTTTTGAGTTTTGAGAAAAAAATTCGATGTAACGAGGGGTAATGAGTAGAGAGAGAGGGAAATTTATTGAGAACCGTGCAAAGAGTAAACTTTTTTCTCAAAACTTGTGAAGGAACAAAGTGAATGTAATTTAAGAAATAGATACCGTGATGTTACCATATTTGTTTCCAGGCTTATATCTTTTGTGGACTCTAATAAGAAACATTGATATCTCAATTATTATAGGAGTTTGGATTTCTGCTATGGAGTCATTTCCTGGCTTTGCTCTGTATCGTGTCTTTTATGAGTTTTCACTTAAAGCAAGAGACGCGAAAGTTGGGCACTCACCGGGCATGAAATGGCAAGATCTGAATGATAGAACTACTGGTATGAAAGAACTGCTGATAATCATGGTAGTGGAATGGTTTATTCTTCTTGTTGTCTCATACTGCATCGATAAAAAGAGTTCCCTATTCCGAGTGAAGACTTCATCATCGGAGATGAATAGTATACGAGCTTTTGATCCGGTGGAGAAAGCCGATGTTGCCCAAGAGGTAAGTCTTTTTATTGTTCATACTTACTTTTGTAAAGAAATGTTTAATCCATCTGCTGCTCATGCATATAAATACCTACATACCTATATATATATATATATATATGTGTGTGTGTGTGTGTGTGTGTGTGTGTACAAATAAAAATATTTGGAAAAGAAATGCTCTTGCTAATTACTTGTTTACAACTTGAAAAACAGAAATATCCTTTAGATTGACCTAAACTCAGGAATTGACAAATTTTACATCAAAGCGTATCCACCGTTATGGGATCCAGGGTATTATTGGGCTTGTCAAAGTCAGTATGTTATTTGTAAGATTGATAGTACCAAACCATATCTATGTAAATACATGTGAAACAAATATATGAAAGGAAAAATTGACAAGTATTTTGTGCAGTATAAGCACTAGCTAGCTTAGGATCCTAACTATGTTAATAAGCGAAAAGCATCTTCTCTCAAATCATTCTTTTGACGTTGTAAGATCTCATTTAACCCGTCTCCATACCAAACCAAGCCTCGTTTCCCAAACAATTGGGGCCGGCTCCATGAATCCTGTCTTTCCATTGAGCTCTGTCTAGGGCTACCTCTTCGCTTAGATTTAGTAAGCCCAAGTCCTTCCATATCATGGCATCCAAAATCAGTTTAGGTCTTCCTCTTCCCCTACCCTGACTATCCACTACAATCATGTCACTCTAGCTTCTTGAATAGTGTGTTAACAAGTCTATGGTAAATATGTCCAAACCCCCTTAATTTATTTTGTCTCAACTTATCCTGTATAGGTACAACTCCTACTGTCTCACGAATAGTTTCATTTCTAATTCTCTCACTCATAGTCTTACATTTAACCCATCTCCATAAAGCAGAAAAATAGAGCTATTTCTTACAGTATGCAAAACAATATGTTATATACCTATTTGTGTGCTTACAAAAAGACAGGAATATAATTCAATCACTGGAATCAACTTGAATCCCATGGTTCATTTCAATGTCCAAACAATGGGATTGAAATTGTGTTGGTTGTTCAACCATGCAAATCACATCGTGATTTTGAGGATCCTAAGTCCTAACAAATGGGGTGAGATCGTCCCAAGTCTCTCTCTCTCTCTCTCTCTCTCTCTCTTGATGTGCTTCAAGTACGCGCATAATTCATCAATACCACCTTCAATTTTATTTTCCACTCTTGTTTTGACAGAGGGTAATAGTTGAACAGTTTCTAGACCAACGAAATGGAAGTTACTCTGTTATATGCGATGACATGAAGAAAGTGTATCCAGGAAAGGATGGAAATCCTGCCAAAGCAGCGGTTCAAGGGTTGTCTCTTGCTTTGAGTCGTGGAGAATGTTTCGGCATGCTTGGCCCAAATGGTGCAGGCAAAAGCTCTTTCATCAAGATGGTCAGTACAATCATACGTTTATTTTATTCACCTCAAGTCGTAACAATTTTAACTCGTCTAATAAAGTTGTCTCAGAATTTTTTTATCCTTAACTAAATTTCTGGTAACATGAAATGTTTCCACACCAATTTCTGATGAGAAACAAAAACTAACAAAATAAGTGAGTTCTCTCTGTCACTTCTCTGTCAACTAGTTTGTAAACCAAACATGAGGAATAGTTTTATTTCTTTTCCTTCCTTATTTTGTTTTTACCAAATCTGACATTAGATACACTAGATGGACAGCTACTACTTTTCTTTAATCATATCCAACAATCATTAGAGGTCTCTTTCTTACTCAAACAACCAAAACAAGATGAGCATTGTCTTGTATTCAATTAGTGTCTGCCACCTAAATCATTTTTTACTATTCCACTCTGTCATGGGCTACATATTCAGTTAAATAATTAGGACAGTATTATCAATTCCCTCGAACAAAATCGGGGTTATAAGACAGATTAGGCCTATTGTTGTATACAAATAAGTTCATCTATGCATGTTGGCAGTTGATTGGACTAACAAAGCCAAGCTCTGGGACTGCATATGTTGAAGGCCTCAACATACTAAGTGATATGAGCAGAGTATATACCAGCATGGGAGTATGTCCACAGCATGAGTAAGTGTTAACTGTACCTAATTGTTTCCATCCCATGAATTGTGATGGTGTTCTCATTTTCTCGAACAATCATGCAGCCTACTATGGGAGACACTCACTGGGAGGGAGCACCTGCTTTTCTATGGAAGACTTAAGAACCTTAAAGGTGATGCCTTAAGCCAAGTAAGTTCATTGTATCCTTCACTCTGGTACTTGTTCTGTTAAGATCTCATTTTCTGGTGAAGATCTGTTAACCAAAGCCAGTTTCATTTTTAAAGGTTAAACTGATTTAGTAGCTTGTTGGGATATGAATTTATTGTGAAAGACTCGTTTACCTATGAGAGGAAGTTTGAAGATATTTAGGCTCTGCTTGCTTTTACTTTCGGTTTCCAGAAAATGATGATCGAGGTAAAAACAATGTCCATAAAGATATTTCGGTTGAAAACTTCTATGCATTGAATTCTATAGGTGTTTCGTGATTAGAATTAGAACCCTCATGAATAAACATTCATTTGGAAACTCAACAATCTTTTGGTTTAGATGCCCAAAATTGCTTACTATTTTGGACAACTTCTTCTGGAATACAGACGGGATGTGATTTTTGCACTTTTTTTCTGCTTAAGATGTAATTTATTTTCTTAAGTTTTAGGAATTTCCTATTAAACGAACCGGGTTTATTTATTTAATTTTGGGAAGATTGTTTGCTGGGATCAAAAGATCTAACATACAAATTAAATTTCCCCCGCACCAGTTAGCTTACTTATTTTGGTTGTTAAGGGAGATGGGAGAGGAAGATGTGAGTGGGAACAATTTACTTTTGATGGGTGAGAGAGATGTTAATATCTGCCTGTTTAATTTGGTTGTCAATCATCCTAACAAGGACAGGCTTGATCTTTTACTAGCCCTTCAAATGTATTGGTGCAGGCGGTACAAGAATCTCTTCGTAGTGTTAATCTACTTGAAGGAGAGGTTGCTGATGAGCAAGCTGGGAGATACAGCGGAGGTATGAAAAGAAGGCTTAGCGTTGCCATTTCGCTCATTGGAGATCCCAAAGTATGTCACAGTCTCTGTTGTTAGCCTTGGTAGATACTCTAAATCTTTCTGGATATTTGTATCCCCAACATGCTTATATTACCATTTTGATATAAAATTGTAAGGTTGTCTTCATGGATGAGCCTAGCACCGGACTGGATCCAGCTTCAAGAAAGCAATTATGGGATGTGTTGAGGCGTGCAAAGATGAATAGAACACTTATCCTCACCAGTACACACCCCTCTCTGTGTCGATTATTTTAAAGCTATATGGTTTAATTTAGTTTGTTTTTCATGTACTTATGAGTTGTATATTCTCTAAATCTTGATCTACTCAATTTCACTGATAATGTCCAAATGGTTTCAGCTCATTCCATGAAAGAGGCTGAACGTCTTTGTGACCGATTGGGAATATTGGTGGATGGCAGCTTGCAGTGCATAGGAAATACACGAGAGGTAATCCTTTACAGGATATTCATTTGTCTGCTCCTTGGGAAATTTTATAGGTCATATGGTTGGTAGTCACAGAGACATCAATTCATGTGCATAGCCAAACTTCTCTCAAGTCTCAAAAAATAAAAGGCCCACAAATCGAGGAAGCAACAAAAAGTGTTAATATAAGTATTAAAGAAAGAAGAAAATCTAGAAGTCAAGGCAAAAACTGCTTTATCCTCTTCGTACATGGTCAACGTCTGAAGCTGACGCTATTCTCTGTTGAAAATTCCAGCTGAAGGCCCGATACGGGGAATTTTATGTGTTCACAGCTACAACTCCATCCAGCGATGAGCAAGAAGTGGAGAGGTCGGTTCTCCAACTGTCTGCGAATGCTAATAAGACATACCATACAGCGGGTACGCAGAAGTTTGAGCTACCAAAAAACGAGGTCAAAATTGCAGATGTGTTCAAAGCTGTCGAAGATTTAAAGAACAAGGTCGATGTTCAGGCATGGGGTCTTGTTGATACCACCTTAGAGGATGTCTTCATCAAGGTGGCACGTGGAGCGGTGGAGCTTAACGTCAGATGAGTACGTTTGAACGTTTTCGATCGAAAGACCTCTCCTTGTGGCCAACTTATATCTTGAATACTTATCCAAAAAAAAAACTTATATCTTGTATATCCAATGCGTATTGTTTATGAATATCCCTGCCCATGCTTCTTGGACAATTAGGAAGATCTTTAATCTTAAAAGGTGACGCCCGACAAGAAAGAGGGAGAAGGGGAGAGAGGTACACACAAGGGTCAAAACCCTAATTCTCAAATTCTCATTAATCAAGTCCGACGATTACATAGTTGAACATGTTATTTATAGACTCAAAACCCTAATAGAAAAAAAAACGAAACATTAAAAATAACTTAATAGACTCAAAACCCTAATGAAAATAAAAGGAAACATTAAAAATAACCTAGTAATAATTAAGTGCCTTCTATTGCTAATAATTAAAAAAATTAAAAAATAATAATAATAATAATATTTCTTGGACTAAAATCTTTCTCCAGCAACGAAGTCATGATTTACATTCCGCATCGTTCTCCCAAACACAGAAAAAGAACTTGTCCTCGAGTTCAAGTTAAAGACTAAAAATTGCACTCATTCATGCCAAATGATTAAGTAATTTGAATATGACAGCTTCTTGATTTGCTTCTAGATATATCATTGACGATATCCAGCTTGATAACGGAAACAAAATCTTCAATACCAATCAATCCTTTCTGAGCTACATATTTATGTTTATGGGTAGTCAAAGGGATTCAATAATTTGGGTGCACTTTCATCGTTAGGAAGCACTTGTTTTGACAAAATCGCTTATTGCGTTGGATTTTCCTTCTCTTCGATTACTTCTTGTTCATTGACACCGCTTTTCCTTCTCTTTGATTACTTCTTCTTGGTTATTGATTCAATTACTTCTTATTGGTCATTGACACCTCTTTTCCTTCTCTTCGATTACTTCTTCTTGGTCATTGATTACTTCTTCTTTGTCATTGACACCGCCCATAATTTGTAGTGGTGGAACACTCGCAGACCCATTAGCTTGAGCCTTATCTTTCAATTTACTTTCCAAACCCGTGGCTACTAATGTTTCCAAAAGAACTTATTGCAATATCTTAATTCATTACTACTTGTGCCTTGTTAAATCTCTTCCACTGACTTCTTCAAGCCTTGTTGTTCTTGATATAGACCATCAAATTTTGAGTTCAACTTATAAGCATTAGTAACCATGGTTATGACCGGGAATAAGGATAATTTTTTTTGGGAAGGAAGATACTGTTCACTTTTTTTTTTTTGGTTTTTGGGCTGGCTGAAAATTAATTGGGGATGGGTTACAGTTTAATATGGGTATTAGGTAATGTGGATAGTATAGGTAATATAGGTAATGGGCTGGACAAAAGTAATTAGGGTTAAAAGACCTGATGACTTCAACGGTGCAGCAATGGGGTAGTAAACGCACGAAAAGTAGTTAGCAATCTGCCTTTTTCAGCGATCTATAACATTCTGAACAAATCCGAAACTGCTTTAGGTGGACGGTTTTCAGAGTCGTAACGATGGAGATAAAGAACGCTATATATATATATATATATATATATATAGAGAGAGAGAGAGAGAGAGAGAGAGAGAGAGAGAGAAGGATCTTTGACACCACTTGAGAAAGAGGAAGAAGGGGAGAGAGGCACACAAGGTTCAAAATCCTAATTCTCAAATTCTCATTAATGAAGTCCAGCAATTACATCCTTGAACGCCTTATTTATAGACTCAAAACCCTAATAGAAATAAAAGGAAACATTAAAAATAACCTAATAAACTCAAAACCCAAATGGAAATAAAAGGAAACATTAAAAATAACCTAATTAAATATTAATTGCCTCCTATTACTAACAATTAAAATCACAATAATAATAATAATAATATTTCTTGGATATTATAAAGATTAAAGTAGAGAAATAAAGCAAATTCCAACATTTTGATATATATCAGTCAGGTTCCGATGAGGGATTCACCTTCCGATTGAATTTCAATGATCCGAGCCGCTCAAAGTAATCAGAACGTGATTTTAAGGGTCTGCAAGAAATCAGCAAAAAAAATGACTGGGAAGGGCTTCATCCGAACAGTTTTCATTGCACGGTTCAAAAAAAACTGTTCGGATGAAGCCCTTCTTGGTCAATTTTTTTGCTGATTTCTCTCAAATACCCTTAAAATCACGTTCTGCACATATTGATCGGTTTGGATTTTTAAAATTTGATCGGAAAATGAGAGTCCCGCATTTTAACAAAATGAGGGATCCCTCACTTGATCCGTGGTGTGTGTGTATATATATATATAGTCCCCTTCTCTTAAGGGCCACCTCATTTTAATAAAATAAGGACCTCTCTTTTCCGATCGAATTTTGATGATCCAAGCCACTCAATGTGTTCAGAACGTGATTTTAAGGGTACCCGCGAAAAATTAGCCAAAAAAAAACCGGAAAGGACTTCATATGAACAGTTTTTGTTATGTTTTTATCGAACGGTTCAAATAAAAACTGCTCAAATCAAGCTCTTCCCGGTCATTTTTTTTGGCCAATTTCTCGCAAGTACCATTAAAATCACGTTCTAAACACATTGAGCGGCTCGGATCATCGAAATTTGATCAAAAAATGGGAGAAATGGGGAGGTCTTTATTTTAGTTAAAATAAGGACCTCCTCATTTGAAAAATGATTGTGTATATATATACACACACCTTGACATTATATCTAATTACAAATTAACCTGATTAATTAGATTATTGTGGACTCCAAAATTCGTTAAATTATCTTAAAGTGCAAGCCTTTTTTATGAAGAAGAAAAAATAAAATGGTATTGCTGTACCGGGCAAGATTTCGATATAAGCCCGGTATCGACCAGTACGTCTAATATTGATCGGTACTGGCCGATATTTCGACCGAAACAAAACACCAACGTAGGTGTGAGTTTTACCAAAATAGATTTATTGATTTTC
Source organism: Rhododendron simsii (assembly GCA_014282245.1). Lineage (NCBI taxonomy): Eukaryota > Viridiplantae > Streptophyta > Magnoliopsida > Ericales > Ericaceae > Rhododendron > Rhododendron simsii. Next base: position 26,685,032 of record CM024959.1, read on the forward strand.
CTTAACCAGGGCAAAAGTAAAAAGTAGGGGGAAAGGTATTTTTTGCATTAATGGGTTTTCCCATTTTAGGTAAAATGACCAAATTACCCTCATTGATTTTAACAAAATACAAGTTTACCCACACTAAACGTTAACTTGCCGTATGTTGTTTTTTTAAAATTTGGTTCTAGAGTTTTTTTAGGGTGCTGATTGAAAGGGTTTAAAGCCAAAAATTATTATGATCATTTAGGATAAAATGATTAAAAAAATAGAATCTTTACATCGGTTCAAATAGATTAAAAATTGGAGTAATTAATTTTTTTACCATATATATACGGGGCGGTTCCGGGGACACTTATAAAACCCTCCCAAGTTCCTAATGGAATTTCGATGATCCGAGCCGTTCAATATAATCAGAACGTGATTTTAAGGGTGCCCGCGAGAAATCAGCAAAAAATATGACTGGGAAGGGCTTCATCCGAACAGTTTTTATTAAACTTTCTTGAACGGTTTAATAAAAAACTGCTCAAATCAAGCTCTTCCCAGTTAGTTCTTTTGCTAGTTTCTCGCGGGCATCCTTAAAATCACGTTCTGAACACATTGAGTGGCTCGAATCATCAAAATTTGATTGGGAACTATGAGATTCAGATTTGGAGGGTTTTTTTAAGTGTCTCTGAAACCGCTCCGATATACGTGTAAAAAATTTTGTGTGTGCTAATATATTTAAAAAACGAAAAAAATTAATCACACATCTTTTAATACAGTAAAGTAAGAACCAAGGGCAAAATGGTAAAAAACCAACCCATAATTCATTTTGATCATTTATCTCCCAAACACACTCTTCTAAAATGCATTCTACACATATCATTCAAATACTCACCAGGATTCAAAATATATTTTGTCCATAATTTAAAAAGTCAAAAAGCCAAAATGAGAAACCAAAAAGTAGGCTTCCAAACACTCTACCAAATTCAAAATATATTCCTACTAAAAAATTAAAAAGCCAAAAATGAAAAACCAAAAGTAGGCTCCCAAGTCAAAATATCTTTTGGTACCTTTTGGATGGCCCAAATTTATTAGTTTTAGATTAAAAAAGTGGCTCAAAATATGAATACTCTAAGCAGTTCATTTTTGAAACTGTTTTTCGAACAAATAATTTTCTGAAAAATGTATTCTCTTTTTTTTTCAATCACTAGAAGAGATCATTTACATCAACTATAAAATACAAAATACAAAACACGGGACACTTCATCAATTGAGTAAGAGTCAACCAGATAATCAAGTTCAATAACTTAACCAACTTACCAACATAAGAAATAAGTCCATCATAGAAAAGAAATAGGAAAAGAAAGGAATAGCCCCCCATTTGTAATTTCTCCTTGAGTATCACATGTAATCAAAGTTAGGGAGTACATGTGTTCATAGCAATACTATCAATCCTGTACCGATCAATACCGGCCAGTACATATTGACAATAAAATGGAAACATATTCTCCAAAATACATTTCCAAAATGGGCTACCAAACAACCAAAATGTAAAAAATAGAAAATGAGAAGTTGAAAATGTGGGAACCAAACACCCCCAAAATATTTTTGGGAAAATGACAGCTCAGTACGTGTTTTAATAATTAATATATGTTAAAGACATTTTTAGCATTCACAAATATTCTCAGCATGTCCTTAGCAAGTATTAATTATAAAAACACGTCTTTGGCTGTCATTTTCCTAATATTTTTTGAACTTAAAATTGAAGTGGGCTGGGGCTGGGCAACAACAAAAGACCTAATTAAAGAAGACGAAAACCTGACCCAAAAGCTCGAACATTGCACATGCTTGTTTGGCCATGCATCTAGGGCTGCAACAAAAACCGAAAGAGCGCAAAGTCTACTTTCACCCCCTATGGTTATCACCATGTACAGATACCCCCCTCATGGTTTAAAATTGACCACATAACCTACCTGTAGTTTTGAAAATGTGCAAATTGACCCCATGCCGTCATGTTTTCCATCGATATTAACGGAGGTGTATCTCACACGCCTCTAGAATGTAATCTGAGTCGTTAATAATGTATTAAATAAAGAATAGAATATCTCTGTAAAAAATCATCTTGATCAGGCATCAATAACCCAATGATCTAATTTTTAGTAAATTTAAATTTGAAATTTTAATTTCATAAGAAAATCCATTCGACCATGAGCTTTTCTTTTTTGATTGACTTGAAATTTGGCATAGATATAGTACTCGTCAAAATTTACAATATCAACGGTTTGGATTCAATTTTTGATATAAGGGATGGTGTGGTTAGAATTAAAAAAGAAGAAGAGTCAAGTGACATGATGAGGGTATATCGGTTTTTTAATGTTGTATCCGTTAATTTGGATGGAAAATATGACGGCAGGGGGTCTATCCGCACATTTTTAAAACCATAGGTAGGTTATGTGGTCAGTTTTGAACCTTGAAGGGAGTATTTGCACATAGCGATAACCATAGGGGATCAAAGTGGACTTTGCTCTAAACCGAAATAACTGGTAACTAAACAGTACGTTTTGGCCCTGGATTCAAAAGTTTGATGACCGTGATATTACCTTTAGTTAGAGATTTAATTTTTTCCACCAATGGTAGAAAATCCCATTTTTCCACCACCACCTTTTTTTTGATCCTACCGTGTGTTTATTGTTGATTTGAATTGTCCATCTTGTATACCCCATATAGTAGTATATCCATGCAAAAAATAAATTTGACCGGATATAGATAGGAATATCAAAAATTAAATTTTGCTTTGTACAATGGATAGTTTATTATTATTATTGATAGAAATCATATCGTCCATTTTAGAAATCAAAATTCAAATTTTGATATATCTATTGACTTTCAATCAAGCTGATTTTTTGCATGATAATACTATATTGTGGGTCTTAAAATATGAACGGTTCAGATCACAATAATAGACACTCAGTGGGCCCATAATAGGCGGTGGTAAAAAAGTGGGGTTTTACACCGACGTTGGATAGAATTTATTCTCTTCCCTTTGTCATTTTTATAAGTGTCTCTACGAAAAGATGTATAACTTCAAACAATAAAGTACTTTCACTCTTAACATGTTTAACTCTTTGTATAATTTCAAACAATAAAGTACTTTCACTCTTAACATGTTTAACTCTTTGTACCTAATGAGTTTTTTCATTTGGTGCAAAAAAATTGAAAATATTATAAACTGAAGTATTTTATTTTGTGATATGAAAATTGCATGTCCTTTCATAAGGTATGCTTAAAAATGGACGGATGGAATATATGATTCAGTTCATGATTTTGTGGTGAGGAAATGGGAGCTAATATACATACTATTCTGTAAATGTTCAAGTGTGGGGCTCTCAGTTTTTCTTCCTTTTAATCACAACAATAAAATGTTGAAACTTCCAACTTGGAAGTTCATGTCTTGATTCCAGCATGTGAGTTAATTTTTTTCCGGGTGACGTGCATTTTTTTTTTCTTGTTTTTTCCTTTATCATCTAACTATCGTGTTTGTATTTTTGCATTTTGTGAAGTTTTGGTAAACTGCAAAATGGAAAAATTATTGAATGTGGATCTCTTGATTGTATTCTTCAAACTATTTCATTAAATTTCTTAAACATTTGTCGTGAGGCTTAAAAAGTATATGTGCCTTTTATTCTCTCTCGAACAATGAGCTAGTGAGCAGTGAGAGCAGTTGGTAGTAAGTTAGTTTGACTTTTGGTCAAGGTACAGTTTTCCAATTTTTTGGAACCGGGAGCAGTGGTTCCATTCTTGGATTGTTATGGAACTGGATCAATTAGAACCGTGTGCATCACATTACTACGTCTTGCAAGGTCTTGACTTCTTAACCATGCGGCCGCAAGGTCGAAATTTAATTAAGCGGAAAGTCAAAGGAGGAGAATTTGATAGTATGGGAGCATTATGGGAAAAATGGGGCTATGTGATGATGGGTTTCCCACGGGTGGCGACGAAGATTATGATGATACATCGACCATCGTCTAGTTCGGCAGAGGACCCTTCATTCTGTAAACCAATATTCAAATTTTGCTATATCTATCGATATCTAATCAAGTTGATTTTTTTTTTTGGGTATACTACTCTATGTGCTCTACAAGATGAACGGTTCAGATTGTAACAAAACAATCTTGTAGGGCCTACATGCGGTGGTGGAATCCCTATAATTTTCACCTATGGCGGATAGAATTTACTCTCAGGATGATTAATTCACGAAGGAAAGACGAAGATGAGTACATTGATGACGTGGCAACAAAATTGCGTGAGCCAATCCGAGTGGAAAACATGATGAAGTTCAAGTATTGTACCCATGGGTCACTCATGTTAAGACCGGAGGGACACCACGCACACAAATTCACAAAGCAATTTCAGATAAAAAAAACTTCAGTCGTATATATGTTCACACAATGCATATACAAAGATGAAAAAGCTCTCCGGAAACTAACGCTAGTTCCTCTGCTAGAAGCCACAGACTAACTCCGGATCCCCACGCTTGCCTCACCCTCTCCCTCATAATACGTCACACAGACACTCTAGGGTTTACAAGAGAAAAACATATAGGGACTTTTTGAGTGTAAATTATGCGCAACACTCATTACTAAGGGTGTTACACAAAATAATTCCACCACTATTAGTGAACCTCAACAACTCACGCACACAATCCACACACTGATTTTAAAGGAAAAACTTCATATATAGGGGAAAATGTCCAAGAGCATTCAATGCTCATCACGCGTGAGATTTCCAGGAGATCTTCCATGGCTGTCAAAGGCAATCCAAACGTTGACTTTCCACCCACCACCTACGTGGGTGAATACCAACATCAAGGTGATGTGTTGGAAGATGAGGAGAACAACATGATGCTACTTGTGGAGCTAGAGACAGAGGAGTTAGTTGGGGGGATTCAAACCAGTCCAACCAAACTTGTGCTTCAGACAATCGAAGAGGTGACGCTTGCAGGAATCGAAATGCACATTTCCCTTGTTTAGTTTAACAAAAATGCTACACACAATATCTCCCACACAACAACTCACACAACTGCTGATGTCATCATGACGTCATAGAAAAACGACGTCGTTTTAATTATTAAAAAAAAAACAAGTCACGAACTGAACCCTTCCCCTTTTCCCTTTCCCCTTCTCGTTCCCTCCATTTTTGACACTCAAAACATTCAGAATTTCAGAGGGGCGCCCACCATTGACGACCACGGACCACGGTACTCTTCCCACGACCACCGGCGACCACCACAACCCAACTCCAGAGCTCCCCCACCTCCGGCGACCGCCACCACCACCGATTTCTGAGAACTCCACCGTTGTTACACCCACCACGAAGGTTTCTCTCTCTCTCTCTCCCCCTCTCTCTCTCCTTATTTCAATTAGTACCCTAAACTTGTTGCTAATGCACAAAAAAAGGGCGTACTAGTGAACCAAGATGGAAATCATGATGATGTAATAAGAATCTTCATCGTTCAGATTGAGATGATTTGTCCAATTCCTAGTGTCTCAAATTGTTCTTCGAAATAGCCATTTAGCCTAGTGATAAGGCCTTCCACTGCTAGTTGTTCATAGAAAGGGTCAGTTGCTTTTTTTTTTTTTTTTGGGGGGAACTAATGAGATTAAAATGTAAAACCTTTTTTTTTTTTTTGGGAACAAGAGAGTTGGATGCTCAGTTTCTGTAGAGGAGGATAAAAGGGTCTGATTTGCTTGAACCCTGGTTTCATTTAATGAAATACTGAACCTTACGTGGTTTCTTTCTATTACAGATTTATTTTAGTATGTTTGGGATTTCTTTAGGCCTAATTGTTTTGATGTTAGTATAAGTGGTTTCGGTTTAGGATATTGAAAGAACCGTTTAAAGTAAAAGTATGTATATGGGCACAACATATATCTTCTGCAAATAATAGTGTTGTGTACATTTAATGCACGGGACAAAAAAAAATACTTTTGGGCATTTTTTTGCCTCGTATCGAACGGACGCAAGGCTAGTTGATAAAAAAAAATATAATTTAAATTTTTCGACTACATGCATGTTCAAATTGATTTGCAATTGCGAATAATGTTATATTGTAAACAAAATTTCAGAATAGTCTTCTTGTATCTTATATTGTTGTTCACTCTAGTCATTGCATTGTAAGTTGATTATATCTCTATATAATTGTCTCATTTTTTTAACCAATAGATGATGTCACCGGATTCTGTTCCATCAACAATGCCTCCAAACAATGAGTGTGTAGAAGAAGAAGAGGTATGGAGTGGAGACCGTGAAGATGAACAAGAGGTATGGAGTGGAGACCATGAAGACGAACAAGAGGTATGGAGTAGTCCTTCAAACAAAAAGTGTGGTGAAAGCTGGGAAAGAGGCAACCGAAAATTGTGAAGATGGAGTTGAAGAACCGAAAGAGGGAATGATCTTTGACACATCGGTGGAAGCTTATTCATACTACTCAAGATATGCTAAAAAAAAAAAAGGGTTTGCTGTGGCAAGGATGCAGAGGACAACAAAGTTATACGCAGATGATGAATACACCGGATAATATTGAAGAGTAGTTTACTTGCTTGTATTGTTTTATATCGTGTCCATATCTTGTCTTGTGTCCCCTTTTGTGTCCTTGAAAGCTGTTCATATCATGTCATGTGTCCTGTGTCCCATTTTGTGTCCTTGAAAGTCCTGATTACTTGTTGGTCTTGTAATGACTTTTCATAACGTAGATGGTTTAGAGAATTCTATTTGAAGTTGACTTCTTTAATGAGAAGCGTTCTACTTGTGTTCATAAAATTGCACCACTTATTTACTTTATTTATGCTTCTATAATGACCTGATTGCTTGTTGAATTCATAGTTCCATCAGATAAGATTTTGAAAGTTTTTTTTTATTTTATGGAGAATGATTTGGTCAGTTCAAGGTATTATCGATAGGTTAGAACAAAAGCAAAATAGTACGAAGTTTTGAGGTGACTTCAGTCACCACTATCAATACTAGAATTATGCTAGTGTATTTGTTTCTGGAAAAATTTCGGCATAGTCTCCCTTGTTTTTTGGTCCTAGCCCGACGTCTCGCGTCTCAGTCAGTACAGCCATTACAACAATAGAAACCAAATGAGGTTATGCACAAGTCCACGCCGGACCTTTCTCATTGTAAATCAACAATCACAAGCTACATTCATAGCCAAAATCTATTGCCAAATTATCATTTCACAATGAAAACCATAATACAATAAATTTCAAACCCACACCGGGCCATTCTCATCACAATTATCAATTATATACGAAGTTAGGTTTTGCAATACTACAACTTGATATTACAAAGCTTAGTACATATTGACATTCCAAACTACAACAAATTGATCATTTTTCTTGGCCTTCGATTCACTTGAATAGCTTCAATCTCTTTCACTGCCTTTTCGACTCTCCACTAGTCTTTGCAAAGCTATTGGTTCCATAGTTCTAGCCCATAAATCTTCTAAGCTCTCCCGTTCTTTTGCTTTTAAGTTAGCAGCCATATGTAATCAAGCTGCCCTGCCCTCCCAATCTTCCAACCATAACCTGAGAATAACAATGATCAATAAGGATAAAACCATAACCATGTACTCAAATTAAATTCTATTCATAGCTTTGCTTCTAGCCATCACCCCAAATGTACCAAACATGAACTAGTGCACTTTAACTGCTGAACTGTTTTGTTAATCCTTGTTCCGACCTGTTGCTGCTGCTGTTGTACTTAATACGGCTGCTGTTGTGGTGCCGCTGATGTTAATGACTGCAAATGCTATGTTTCCTACGGCCGCTGTGTTGTATTTTCTGTTGTGTTCAGTCCAGCACCTTAATATATATCTTACCAATAAAGACAAAGGAGAATTTAGGAGAAAAAGTATAAGCTTCCTTCTTTCCTAGATGCAGAAAAGAAAGGGCTAATTCATGTCAAAAAAGAAGAAGAAAGGGCTAATTACTCCAGGAAAGGTTAGCAAAGGTTTCGGCTTTGTTTGTAATTGCTTTTTTGTCATTTTGATTTTTTTGTTCGCGTGTGCATGTTTTCGGGAGCAAAAACAATGTCAGTTTCTCAAATATAGTTCTCCAAGTCTTTCTCGGGGAATGAAAACAGAAAACCAGACAACTTCTACACAAGAAAAGATGTTTTCATCGTCTTGAAACCTATGTTTTGTCAAACAGTTATTACAATAGGAAAGCAGCAAACCAGATAAATTCTAATATCGCTAAAACCAGTTATGTTTTTTCTGACAATTGATTCTCAAACAAAAACCAAATGGGATTGTTTCTAGCTTCTGTCCACATATGCTTTCTTTACATCCTTTGGTCACTTAAATCATCTCTGAATACTGGTGGCCTCCTGACTCTTATTGTTTCTATACCAGACGGTGTTGATTGAGCCAACATCAGGGAACATGGGGATTAGCATGGCATTTATGGCAGCCATTAAAGGGTAGAAGATTACTATGACCATGACCTCTTACACTAGCTTGGAAAGAAGGGTGACTATGAGATCATTTGGAGCTGATCTTGTACTCACTGATCCAACCGAAGGCATGGGAGGAACTGTTAAAGAAGGCTTACCAACTTTTGAGTCCACATCAGATGCTTTCATGCTCCAACAATTTAACAATCCTTCCAATACACAGGTAACCAAAATCTCCGTGTCCTTGTTTTCCTAAGCAGATTACCATATCTCATTTGGCTTCAAAAGTCAAACAGCAACTTTTTTTTTTTGGGTCTCTATTCAAATTTTTCCCGCATTTGTTAGTTTTGCGTCAAACTTTTGTGACTTATTGATTTGCCTCGGCGAGAGGAATCGGAAAAGTAAAAAATTTTGATCGAAACTCATAATTTAAAAAAAGAAAAAGAATAAGTAAAAAAAGTTGTGAAGGAATAAAAGACAAAGGAGAATCTAGGAGAAAAAGTACAGGCTTCCATCTTTCATATTTTTGTTTTTTCTTTCCTGTCCGAAACTAGTATGAAAATTTGGTAACAGGGTTTTCATGAAGCAAACAAAGAGGTGTCCTTTCCAGCGCCCATTCTTATCAAATTAAGGTAACTGACAAAATGGTATCAATTAACAAAGACTACCAACACATTAAACCACTATTCTGGGGTTAACAACTCCAATTTAGGGTTTCTCATATTTTCGAATTAGGTTTTTTTTTTTTCTGGCAGCATAACACTCTAGGGTTTCTCAAATTAAAACCCTCTAACTGATGAGGAGTAGATAGTGGGGATTCTATCTGAAATAAGGAGAGAGAGAGAGAGAGAGACCTTTGTCGTCGGGGTGCCAGAAGCCGGTGGTGGTGGTGGTGGCGGTGGCGATTGCCGGCGATGGGGAAGCAGCTGGGGTTGCGGTGGCGGTGGCAGCCGGTGGTGGTGGTGGCGGTTGCCAGCGATGGGGGAGCAGCTGAGGTCGTGGTGGTGTTTACATCCTAAAAAGTGCCACCCAATGAAAAAATTCCACGTGGCCCCGAACGGTACGGCGGTTGCATAAAACCTGTCCCAGTCGAGTACCAATTACAGAGGATTGCGGGAGTTAAAAAGGACACTGTTTTATGACAAACGGTGTCGTTTTAGAGTGAACCGATGTCGTTTGAGTAGTAATTAAACGATGGTTTGGGAGGTTATTGGATCTAACCATTAATTTGGACTTTACGATCATCGAACGGTGTCCTCACTGCCCTGTTTTATAACTGAAATTAGATGCAATTGCAGGGAATCATTTTGGAAGGCAAACACGTTGCATTGATTCACGTTGCTTGAAAATAGGAACCACGATCCAGGAAGTGGCCATGAACACCATGATCGAAGCAAGCAGGGGAAGAAGGAATTCTGGAAATATCAGGGTAACCGTTCGAAAGCCCCTCAACCGTTTTATGTGACCAACGTGGATATCAATCGAAGACGTGGGGGTCGAAGGCAAGTTCAGCGTCTATAAATAGAAGAAGCAATTGAAGAGAAACACACACAAAAATCCATATCATCTGACAATTCATACAAAATGATTGCTTAGAGATCTATCTTAGATTAGTTTTAGTTTAGAGTAGGGTCTTTTTTGTAAGTTGAAGGCTTATTTGCATGTAAGACTACTTTCGATTAAATTCAAGTTTTCTTATTTCCTTTAAGTTCTTTTCTTACCAAAGAATAATTGTTTGCAAGTTCGCTTTTGATTAAATTCAGTGTGCTTGCATTTCTTTATTATTCTTGATAGAATCTTAAGAGTGTTTGTATACAAACTTACCTTTGATTAGATTCAGGTTTGTTTGTGTTCAATCATCTTTTCTGATTTTGAAGCGCGTCAATCTTTTATTTGGTTGATACCTTAAGGAAAAATCCTCTTAGTTGAGGTAATCGGACGGATAACACAATTGCCTGATTGAAATTAGTTGTTTCAAATCATTTTGAAAAGAGTAATTTCTTCTTTGAAGTTATTTCTTTTCTGGCACGCCCGCACACAATTATTTGTCGATTGATTTGAGTTAATTCAGCCCAAACAATTTTTGGCACGCCCGGTGGGACCTCGAAGGTGCCAGAATGCCAAGGCTTCGAAAGCAGATAGGGACACCTGTTGGTGGTCAAGTGCCAGAGGAACAAGCTGTGCCAGAACAGGCCACGGAACAGGGAACGCCTATGAATCATGAGTTCCCCAAATTGGCTTCCGAAATGGGAGAGCTCCCTTATGAGGAGCCTTCTTATGAAGTACCTCCTTATGAAGGGCCTCCAAATTTCCAAAGGGACAGCCAGTGGTAAAGACCATGATAAGGAGGAAAATGTTCAGAGAAATGATGATAGCTTTTCGAGAGATGGCTCAACCCCAAAGAGCCATGATCAAAAGCATAAGAAGTAGGTTGCCCAACTTAGAGTAACAAGAAACAGTCCAGGGAATATTGGGCTAGATGATCATGCTAATTTCAACTACTCACCAAAGTCCCTTCGAAGGAAGGCTTGGAGAGGGATGTTGGTCAGGGTAAGATAAGGTCTAAAAAGGGTAAGGAAAAATGTATCCAGAGGAAATACCACAATCTTGGTATGAGCCTTTGAAGCCTACAAAGCCTGTCTTCTTCGAAATCAGACCAATCTCATGGAATTCCTATTGGGATTCCAAGAAATGCCAGAGACAGGCAAAGCGTTAATCCTCTTTTCGAACCCACACTTGGGGGATGGGAGGATGATGTAAGTCTAGAACGAGGTTATAGACCTGAGAAAACGAGGGATAACGCACAGCTTCTCGTCAAAGTCTCCAAATACCAAAAATCCCACCACAGCGGTTTATGGAAGCCATAGGCCTGCTCGGGTAACACTACGGCCGACCCAATGCAGCAACCCTGGTATGGAGACTTCCCTAGAAAACCAAGGGGATTTTAACACTATAAGTGAAAAGCATAGAGATGACTTGGTAGAACCAAATCCACCGGTAGGAAATCAAGAACAAAATTCCTTGTAGGCAACCAATACTAAGAGCCCAGGTTATGGATCTCATACAAGAAGTTTGTGGGCCTCTCGAACTCGGGGGTACAACCTCAAATCTATAGAAAACCATATCCAGAATGGGTTGCACAACATTTTCAGATCCCTAGAGAATTTAAAATCCCAGACTTTACTTTGTTTTATGGGGATGGGAGACAATCTTCTATAGAACAATTGCTAGGTTTTCTGCCCAATGTAAGAACTTGGCTCAGAATGGTTTCATGAAGTTGAAATTGTTTCCAAATTCTTTGTCTGGGCCAGCTTTTGCATGTACACAAACTTGCCTGCAGAATCGATAACAAGTTGGTTTCAAATGGAAGAGGCATTTCATGCACAATTCTTTAATGCTGAGCCTGAAGTCTCTATGGCAGATTTGGCTAGGCTAAAGCAGAAACCGGATGAAAAGGTAGCGATTTCATATCTAGGTTCAAAGGGCTAAGACCAAGTGCAAACTCCATCTGCCAGAGGCAGAGTTTGTGAGATTAGCACAGGATGGTTTAGAAGGGAGCTTCGAAAGCGGTTTGATTCTACAGAGTTCAGGGACTTTGCAGATCTAACCTATAAAGTTGCTAGATATGAATCATTGCTAGAGGAAGATATGGATAGCATAATTCCTCTTATCCACATACTATAGGGATCCTAATTATGAAATAGATGCTGCTGAATTATAGAGCACGAACCTTGTGTTTGTGAGCCCTTAATTCAAAAGAATGTCTCTCTTGGGCAGAAGTTCAAACAAAAGGAAATTACTAAAGTATATTCTTTTGATATATCTAAAGCTGATGAGATCTTTGACTTCTTGTTAAGAAAGAAAATCATTAAGCTGCCTTTGAATATGAAACTGCCCACAGTGGAAGAAAGGAATGGAAAGACTATTGCAAATGGCATGATTCTTGGTCTCATTCAACTAAATCTTGTAATGTTTTTCGTGACAGGATTCAGGAACAAATCAAGAAAGGAAGAATCAAATTCCCTGAAAAGACTATGGGGATAATGCAGTGCCTTTTCCAAGGTAGAAGAGGTCAACACCAGTGTGCCCTCCTCACTGGCTCGAACTGTCAAAAATATTGGCAGGACAAAGAAGTACCAGTGAACATGATATACTGTTCAATATGGAAGGGGCAAGCCATACGCTGGCCACCCTCGAGGCATGGGAGCGAGGCCAAGTTCCTATAGGCTAGCCAATGATGGTTTTTTCTTTGCAGAAATTCTCAGGTAATAATCACCTGCCTATGCTAGAAGCCTCATTTTTGGAGTGCCTGTGTGTAGGATGCAGGGCCAACTATTTGGTTTTTCAAGGACTTGGATAGAAAGGCCGTAAGTTTTTTCCAAAAGAAATGGGGATGAAAAGAATGGCCCCAGTTCAAGCAAAGCCAAGTGACAGCAAGTCTTGGTTGGCACCAAAGGGACATGCCTACTAGCCCTGTTCCCTCTATTCCAGAAGGGAGCTGCCACCTTCGAAGAAGGCCAATGTTGGCCAGACATCGAAGGCGCAAGAAGAGGCAAACAATAGGAATTCACCTTGGTGAAAGGGGTTCCTGACTGGTTTCTGAAGCAAGTTAAACCTGATTTGTTCCAAGGATACAAAAGGTCAAACAGGAATGCGGGCAGAACTTCAAGCCACCAATTTCGAACTCTGGAAACTGGGTGTTGATTAGGGATCCCAAGTCTCAATTACCACAGATGGTCCCATTGCTCTCAAGAACTCAAAAGAGAAAGCTCCAGAGGAAGTATACGCTCTTCAGTCAGGGGAATCTTCAACGGGGGAAGAATCAGGCAGACGAGCAACCTAATCCAAGGTTCGACAGATTGAAGGGACCCCAGAGGAATTTCGAACCCAGTATCACGAGAGGAGACTTTGGAAAAGGTTGCCTCTGCTATGCTCGAAGAAGATCTTGATCCGCTTTCTCCTAACTCGCTGGCTAGTTATCAGTCTGGTTTGCTCGAGGCCATGGTGGTGGAACAACAGGGGATGGAAGGAACCTTTTCCCCTATGGAGGTATCCACACAAGAATTCGAAAAGAAGGGTGCTGAGGAGACCGAAGCAGTTAAACCAATCAAAGAAGTGGCTACAATCCAATTGGAGATCAGCCAGAAGTACAAGTTAATATGGTTTATCCAAGCTCTATGGATTTCTTCTCAAATGGTCAGACGTTCAAAGATCAAGATACTGCTTGGTCGAACTTGAGCGAGCCAGAGAATTCTGAAGAAACTCTGAGTGATAAGGAGTTAAATATCATATGCAACGACTGTGACTGAAAGAAGTATCTCAGATCGAGATGGGTAAAACTTGGTACGTGAAATTGAGCAGAATCAAGAAAGTTTGGAGGTAAGCTCAAAAGAAAGTGCTTGTTTCGTGTCAGATTCCATGTCCGACGTCGAATACCCCTGGTAATAGATTTAAATTATGTGGAAATTTCATATCCATTTAAACTACCTACTAATGCAATGAGACAACATTTGCGTCCATTGTATATCACTGCACACTTTGATGGAGTCCCACTTAACAGAATCTTGGTGGATAATGGGGCTGCGGTGAACATTTTGCCTTTCCAAACTTTGAAAAAGTTAGGAAAAGGAAAAGCAAAATTGATTCCAACCAGCACATCCATTGCAGGATTTACTGGGGAAAGCCAACATGCCAGGGGAATCATTTCCATTAGATTGGCAGTAGGTGGAATAGAAACTGATACTGTTTTCTTTGTAGTTGACACATATGCTAAATATAATGCTTTATTGGGAAGAGACTGGATTCATGTTAACGGATGTATTCCTTCCTCTATGCATCAGGAATTAATGATTGTTAAGTATGACAAAGGCAAGGAAGTGGGTGTGAAGGAGTCAAAGCTGATCCACATCCATTTGGTGCCACGGCAAATTTTGCTGAAGCAGAAATGTACAAATCGGATGTAGTTCCTTTGAGTGAACTACTTCAAGCAGCCACCCACCCAACCAACGAGATGGAACTGGGGGAATTGGCAGAGCTGAAATCAAAGCTGAAACAAGCTGTTGACTATGAATCAGACACCCCAAAAGATGATGCTGCTTGGATGTGAATCCGAGAGAGAGGCTGAAGAAAAAGCCAACTCATTGGCTTTAGTAAAGTATGTTGCTCTGGGGATCGAACAGAAGATCCAAGAAGAGAACATATGGGAAGAAGTTATGCAGAACAATAACCCTCATGTGAAAGAAATCCAACTCACTTCTGAGGAACGGGTTGAATCACAAGATCTGTTGGAAGAAGTAAGGTTGGGAGATGCACAAAACCCCAATCCAGTGCTTATTAATAAACAGCTTGAACCTGGTATGAAAGCTAAATTGGTGGCACTATTAAAAGCAAACAAAGAATGCTTTGCATGGAGTTACAAGGAACTACCTGGCTTGGACAGGGGATTGGTGGAGCATAGGTTACCTATCAAGCCACAATTCAAACCTGTGAAACAACCAACCAGGAAGATGAGTCCAGAAACTATTGCAGGTGTTAAAAAGGAAATGCAGAGGCTTCTAGATGCAGGCTTCATTAGAACAGCCAGGTATGTTGAATGGCTATCTAATATAGTTCCAGTCCCTAAAAAGAATGGAACTATCAGAATCTGTGTTGATTTTCGAAACCTAAATACTGCAACTCCTAAGGATGAATACCCAATGCCTAATGTGGATACACTTGTGGACAGTTCTGCTGGCCACAAGATATTGTCCATTTTAGATGGGCATTCAGGGTACAATCAAATCTGCATAGCAGAAGGAGATGTGCATAAAACAGCATTTGCCTGCCCAGGTAACATTGGCATCTTCGAATGGGTCAAAATGCCATTTGGGCTAAAGAATGCTGGGGCCACATATCAGAGAGCAATGAATACTATTTTTCATGATTTAGTGGGAACTTTTCTGGAATGTTATATAGATGATATCATTGTGAAGTCAAACTCTGATGAGGATCATCTACAACACTTAGAAAAGACATTCCAACAAATGAAACGCTATCAGCTGAAGTTAAATCCAGAAAAATGTGCTTTTGGAGTATCAGCTGGGAAGTTTTTAGGGTATCTAGTTCACAGTAAAGGAATACAGGTTGACAAGAACAAAGCTAAGGCCATTATTGAGGCTAAACCACCTTCTTCTAAGAAGGAGTTGCAAAGGTTTCTTGGTCAATTAAATTTCCTTCGAAGATTTATATCTAATACTGCAGGAAAAACTAAAATTTTCTCTTCTTTGTTGAAACTGAAGGAAGGGGAGGAATTCAAGTGGTCAAAGGAGCATGATGAAGCCTTCGAAGCCATCAAAAGATACTTAGCCAACCCTCCTGTATTGGCGCCTCCCATTGAAGGAAAGCCAGTAAAGCTGTATTTAGCCGCAACACAAGACTCAATAGGTGTTCTGTTGGCTCAAGACAATGAGGATGGCAAGGAAAGAGCAGTTTATTATCTTAGTAGGTTTTTAAACTCTTGTGAATGCAAGTATGCTGCAGTAGAAAAACTATGTTTAGCTTTATTTTATGCTTCTAAGAAACTCAGGCATTATATGTTGCCTAGAATAACTTATGTTATTTCTCAAACCGATGTAATTAAGCACATGCTTTCTAAACCAGTGCTTAGTGGGAAGATTGGAAAATGGATAGTGTCTTTAATTGAATTTTGTCTTGAGTATGTGCCTCAAAAGTTGATAAAAGGCCAAGCATTGGCCAATTTTTTGACCGATCATCCAAATGAGTACAAGGCACCAACAACGTTGGAGGCTAGTACAGTTGAAATCAGGCCATGGAAATTATGGTTCGATGGATCAAGAACTATTCAGATGGCTGGAGTGGGCATAATTCTAGAATCCCCCCAAGGCTTGAAAACCAAATATGGTTTTAGACTCAGTGAGGGACAATGTTCCAATAACCAGGCAGAATATGAAGCATTGATTATTGGACTAGAAATTTTGCTTAAATTAAGGGTTAGTGTTGCTGAAATCTTTGGAGATTCTCAGTTAGTGATTAACCAACTAAATGGACAGTTTAAATGTACTAGTCCAGCGCTGATAATTTATTATCAGCATGCTAAGGAGCTGATGGATCAATTTTATATGCTTACTTTAACTTATATTCCTAGGTTCTTTAATGAAGAGGCTGACGAAATAGCTCAAAGAGCGTCTGGCTACAAAGTTTTATCAGAAATTGAAAAGGAATTTTGTCAATTGACTTTGAGGAAATCCCTGCCTATGTTACACAATAGGTTGATGGACTTCGAAGTATTAAAAGTCGATGCTTTAACTCATCGAAATGCTGATTGGAGGCAAGCATTGATTGAATATCTAACCAAGCCAGACAGTGTTGCAGACAAGGCAACCAAATTAAAGGCAATGAACTATATAATGTATAATAATGAGCTATTCAAGAGAGGAATGGATGGTCTTCTTTTGAAATGCTTGAGCAAGGTAAATGCATTTAAAGTAATGGCTGAAGTGCATGAAGGAACCTGTGGAGCACATCAAGCTGGCATAAAAATGAGATGGTTAATAAGGAGATACGGGTATTATTGGCTCACCATCCTCAAAGATTGTATAGATTATGCAAAGGGGTGTCAAGCCTGTTAAAAAACAGGTCCACTCAAGCATTTGCCAGTCACAGATTTGCAATATGTAATAAAACCATGGCCCTTTAGGGGATGGGCTATGGACATGATTGGAATGATTTATCCTCCTTCATTGGAAAAGCATAAATTTATCCTAGTAGCTACTGATTATTTCACAAAATGGGTAGAAGCCCAAGCTTATCAGGAGGTCAAACAAACCCACGTAATAGATTTCATAAAGAGGATCATATACAGGTTTGGGAGTCCTCAAACGATAACAGTGGACAATGGTTCCATATTCGAAGGACGATTGGTGAAGGATTTCGCCACGAACCATGGAATTTCATTAATATATACTAGTACTTATTATGCTCAGTCCAATGGTCAGGCAGAATCAACTAATAAAATTATCAAGAAGGGGATCCAGAAAATGGTGGATCAAAACCCAGAAATTTGGCATGATCTGTTACTTGATGTGTTATGGGCATATAGGAATACAAAAAGGACTAGTACAGGTACCACACCATTTGCATTAACATATGGGCATGACGCTGTGCTACCCATGGAGATCACTGTAAGGTCTCAGAGAGTAGCATGTCAAAACGATTTAGACACAGGATCTTATCATCAGGCCATGCATATGGAATTGGAAGATATTGATGAGGCTAGAATAAAAGCCTTAAACCAGATTATGCTACAAAAAGCAAGAATAGCCAGAAGCTATAACAAAAGAGTGGCTCTTCGAAGCTTCGATGAAGGAGACCTCGTATGGAGAGTTATCCTCCTTATCAGGGATAGGAGAGTTAGAAAGGATGGATTAGGAAAATGGGCACCAACATGGAATGGACCTTTTCAAATCCATAGGGTTTTAAAAGGGGGAGCTTATCATTTGAGAAATTTGAATGGTTATGTTCATCGAAGGAAAATAAACGGAAGACATCTGAAAGCTTATGTTCCTTCCATATGGGAGTCCTTCCACAAGAGGTAGTGTAAATAAGTTTGGTTACACATTGATGGTTCTGACTGGCTGATTTAGTGTTGAGTGGTTTGATGCTAAAAGCTTTTTTACGAAAAAAAATTACCTTATTAGCATTCGAAGACACAAACGAGTCACCATACTACCAATCGAAGCTATAAAGAGTCGAGAATAGCCAAGCAAAAGTTTCATTTCATTAGTAAAAAAAAAAGGAAAAGACCCAAGCAGGTCTAAGTACAAAACAGACCCAAGTAGGTCTGAACAAAAAAAAAAAAGACCAACTCTGGTCCAAAAAGCAAAAATGAAGACCATTGGTGATCTTCATAGTCCCAAAGGAGAATCTTCAAGAGGATCCTCCCTCTGGGGGACTTTTTGCCTCATGGGCCGAGAGGACGGTCGAAAGATCATCCCAGGTCCTCGCCAAACAGAGGCGTGAAGCTGTTTCCACATACACCAGCTGGCTTCGAAGCTGAGCGATCTCACTTCGAAGGGCCTGGGACTCAGCGTGGACGTCCCTCTTCAGCTCCATGATCATGTTAGTCAGGTTGGCCAATTGACTCATGAGATCAGCAAGATTTGGATGGTTCTCAGCCATGTTTGTTTGTTTGAAAGAGATGCTGTGATCTATTGACGTCTAGGTGTATTTATAGCCCAAAGAAATACGGGGAATCCGTCTCATTTATTACCATTATTAAATTGGTTGCAGACGCATAAAGCCTGGAAGGTGAAGGGTTTGAGAGCGTTAGGCGTCATACGTCAAGAGTATATGATCTTTTACAACTTACGAGGAGACGGCTAAGAAGCTACTGGAATTAAATGAGTTAGTTGGAACGATTGGAATTATACTAGATTAGTTTTCGAAGTATCAACACACTTCGAAGCAAAAGTAATAAATAGACATGGAATAAAGGAGCACAGTATTGGAAGGGGGATTTCTGTTTGTATCTTCCTTCATGCTATCATGTTTTCATTAATAACATTAAATAGAAAGGGATGGCTAAGAACACCAGTTTATTGGTCAAAGCCATTAGAAAGATCGATACATTGGTAAATAATTTCTTTGCTCATAACAGTTACACAGAAGGTTACATTGGAGAACCTATCTAGGGCCTAATAGTACCATGGAGGAGGATCTCTAGGGATCAACCAACCGAGATACAAAGACTTGAACCTAGCTTCATGGGGACTTGATTCTATCTCCTTACAAAGCTCCATTGGTAGGGAGATAGAGCTCAAAGCCCATTCTTGTCTTCGAAGCAACAGCCCGGTACAGACACATCATGATTGTTGATGTGTCTATACCTAAGGGCTTTAGGGTTCAAGGGAAATATCATGAGGGTTGATGTGGCTATGTTTCGAAGTTTTTCTTCACAAATACAAGATGATGCTTCATGATGGTTATCTTTCTTGTAGCCTTACTGGAAAGCTTGGTTTGAATGATACTACAGGAAGGAGAAGTGGAGAAGATGATCTGTGAGTTTTTCTTTCCCCAGAGACCTCTATTTATACTAGTAGATAGTCATTTATGACTCTTTAAGATACGGTAGGTGAGGAGGAGTTGGCACAGTAAGCTTTTGAGCAAGGAAAAGTAGGAACTAGTGTGATCTTAATTACAGTTGTACTTATCCCAAAATTGAACGAAATAAAAAAAAAAGTACAAGCTGCGTGAAGTTACAAAAATGGGCTTATTACATCACGAATAGTGGTTAGTAGCCCTCGAAGAGAATTAGAGTTAGCATCCAAAAGTGAAGTATGGACAGCTCTTCTTCTCTGTTCCTCTCGAAGAGAAGGAATAAGCTGTGGAAGCGTTGATTCATCCCGTAATGCCTCGTCTTCAAGCTCTGGAAAGCCATTCGAAACTTCAGCTATCTCTTCCTGACCTTCTTCATTTCTTCTTGTAACCACTTCATCTTCTTGTCAAGTTCTGAAATTATCCCTTCGGGCTTGATAAAGAGACAGACGAGAAGCAGTCTCAAGTGCTTTGGCCTCCAATCTGTTGGTTTTCTCAATAGTTGTGCCAATGCTCTCAGACAAGAAGTGATTATAAGCAATCAATTCACTAAATTGTTTAAGGTGCTTTGAAGAGTGAAGTTGATTGAAGAAGGGAGTCCTTGGGAAAGGGACAAGGCCTGATAGCATACCTCGAAGGATAAGTTAAACTATGATCAATCAAAGCGGGAAGTCCTAAATGATTTAAAGATTTCAGAAAACTTGTTAGTCCTTTGAAAAAAATTATTCTTTTTTTTTGTATAAGCTGTAGTGTAGGGTGTGAAGATAGTAGTATAAGATGATTTACGGTCTTTGTTGTGTACTAGTTGAAGCTTGGGAGGAGGAATCAAACTGTCAGCCACATGCCCAGAATCAGCAACGGCGGAATGACAGTAAATGTAATACGCTTTCCTTTCTCTCTCCTATCCGAACGATTTAGGTGAAGACGGGTGAGATTTTGTGTTGCAAAGAAAAGACACTGTGCTTTGTATATTGCTCAATTGATACCAAATAAGTGCGGAAGCATAAGCCAGCTTTCTACGTACGGTTATTTGTATCTATATTGCCATGTCTTCCTGTGTTTGTTGCTACTCCTTCCGTCTCAATTTGTTCCGCCTACTTTGACTTTCACGAACTTTAAGAAAACATTCTACTTACATTGACTTTTGATCAATTTTACCATTTTACCCTTTTGAGAAAATATTACTAAATTTTTGTAAAAAAAAATAATTGAACTCACCAAATCAAAAGTACCCTCCTGTCACGACAGGAATGGAGGCAAATTCAATGTTTTGCCGGCTGCCAATTGCTCTATTTTCCTTTAACAATGTTTAAAATTTGAATTTGGGAGGGAGAAAATATATCCTTAAATGAGGGGTAAAATGGTAATTTGAACATCTAAAAATGAAAAGTTTTGAACCAAGCATATTATTTTGGGACATTCCAAAAAAGAATAAGGGTGGAACAAATTGGGACGGAGGGAGTACCATTTTTTTAAAGTAAAGTGGAATTTGATATTCTAGTGTTGATGCATTAGATTGGGAATTCTCATATTATCTTCAAGTTCAGATGATGTGCTTCTGTACTTCTTTTACGTAGTTTGGTTTTGAAAATGCTGGTTTTCTGCTGCATTCAGTGCAATGCGTCTTGCTATTTTATCAAGACAACTAATTTGCCTTTGGTTTTCGCTGAAGGGTTACAAATTTTGGCAAAGTTGCTCAAATGATATCAAAACCATTTTATTTTGGTGAAATTACATGGAGACCCCCTCATCTATACGTTTTGGACACGAACACCCCTTAACTTTTAAAAACGTCCACAGACTCCCCCTCATACCGTTACCCCTCATACCGTTACCCAAGTTAACCCCTTCCGTTGGATTGCCGTTTGTTTCAATGGCACATGCCAGTGCTTTTGGCCTTTTAAGACAACTAAAGAATCTGTATATACCCCTCCTCTCTCTCCTACCTCCAAGTTCTTCATTTCTGCCAACAGTACCCCAGTGTCGACCGAAAGAACCAAACAACCCTTCCCTGCTCTCCTTGCTCTCTCCTCCCTTCTTGCCAATTAGGACCATATCGCTAAGCAGCCCTCTTTCCAGATTCCCCACACCATAATTACTACCAGTAGACCCTTCACGATGATGCTCCCTTTTGAACCCAAATGGAACCCCCTGAACTATATTTATTGGCATCAAACCCACGTAAGGGCCATCGAGGATAGTTTTGGGAGAGGGGACTTTAGTTGTTTTCGACTCCGTTGATTGCAGCCTCAGGGGTAAGTCGAGTAAGCACTTAGGTCCTTTGTTATATTTGGGTGGTCGAAGAAGGAGACGGTGGTGATGAGCTGGTCGGTGCAAGGTCGGGGCTTTCCGGGCTCCTCCTCCCACAAGAATGGAATCAAAGCTGAGCTGTAGAAATGGACTGAATGGTCCTTCGGTAACGACTCGGGTGGGATAATCAATAGTGATAGCTTTGGTGTGGAAATTGGCTTTGGCTGATCTACCTCAGACCCCATTCTCTCTCTCTCTCTCTGGGCTTTTGAAGAGTCTAGAGACAGCTTTAACATGTGTTTCGAACTTATATTGGGAAGTAGGAGATTTGAAAAACAAGTACTCGCGGCTAGCCACAAAGCCAGTGCGGAGTGAAGAGGGGAGGGAGGTAAGGAGAGAGGTGAGGTGTGAGATAGAAGGGAGACAGTGCAAGAAGGAGAGGGAGACGAAATTAGGTGTTTGCAATTTTTTTTATCTGTGAGTGTTATTATAACAAGGGTACATTTGTGTGAGTGTTATTATGACAAGGGTATCTTTGTCATTTTAGCCATTCCGTTAACAGAGTTTGTATTTTTTAGTTTCAAGTAGATGAGGAGGTGTCTGTGGGTGTTTTTAAAGGGTAGCGGGTGTTCGTGTTTAAAACGTATAGATAAGGGGGTCTCTGTGTAATTTCACCTTTTAATTTTTTCAGCATAGCCCATCGCAGTTATTGAATAATGTGCCCCAAAAATGGCTTACGTATTTTGGCACTGTTTTTCCAGGAAAAAAATGACTTCGGAAAGTCATTGTGGATGCTCTCATGCAAACAAGTCGAGCTGTTTATTAAATTTAAAATACTTTTTCAAGTGCTCCCGTTAGAAATCAGCTGAATCAGATCAATGTAAGTGCTCGATCTAATCATCTAATTTTTCATTCAAATTCTTAAATCTGAATGAAAAGTAAGAATTTTTAGATGTTGACACATACCAAAAAGTACTTAATTTTGTAGACAATCAACATTTTGTGCAATGTTCAATTATAGTAACCATCCATGGAATGACGTATTAACCATTAAAATCAATCAAAGGATAAATATTTAAAATGTGCAACAATTTCACGAAATAATTGAAAGCATAAGGTTTTTTCAACGATTTGGTTCCGGATGAGATGATAGATGATCCGAAGTGGTAGTGTGATACTCGTTCCTTGGTTATTTCTTTTGGTAATTAGCTTTTTCCTGCATGCTCTTCTACGACACCTGTGTCCTCGGCTTGTGTACCTCCTATCTTTATCGGTTTTCCGGCTGAGAGAAAATGATTTGGATACTGGACCCTTTCGTTCTTCGATGTCAAGAACACAGTGCTACGAAGGTGCTTTTCTTCAACCACCATCTGGGGTGAAAAGTGAATTAGCTAACATATGAATGATAAGTTTTCGATAATTCTCACCAACTGAAAAAGGAAAAGAAATATATTACATACCTCCTCCCCTTCAACTGTGCACGCATCCCCTATATCAACCGTATTGTCGTAGAGAAAGAACAGTACAGAATTGATATGCCTTTTGATGGGATCTCCAGCAAGGGCGACGAGAATTCCCAGAACAGATATTACGAACATGAAGATATTCATCGTTGCCAGGTTCTTTATAATCACCAACCAAGTTGCAAAAGTAACCAGACCAACTGTAAAACTAAGATGTCGATTTAGTGTTTTGAAGGCTCCCTTGCTATCCAACAGGGATACCTCCAGAGCTCTTCTTTCTCGTACTGTGATCACCTGTAGTAAATAAGTATATATGTCACCGACTTACCATTTACTATGATTACAGTAGCATTCATTGATATACGTAATGTCGAATTTGGGTTTTTTTTGATGACAGCGTTGTAATCGTTTTCATGACATCGTGTTTTTCGACTTTTCAGTAGTTTAATTGTGTCGTGCTGTACATTAATTAACACTTCTGATACGTGCATGTTGTGGATTTGTTTAGTACATAAACAGAGCTAATTTAATTTGTCAATAACCTTGGCCGAAGGCAGAATATGTGACAGAGGGGGCTTGATTCTTAAGATTGTCAGCTTTTCTTGTAATGTTACGCGCGTAGTACTGTATGAACTTCCTTATTAAACACACAATTGAATATTGAAAACAATGCACATTATGTAGAAAGTCATGGTACGGCAGTTACATACCACCCAATACATGAAGTTGACTTTGCTGACGCTTTCGATTTCTCCGATCTCGTCACTTGACCCATTTCTGCTTACTGCTTCAACGACCTTCAATACTTCTTTGCTTAATTGTACGGGCATGAACCAATTTAGATCTTCAACAGAAATGACACTGTATGGAAATAAATTAACTTAGATTAACAGCAATAATTTAACAGCAGATGCATGCTAATTTACAAAAAACAAAAAAAAAAACCCGGTTATAATGGTTAAGAATATTCAAATACCTTTTCCCAGATCTTGAAAACCTTCGCCAAATTTCATGAGCCACAGCAATGGCCTTCCTCTCGCACTTGCTTAGCCCCCGATTTGAAGGGTCAGCAGGTGTTACATGATGCAATCTTTCATTAAATTCTTCTTTTCGGATTATCTTTACGAGACTCCAGAACCACCATATGTTTAGATTATTTTGATCCATCATGGACCACTCATCAAATGTAATACGGTCCCACAGCTTTTTTTTCCCATTTTGCTCAAGGGCGCCCTGACATGCAATAACCACTTGACTTCCGCCCGTCGTCGGATCTATATCTTCTTTCGGAGCCAATAGAGTACGAATAACGTACCATGCGAACAATGCTTTCTTTATTGGTTCAAAGTAGTTGTCTTTGTAGAAGGAAGCCCCAAGCCACTTCAAACAAACAATTTTAAGTAGCCAGCACGTAGATGAGACTATGAGGCACTTGATTATTTTCATTGCGAAATCATCAATTTCATCCCTATTCTTCGTCGTTTTATCAGATGGTTGGAAAAATGAAAGCCAAACCACCCATAAAGTCGCGAATGACATGAAATACCCTAAGGTCTTCCGGAGCGGGTACAAAAAATATAGGATTCCAGGGCCACATATGTAATGCTTCTCAATCGCGATCACAATGGGGTTGATCATTAATACCTCCCAAATGAAATGGCCTACAATGGCAGCAAGTCCAAGAACCTCCCACTGCCAGAGGTTCATGTACTGTAAAGTACGAGTTCGAAGCCTCGGTACTGCAAGGGTGACTAAAAGGGAAATGCTAAGAATTGCCAAAAAAATCAACTGCAACTTTGACCATGACAGTTGCGCGTAAATTTGAAGATTGTTGAAACAGTTTGCTTTTTCTGCAGTTCGCTTAGGCTGGTACTGGGGATCTAGTGTCCCTGGAGCGTTGAGTAATCGAGAAGATATTTGTGGCTTGAATCCACGGCGCCTCGGATATCGATCCTTTTTGAGAATCAAAGTATCAGAATTCCTATCTTCTTTGGAGGATTGTACCACCGGTTGCTCTTGCAACCTTTGCAAATCAGTAACACTACCAGAGCTATATCGTCGTTGGTGAGTTGGATGGTTATGTTGATCCCAGTTTATTGGCATATCCCAGTTTATTGGCATATTGAAGGGATTTTTCAACATCCTAAAGCTTGATATTTTCAGCAACAAACTCGGGTGCTCTTACTGGTGATTTCCTTCCAAAGCCGCTGGCTCGCTGAAGATTAATAAATGAACAAATGGTAAATCTAGTATGCTTTTTACTGCTCCTTCCGTCTCAATTTAAGTGTCGACTACGATTCTGCGTGCCATTTTTCTAGAATTTATATCTCTCATCATATTATGTTTTATGTTTTTAAAAGCATTATTTTATAGAAATAATCGAGGTCTATCAAACAAAATCCATATTGCATATTTTTAGCAATATACATTAAGAAATATAAACAATTAAAAATGGCACGCAAAAACCGTAAAAGACACTTAAATTGAAATGGAGGGAGTACTATGTTTGCAAATTGTCTGTCTGTTTTTAAATAATTCATAAGATTGTTGGAGTTTTTTTCGGAAACATGTTTACGCGAATACATTGTCTGATAGATGTAATTATAGGCAAAAATGTTGAAAATGAACAATATATGGAACTGGAAGGATGAAAGTAACTATTCTAACTGGAAAGTCCTATGGTACACACTTCTTATTAAAAGGTGTACCGTACACACCATGATTTTAAACTCTCGGATTAAAAAGTGAATCATCCGAACCACCCATTTATTAAATCAATTAATAAAATGAAAAAATGGCTGAGTAGGTAACCGGTTGTTCTCTCCTCTCTCACTCTCTCTCCCTCTCCCTCTCCAAAAAATGACCACAAATTATATAACATAACCATAACTTTTATGACAACACCAAAAATTGACATTTACTTATCACAATGTGTCGTACCAAAAGAAATTAATCCAAATATTCTGTAGCAAGACAAAAATATGTCATAACACAATTAACGAAATTGTACGCATATATTCGGTTAGGGTACAAGTATTATGGATTCCGGTACGAATAATTATGGTTACATAATAACAATATTTTTTAATTATAGGTAACATGCTAATGACCTGTTCAACAGGTAAATTTTAAAGTACAAGTCGTAACAAAAATCATAAATATGCATTAGAAAATCAAAAATCAGTATAATGAAAATCACAAATTGTCATAATTTAGACATACGGTATACCAAATGTACCAAATATAGTATAACAAGAGAACACAAGTTTGGTGTATCCCTTTTCTATCATTATGCCAATTTTACATTTTCCACAATTACCCCTTAAAAATCTGATTTATTACGCACTTACTTCGGTGTAAATCCTTAGTCCAAAGTAGGGTTGGGAATTTTCGACAAGACACGAAGTTAGCGGGTTATAGTCAGCAATTTTTGACACGAAACATGAATATGATATGACACAATAACACAAAAAGCTAAATAGGTCGGATTAGGGTTGGGAGAATTTTGATGCGAACATGAGATGACACGACATGAACACGATACGACACGAAAATTTATAAAAGGACATGATAATACGACACAAATCTGACATGAAGAGAGCAGGTTGGGGTCGACTTTTTTAACACGAAACACGAATATGACACGATACAATAACATGCATGAAGAGTTAACAGATCGGGTTAAGGTTGAGAAAATATTGACACGAACACGAGATGATACGAACGACACAGTACCCACCCCTAGTCCAAAGGATAACTATGGAAATACTGCTTTTGGATTGGGTTAAATAATTGCTTTGTGGTTGGATTAAATAACTGCTACGATTTTTGCAGTGGTTATCATCTCAGATGCACTGCCTATTTCTTTCCATCATCATGACCTCGTTGCATTTCTAAACTCATGCATCTCATCTACATCAACCTTCAAGAGAACTCCAATTGCATTTCCCTCCCTCTCTCTCTCTCCCTCTCTCTCTCACAGAAACTAATGTTTCATTTGGAAGGTTGATCTCCTAGGAATGAACCCAAACTGTTTCTGTGATACCGTAGTCACCATCTTCAAGCAATGCCTCCTAGGAATGAACCCAAACTGTTTCTCTGACATGTAAGTCACCATCTTTAAGCGATACTCAATAACTCGTTCCCACAACTTCATCGTGTGACCTATCAATTTAATATCTTTATAGTTGTTGAAGTTTTGAATATCTCATTTATTCTTATAAATAGGTACAAAAGTGCTCATTCTATATTCGTTGGGCATCTACCTAGTCATAATAATCTTGTTGAACAATTTTGTCAACCAAACTACCCCCAAGTTACCTAGACTTTTCCACACTTCAATTGGGATATCATCTGGTTCTAAGGCATTACCCGGTTTCATCTTTTTCAAAGCCTTAATCACTTCGAATTTTTGTATTCTCCAATAGAACTCATTCTATATTCTCGCCAAGTGCATAAACTTCTTCCCCACTAAAACCTCCTTCACCTTTCTTATTTAACAACTTTTCGAAATACCACTTTCATCTATCCCTGATCTCCTCGTCCTTCACCAACACCACCGAATCAATACCTTTTATATACTTAACTTGAGAAACGTCTCTAGCTTTCTTTTCTCGCAGTTTGGAAAGTTAATAAATATTTTTTTCTACATCCTTACTATCGAGTCTAGTGTAGAAATCTTCATTGGCTCTTAACTTAGCATCCCTAACTTCTTTGCTAGTCTGCTTGTAACTATGAATTTTTTTCTCATTTGAGTCATTTAGCCACTTTTTAAAGCACTCTTTCTTGGCCTTTACCATGATTTGAACCTCGTCGTTCCACCACTATGTCTCCTTAGAAATTGGACATTTCTCCTTCAACTCCACTTTAACTTCTTTTGATATTCTTCTAATACCGTCAGCTAGTGTATTTTACATATTGTCACTATCGCCTTCCACTCCCCACCTCACTCATTAAGACATTCTTTCTTTGAATATCTCTAGTTTCTCCCCTCTTAGAGACCATCATTTAGTCCATAAGCATCTAGTTTTCTTTCTCATTCCATTATTTCTCTTGAGACAAATATCTAACTTCAAAAATCTATGTTGTACTACTAGACACTCTCTGAGAATAACCTTACAATCCTTACATGTCAAGCGGTATGCACCTCTGACTAGAAAATGAGATTTGACTTCTATTGACTCCGCTCTTAAAGGTAATTAAATATTCCTCTCACTTTCTATAGAGAATATTCTCAACTATAATGTCGAAAGCTATTGCGAAATCCAAAATCCTCCTACCACCAAGGCCTTGGTCCGGACCATAGAGATTAAGAATGTGGAGTTTTGCCTTGAATTTGTTGCGAGAGCAGCAAAAAACCAAAATTGGATCATTCTGGTTTTCTAATCTGAACCAGAGTCACAGTGGTCCGGACCAGTCAAACAGTTATGCGCGCACAAAGTATTCTGGTTTTTTGGTCCGAACAAGGGTCACGGCAGTCCGGACCAACAAGACTATTTTTGTGCGCGAATTGGGTTTTGTTCAATTTTTGGTCCTTTATTACAACAAATTTTTACCTGCAAATACAAAAAAGTGACACTTAATTCCAATTAAAGAGAGATGTAATACTTAATTACCATTAGGTCAACTTTTACAAAAATACATTTACTATTAATGGAAGTGTCACCTTAAGGTTTTAGGGTATGTCAGGGTTTTATGGTACACTAATGGGTACTCTAAAATCTTAGGGTATCCTAGGATTTTAGGGTTTTAGGGTACCTTAAGATTTTAGGGTTTAGGATACCCTAGGATTTAGGTTTAGGCGCTTTGATAGAGCGCTAGGGTATGTTTAGCCAATTTCACAGGAGTTTTAGGATGCACTTTCCTATTGTAGGGTTTTAGCAGTTTAGGCACTTTCATAGAGTACCCTAGAGGTTTAGGCATTTTTATAGGATACCCTAGAGTTTAGGCATTTTCATGGGGTGCCCTAGGGGTTAAGCACTTTTAGTATTTAGGGTTTAGACACTTTCATAGAGTTTCAGTGTTTCATTAATTAGAGGAGACCTAGTGGAAATTACTTTCTATTTTCTGGACTTAAAGGTAAAATGCTTTTATTATAAATGGGGGTCTTGGGGTATTATAAATGAGGGTCTTGGGGGCTGCTAGGATGATGGTTCTTTTGTCAAGGGCTTAGATATTAAGATTTTGTTCATCTCTTAGGGTTCGACCAAGGGTTTGTATCTCCCTTTTGGGTTCTACCAGAGATTTGTCTCTAAATATCTATTTGGTGCTTCATTGAGAGTTACGGGTATAGCCGACTCTTTGTTTCTCTTCTCCTTTACAGTGAATCCTCTTTTTTTTTTGTGGAGTACGTTCTTGCTTTGTACTTGAACGGAATCACATATATTTTTGTGTTTTTATTTATCATTTGTTGATTTGTTATATTCTTAATTTCGTTTCGACACTATAGAAAAGTCCGAAACCAATCCAAAAACTACAGAGCATCCACACAGACCTCAAAACCGTCCAGATGCAAAACAATTGAGAGTGACTTTGTTCGCAGACTGAGTGTGCCCGGATGCCCTTGGTTTGTGATTGGACGGTCATTGATCGTTGCGCCCTTGTTTCCTCAGATTCAAGTCATCTCACAACTATAAAAATCTTACGGAAAAATGGTAGTAGGTAGGAGCGAAGCTGACGAGGAAAGCACCACTTTCACCTGTGTTTTTCACCTTCGCGTTTGATTTAAGCCCAGTGGGTTATGAACTATTGCTTATGACACTTACCCAAAAAAAAAACTATTGCTTATGACGGTAACTAGATGTGAGGTGGTTTCGTTGGGAGTCATAGTTGGAGTCAGATTTCTTAATTTTTCAGTCAATGAGGAGTATTTTATTTTCTGATTGAATATGAGTACGTATATATTTTTGTATACACATCAAACAGCATGTGCATGCTTATAGAACTTAATTTCTTATAAAAAGATAATATATGCTAAACCCTCCAGTTGACAAGTGACATTTCCCCACGGATTCGGTTTGGTCTGCTTTTGATCATTTTGGGGTTCAGTCGAGAAAACTCAGATAATCGCTATAAATATCCATGCCCCCCCCAAGGTTTCCATGCATGAAGGAACTCATCCCTTTTATCGGGAATATTTCTCAAGTATATCCCATCTTCTCTTGCCATCCAAATGCATTTTTCATCATCGCATTTATAGAAAAACTCTCTATTTGGCGTGTTATCATCCCAAAACACGTCAATCTCGACATGAGCATGGCGCCTGCGCATGATGCACCAGAATTTTGTTGTCTCCCAGAAGTTTTGCCTAAAAGACCACTCTCTGTTATCCCCCGGAGGCAACCACTTCCCACCTAGGTCATCCTCATCGGACCGGCAATGGAGAAACAACGTCTCTTTACCTGGAAGTTCATTTCTGATAACCAGTGTCCATTTCTCCCAAAAAGACCGACACTGACTTAAGGCTAACATAAAACAAAGTAAACCCACGTAGTGTCTTACAGCTTTCATCCCGTAAGATTTACTTTTCACGCCAGAATGACAATCCTTCTTAGGTATCAGATGAACTTTTTAATCTTCAAATTGATGGATCTAGTGTTTCGATCACGATTTATAAGGACACACCATGCCCCATAAGTAGGTACGTGGTGGCGTTGACTTGAGAGAATTGTGCTTCATGTCTTCCATATATATTCCGCAATGAAATTAGGAGACGTCTTAGACCGCAATCATGCATCTAATAAATGCAATTTATACCTAACGGAAGCTAATTTGCTAGGAACATTTGAAACGCTTATCATCTATTTTTCGATGTCCTTGACGATATCGAATAGTCAATTTTGAAGGAATAGTATTTTAAAGACTTTGAAACGTGCAATTAATTACAAACTATTAATTGCATATCCAGCAGGTTT
This sequence comes from Rhododendron simsii, assembly GCA_014282245.1. Taxonomy (NCBI): domain Eukaryota; kingdom Viridiplantae; phylum Streptophyta; class Magnoliopsida; order Ericales; family Ericaceae; genus Rhododendron; species Rhododendron simsii. The sequence continues at coordinate 26,716,167 of CM024959.1, forward strand.
TATCTTTTAAACGCATCTTTTAAAGATTTTGAAGGTCTAGCCTTTAGGGCATCTCTAGTATAATTTACAAAAGTTAATTTCAAAATTGTGTTTTGCGACCTTTCTACATCATTTGTGGGGTTGAGTTAGGAGAGTGCACTCTACAAATTAATGTTTAGTTTTTTTCATTTAATATCTCTAATAAATTATGAACAAAGTGGTCTCTCTCTTTTTTTAGATGTTACAATTTGTTGTTGGTATTGTATTATTCATGCAGAAGAAGTTATTTTTAGAATTATTTATTTATTGGAAAATTTATAGAATTGATATTGAGATTGAAGAAAATATATATAGGATCGTGGAAAATGTTTCAAATTTTTTTTTTGCTCAGCAAAGTGAAATATATATATATATATATATATATATATATATATATTATATTATCTACCTAATAAAACACAAGGGTGTGGGGACCACACAAACACAAGTTGAAAAAAGGACTGAAATTCATTTGATTCAAGGGCTGATGTATGCTTTCCAACTCTCTTAAGAAAACACCCACACTCTTACAAATATATTACAAAAATGCAATTGGTTTTTTTTACCCACTGCTCGGCTTCTGACGTTAGCATAAAATATATTACAAAAATACCAATGCCTACGGCACTACCAAGATGCGTAGTGTCGTAGGCACAGACAAGCACTAGTATATATATAAAACAGAGCGATTTTTATCTATATACAAACAAAAGCACCTCTCCAGCCGTCAGATCAAACTTTCAATAGGTTATAGCAGTCCAATCAACTTCTTTAATAAATTTATCCTCTCCCTCCCTCTTTCCTTACTTCTTTGGCAATGTTGTCATTACTAGGGACAAACATATTTTTTTTGTTTATTTAACAGTGAGCCTTTTATCATCAAAACGTTTTCTTCTTCCTATCGTGAATTTTTAACTCTATTGTTGTGCATTGTCCAGAAACTCTATTTAATTCCTTTCTTCCATCAATTGAGGTAACAATAGAAAAACATTGAGGAATGCTACATACACTACACACTTTCACTACACCATCCATTACATCCTTTATGAGACTCATTTTGGGTCCAACAAAAAATACAGAAAAATATCCACAAATTTTAAAATAATATTTTATGGGGCCCCGTAAAAAATCAGCTCTAGCGGATATCGATAAATATTATTTCTGGGTTCGTATGTTCGAAACTGCGCAGTTGAACATTTTCACTCCTATAAATTTAGAAATAATACTGACCGATATCCGTTAGAGCTGAATTTTTACAGGGCCCCTTAAAATATTATTTTAAAATTTATGGATATTTCTCTGTATTTTTTGTTGGACCCAAAATGAGTCTCATAAAGCATGTAGTGGATGGTGTAGTGAAAGTGTGTAGTGTATGTAGCATTCCTCAAAAACATTATAGAAACTTTAGTCATACAAAAGAATAAACTTAGTTTTTTTTGGTAACAAGTTGTTTCACCTATTTCTTGGATGCATGATTCAAAATAGTAGTGTTTGATAATTGTTTTAGTTGTAGGCCTGTAGCATTCCTTTGATTTGAAGGGGGAAAAAAATTCAAGTTGTAGCATTCCGTTGCAAGAATCATTTTCAATGTTAAAGAAAAACAACATTCGTTAACTTATAGGGAGTGGAGTTTTAAAAATATTCATTTTTTTTTTTGGATTAGTTGTTGGTTGAACTATATTGGATTCGGGTGTGATGTAAGTATTAGTTGATCGTGATAGCTGTTAACGAATGGTTGTGCATGAGTTAATTACAAATTTTATTTGGGTATGTGCTCCTACTTTTTCAATGGGTGTGGTATTATTTATTGTGAAATTATTCTTAGAAGAAATTAGTTCAATTTATCCTATTTGAAGAGAATTTTAAAAAATAAATTATAAAATTTTCCATTTGGGTTTGTTAAGATCACTAGAAGGGAAGGATAATTTTTTTTTAAGTTGTAATAAAAAAAGTGTTGTGTCGCTCCTTTTTTTTTTATCAGCGTGTTGTGCCGTGCCCTTAGGCATGGACAGTCACTAGTATTTTATAAAACTCGAAATTGTATATCGAGGGGGGAAACGTGGATGAGCTAATACTTGCTCACCCACAAAACGAAGTACAAATAAGCATAAAAGAGCATCCAACCGAAACTTGGATGTTTTACAACAATAGAAATTGACAAAAGGATTACAAACAAGAAATAAACATTGAAATTGTATTTGTTTCCATTGGTCATCATTTTTTAGATGGAAAGTTCTTTTTCTGAGATTTCAGAAAGAAATAAAGAAAAACAATAGAAAAAACACAAGGGGAAAACCAGCGGTAAGATCGAAGATAAATAACAGTGCGCAAAGGAATAAAAAAAATACACTCTTTAGTTTTTGAAGGTTCCTCGCCCAGGATTTTCATCACCCTTATGAGGTGGCAGAAGGGGAGGGTTTTGCTCTTGATGGGTGTTTTTCTTCTTCCTTTGTTATGGCTTCTATCGCTTTCAAATAACTCCTCCTTTTTAGTGAGGATTTTTTCTATCGATATCAAATTTGAGAGTTTTCTTTGCAATTTTTTCTCTTTTCTTTTCTCTCGGCTTCCCCTTCATATATCATTGAGGTGCCAGTTTAGATTTCGGTCGTGGTGGAGGTTATGGTTCTCTAACAAAGGAAGACGACGGTGGTGGCGGTCCAATGGCGAATTAGATCAATTGGCTTGGCGGCCACGGTGCTTCAGGTGTTACATTTTTCTATTAGTGTGAGTTTTCTATTGTTTGTAGGATTGCGATTGGGTGATCAGTTCTTTGAACAAGAGAGGTGGTAGTGGTTTGAGTATCTGTAACGACTCGAAATTTTAATGAATAAAAATTTCGTTTTATATTGGAATTTCTTTTTAATTAATTAGTATTGCTTTTAAAATTCCTTTAAATTCCTATAATCCGTCTTAATTAAAAATTTAGTCCTTAAAATTTATATTTCTTGACTAGAAATCCTACGTGGCAAGTAGAATTAGTTTTCAACTGATTAGTTGGAAGAGCCGGACTATCAATTTACCTTGTTATAATCTCCTAATCATAGATAGACGTTTTTGACCATCTTTAAGCCTTGTGAACCCCTCCAAACCCTAATTACCTTTAGAAGTAATTATATTATACTTCATGACTAGTCTTTTCAAACCTTATTCAACATTATTATCCTTCTACCCTTTGGATAATAAATGTTAGGGAAAATTTTATTCCTTAGGTAATAGAAATAAATCAAACCAAATCTCATCTTCTTGCTTACAAAAGAAGCAAATATAGCCTAGTCAATACATGCAAGCCTAGAATCATAGCCCTAAACCTAAGTCACCCACCAAAGTCACTGCCCTAGATTTTTCTAGATATTTATATATAGATATATGTACTTCATAGGTTATTTTAAACATGCCTATATATGTCTAAAGGACATATAGGCTTTTTAGGAAAATCTTAACCATTGGTTAATAAATACTAGGGAAAGTTTTATCCCTTGAGTAATAAAAATGATAGTCTTGCCAATAGATATTTAGATTTATCAGGCAAGTCACTTTCTTAGATTTCCTATGTACTTATATATATGCTTAAAATATAGAGATATGTACTTCATAGTCTATTATAAACTTGACTAAATGACATATAGGCTTTCTAGGCAAATCTTGACCATTTTTTTTTATTGACACTTGCAAGTCTATCACCCATACATTTTTTTTTCTAAACTAGACCACATTGTACTTAAATATACTTATATATGCATAGTTATATATGTAGGTACCTTGTAGTAATGAGAGATGGAGAGATATGGGAGAGATTTGGAGAGTACATTGGCATGATTGTCTTACATCCTTACAACTCAATCTTTGAACCATCCCTCCCTTCCTCCATCAAATCTTCCTAAAATCTACCCAAAGTACAAAATCTAGTCTTTCATTGATGGTTACTTGTACACTACCCTTCAACCTACCCACCAAGCCATGCTTTGACACGACAAAGGAAGAAAAAAATCAAAGAGAGAGAGAGAGAGAGAGAGAGAGAGAGAGAGAGAGAATTCGGGTGAGGGAGAGGAGAGAGGGAGCTTTGGCCTATAAATAGCAAGCTCATTACAAGTCATTCTCACACCTTCACTCTTTGCTCTCGCTTCTCTCTAGGATTTCTAAGCTTCCATAGTTCCAAAGTTCAAGTTTCTTTAAATTTCTTAAAGTTCTTGAGAGCTACTACCAAAAACCACCCCTAGATCTTTAAAGTAGCCTAGTTTAGTTAGCAAAGTTGTTTCTAGGAACAGAAAATCCATTTCTCTTCCTTTCGAAGCAATTCGTAGCCATTGCACCGCCGATTCGCAAAACTGACGACCGATTCTCAAAACCGACCAATCGCCAAGAAGAACGGTAGAATCTTCTTATCCTCTATCTCTAAGTATAAGTAGAATGTTCTTACTATCTAGTTTTAAGTATGATATAGAATATCCTTAACCACTTTCCCTTAGTATATAAGGTTATCTATCACTTATAATGTTTGGAATGCATGATAGTTAACAAATTTTATTTTTTTGCTAATGGAAGTATGAGCATGTCGGAATAATTGACTGATACTCTAATAAACATATGTTATTTTGAACTACCCACCAAGGAAGAAAGAATGATTTTCGAAAGATAAGACTTTATCGTTTGATAGAAGTATTCGTATTTTGATCTTTAGGATGGTTATGAGTATGTATACATGAATTGCTTGTATTACTTGTCTTGTTGTAAAGCATAAGTGATTTTCACTCCAAAGGCGTACATGTGGCCTTATGCTCTAAGTGATGATTTGAGCATGATTAATAATATAGAGTTAGATGATCTTGCTAGTTTAATTTCAAGATTACAATGAATAATTTATAATTATGTATGCGTAAAGTCCTATCGCTGAGTCGTTGCATGAAAACGAGATATGAAAATTGAGAAAGTAGAAACATGGTGCTTAGGGTGTGATTAATGAAAGGCGTGTTTTGAAAAGGTGAAATGTTTTGAAAACCGCAATGTGGCCGGACGTAGTAGCCCATTGTGTGATGTGTGTTTTGTGTGCCAATGGAAACTCGGTGAGGCGGAACCATTGTGAGGATACTCGGGAGACCTGAACGGCGGGACCGAGGTTGGGTGTGTGGCTTGGTTATTCGTGGAGAGTAGCCAATGCAAAGTATGCCAATGGGAACCCGGTGCGGCGGAACCATTGTGAGGATACTCGGGAGACCGAAACGGCGGAACCGAGGTTGGGTGTGTTAAAAACGATTTTGAAAATATAATATGGTTAATGAAAGGTGAAACCAGTGACACGGTCTGCGAAATGATGCGTAGGAGAAACTCAGAAATCATGGACACCAACGATAGTGAATAATGAATGCGGATGTGTCATTGTTATTTGTTTGCTAGATATGTATGTACTAAGTAGAATTTGTTAATAATATGCCCTAATGTTTGTAAGATAAAGGTTAGTGGGTATAGGTTATTCTATTGAGTTTTTATAGCTCATGGTGTTATTTGGTGACTCTGACATATTATATTGGTGGCGACACTAGTATAATGTGTCAAATCTTATAGATGAACATGGTAAACTCTACATCTTGGAAGCTTTTGGAGCCGAGGAGTTGGTCAGGATGGAGAAACAAGCGGAGCAGTAGATAGAAACCCTAGTTTTTTCCCCTTTTTGTTGAATAAAAGTACTTTTGTTAAGATTATGATGTAACACTGAGCTAGACTCTATTTAGATTTTCAATGAAATTTCCTATTTAACGTTCCCAAAATTAGGGGCGTTACAGTATCTGTACTTGGACAGGTTATATATCATTATGTGGCTTTCTAGTGTTTCGATTAAGGACGGATATTATCTTTCGGTGGTTATCTTATGTATTTGTTTTTTCTATTAATGAAGCTCTTATCATTTTGGAAGAAAAAAAAAATTAAAGGTTGTTACTCAATTTCGAATTTCTAGATAGAGTAAAGTTACGTAGAGGGTTAACTTAATTCAAATCTCTTAATTTTTACCATTTGTTACTTCTACTAAAGATACTTTTATTATGTTATGATCCCAATAAACATATACCTTTAGGACAAATAATCATAAGCATAGTAACATTATTCTTATTGGACACCACTTTCATTTTGAATGAAAGGCTCCATTTGTTTTGATTTAAAATATTACAGAAAACATTTTATCCATTTTCCTTTGTTTGGTTCGATAAATGACGAGTAAAACATTTTTGGATGTAAAATGACTTCCATTGTAAGGTGTAAAATGACTTACGCTTGTGATGGCCATAAATCATTTTACGATACTGAATTGAGATGCCTGCTTCACCAATTGCTGACAATTGAATGCACGAATGGCCACTCGGCATCAACGGAGACTTTTGCATGATTCCATTTGTGGAAGTCTACACTCTACATGGAAGCAAACCCCACCACACTCTCTCTCTCTCTCTCTCTCTCTCTCTCTCTCTCTCCATCCAATGAACTGAATTTGTATATATGAACAAGTATATATGAACAAGTATATATTCGTGCCAGACAATGAAAAAACCCCACTTCGAAGCCCCTTCTCCGTGAGAAACGTTTTTATCAGGACAAATCATTTTTTTTTCTACTCATGAACCAAACAGCCACAAATAAAAGTTCAAAACAAATGGAGCCTAAATGTAAAACCACAAATCATTCATTACACATGCATTCATCCCGTGTTAGATATGAACAGATAAGCGACAATGATAGCAATACGAAGCTTTTAAAAAAGAAAATGTAGAAATATGTGTTTTCATCTAAGGCATTATCAGAACCATTTTTTAAAACAAGAAGCGCTAATTTTTTTGAACCCAACAGCACAACTTATAATAAGTCAAAAAGAGTTCAAGAGTGATAGTTCTTTACAAAACGAGGATCTATTGTTGTTATCCTATCCTTATACAAAGCTTACACAAAAGCGTTAATTGATTACGTGTACATTGATCGCCACTACCTCGAATAAAAAAATTATTATGTGTACTATTGATAATGTATCATGAATGGATCAAGTCTATTGATGTCAAGTATCATTTTAGTTGTTATATCATTCCTCAGAAGCTTGTGACGTGAAGAAGGTTGGCACAAAGAATAATCTAGCAGATCTGATGACTAAGTCTGTTCTGATAGTCAAGTTCAACCATTGCTTGGACTTGATTAGTGTTTGCATTTGTTAATTGCCTCGTGGGGGCTTGGGAAAAGGATGGCAGAAAGAAGATTACTCTGTAGTCGTTGAATTCGTGGGAATTCAAGTCAAGCTGGAGATTTGTTGTGAGATGCCTTAAATTCAGCATTCTAATTTCTACATATTAATTTGGTTCGGACCAACTTCACGACGGTCCGGAGTGGAATTGTCGAAACAGGAAAATTTGTGCTCACAGTTGTTTTCGTGCGGACGGTCAGACACGGGAGAAAGACGGTTTGAGGCTTACATCAGTGTTATTTTTCAGATTAAGAATTCTATGTTGTTTTCCCCCTATTAAAGGACATATTGAAACCTTGGGGAATTTTAGGGTTTCATTCTTTTGGCTATTCCTTGATATTGTGGCCTCCTTAAGAGTTATAGATATTGCTGGTTCTTTGAAATCTCTTTCATTCATTGTGAACCCTCGCCATCCCTCGCCCAGAGTACGTTCTTATTTAATTTGTGTTTAAAAGGAACCATGTAAATCTTCATGTTTTTGTGTGGTTTTCTTTATTGTTTGTTGATCTCCTATATTTGTATTGTAACACTTTTACCAAAACCTCTATCAATATTTTTTCACCCCAATAATCTTGCTGCTGAGCTTCTTCTCTGTTCCTTTGCCTCCTTTTCTTCGAGGGTAATAAATGAACTAAGCAGCTCGCAAGCTTGTCTTGTTAACGCTCAGCTCAAGTGCTCGGCTCGTTTAGTAAACGAGCCGGCTCCACCTGGCTTGTTCGACACAAAAGATCAGCTCATTGAACTGGGAGGCTCAGCTCGATTAAAGAGGCTAATTTAGTAAATAACTAAGTTCTATTCGTTAAGGGGTCGAGCTATGGTAAATCATATTTGGCAGGCCAAGCTCGACCAAGCTATGGTAAATAACTAAGTTCTATTCGTTACCGGATCGACCAAGCTCGGCTCGTTTACGGCCCTTGTTTCTACGGGATCGACACCTTTGAGCTCCAAAGGGTCATATAAACCCTTATAGAGAAATTGGTGGCCGCCAAACTTGATTATGGCGCTTTTGATGACCTCTGCCATCTTGCTTTACTCGACTCAAAGCAAGAAATTAATTAGAGAAACAAAAGCCCTCGCGAATTCTCATTTGACTCAAAACTTCCAAACATAACCTTCAGACGGCACAATTGTGAATCAACAATGTTAGACTTGAATCTCAAAAACGGAGCACTATGGTTGAATCTGGACTGTCAAAATCAATCCAAAAAATCAGTTTGAAGCGATTGAAATTTGTACGAACCGGGCCCCTTGGTAGTTCCACCTTGCCAGATTTGGCCTTGTTGGTGGCTGATGGTGATCTCTGGGACCTTCTCTCATTTATCGGGTAAACTTCAACATACAATGATCTAGTTTGTGTAAACTTGAAAGAAGTACATACCAAAGACCAGTAGGTAGGCGTCGGTGTCGGCGTTGAATGCCTTTCAAATATCTTACCTTCTTAACTTCAGGAGCCTACCGATTCACAAAAAAAAAAAAAAAAATTCAGGAGCCCAATCCAGTTCTAAAAAAAAAAAAAAAAGAACTCTCCATACATTCTTGATTGAAGACTAGAATATTGCTTCTTGGTTGGGATGTCTTCCTTTGTTCTTATTTCCAGTTCAGTAAATTTTCAATAAAGATGAATTTCCCCCAGAAATTTATATAACTTTCGTATGCAATTTTATAGTACTTGTGTACAGATTGATAACAATGGCATAGATGATAGTAACATTTGTTTAAAACTCGTAACATCAAGATAAAAATTCAAAATAAAGGTTTGATGACTTTATGTGTAAATATTATGAATCGCTATACAAAAACTTGTAAATCCAAGATCGATATAGTTAGAGAAATGAATAGACAAGAACCAAGTTTTCATTGATGTGTATCATTGAATGTGTTTAATACATACCCTAACAGAGTAACAGACATTTATATAGGCTACAAAATTTGACCACCAAGAACCCTAAACAAATTAGGAAAATATATGTAAAATTTAAAGAAACTTGGACTAAATAGGAAACACAAATAATAGAACCTAGAAAATATGCGTGGGCGCAACATAATTTTTCCTAATATTATGAATTAAAAGTCATTTAATGGTTGCTTAATCATAGTGTACACGCACGCAAACAAAGACATGCGTTACATTGTGACATTTTGGATATTAATTAATTTCTGTGCTGTACGTTGTGCTGTGCAAATGTAAAGATAGATAAAAGTAGAACGCATGCAGTTGTTGGTGTCCATCAGCGTACCTTGTCGATCGGAATACTCTCTGGCGGCCGTCTGAGCACAATCGCTTTCCTGCTTTCTTAATTTCCGTTTCGTGGATGGATGCTTAATTATGCTTTTCCCTCTTTCTTAATTTCATGTGTCTCGAATCTGGATAAGCCAATGGTAACTAACTCCCCGGGTCTCCGGCCCTCTCTTGACCTCGTCCACTTCGCGCGTCCTCTAGTCTCGCTACAATTGCGTATTAACGTCGACTCCAAACCAAGCCGTTAACCAAACTCCCCTATTGTTTCGGAAAACTCCTCCGGCCCTAGCTTATAGGAAATTCCATTTTACAATCCGGCCCCATTATTCTTGGAATAGATTACCGTGTATACCCATTATGTATTCTAGCGTAAGTAAAGAAATCAATCAATCCAAGCTGGGCCTCTAAAAACTAAACCCTTAAAGAAATCCAAGCTGTGTCTCTAAAACTAAACCATAATCATAATAGCAGTAGATCGACCGGATCACTCTGAAGAAAACTACGTAGTTAGGCCATTCACAGTGGTATAATAAAAAATGAATAACCAAAAGTTGACACATCAGCTTTTGATTATTCATTTAAGATGTTACTAAGTTTAACAACGTTGAGATCCATAATGGTCACTTCTAGTCCAAAACCAAAATAAGGAGTCTACTACAATCTCTCTCTCTCTCTCTCTCTCTCTCTCTCTCTCTCTCTCTCTGTGTGTTTCAAACATGAGTAATTATTTAATAATTTGAGAGTATATGAACAGTATACTCCATCCTCTCACAACACATGTGGGTCTCACATGTGTTCCATGTGTGAGCCCCACATGTTATGTGAGAAGAGAGAGTATACTGTTCATATACTCCGGGAGTATTGAATAATTTTCATTCAAACATATGGTGTTCTTCCTAGTGTTCTCTATCAAAACAACATCGAAACTTTTTCTTTCCCTATTCATGTAGCCTAACTAACCAAACTACTATCACAAATACACCACTCTCTTAAATCTTCCAAAAAAAATTAGATGGGTTCTTGAATTTGGAAAAGAATATAAGGTTCTTCATGTACTCAACCACAGGAGAAGAACGAAAAAGGAATAAAATAGAAACGGAAAAGAAGAGTGAAATACCTTAATTCAGAGACGATGAGTTGAATTGTAGATGAATGAGAGATATGAGCTTCACTTTTGGAGGGAAAAAAAATAAAGAAACAGTTTGTGGGTGAAATGAAGAAGTAAAAAAATACCAGTTAAAACACAAGTGTATACAAATTTTAGAACCAGTTAACTTATGTTGTGTGGGGTTCACAAATTTTGATTATTGAAAAAGATTGTTAGTTTTGGTTATCCAAAACCCAAAATTTAATTATTTCTAATGATGTTTCTAATTTTGATTATATCATTGTAAGTCATCTTTTGCAACCAACATTGTTAACATTAAAAACAATTGGTTTTTGATTATACCATGGTGGTTGGCCTTATGCATGCTATTGTTCATCAAGGAATAAATCATAAGGTAATTGTTGTCCTAATTCTGGTAATTTCATTCCGCAACTGAAGAATATTTCCATAGGCGTAGATCGAAAAATTCACTGCAACAAAATTCGGTTCTAGCGACACACAATAGTATGTCGGTAAAGGATTATTTGCTTCGGCAAAGCGTTTTGGCAACGCAAGTCCTTGCGTCGGCATGTCAACGTCGGCATTGCTATGTCTGCAATAGTATTTGCCGACGCGAACACCTCCATTGCCAAAAGGCAGCAGATTTGGCGACGCGCTTTGCGTCGCCGATAGTATGGTTGATGTGGGAAACGTATTACACCTTTGCCAACATGTTTTGTGTCGCCAAAAGGTAGCCTATTGGCAACACCAGTTGTTGCGTCGCCGAAAAACCTACTTGACGGAAAAATACTTTTTTTGCGCCTCTAGGTTTCGAACCCGGGTCATCCGACTACACAAGCCTTTTCACGCAATCTCTAACCAATTGCACTATACGCTCTTTTCATTATATATTTGGAATATCTAATATATATATATATAGTGTATATTTAACATTAAAATAGCAATTAAAGTTGAATCGAACATGATTTTGAACCTTTAAATATTAAAATTAGCAATTTTGATAAAAATAAAAATTGTGGCCCTTTATGTTATTGTTCAAACCCAATTTGAATTACCCCAAATTAGAGTTAATTTATTTTGTATTTCGGGCATAACTTTTTACTCATAATTGTCAAATTGGGTTTGAACAATAGCACGAAGGGCTAACAAATTTCATGCTTATCAAAATTCAAATTGGATGAAGCAAGTATTTTGGACCGAAAAATACTAGGTCTTCTTGAAACGACGTCGTTTTATGTTATTGTATTTTAATAATTTTCTTTTTGTGATTGTTAATTTTTTCTACTCCCTTCGTCCCAATTTAAATGTCTATTACAGATTTTCATTCATTTTCAAACCCCAGAAAATATTTTTATATATTATTTTTTTATTTTGTTACACCAAATTAAAGTAAAAATGCACAAAAATTCGTAGGGGACATTTAAATTGGGATGAAGGGAGTAGATACTATATCTATTTATTAATTTCACGGGTTCACTAGATTTTTTTTTTTCATTTCTTATCATTACATACTTGATCAAGCATAAAATATCATTCTAATAAATAATCTACATTTCAATGAAGGGGCTTTCAAAATTAGATTGACCCAAAAATTTACAAGAATGATTAGCACAAAACCTTGGTTCAGAAATAAATAAATTCAATGTATACCTTATAAAGGTAGTGGTCAGCTGTTTTTTTAAATAATCGATCTAAACCTTTAACATTTAACGCGCGTCTTATAAATTATATCATTCTAGCCAAAATTGGTAATTGGTAGGCGCATAAATGTTCACACACGCGCCATCTAATTTATCCTTACTAAGTCTACTTATATTGTTACTTGAAGTTTAATGCTTTTATTTTGTGTTGTAGGTATTTAGAGGGTTTGATACAAAAAGAGCAAAATTGAAATATGGAAAGGTGTTCGAAATTGGGTCGTTTGAATTTAATCAAGTGGCAGGTCCAAATCGCAATACGGGGTCGAGAATTCAAAGTCGGACTTAATTAATCCACAATTGGACTTGGACTTCTGTATTCTAAGTGGGCCTCATAATTGGAGTATTTGTTATTGTGACTAAGAATGGGGCCCAAGGTTTCAACAATTGATGTAATTGGCAGTCATGGCTGGGAGCATATAAAAAGAGGCTACACACAACATCAGACATGATCACGCACACCATCAGAAAACGAAAAAGCCGAGATCGAGAGCTGTGCAGAACTATTTTCTTCGACAGTCAATCACGGTGGAAAACAGAAGCAATATCGCAATGAGTTCCACCCCGATATCCGGCTAAACCCTCCTTTTTTAGGGTGTAGATGAAACTCGAACTCTGAGTAACGATTAGAAATATGAGTAATGATTGGAGATAGGGATAATAAGTGGAGAATAATAATTAGAAACATGAGTAATGAGTGTTTTTTGAGTTAGAATTTTTTTTTTCCAAATCTTGATCCAAACACGGCATAAAACACCCGAATTGAATTTAACAGCCCGTTAACTAATTAAATCGAACTTTTTTTTTTTTTTTTGACATAAAGGAAAAGATTTTATTAATTGAAAGGCGGAACAACGCTTAAACATCAGAGAGAGAGGAACCCCACGGGGGAAGGTAGTTGTCCACAAACCAGATAAACTACAAGAAAGGGCTTTCTTTGCACAAATATGTGCAGCCTTATTACAATCACGTTTGAAAAAACTAAATTCACACAACTGAAACGAATCCTTCAATTCTAAACAATCTTGTACCAAAATTGCGATATCAGAGGGTCGATCTTTTGACATGGAACAGCTTTAGACAATTGACTCCACATCCGATTCAATGAGAACACGTCCTACATTCAGAGCAACCCCCAAATTCATACTCCCTTCGTCCCTAAATAAGTGTCCAGCGTGCAAAATTAAGCCTTCAAAAAGATGCATTTGTGTTGTTAAAAAAATCAAATATTTTTCAAAAATCAATAGATAGCGATAAGTTCTATTAGATTGTGAAAAAAATTAAATTTTTTAATAAAAAATATGTATGTTTTATAAAGCCTAGTTTGCGCGCCGAACACTTATTTAAGGACGAAGGGAGTACCATTTTTAAATGCCATAGCCTCCGCAAGCTGTGGAGAGGTGAGGCCGTCATATGACTTAATAAAGATTCCCAAAATGGAGCTTTTTGCATTCCAAACAATTTCTCCTATTCCGATAGTGCTTGTTGCCTTTGATACCACTGCATCAACATTAATTTTTAGCATGCCTTCATCAGGTCTCCTTCAAACCAAAGTCTCAAGATTTGAAGAAGTCATTTGAGTAGGGGAAGGCTGGCATTAGCCTCTAGAAACTCAAAAAAATCTACTTGTGCCTTTCCAGATCCACCAGCAGTACAAAAGGCCGAGACCCAATGTTGAAGAGGGGAGATGAGCTAAACGGATACAATCGCAAATACAATGCCACCAGTCAGACATATGTCTACATTCTTCAAGTTCCTCAGGTCTAAGGCGAAAAAGGCCAAAGAATCCACACTTTTGAAGCAAAATCACATCGAAACAACAAGTGACAAATAGATTCCTTTGCATTTCCACACAGTGAGCAGATTGGATCAGAACGTACTTTCTTTGCGGTTAGGGCTGAGTTGGTTGCTAGAGCTTCATTGAAACACTTCCAAGCAAAAATTTTGATCTTTGAGTGGATAGGCAAGCCCCATAACTTCTTCCAAATTTGTGCCATCACATTAGCAGAACTAGATTGAGCTCCATGATTATCTAGCTCATTGATCAAGCTCTCTTTTTTCAAGCAATAACCAGATTTTACAGTGCATACGTCATTTGGGGAGTAGTGTCATACTTTGCGATCCCTTCTTTGCATGATACTAATAGGCAAAGCTAACGGCTGCCTCTTCCTCATTGAAACTTTCTTTGATCAACTGCATCTTCCAAGTCTTTGTGGAATCGTCAATAAGATTAGAAACATAAGTTATGGTGCTACTCCTTACCAAACTCGGGCTGACCTTGAAAGCTGGTGTTTTTGGCAGCCAAGGGTCCTCCCGAATTCGAACGTCTTTTCCTGAACGAACCTGACGCCTCCAACCTTTATTAAGTAACTCTCTAGCCCAACAAATGCTTTTCCAAGCCCACGATGCCTAGTTGCTTACATTTGAATTGAAGAAAGTTCGTGTTGGGAAAGTATTTGCCCTCGAAAATTCGTTTGAAGAGAGACAGTTCACCGGAAATCAATTTTCACCCGTGTTTAGCTATCAAGGCCCTGTTAAAAGCTTCCAAGTCACGAAACCCCAATCCACCTTTGCCTTTGCACCAACTCAGCTTATCCCATTTTATCCAGTGAATTTTGCATTCCCCTTCTTTCGAACCTCACCAAAATTTTGCGATCCCGGCAGAGATTTGATTCATAAGCTGTTTGGGCAATCGGAAATAGGACATACCATAGCTCGGAATTGTCAAGAGGACTGATTTGATTAAGACTTCCCTACCAGCTGAGTTTGGCCTTGAATCTGTTAAAAAAATTTTATTACATGCTGCCATCCTTACGTGGGGCATACTAGACAGATTTTAACTCTCGCAGTCTCACTAGCCCAACTATATCTTTCACACCCTAAAATGAGAAGCCGCCAGCCGTGAATTACAAGGCTACAAGGCCTCAACCCCGCGGAACATTGTCCAAAACAAAAGATAATATTACACTGAACACAAAATGTGGAAGCGATTCAATTTTTACTAACAAGATTACCACTTGACACAATAATTGAATCCCTTTTTATTTTTTTATTGATGGTCACCATAACCATGGGGCACAACCATGCCATGAATCAAATCCAATAAAAAAGGGATTCAATATTTATTATTTACCAACAATGTTTTAAAAAATGCGGAAGCGAATAGAAAAAATCCTAACAATAAAATACAACACCCTTTTTTTTGTTTTTTGTTTTTTGCCACAATGATAATACTCCCTCCGTCCCTTTTTAATAGTCCAGTATTCCATTTTGGGCTGTCCCTTAATAAGTGTCCATTTTGTAAAGTTAGTGGGTAAAAGTTGGTGTATTGTCTATTTTGTCCCTAAAAGTAGATTCCTTTTTGAAAAGTTAGTGAGAAAAAATGTAATGATGATGGGTAAGTAGGGAAAGTTGAGGAAAAAGTTGATGTGAAAGGTAAAATGATGATGTCTTTTTAATAAGTTGAAATTACGAAGTAGGACAATTAAAAAGGGACGGAGGGAGTAGATGTTATTAATAAGTCAAAATGATACATTAATCGAGAGACCCGTCCCTAGAAAGGGGACCAAGTAACAACAGTGATGGGGCTTTCGCCCATAGACTATACCCTGAACCACCCAAACCCTTGGAGTCTTGAAACCCAAGCCCACCTCCTTAATCACAGCTTGAGGAGACCCAAAGGAAAACAGAGGCCCATCCCTATCAATGCCACCCAAATTACCAGACCCATTGCCTTGGTTTAAAAGTCCCTTGCTTTCCACTTGGGCCTTTTTAGGGGAACAACCCAAACTCAACACAGCCCGTGTACCACTGCCCGAGCCCGCCCCCAAGGAGACATTCTTTATTCTTATGAAGGTGGGAGAAAAGATAAAACGAAAACCGATTATTCATCCAAATTCCCAATAACTGATCCATCACGTGTCTCTGCGAGATTTTGCCTTGTTCTCTTCATTTTTCAAAAAATTCTCCCTAGATTCTCCCTAGATTTTCTCTACTTTCAACATTTCTCTCTCTATCTCGCTTCACTTATTACCCCTACTATTTTTAAAAAAAAATTTCAAACACTAATCCAACCATAACTTTAAATTCCGCAAAAATTTGGGTATCAAATCCCCCTTCGAAATTGGTTTCCATTTATCGCTATCACCGAATTGTCCGCAATCTCAACCGAGAATCCTGTGATTCCGTTCCTTCCTTGTCCTTTCCATGTTTGCCACTCAATTGTACGCCGGCGTCCGTCAGAATGCCGCCGAACGTCACCTTAGTCAGTCTAGCAGTGTTACCACCCTCTCCTCGCCACCGTTTCAGAGGCTCATCGTCCCTCCCCTTCCATCTGTATCCTCTCCGAAAACTCGGGGCTGCAGCCGTCCATGGCCCATAAGAATTCTCTTTAATACAACCCTTCAAACAGAATTAGGCCTGAACGAAAGCAAGTGTTATGGTCGTTTTAGGCGCACTTCCTAATATCATGTTCAAGCATACCACAATAATGGCAAAGCCCAGGAAGCCGTTCGTTTTTGTAATCCACCCAATATTTAACTCCGTCACCCAACACAATATTTCCGCCACGTCGTAGAGGTCAGTTTAGAAGAATCCGAACCCGCTCACGAATATAGCGACTCCCCTTTCTCTGCCACATTGTTCACCTCCAAAACAGATCCAATACGATGACCTATTTCCCTACCAATCTCTTGTGTAATGCATTCAAATGGGAGACCCCATAATTGAATCCAAAAATCAATCTCATCAAAGCCCACCTTATCCAGCTTTCATACCAGTTTCCCACCTACAGAGTAATAACACCATATTATCAAAACACCAGGGACCCCCGTTCACCACCCGCTGAAGATCCATCTCGTTGGAAAAACAGAAGTGAAAGAGATTATCCTCTACATCAACCACCTGAAGCCCTTCTGGCGAGCCCCACACCTTCCACATCGTATCCTTCAGCGCAGCTCTACTAAAACCTCTCTTGGTAAGGAGCTTCCCCACCAGACTCGCTGAACAATCGACAATCGCCCGCCTGCTCCCGAAGGGAAGCATCAATCACAATATGAGAAATTTCCAATATGAACTTATTAGATCCTAAAAATCAGAACATGTTGGGTCCACAAGCTCAATTCAAATTCTAAAACTATGAACAAATGCAGTCTTAAATTTGCCCACAATCTCTTTGTCTCACATATATCAAGGTTTCTCATAACCATTGTCGCAGTCTTAAACCAAATGCAGTCTTAGAGCTGAAATGCCTATCGAATCCAGTCCTCTTTTTATTTCTCCTCAAGACTATGTGCCGCTATTTTTTTTTTTTTAATAAGTGCGAATCTGACTAAGCTCAACCACAAAAATCACTGTCTAGGGATGGAATCCCATACAAAAACCAACAAATATAACTACAAAAACAGCCAATATCTAACAAAAGAAAACCAAAAGAAAACTATACAATGAAGAAAATCCTATTAGGTAAGCCCGATTGTCTGCATAGGTCTTGTTCTGCAGAGATTGCTTTACGTTTCTCCTTGTGCTTAGGAAATCTCTTACACCATTTGCAATGCCTTTCATCACCTGATCATGTCCCATAGCTTTCCCCTGGAAAATTCGACAATTCCTCTCACTCCAAAGACCATAATCAGCAGCAGCCAAAGAACATGTAAGACTCATACACCTCAAGCTTTTACCCTTCACCTGCACACCATACCAATCAAGGACCTCCACCAAGTTGCTAGGCGTATCAAAAACCATGTTCTTATTAACCAAACGTTGCCACACAACAGTTGAATATGGGCATTCAAAAAATAAATGTTGATGAGTTTCAGTAGCCGAGTTACAGAGATAACAGGTTCCATCCAAGTGCAAACCCCAACCATTAAATCTATCCTTTGTGCTCAGTCTTTGAAGGATAGCCAACCAAAGAATAAAAAACCATCTAGGCACTGCATTACCAGTCCATATAATCTTGTGCCAAGGCTGAATAGGATACCTCTTTCTAATGGCATTCCAAGCTGACCTAACAATGAAGATGCCGCTTGGGTGAGGAATCCAACTAACAGAGTCTTCAACAGTTAGATTTGGTCTCAAACTGGGAGGAGTATGAGCCATAATTGCTTGAATGGACTGATTTCTCAATCTGGGCTAGCACCAACCTCCTTGGTCAATGATAGTAGCCACTTTAGCCCATAAAGCTCTACCCAAATTAGTCACAACCCTCTCACCAAATTTAGCATACAAAGGTCCCGGAGTGTGCCAATTATCTAGCCAAAGGAAGGTAATTGCCCCATTACCGACATGATATCTAATAAGAGGTTGGCACAATTTCCTTAAACCAAGGATCTTCCTCATGGTCCACGAAGAATCACTAGGAATATCCATGGTCCAAATACAATTCTCTTTAATAAAATATGAGTGAATCCATTTTACCCACAAAGTATCAGCGTTCTTGCATAATGCCCACAAGTGTTAGAGCATAGAAGCCTTATTCCATTCATTAATTCTTCTGAATCCCAAACCCCCTTCCTCATTAGGACAACAAATCTGATTCCACTTTACTTTAGCCCCTGAATGCTTAAGTACAGTACCAGACAAGAGAAAAGCCATAAGGGTACTTTCAATCTCCTTAATCACCTTACTAGGGATGATAAAAATAGAGCTCCAGTAGATTTGAATACTAAACAAGACTGACTGAATGAGTAAGGCCCTGGCACCATAAGATAAGGTCTTAGAATCCCAACTCAGAATTCGATGAAGAATTTTCTCCTTTAAAATAGCACAATCTGCCGCTTTGAGTTAGAAGAGATCAAAGGAACCCTCATGTATTTAATTGGAAAGTGGCCTTCAGGGAAAGGATGGAATGCCCTCATTTGAAGTTTAAGATGCTCATCAACACCCCCATAGAAAACAGCACTTTTCTGGATATTAGGTTGCAACCCAGAAAAGGAATGGAAATCAGACAACACGCCATTAATAAGATCAAAAGAAACCTGATCCACACTACTTAGAATGAAAAAATCATTAGCAAAAGCAAGGTGGCACAGATTCAGAGCACTACACTTGGGATGATAAGAAAAACTGCCATGTTGGATTCTATATTTAAGAATAGATGCAAAGGCTTCCATAACATCCAGGAAGAGGTAAGGTGAGATAGGGACACCTTGTCTTAACCCGCGCTGACCAGGAAAGTATCCCTCCATACTCCCATTAATGACCACTGAGTATTTAGCTGAGGAAAGACATTGCTTAATCCAGTGCACAAATAAACTACGGAATTCCATGTAAATCAAAGTGTCAAAAAGGAACTCCCAGTCAACTGAGTCGTAGCCCTTCATAAGATCAATTTTAAATGCACATCTAGGAACCCCATGATCACGATGATAACCTCTAACTAATTCTTGCATCAAAAGGACATTATCAATAATTGATCTACCTTTGATAAAAGCAGTCTGAGCTTGATCAATAACAAAAGGCAAAACATTCTGCATTCTATTAGCCAGAATTTTAGTAATGCACTTATACTTGACATTGCAACAAGATATAGGTCGATAATCTCTAATAGAGGTCGATAATCTCTAATAGAGGATGGGGCACTGACCTTCGGAGTCAGGGAGATAGCAGTGGCATTCCTTTCTTTAAGGAGCATCCCAGAATCAAAGAAAAAGGCAACTGCAACAACAAAATCACTACCTACCACATCCCAACTTTTCTGGAAAAACATAGAATTGAACTCATCAGGCCCAGGAGCCTTATCCCCATTAATGGACATGAGAGCAGCCTTAATTTCAGATTCAGTAACAGGGGCAATAAGCATATCCATAAAGTGAAGTGGAACAGTTAGATGGATAGCTTGGGAAAGAGTTGGAATAGGGTCAGTTTTTCCTACAAAAGGAGTACCCAACAAGCCAATGTAGTAACCCAAAATCTCCTGCTTAACAACTTAAGGATCATCAAGCAATGTACCAACAGAATTTGTAAGACTAAGGATAGTGTTCCTTGCCCTATGGGAGCACATCTTTCGATGAAAGTACCTAGAATTCTTGTCACCCAGAGCAAGCCAGTTAACCCTAGCTTTCTGCTTAAAAAAAGTTTCCTCAGCCAATCTTAATTCACATACTTGCCCAATAACTCTTTTCCAATATGGCAAAGAACAGAATCAAAAGGGTTTTAAAATACAGATCTTGAACTCTGTCTAATTCTTCTTTAGTCTCACAAACTCTTTTACTGATGTTAGAATAGAAATGAAGAGCACAAACAAAGGTCTACCAAGCACAGGCTCATTCCAAGATTGAACCAAAACATCTTTAAAACCAGGGTTCTGAAGCCAAAAGTTAAAAAATTTGAAAGACCTTTTCCTATGAAGACAAGGCAATACAGTTAAAACCATGGGGCAATAATCAAACATACCAGGAGCGAGAAAAGAAGCTTCACAGGCAGGAAAAGACACCAACCACTGATTATTGGAGATAACTCTATCAATCCTACTCTTATTATCCCTTAAACCTCTTCGCTTATTGGTCCAAGTGAACCAAAAACTCTTGGCAGGTAAATCATCATTCATAATATCAGCCAAACATTGATTAAAGTCAGTAGCTACATTAGAATCAAACCCCACAATTCTCTCTGAAGCTGATCTAACAGTGTTGAAATCACCCATTTGAACCCACGGTTTATTACTACTAGAATTTGCAATGGTTCTCATATCATCCCAAAGCTGTCTTCTATCAACAACCTTATTATGCCCATACACAACAGATAAAACAAAAGAGGTAGAACCATCCGTGGGAAGAAATGCTGACACAATCAGCTGATCAGAAAAGTGTATGATAGAGCAACCAAATACAAAGGGATCCCAACTAAGGAAAATCCGAGCAACTGGACCCACAGAGTAGTTATGGACACACTTCCAGTGAGAAGGAAAACAAGACTTGACAGTAGCAGAAATATTAGAGTCTCTAGCTTTAGTCTCTACAACACCCATAACAGACAGCTTATGAAAGGAAATAAATTTTTTTACCTCTTGTTGTTTAAGGGGATTATTCAGACCCCTTATATTCCAAGCACCGACTTTGAATGGTTAATAAGAAAGAACTTTAGCACCCCTCCCCTTGCCAGGACCAGGGACAGCAGGGATATCACCTTTGCCAGGCTTCTTAGTTCCCTTGCTACGACCCTTTCCCTTCTTCGCAGGTGAAGGAGCACTAGAAATCAAATCAAAAGTCAATTCAGCATCAAATACCTCAACAGTGGGGGAGTAATAGGATCTCCATCTGGATCAAGAGAGCCCTGACCCTCATCCATAGGTAGACTTTGTAAGATAGATAACATATTTTCCCCAGACTGAGTACCAGAAGAAGAACACATAGGTTTAGGAAGAAGAACCACCTTCGCCCGCACCGTAACAGACTTCTGTTAGAATTATCAAAGAGCCCTTGAGCATCCTTATCTATGACAGTATCAAAAGAAAGCACTGGAGCAACCCTTGCAGAAACGCCATTATATTCATCACTTGATAAAGATGGGACACGATCAACATGAGGAAGAGTAGGAGCAGTCCCCATAGTTGTTTTAGCAACCCACACCTGCTACTTAGGAGGAGCAAGTTTAGGCTGGCGATTCCTATGTCCAAATACATGGCCGGATTCACACATGAGAGGCTTCCACGGATACCAAACTCTAATTGTAAATTTTGCCCCGGAGGGTAAAGTCAGCCCAAAGCTTTCAGGCAAAGGAGCAGAGGCATCAACTTCCACACAAATTTTAGCAGAACTGATCCTCTTACAAGACTCAGTGAGGTGGTCAGCATAAAGAGGTTTCCCAATTGCACTTGCCACATGACTCAATCCACCCTCTGTCCACAATTCCAATGGAACATTGTAAAAATGGGCCCAAACAGGAATTTTATCTAGTTGCTCCTTAACTAGGCTCATTTGGGGATGCCATTGTTTAAGCACCATAAGCTTACCCCCAAAGTGCCAAGGACCAAATTCTATCACCTTTCTGTAAAAGCCATGCTTGTCAAATTGGAAAAAAAAAGAAAAGAAACCATCCTCATTGGATAGAACATCTTGTAGCCCAAATTTATCCCAAATCTTATGAGCAATATCCTAAACAGCAGTACAAGACAGTTTCTTATCGAGAAAATACCCAACCACCCAGTCTTTCCATCTATCCATACCAACACTAGCAACCTCCTCAGGAATATTCACATGCAGATTGTCATCCACAATCGAGGGAGGGCAGTAATGCAAATTCATACGGGAAATTAACGGGTTAGCATGCGCAACAAGATCCTTCCAAGAGGTAGGGGAAGGGGGCTTACCAACAGGAACAGAAGAAGGCAATAAAGAATTACCCTCAACCAGAATCTTAGAGAAATCATCCTCTGCCTTCTGTCGAAGAACAAGATTTTCCGCAGTTAGGGCTTTAATTTGGTGCGCCACAAGAACATCAGAGCTTCCAAACTGCAAATGTGAGTAGGTTGTCCTGAGATCCCCATTCAGTAATTCAAAAGCAACATTACGCTCAGAACACAACGAAACCCTAGGGATTTCAGGAAGCGAGGGCAAAATCCCCTCCTGCAAAACACCAGAACTGTCCGAAGGGCCCTTAGGGTTAAGAGAATGACCCTTGGGGTTAGGGGAATCACGAACAGCAGAGCCGAGAGGCGGAAAAGAATTAATCAAGTGAGACCGAGGTAGGAGACAAAACAGCCATGGAGAGAAGAAGAGAAGAAAGAAGATCACTCGAAGAAAATCACCTCATACTTTTTGCTAAAGCGACAAAGTCTCAAGCTAGAGCGATGCGCCATACATTGCGCGAGTTTTTGTGCCGCTGTTTTGTTACTGTTATCCAATTCAAAAGTTCTTTTTTATTTTTTTGCCGATCAAACAAACACTTCTTTTTTCTTTTGGAATTGATGGAACTAATTATTAGACATCATCAACGATATAAAGACCATCGAATAAGAAAGCAAATTAATTGGAATCACAAAGGAAACAAATGGCTTTGCTTTTCTCTTTCTCCAACATTAAAAGCTCATATATATATATATACACACACACAAACAAAATTCATATGACCAAAAAAACGTATTTCGAAGAAGATGTTAAAAGTTAATCTTGCACATGGTAGTGGGCCATTTGTGTGTGAGATGTTCAAGGCAGTGAGGGAGCTGAGAGTTAATAGAGAGGCCAAGTTTGGGGCGGGTTTATGACTAGGAGGCTAAGAGTTTACTACTGAGGAGATAACTCATTGTTGGTTCCAAGGGTCATCATCGGGCTGGGCTGGCCCAGCCCGCCAAGTCACTACCCAAGCTTGTCCATCAGCCGGGCGGACAGGGCTTTTAATTTTTGCAGACTGGGTTACCTACCATAAATTAAAGCCCAAACCCGACTCACGGGCTAGCGGTCCAAAAATTAGGCTGACCAATGAGCGGACCAAAAGCCGTGCAGGCTAGTGGGCGGACTAACGGGCGGGCTTAAAGAATTGGCAACTGACTCCTCTCCAACCTTATAATCCAACTGTTTTTTCCTATTGGATTCAAATGCCGCAATTTTGACAAATAGCTTCCTCTCACCAATCAAAAAACCATTGGCTTTGGATACAGCCACCTCAGCCGACGTAGCACAATTATAACGACAAATCCAAACCTCCTTTTAGTCACTTTGCTCCACTTAATTGAAATAAAAGCATCTCTAACAACAACAAATTGATCAAAAGAAAACGAGATAATCAAAAGCAAACGAGATAACAGGCAAGCACAAAGCTTAATGCAACGATTTGGTTCCGGGTGAGATGATAGATATCCGTAGAGATAGTGTGATACTCGTTCCTTGATTATTCCTTCTGGTTAGCTTTTTCCTGCATGCCCTTCTGCTTCAGCTGTGACCACAGCTTGTGTACCTCCTATCTTTACTGGTTTATTGGCTGAGAGAAAATGATTTGGATACTGGACCCTTTCGTTCTTCAATGTCAAGAACACAGTGCTACGAAGGTGCTTTTCTTCAACCACCATCTGGGGTGAAAAGTGAATTAGCTAACATATGAATGATAAGTTTTCGATAATTCTCACCAACTGAAAAAGGAAAAGAAATATATTACATACCTCCTCCCCTTCAACTGTGCACGCATCCCCTATATCAACTTCATTGTCGTAGAGAAAGAACAGTACAGAATTGATATGCTTTATGATGGGATCTCCAGCAAGAAGGACGAAAATTCCCAGAACAGATATTACGAACATGAAGAGATTCATCGTTGCCAAGTTCTTTATAATCACCAACCAAGTTGCAAAAGTAACCAGACCAACTGTGAAACTAAGATTCCGATCTAGTGATTTGAAGGCTGCCTTGCTATCGGAGAGGGATAGCTCCAAAGCTCTTCTTTCTTTTACTGTGATCACCTGTAGTAAATAAGTATATATGTCACCGACTTACCATTTATAATGATTACAGTAGCAATAGCTTTCATTGATATATGTAATTAATGTCGAACTTGGATTCTTGTTGTTTAGAATCTAGTGTTGTGAAATTATTGGTTAAGTTGTTTGGTTACGAGTCTTTCCAGGAACAAAAAAACTTCTCACTTTCTAGAAAGAAAGATTTACGGAGCCAATCGTGAGCGTCCAAAATGTTTTTGGATGGTCCGGATTGAAAATCAATTGTGATCAATAACAATTAATTGGGACCAGTCAAAATTAAAAATGAATCTCAACTACTGATTGCGCAAATGGATAACTATGATTGCGCTACTCCGTTGATCATGGAGCCTCCGTCAATAATTTTCTCTCTTCCAAAAAACCTGATCCCCACTGAAAGAGACGAGTATATCGTGCTTTATCCAATTTATGTATCCTAGGGGATCAGGGAGGGAGGGTATTTGACTGTTAGGCTTCCCCAATTTATGCATGTTGGGGTCCACCCATGGAAGTGATGTTCTAACTCCTAATTGAAAAGGTTTTATTCAAGGCAAGCGAGCCTTAGTGAAGAAGACTTGTTGGTTAAAGAATCTTGGCTAAGGAAATTTTATTGGAATAAGGAAACAAGTGGTGACCAAGCAATATGGTATAATTTGGGATTAGGATCTCTCCAAGCGTATAAATAACGATGGAATATTAGGTATTTTGGGTGTGTGTGAGAGATATACAATTGGTGAAAGCAAGAGGGAAAAATATATTGTGAGAGTGACGGAGAGACAAAAAAAAAAAAAAAAATAGAGATCGTAGGTTTGGGGATTAATATTTTTTTTTTTATCTCATTGTACACAATCAATATGGTGGAATTCTCTTTTGTTTGTGAAGTAGGTATTAAGGCCGAACCACATAAAGTCTGCATCCTTTGTTTTTCATTTGTGTTTGTTTCATTTTGTGGCGTGCTTTCATTGTGGAGAGGGACTAAAACACTGCTTGCTTGCTTTTCCTAGTTGGTGGAGGATTTTGTAGAGGGAAGGTTTACCCGTTGAATAAATATTGCGGGTTTGTAATCTTAATTGGGGCTGCAAAAGTGTGTGGTGTTTGTACCAAACAGGGTGGTGGTTAAATTAGCCAACTCAGTCAGTTAAGTGTTATACCGTATGTATGTATGTGTGAGTTTATTGTGTTTGTGTCTGCGACTCTGCAAGCGTGAGAAGAAAGAGACGAGAGGAATGTGAGGGGAGACACAGACTTTTGTTAGTGAGAGAGAGAGAGTGACTCGATTTGTAGTATTGTATCACTCAATAGATGTTAATTTTGTGTGTGTGAATTTGTTCCTCTCCATCTCTAACGACATTATCTTGCTCTGAATCCTCGAAGGGTTTTTGTTTTGATGACTGCGTTGTAATCGTTTTCATGACATCGTGTTTTTAGACTTTTTGGTAGTTTAATTGTGTCGTGCTGTACATTAATTAACACTTCTGATACATGCATGTTGTGGATTTGTTTAGTAAATAAACAGAGCTAATTTAATTTGCCGATCGAAGTCAGAATATGTGACAGAGGGGGCTTGATTCTTAAGATTGTCAGCGTTCTTGTAATGTTACGTACGTACTGTATGAACTTCCTTATTGAACAGACAATTGAATATTGGAAACAATACACATGAAGTAGAATGTCATGGTACGGCAGTTACATACCACCCAATGCATGAAGTCGACTTTGCTGACACTTTCGATTTCTCCGATCTCGTCACTTGACTCATTTCTGCTTACTGCTTCAACGACCTTCAATACTTGTTTGCATAATTGTACGGGCATGAACAAATTTAGATCTTCAACAGAAATGACACTGTATGGAAATAAATTAACTTAGATTAACAGCAATAATTTAACAGCAGATGCATGTTAATTTACAAAAAACAAAAAAAACCCAGTTATAATGGTTAAGAATATTCAAATACCTTTTTCCAGATCTCGATATCCTTCGCCCAATTTCTTGAGCCACGGCAATTGCCTTCATTTCGCACTTGCTTAGGCCACGAAATGAAGGGTCAACCGTTGTTATATGATGCAATCGTTCATTAAACTCTTCGGTTCGGATGATCTTCACTAGACTCCAGAACCACCAAATGTTCAGGTTACTCTGATCCATCACGGACCACTCCTCAAATGTAATATGGTCCCATAGCTTTTTTTTCCCATTTTGCTCAAGGGCGCCTTGACATGCAATAACCTCATCACTTCCGCCCGTCGTCGGATTTATATCTTCTTGCGGAGCCAATAGCGTACGAATAACGTACCATGCGAACAATGCTTTCTTTATTGGTTCAAAGTAGTTGACTTTGTAGAAGGAAGCCCCAAGCCACTTCAAACAAACAATTTTAAGTAGCCAGCACGTAGATGAGACTATGAGGCACTTGATTATTTTCATTGCAAAATCATCAATTTCATCCCTATTCTTTGTCGTTTTATCAGATGGTTGGAAAAATGAAATCCAAACCACCCATAAAGTCGCGAATGACATGAAATACCCTAAGGTCTTCCGGAGCGGGTACAAAAAATATAGGATTCCAGGGCCACATATGTAATGCTTCTCAATCGCGATCACAATGCGGTTGATCATTAATACCTCCCAAATGACATGGCCTACAATGGCAGCAAGTGCCAGGACCTCACATGCCCACAGGCTCATGTACTGAAAAGTATGAGTTCGAAGCCTCGGTACTGCAAGGGTGACTAAAAGGGAAATGCTAAGAATCGCCAAACAAATCAACTGCAACTTTGACCATGACAGTTGCGCGTAAATTTGAAGATTGTTCAAACAGTTGGCTTTTTCTGCAGTTTGCTTACGCTGGTACTGGGGATCTAGTGTCCTAGGCGGACGTAGTAAGCGAGAATTATTTTTTGGCTTGAATCCGCGGCGCCTATCCTTTTTGAGAATCATTGCAAGGGTACTCTGATCTTCTTTGGAGTATTGTACCACCAGTTGCTCTTGGAACCTATGCAAATCAGTAACATTACCAGAGCTATATCGTCGTTGGTGAGTTGGATGGTCATGTTGATCCCAGTTTATTGGCATATTGAAGGGATTTATCGACATCCTAAAGCTTGATATTTTCAGCAACAAACTTGGGTGCTCTTACTGGAGATTTCCTTCCAAATCCGCTGGGGCGCTGAAGAATAAATGAACAAATGGTAAATCTAGTATGCTCTTTACTGTTAAAGCATCCAACTTCAAATCAATTGGCAAAGAGTAGAGAGGCCGTCCAGGCTCATATACTAGTTTTGGATGAGATAAACCAATGTGGGACAAATCCCAACACTCCCCCGCACTTGCGACCCCCGACTCACACGTGAAGAGGTAAACAAAAGATCCATAACATACGGATTACAATGAAACAAAATGCAACTATGACACAAATAAAGGGAAAAAACTTCCGAAAATCTAGCTCTGATACCATGTTAAAACATCCAACTCCAAACCAATTGGCAAAGAGTGGAGAGACCGCCTAGACTCATATACTAGTTTTGGATGAGATAAATCAATGTGGGACAAATCCCAACATTTACTACTCTATTTTTAAATAATTCATAAGATTGCTGGAGAGGGGCATCACCAGAGATGAGTGGTGATGGCCGTGGTTAGGTTTAAGGTTTGGTGGTGGTAGTGTGAATGTTTTGGGAAAGAAGATGAGTAATTATAGAGTGTGGAAATGTTTTGGGAGAGGGATAATGTTGTTGTCGAGTTTTAATCTTAGCCCTAGATTTTAATGGCTGAGATGAAGTATCACAATTTGTGTTAAATTTTGTGTGGGAGGAACCGGCCCCTAGATGTAATTATAAGCAAAAATGTTGAAAATGGACAATATATGGAACTGGAAGGATGGAAAACTTATATTATATTATATTATATAATGGGAGAACATAATTTTTGTGTCTTTCTTTTTTGTCATTATGTCAAATTTTCATTTTCCACAATTATCCCTTAAAAATCTCACTTTCTACGTACTTAACTCAGTCTAAATCTTTGGTCCAAAGGGTAACTATGGAAATACTGATTTTGGATTGGGTTAAATAATTCCTTTGTTGGGTTAAATAACTGCTACGGTTCTTGCATTGGTAACTGTTTTTTGTTTGGTTTACGTTTTATGACTTTTTCTTCGTATTTTCTTTTCTAAGGTCGTGATATATAATTTATATTTTTTCTTAGTCAAGATATATTATTTATATTCGGGATATGTACAATAAATAATATTAATAACTAGCATTATATCACGTTCAATATACAAAACAATGAATAAATTCAGCCCTATGTCTTTTCGCTTTTCCGTGCTTGGAACGGGACAATGCTAGTAATGACGGTAAGTAGATGTGTGGTGGTTTCGTTGGAGTCATAGTTCTTCATTTTTCACTCAATGAGGAGCATATTATTTTTTAAAAATTGATCTTAGGTCTATTATGTGAATTTCATAAACCCACAAGTTCATCAATCAATTTTGTAAAGTGTCAAGTCCATTTAAAAAAGTTCATAGTAGGTACTGTCCACTCTTTAGGGTAGGGTACCCTAAAATTTAGATACTTTCATAGCTAACAGGGTTCTTGAAATACAATTATCTCGAGTTCTCTTATACTTCACATAGTAGCGTTGTTTAGTTCATCACTCACATATTGGTTAGGGTGTTAAAGGGGGAAATAAGGTCGAAAGCTGAAGGAAGTAGAAAAGAATTTAAAGTGCACTTTCCTATTATAGAGTTTTAGTAATTTAGGTATTTTCATAGAACATAAAATTTTAAGCACTTTTATAGGGTACCTTATGGTTTGGGTTACGCATGTGAACTTATGGGCTTACAAAATGTTGGGTTGGATTGACTTATGAAATCTCTATAGTCGACCGATCATCAAATCTCCTTTTTATTTTCTAATTTAATGTGACGTGCGTATATATTTTTGTATACACAGCATGTGCATGCTTATAGAACTTAATTTCTTATAAAAAGATAATATATGCTAAACCCTCCAGTTGACAAGTGACATTTCCCCACGGATTCGGTTTGGTCTGCTTTTGATCATTTTGGGGTTCAGTCGAGAAAACTCAGATAATCGCTATAAATATCCATGCCCCCCCCAAGGTTTCCATGCATGAAGGAACTCATCCCTTTTATCGGGAATATTTCTCAAGTATATCCCATCTTCTCTTGCCATCCAAATGCATTTTTCATCATCGCATTTATAGAAAAACTCTCTATTTGGCGTGTTATCATCCCAAAACACGTCAATCTCGACATGAGCATGGCGCCTGCGCATGATGCACCAGAATTTTGTTGTCTCCCAGAAGTTTTGCCTAAAAGACCACTCTCTGTTATCCCCCGGAGGCAACCACTTCCCACCTAGGTCATCCTCATCGGACCGGCAATGGAGAAACAACGTCTCTTTACCTGGAAGTTCATTTCTGATAACCAGTGTCCATTTCTCCCAAAAAGACCGACACTGACTTAAGGCTAACATAAAACAAAGTAAACCCACGTAGTGTCTTACAGCTTTCATCCCGTAAGATTTACTTTTCACGCCAGAATGACAATCCTTCTTAGGTATCAGATGAACTTTTTAATCTTCAAATTGATGGATCTAGTGTTTCGATCACGATTTATAAGGACACACCATGCCCCATAAGTAGGTACGTGGTGGCGTTGACTTGAGAGAATTGTGCTTCATGTCTTCCATATATATTCCGCAATGAAATTAGGAGACGTCTTAGACCGCAATCATGCATCTAATAAATGCAATTTATACCTAACGGAAGCTAATTTGCTAGGAACATTTGAAACGCTTATCATCTATTTTTCGATGTCCTTGACGATATCGAATAGTCAATTTTGAAGGAATAGTATTTTAAAGACTTTGAAACGTGCAATTAATTACAAACTATTAATTGCATATCCAGCAGGTTTTATCTTTTAAACGCATCTTTTAAAGATTTTGAAGGTCTAGCCTTTAGGGCATCTCTAGTATAATTTACAAAAGTTAATTTCAAAATTGTGTTTTGCGACCTTTCTACATCATTTGTGGGGTTGAGTTAGGAGAGTGCACTCTACAAATTAATGTTTAGTTTTTTTCATTTAATATCTCTAATAAATTATGAACAAAGTGGTCTCTCTCTTTTTTTAGATGTTACAATTTGTTGTTGGTATTGTATTATTCATGCAGAAGAAGTTATTTTTAGAATTATTTATTTATTGGAAAATTTATAGAATTGATATTGAGATTGAAGAAAATATATATAGGATCGTGGAAAATGTTTCAAATTTTTTTTTTGCTCAGCAAAGTGAAATATATATATATATATATATATATATTATATTATCTACCTAATAAAACACAAGGGTGTGGGGACCACACAAACACAAGTTGAAAGAAGGACTGAAATTCATTTGATTCAAGGGCTGATGTATGCTTTCCAACTCTCTTAAGAAAACACCCACACTCTTACAAATATATTACAAAAATGCAATTGGTTCTTTTTACCCACTGCTCGGCTTCTGACGTTAGCATAAAATATATTACAAAAATACCAATGCCTACGGCACTACCAAGATGAGTAGTGTCGTAGGCACGGGCAAACACTAGTATATATATAAAACAGAGCAATTTTTATCTATGTACAAACAAAAGCACCTCTCCAGCCGTCAGATCAAACTTTCAATAGGTTATAGCAGTCCAATCAACTTCTTTAATAAATTTATCCTCTCCCTCCCTCTTTCCTTACTTCTTTGGCAATGTTGTCATTACTAGGGACAAACATATTTTTTTTGTTTATTTAACAGTGAGCCTTTTATCATCAAAACTTTTTCTTCTTCCTATCGTGAATTTTTAACTCTATCATTGGGGTGTTGTGCATTGTCCAGAAACTCTATTTAATTCCTTTCTTCCATCAATTGAGGTAACAATAGAAAAACATTATAGAAACTTTAGTCATACAAAAGAATAAACTTAGTTTTTTTTTATAACAAGTTGTTTCACCTATTTCTTGGATGCATGATTCAAAATAGTAGTGTTTGATAATTGTTTTAGTTGTAGGCCTGTAGCATTCCTTTGATTTGAAGGGGGAAAAAAATTCAAGTTGTAGCATTCCGTTGCAAGAATCATTTTCAATGTTAAAGAAAAACAACATTCGTTAACTTATAGGGAGTGGAGTTTTAAAAATATTCATTTTTTTTTGGATTAGTTGTTGGTTGAACTATATTGGATTCGGGTGTGATGTAAGTATTAGTTGATCGTGATAGCTGTTAACGAATGGTTGTGCATGAGTTAATTACAAATTTTATTTGGGTATGTGCTCCTACTTTTTCAATGGGTGTGGTATTATTTATTGTGATATTATTCTTAGAAGAAATTAGTTCAATTTATCCTATTTGAAGAGAATTTTAAAAAATAAATTATAAAATTTTCCATTTGGGTTTTTTTAAGTTGTAATAAAAAAAGTGTTGTGTCGCTCCTTTTTTTTATCAGCGTGTTGTGCCGTGCCTTTAGGCATGGACAGTCACTAGTATTTTATAAAACTCGAAATTGTATATCGAGGGGGGAAACGCGGATGAGCTAACACTTGCTCACCCACAAAACGAAGTACAAATAAGCATAAAAGAGCATCCAACCGAAACTTGGATGTTATACAACAATAGAAATTGACAAAAGGATTACAAACAAGAAATAAACATTGAAATTGTACTTGTTTCCATTGGTCATCATTTTTTAGATGGAAAGTTCTTTTTCTGAGATTTCAGAAAGAAATAAAGATAAACAAAAGAAAAAACACAAGGGGAAAACCAGCGGTAAGATCGAAGATAAATAACAGTGCGCAAAGGAATAAAAAAAATACACTCTTTAGTTTTTGAAGGTTCCTCCCCCAGGATTTTCATCACCCTTATGAGGTGGCAGAAGGGGAGGGTTTTGCTCTTGATGGGTGTTTTTCTTCTTCCTTTGTTATGGCTTCTATCCCTTTCAAATAACTCCTCCTTTTTAGTGAGGATTTTTTCTATCGATATCAAATTTGAGAGTTTTCTTTGCAATTTTTTCTCTTTTCTTTTCTCTCGGCTTCCCCTTCATATATCATTGAGGTGCCGGTTTAGATTTCGGTCGTGGTGGAGGTTATGGTTCTCTAACAAAGGAAGACGACGGGGGTGGCGGTCCAATGGCGAATAGATCAATTGGCGTGGCGGCCTCGGTGCTTCAGGTGTTACATTTTTCTATCAGTGTGAGTTTTCTATTGTTTGTAGGATTGCGATTGGGTGATCAGTTCTTTGGTCAAGAGAAGTGGTAGTGGTTTGAGTATCTGTAATGACTCAAAATTTTAATGAATAAAAATTTCGTTTTATATTGGAATTTCTTTTTAATTAATTAGTATTGCTTTTAAAATTCCTTTAAATTCCTATAATCCGTCTTAATTAAAAATTTAGTCCCTAAAATTTATATTTCTTGACTAGAAATCCTACGTGGCAAGTAGAATTAGTTTTCAATTGATTAGTTGGAAGAGCCGGACTATCAATTTACCTAGTTATAATCTCCTAATCATAGATGGACGTTTTTGACCATCTTTAAGCCTTGTGAACCCCTCCAAACCCTAATTACCTTTAGAAGTAATTATATTATACTTCATGACTAGTCTTTTCAAACCTTATTCAACATTATCAAAAATGATACTCACACAACAATCCAAACACAACAACTTACACAATCTCTCACATGCATGTGGGGCCCACACATAGTAGTGTGGGCCCCACATGCATGTGAGAGGTTGTGTAAGTTGTTGTGTTTGGATCGTTGTGTGAGTAGCATTATCCCAACATTATTATCCTTCTACCCTTTGGATAATAAATGTTAGGAAAAATTTTATCCCTTAGGTAATAGAAATAAGTCAAACCAAATCTCATCTTCTTTCTTACAAAAGAAGCAAATATAGCCTAGTCAATACATACAAGCCTAGAATCATAGCCCTAAACCTAAGTCACCCACCAAAGTCACTGCCCTGGATTTTTCTAGATACTTATATATAGATATATGTACTTAATAGGTTATTTTAAACATGCCTATATATGTCTAAAGGACATATAGGCTTTTTAGGAAAATCTTAACCATTGGTTAATAAATACTAGGGAAAGTTTTATCCCTTGAGTAATAAAAATGATAGTCTTGCCAATAGATATTTAGATTTATCAGGCAAGTCACTATCTTAGATTTCCTATGTACTTATATATATGCTTAAAATATAGAGATATGTACTTCATAGTCTATTATAAACTTGACTAAATGACATATAGGCTTTCTAGGCAAATCTTGACCATTTTTTTTATTGACACTTGCAAGTCTATCACCCATACATTTTTTTTTTCTAAACTAGACCACATAGTACTTAAATATACTTATATATGCATAGTTACATATGTAGGTACCTTGTACTAATGAGAGATGGAGAGATATGGGAGAGATTTGGAGAGTACATTGACATGATTTTCTTACATCCTTACAACTCAATCTTTGAACCATCCCTCCCTTCCTCCATCAAATCTTCCTAAAATCTACCCAAAGTACAAAATCTAGTCTTTCATTGATGGTGACTTGTATACTACCCTTCAACCTACCCACCAAGCCATGCTTTGACATGACAAAGGAAGAAAAAAATCAAAGAGAGAGAGAGAGAGAGAATTCGGGTGAGGGAGAGGAGAGAGGGAGCTTTGGCCTATAAATAGCAAGCTCATTACAAGTTATTCTCACACCTTCACTCTTTGCTCTCACTTCTCTCTAGGATTTCTAAGCTTCCATAGTTCCAAAGTTCAAGTTTCTTTAAATTTCTTAAAGTTCTTGAGAGCTACTACCAAAAAACCACCCCTAGATCTTTAAAGTAGCCTAGTTTAGTTAGCAAAGTTGTTTCTAGGAAGAGAAAATCCATTTCTCTTTCTTTCGAAGCAATTCGGAGCCGTTACGCCGCCGATTCGCAAAACTGACGACCGATTTTCAAAACCGACCAATCGCCAAGAAGAACGGTAGAATCTTCTTATCCTCTATCTCTAAGTATACGTAGAATGTTCTTACTATCTAGTTTTAAGTATGATATAGAATATCCTTAACCACTTTCCCTTAGTATATAAGGTTATCTATCACTTATAATGTTTGGAATGCATGATAGTTAACAAATTTTATTTTTTGCTAATGGAAGTATGAGCATGTCGGAATAATTGACTTATAATCTAATAAACATATGTTATTTTGAACTACCCACAAAGGAAGAAAGAATAATTTTCGAAAGATAAGACTTTATCGTTTGATAGAAGTATTCGTATTTTGATCTTTAGGATGGTTATGAGTATGTATACATGAATTGCTTGTATTACTTGTCTTGTTATAAAGCATAAGTGATTTTCACTCCAAAGGCGTACATGTGGCCTTATGCTCTAAGTGATGATTTGAGCACCATTAATAATATAGAGTTAGATGATCTTACTAGTTTAGTTTCAAGATTATAATGAATAATTTATAATTATGTATGTGTAAAGTCCTATCGTGGAGTCGTTGCATGAAAACGAGATACAAAAATTGAGAAAGTAGAAACATGGCGTTTAGGGTGTGATTAATGAAAAGACGTGTTTTGAAAAGGTGAAATGTTTTGAAAACCGCAATGTGGCCGGACGTAGTAGCCCATTGTGTGGTGTGTGTTTTGTGTGCCAATGGGAACTCGGTGCGGCGGAACCATTGTGAGGATACTCGGGAGACCGGAACGGTGGGACCGAGGTTGGGTGTGTGGCTTGGTTATTCGTGGAGAGGAGCCAATGCAAAGTATGCCAATGGGAACCCGGTGCGGCGGAACCATTGTGAGGATACTCGGGAGACCGAAACGGCGGAACCGAGGTTGGGTGTGTTAAAAACGATTTTGAAAATATAATATGGTTAATGAAAGGTGAAACTAGTGACACGGTCTGCGAAATGACACGTAGGAGAAACTCAGAAATCATGGACACCAACGATAGTGAATAATGAATGCGGATGTGTCATTGTTATTTGTTTGCTAGATATGTATGTACTAAGTAGAATTTGTTAATAATATGTCCTAATGTTTGTAAGATAAGGGTTAGTGGGTATAGGTTATTCTATTGAGCTTTTGTAGCTCATGGTATTATTTGGTTACTCTGACATATTATATTGGTGGCGACACTAGTATAATGTGTCAGATCTTATAGATGAACATGGTAAACTCTACATCTTGGAAGCTTTTGGAGCCGAGGAGCTGGTCAGGATGGAGAAACAGGCGGAGCAGTAGATAGAAACCCTAGTTTTTCCCCCTTTTTGTTGAATAAAAGTACTTTTGTTAAGATTATAATGTAACACTGAGCTAGACTCTATTTAGATTTTCAATGAAATTTCCTATTTAACGTTTCCAAAATTAGGGGCGTTACAGTATCTGTACTTGGACAGGTTATATATCATTATGTGGCTTTCTAGTGTTTCGATTAAGGACGGATATTATCTTTTGGTGGTTATCTTATGTATTTCTTTTTTCTATTAATGAAGCTCTTATCATTTTGGAAGGAAAAAAAAAATTAAAGGTTGTTACTCAATTTCGAATTTCTAGATAGAGTAAAGTTACGTAGAGGGTTAACTTAATTCGAAGGTCTTAATTTTTACCATTTGTTACTTCTACTAAAGATACTTTTATTATGTTATGATCCCAATAAACATATACCTTTAGGACAAATAATCATAAGCATAGTAACATTATTCTTATTGGACACCACTTTCATTTTGAATGTAAGGCTCCATTTGTTTTGATTTAAAATATTACAGAAAACATTTTATCCATTTTCCTTGGTTTGGTTCGATAAATGACGAGTAAAACATTTTTGGATGTAAAATGACTTCCATTGTAAGGTGTAAAATGACGTACGCTTGTGGGGAAAGTCTACAATACACACCCCTTAAAAGGGTGTACCATATGCACCTATTTTATGGTTCATTCATAACATTTTAGCATGTTTCGTAACTTTTGTTTCAGAATTCATAACTTTTTAGCTGTACGATTCGTAACATTTTCATTATGATTCATAACATTTTGGTGTATATCGTAACCTTTATACGATTCGTAACTTTTTAGCAATACGATTCGTAACATTTTCTCTATAATTCATAACATTTTGGGGGGTGCATATGATACACACCCAAATAAGGGGTGTGTATTGTAGCATTTCCCACGCTTGTGATGGCCATAAATCATTTTACGATACTGAATTGAGATGCCTGCTTCACCAATTGCTGACAATTGAATGCACGAATGGCCACTCGGCATCAACGGAGACTTTTGCATGATTCCATTTGTGGAAGTCTACACTCTACATGGAAGCAAACCCCACCACACTCTCTCTCTCTCTCTCTCTCTCTCTCTCTCTCTCTCTCTCTCTCTCTCTCCATCCAATGAACTGAATTTGTATATATGAACAAGTATATATGAACAAGTATATATTCGTGCCAGACAATGAAAAAACCCCACTTCGAAGCCCCTTCTCCGTGAGAAACGTTTTTATCAGGACAAATCATTTTTTTTTCTACTCATGAACCAAACAGCCACAAATAAAAGTTCAAAACAAATGGAGCCTAAATGTAAAACCACAAATCATTCATTACACATGCATTCATCCCGTGTTAGATATGAACAGATAAGCGACAATGATAGCAATACGAAGCTTTTAAAAAAGAAAATGTAGAAATATGTGTTTTCATCTAAGGCATTATCAGAACCATTTTTTAAAACAAGAAGCGCTAATTTTTTTGAACCCAACAGCACAACTTATAATAAGTCAAAAAGAGTTCAAGAGTGATAGTTCTTTACAAAACGAGGATCTATTGTTGTTATCCTATCCTTATACAAAGCTTACAACAAAAGCGTTAATTGATTACGTGTACATTGATCGCCACTACCTCGAATAAAAAAATTATTATGTGTACTATTGATAATGTATCATGAATGGATCAAGTCTATTGATGTCAAGTATCATTTTAGTTGTTATATCATTCCTCAGAAGCTTGTGACGTGAAGAAGGTTGGCACAAAGAATAATCTAGCAGATCTGATGACTAAGTCTGTTCTGATAGTCAAGTTCAACCATTGCTTGGACTTGATTAGTGTTTGCATTTGTTAATTGCCTCGTGGGGGCTTGGGAAAAGGATGGCAGAAAGAAGATTACTCTGTAGTCGTTGAATTCGTGGGAATTCAAGTCAAGCTGGAGATTTGTTGTGAGATGCCTTAAATTCAGCATTCTAATTTCTACATATTAATTTGGTTCGGACCAACTTCACGACGGTCCGGAGTGGAATTGTCGAAACAGGAAAATTTGTGCTCACAGTTGTTTTCGTGCGGACGGTCAGACACGGGAGAAAGACGGTTTGAGGCTTACATCAGTGTTATTTTTCAGATTAAGAATTCTATGTTGTTTTCCCCCTATTAAAGGACATATTGAAACCTTGGGGAATTTTAGGGTTTCATTCTTTTGGCTATTCCTTGATATTGTGGCCTCCTTAAGAGTTATAGATATTGCTGGTTCTTTGAAATCTCTTTCATTCATTGTGAACCCTTGCCATCCCTCGCCCAGAGTACGTTCTTATTTAATTTGTGTTTAAAAGGAACCATGTAAATCTTCATGTTTTTGTGTGGTTTTCTTTATTGTTTGTTGATCTCCTATATTTGTATTGTAACACTTTTACCAAAACCTCTATCAATATTTTTTCACCCCAATAATCTTGCTGCTGAGCTTCTTCTCTGTTCCTTTGCCTCCTTTTCTTCGAGGGTAATAAATGAACTAAGCAGCTCGCAAGCTTGTCTTGTTAACGCTCAGCTCAAGTGCTCGGCTCGTTTAGTAAACGAGCCGGCTCCACCTGGCTTGTTCGACACAAAAGATCAGCTCATTGAACTGGGAGGCTCAGCTCGATTAAAGAGGCTAATTTAGTAAATAACTAAGTTCTATTCGTTAAGGGGTCGAGCTATGGTAAATCATATTTGGCAGGCCAAGCTCGACCAAGCTATGGTAAATAACTAAGTTCTATTCGTTACCGGATCGACCAAGCTCGGCTCGTTTACGGCCCTTGTTTCTACGGGATCGACACCTTTGAGCTCCAAAGGGTCATATAAACCCTTATAGAGAAATTGGTGGCCGCCAAACTTGATTATGGCGCTTTTGATGACCTCTGCCATCTTGCTTTACTCGACTCAAAGCAAGAAATTAATTAGAGAAACAAAAGCCCTCGCGAATTCTCATTTGACTCAAAACTTCCAAACATAACCTTCAGACGGCACAATTGTGAATCAACAATGTTAGACTTGAATCTCAAAAACGGAGCACTATGGTTGAATCTGGACTGTCAAAATCAATCCAAAAAATCAGTTTGAAGCGATTGAAATTTGTACGAACCGGGCCCCTTGGTAGTTCCACCTTGCCAGATTTGGCCTTGTTGGTGGCTGATGGTGATCTCTGGGACCTTCTCTCATTTATCGGGTAAACTTCAACATACAATGATCTAGTTTGTGTAAACTTGAAAGAAGTACATACCAAAGACCAGTAGGTAGGCGTCGGTGTCGGCGTTGAATGCCTTTCAAATATCTTACCTTCTTAACTTCAGGAGCCTACCGATTCACAAAAAAAAAAAAAAAAAATTCAGGAGCCCAATCCAGTTCTAAAAAAAAAAAAAAAAGAACTCTCCATACATTCTTGATTGAAGACTAGAATATTGCTTCTTGGTTGGGATGTCTTCCTTTGTTCTTATTTCCAGTTCAGTAAATTTTCAATAAAGATGAATTTCCCCCAGAAATTTATATAACTTTCGTATGCAATTTTATAGTACTTGTGTACAGATTGATAACAATGGCATAGATGATAGTAACATTTGTTTAAAACTCGTAACATCAAGATAAAAATTCAAAATAAAGGTTTGATGACTTTATGTGTAAATATTATGAATCGCTATACAAAAACTTGTAAATCCAAGATCGATATAGTTAGAGAAATGAATAGACAAGAACCAAGTTTTCATTGATGTGTATCATTGAATGTGTTTAATACATACCCTAACAGAGTAACAGACATTTATATAGGCTACAAAATTTGACCACCAAGAACCCTAAACAAATTAGGAAAATATATGTAAAATTTAAAGAAACTTGGACTAAATAGGAAACACAAATAATAGAACCTAGAAAATATGCGTGGGCGCAACATAATTTTTCCTAATATTATGAATTAAAAGTCATTTAATGGTTGCTTAATCATAGTGTACACGCACGCAAACAAAGACATGCGTTACATTGTGACATTTTGGATATTAATTAATTTCTGTGCTGTACGTTGTGCTGTGCAAATGTAAAGATAGATAAAAGTAGAACGCATGCAGTTGTTGGTGTCCATCAGCGTACCTTGTCGATCGGAATACTCTCTGGCGGCCGTCTGAGCACAATCGCTTTCCTGCTTTCTTAATTTCCGTTTCGTGGATGGATGCTTAATTATGCTTTTCCCTCTTTCTTAATTTCATGTGTCTCGAATCTGGATAAGCCAATGGTAACTAACTCCCCGGGTCTCCGGCCCTCTCTTGACCTCGTCCACTTCGCGCGTCCTCTAGTCTCGCTACAATTGCGTATTAACGTCGACTCCAAACCAAGCCGTTAACCAAACTCCCCTATTGTTTCGGAAAACTCCTCCGGCCCTAGCTTATAGGAAATTCCATTTTACAATCCGGCCCCATTATTCTTGGAATAGATTACCGTGTATACCCATTATGTATTCTAGCGTAAGTAAAGAAATCAATCAATCCAAGCTGGGCCTCTAAAAACTAAACCCTTAAAGAAATCCAAGCTGTGTCTCTAAAACTAAACCATAATCATAATAGCAGTAGATCGACCGGATCACTCTGAAGAAAACTACGTAGTTAGGCCATTCACAGTGGTATAATAAAAAATGAATAACCAAAAGTTGACACATCAGCTTTTGATTATTCATTTAAGATGTTACTAAGTTTAACAACGTTGAGATCCATAATGGTCACTTCTAGTCCAAAACCAAAATAAGGAGTCTACTACAATCTCTCTCTCTCTCTCTCTCTCTCTCTCTCTCTCTCTCTGTGTGTTTCAAACATGAGTAATTATTTAATAATTTGAGAGTATATGAACAGTATACTCCATCCTCTCACAACACATGTGGGTCTCACATGTGTTCCATGTGTGAGCCCCACATGTTATGTGAGAAGAGAGAGTATACTGTTCATATACTCCGGGAGTATTGAATAATTTTCATTCAAACATATGGTGTTCTTCCTAGTGTTCTCTATCAAAACAACATCGAAACTTTTTCTTTCCCTATTCATGTAGCCTAACTAACCAAACTACTATCACAAATACACCACTCTCTTAAATCTTCCAAAAAAAATTAGATGGGTTCTTGAATTTGGAAAAGAATATAAGGTTCTTCATGTACTCAACCACAGGAGAAGAACGAAAAAGGAATAAAATAGAAACGGAAAAGAAGAGTGAAATACCTTAATTCAGAGACGATGAGTTGAATTGTAGATGAATGAGAGATATGAGCTTCACTTTTGGAGGGAAAAAAAATAAAGAAACAGTTTGTGGGTGAAATGAAGAAGTAAAAAAATACCAGTTAAAACACAAGTGTATACAAATTTTAGAAACCGTTAACTTATGTTGTGTGGGGTTCACAAATTTTGATTATTGAAAAAGATTGTTAGTTTTGGTTATCCAAAACCCAAAACAACTTTTAATCATGAGTAATTATTCAATAATTTGAGAGTATATGAACAGTATACTCCATCCTCTCACAACACATGTGGGTCTCACATGTGTTCCATTAACTCTCACTATCTAGCCCAACCGTATATTTCACACCCTAAAATGAGAAGCCGCCAGCCGTGAACCACAAGGCCATAAAGCCTCAACCTGCAGAACATACTGTCTAAAACAAAATAAGATTACCACTGAACACAAAATGCGAAAGGTTGATTCAATTTTTACCAACAAGATTACCACTGAACACAATAATTGAATCCCTTTTTTTTATTAATGGTTATCATAACCATGGGGCACAACCATGCCATAAATCAAAGAAAAATAAGCCACCAATTAAAAAAGGGATTCAAGTTTTACCTACAAGGTTTTAAAAAATGCGGAAGCGAATTAAAAAAAATCCTAACAAATAAATGCAACACCCTAAAGAGGTCAAATATGAGAAATTTTCAATATGTCGCCAAAGTCTTCTCTCAAACATTAAGGCTCCGTTTGTTTCGATGTAAAATGTTTTACAATGTAAAATATTTTCCATGTAAAATATTTTTTCAGAAAACAAACTTCAAATTTTAATTTTTCAGTGTTTGGTTGACACTTGAAAATATTTTCAAAAATCAACAAAATAGTGTAAATAAAGAGATGGGGAGCTTAAACGGTAGAAAGATATGATATTATTGGAATTAAACGTGAGTCAGGATTGACAATTGAGAAAACTGAGAAGTGAGAATTGAAGTAAAAGGCAATGGATTCATTTCGAAAAATAACTTACGGAAGATTTAAGGATAAGTCATTTTCATCAAATTGATGGAAAATGATTTACATGTAAAATATTTTCCTCATTTTTTACACACCCAAACACCGAAAAATAGGTAAAACATTTTACCAGAAAATGTTTTAAGTCTAAACAAACGGAGCCCAAGACTTGCCTAAAACGGATACTGGAATAAATTTGTGATCAACTGAAGGTTGTCAGTTAGAGAGAAAGGCGAAATACGATTACTAGGTGAGGAGGGGAAGAATGAAATTTTCTCCTTACCATACACATATAAAGGGCTATTTACACTACGCCCCCTCCACCAATGTAACACTATAACAACTTCCACAAATAAGCCATACCCATTACATAAAGTTTGAGCTCAACTCATTATCCACATCATTATTCACATTGAAAGGCAAAATTCCATGCACATTACTATCATCAAGTAAAGAAATTTAACTCACGAGCCTCTACAAAAACTGTCAAATTGCTCGAGCACTATTTAAAGCTTTATTGGTGTTGCTCGAGCATTGTTTCTGATAAACGTTTCCAAATTACCACACCCTTGATTTCTTGATCCCCTTTTCTTATTGGGCTGCTATATGCACAAAATCTCTTGAATTTCTTGATTTCCTTCCAAATCACCTAACAATCTCAACCTCACAAAGTTACAAATTAATAATTATGATATACTTCCTAAACACATGCTCTAAAAATAGAAGATAAATAAATTACAACTCGATAATTAGAGTTAACAATAAATGTGTGTCTTTGTCATGGAACTTGCCAATAAAGGTCGTGGCTTATAAACCTTACAATAACCATTAGTATAATTAAAAACGAATCGCTATAACTAATGGAACTCAAATTAATTTATTATTTGTTTTAATTCAGTGGTTACTATTTTTATCAAAAAACTTTTTGGCTTAAAAAATTAAGCATTTAACTTTTTGTACTCAATTTTTCAACTTTCAATTTTATCAAACCACACCATAGGCTAGGGATTAA
Organism: Rhododendron simsii; assembly: GCA_014282245.1. NCBI lineage: Eukaryota > Viridiplantae > Streptophyta > Magnoliopsida > Ericales > Ericaceae > Rhododendron > Rhododendron simsii. Next base: position 26,759,430 of record CM024959.1, read on the forward strand.
AATAATATACAATGATCATAAATATGACATACATAGGGCTTGTTTGATAGCCTAAGGGCTTGTTTGATAAATTAAATTCAGAACTTAATACTGAATCAATTAAGTAATAAGTGATTCAGTAGGTTTGATAACCACATTTTACATTACTTAACAAATTAAGTACCACTTAAAATATAGGCCAAAAAGTTGAAAAAAAATTAAGTAGTTTTGAATTACTTAATTCTTGTTGAATTTTTGTATACTTACATTCAACCATCATACCACCACCACAACCACTCCCACCCACACCGCTACTACTCCACCACCTCTACCACTCCACCACCACCACCACCACCACTCCTCCACTACTCCACCACCAACACCTCCACCACTCCACAACTACCACCACCACAACATCACCACTACTAGCTTTACCACCACCACCAACTCCACCACCACTTCTTCCACTACCACCACCACCACCACCACTATCACCACCTCCACTACCACTACTCCACCACCAGCTCCACCACCGGCACCACCGCCACCTTTTCCTCCATTACCACCACCACCACCACCACCGCTCCACTACTACCATCACCACCACCCGCTCCACTACTCCACCACCACCACCACTGCTCCTACCACCACATCCACCACCCCACCATCATTACCAAAAGTATATTGTGACCGTGAGTAAATTAAGAGAGAATTGGAATAAAATTAATTCATCATTTTTTTAATTCAGTATTTAATATATTTATCAAACAGTTTTTCAGTTTTAAAATTTCAGCATTCAGTTTTCAGTACTTATGCCTTGTTCCTTTTGGTTTTTAAAAAACATTTTTCAAAAAATACCCTCTAGATTCCCCCTATTATCAACATTTCTCTCTCTATCTCTCTCCACTTATTACCCCTACTATTTTTCAAAAAAAATTTCAAATCTCAATCCAAACAAGGCATTAATTTTCCAGCTTTCAGTTTTCAGTTTTATCAAACAGCCCCTAAATTCAGCACTTAAAACTGAATCAGTTAAGTAATAAGTGATTTAGTAGGTTTGATAACGATATTATACATTGCTTAACAAATTAAGTGCTATTTAAAGTGTAGACGAAAAAGTTGAAAAAAATTAAGTAGCTGTAGACACCCCAATCTGGGCCTCCGAACAATCTTTAAGTTCCTCGATGATGAAATAAGGAAAAATATATCTTCAAGGCTTGGATTGTTGCTCCTCTAAACCTCAAGAAAACCTCTTTCTAAACATGTAGGGTGGCCTCCGGTTCAATTACAAAGAGAAAAATGTGTTTACTTGGTCAGAAATAACTTTTTCCATGACACATTAAGGGTAAAATGGGCACACATTTCAATGTATAAAACGGCATTGAGTGAACCAATTGGGTTAAAAAAAGGACTCAACGAGCTTTCCAACGCTTCGAAAAATGCTCAAATTCGAGTTCTGGATTGTCCGGGGTGCTCCCACGAAATTTGGTGTGCTGTGCTGACACACAATACCGCGCGGCGTTTCAAAGCGTCGTGCGGCATTTTAGAAACGCAGCACGAGGTGCAATCCAAGCATATTTTCGCCTATAAATACATCCCTCCTATTAGAGAAAAAGGGTCTATTTTGATTCTCTCTTTACAACTTCTTACACCCATTACAATATACATCTCTCTCTGCATCAATTATTACAAAATCAATCTCAAATTGATCTCTCTCTCTCTCTCTCTCTCTCTCTCTCTCTCTCTCTATACTCATTAGCTCACAAATCTCTCAAAATTCAATCCAAATCAACATTCACTCTCCATTTTCAAGCACATTCAAGTTTCAATCAAAGGAGTTTTCAGTCTGAATCAACCTCCATTCCTCCATCTTCAACCCCATCCAAACTTCGACCAAAAGGTATAAACAAATTTCTTAGGCTAAACCACGTTTAGCTTTTGAGGGGAGCCAATCGAGGCCTTTCTCAATCTTTCTATACTGAGTTTAGGTCTCAAACGAGCTTTATATTCAAAAGTACAAAAAAATAGTTTATGTACCGGATACACTACATCGTGCGGCGATTTACAACTCCGCACGGCGTAGTGTATTACACCGTGCGATATATATATATATATATATATATATATATATATACACACACACACACACACACACACACACACACACACACACACTCATTCTTATGTTATTACATACTCATTCTTATGTTATTTTATTTAGTCTATTTATTACTTTTCTGTGCAGATACATTCCAGAATCAAGTTTCAAATTAAAAGTTTTTTTTTTATTTTATTAAATCTTTTAACACTTCAAAAAAAGCTTTTTAACATTACTTTACATGACGAGATGAACAAATAGTCTTGTATATCATTTTTCAGAGATTCGGAAAATATAAAATAACTGTTTTGCGGACCTATGGTTTGTTTTTTCATGTAAAAGCGAACTGATTCTGGAATGCGTAGACAGGTGCACCGCACGGCGTTTTAGTTACGTCGTGCGATGCATCCGGTCTGTCGCGCAATGTTTCACTTGATATTGATAGACTACCTCAATGCTGTTATTTCATTTTTTGTACATTGTTCATCCATTTCATACTGTACAGTTTGCACCATAAGCAAGCCAATGTGTTATATTGAACCCTATGTCCCTTTCTCGTACGTGTTTTAATTAAAGTTAAGTTTTTCAAATGATATTAAATCTCCCATTTAAAATGCTAAGTGGAGACCGATTTTTACCGGGCGAGCGGAGTGTTTTTCCAACAAAACCTTTCCCATTCGTAACGTGGCTCTCGAACCCAAAATCTCAGCGTTTTCGCTAGATCAAAAACCTTTCTTTTCAAATCAAGTTCTCGATTTCTCGGATCATCCATTTCAAAAATTCGGGTGGCGACTCCTCGGGTGCGCACCGGTACGAGGAGCCCACATTAACTTTGAGCTACTTAATTCTGGTTGAATTCTGATGTACTTGCATTTAATCACTATACTATCACCACAATCACTCCACCACCACCACTTCGCTACCATCACCACTACCACCACCACCCTTTGCCGCCGCCACCACCACCACTTTACCACCACTCCTCCACCACCATCGCCACCATTACCACACTGCCACCACCACTACCACACTGTCGCCGCCGCCGCCACCGCCACTATAATGTCACCATTACACAACTATCACTCCACCGATACCACTCACTGTCACCATTACACCATCACTCCACCGGCGCCACCGCCACCGCCACCACCACCATTACACCACTACCACCAGTCATTGTCACCGTTACATCACCGTCACTCCACCGCCACCATTACACCACTATCGCCAGCATTCCAACACTGCTACCACCGCTGTCGCCGCCGCCACGACCACTCCATCACCACCACCACTACCACAATCACTATTCCACTATTATTATAAGTACATTGTGACCATTAGTAAATTAAGAGAGAATAGAAACTAAAATTAATTCATCATTTTTTTAATTCAGTACTTAATATGTTTATCAAACAACTTTTCAGTTTAAAAAATTCAGTTTTCAGTACTTAATTTATCAGCATTCAGTTTAAGTTTTAAGTTTTATCAAACAGACCCATAGTGTACAACTAGTTAATAAGATCCAATGAATCATTTAAAATTTAAAATAACAATGACCAACAACTGTTCGACCAGAGTTAGTCATAGAAAAAAGAAACTTCTTCCGAGCTTGGGGTCAAGGCCGATAAAGTTAGTCAGAGAAAAAAAGTGATCCCTTCTTCCTCTTTAACTTCCGGTGATATCAAGAACCAAAACTCCCTTCTTTTCAAGGAAGCTCGAAAAATTATAGATCTTAGTGCCAGATTAGACATTCAATATCAAGGGGGGAGGAACTTTATTCTTAAGACACTTGTGGAAATGTAGGAGACCGAATTAGCCGAAAGAATTGATGCTCTTAATGATTTGGAGAATGAGTTTGAGTTGGAGGATGATGTCGACTTCGAGGAAGATGTCTCCATTTCTTTGGAATTTTGAACCGTCATATGATATGTTACGTGTTTTTTGGGTTCAAGTCATGTTTCTTTTTGGTTTGTTCCTTTTTGCTTCAGTTGTGGTTGTAGGATTTTTTTCATCTTCTGGTTTTTGGGTTAGGCTTTAGGTGTTGGGTTCTTCGCATGATTTTTTGGCAGGTTCTATGGCTCTTGTGGTGTTGGAGAGTGATGTTTTAGGTGTCTCTTTGATTTAAGGTGTATTGCTCCAGTTGGTTTCTTGCCATCTTTTGGTGTTGGTTCTCTAGTGGCATTTTCGCCGGTGTGTCCAAGATTCGTTTAATCTTTGTATTCTCTTCAAAGATTAATAAAAATTTTGCTTTTTCACAACAAAAAAAAAAAAAAAACAACAACGTTGGACCAAATACGTACTAGACTTGGTCAAAATTGTCTTATCTTTATTAACAAATTTATCCTTTTAATAATAGAGTAAGTAATAAAAAAGAATCAATTTTTAATTTTTTGATTCAAAAGTAATGAATTTGTCCTTTTTGACCAAAGCAGCTCTTCCGAAAACTTAAGAATAAGTAGTCATTAATAAATAAAAAAAATTTATATCAAAATAGCTCCTCCTATGGATACAAAAAGAGTTATTTTGATTCAAAAAAATAAGTGAGAGTCGATAGTTTATATAACTTTTATTGATAGAAATCATGCATTTTTTTTTATATAAAAATCACTTTTGCTTCATTCATCACTTGTTTGGACAGAAAATCATCCATTGGGATATCAGTAAAATGCGCACATAAAATCTACAGGGAGTTTACTGTCATTTTTCATATGTGAGAGAAGTATTATTTCTTATTAAGAAAAACCTCAAAGGCTGTCAGTAATGCATACCCACCTATCTTTAATTATAGTTTCACCAGACCGCCACAACACCAAAAACATCCTAGCGTCTCCATCCAAAAATTAATCACAAATGCTTTGGTGATCATGTTTGGCAAATCTCTTCTAAAATGCTGGGGAATCCTGTTCCTTAGGGGTTTTGCATTTAGAAGTTTCTTGTAGGCTTCTTTGTAAAGTTTGTTTTTATTGGCGTTTTCCTTCCTGAGTTTTTGCTTGGTTGGCTATAAAATGCATTATTTACAAAAAAAAAATAAAAAATATTGTTAGGTATCACATTTTGAGTACCATGTGATTTGTCATTACTAAATATATTTGCTCGGCAAAAGGAAATTTTATTAAAACTCGAAAGGTTATATCAAGAGGAAACACAGTGGAAAAACAACACCTAACTCATCCAGCAAGAGATTGGATGAGGAAAATCTCAAAATTACAGTTTTAACAGTCAAATACCATCTAAATATCCTTTGAGCTCCTCGATCAAGTACACCTTAATATCGAATTTAACCTTCATCCACATGGCTACTCTATACTTGATTAAATCCACAACCTCCTCAGAGCTGATCGCCACATTCTGGAATACAATCCTATTTCGCATAATCCAAATTGACCGGATCGTCACAAAGAAACAGGCTTCCCAAATATATTTTTTCAGCTTACGAAAACTGGAATCAAACCACCAACTTGCCAACACAACTACCGAGGGAGGAAAAACCCAAAAAAAATGCCACCAATCCAAAATTTGAGACCATACAGTCCAGGAGAACTTACAGTGGAGAAATAGATGGTTGGGCGTTTCCAAGCACAGCGAACACAACGGGCAAGTTTGATCATTCAGCACGATGTTCTTGTTGATTAGAACTGACTTCGTGGCCACCCATTCCTGAATAACAATCCAAGCCAATATTCCCACCTTCGGGGGCATAAATTTTTCCATATCAAACCCAAGGTCCTGAGATAGCAATTCCCACCGCTCATAAACTGATCTAACCGTAAACTTCTTGTCCTCTGTCCACTTCCATTGTAACGAGTCAAACTTGGACGGGTCCATAACATAAGACAACAATCTTTGTTTCAAAGGCCATATCTGTTGATTCTCCCTGTCTCATAAGCTTCTTTTAAAAGTTAGCCCCCAATTTCCAGAATTCAAACCATCCCAAATATTGCTAATCGATCACCTCATCTTTTTGAGTGGATGACAAGAACAGTCTAGGGAATTCTTGTTTGAGCGTAATTGGACCCAACCAACTGTGATTCCAAAAGTAAGTGCTACTGCCCGAAAAAAAACTTTTATTTTGAAGCCCTCTTGCACAATGCCTCCAATACTTGAACTAGGATCACCCACTGCACAAATATCCTTCCACACAGTTGAAACTGAGCCCCTCGTTGGGTATTCCGGCAGCCAACTCCTTTGATCCAATTTATATTTCGACCTCACCACCTTCACCCACAAAGAATCGAAATCCTAACTAAACCTCCACCACCATTTCGCAAGCAAAGCTAGGTTTCGTTCCAACAGCCTCTTCACCCCTAAACCCCCTGCTTCCTTTTTCATTACTATATTGGTTTTTGGTAGAATGTGTCTCATTTGTCATGGAGTGGAACACATTCTACCATTGGCATAGTGTTTGGTCACAAAATGGCTCAAGAACTGAGCACGGGCGTGCCAGGACGTACTTGTCGCGTCCAACGTAAAGGACTGGATGCCCTTTTTCTAACTTCTTGACCATGAGCGAGAGTGTTGCGACCCTAAGGGCTAGTCAGTGATTGTAACGACCCGAATTTTTGGTCAAATTTTATTTTATTTTATTTTGAATAAAATTTAACATTTTATTAAAATATTTTTGTTGTTTAAACTGTTGGGTCAATTATTAAACTTAACCTAGATTTTTTTTATCTAGAAAATCCCAACCCTGGCCTAATATACTACCACCTCCTCCACAAAATTATGAAATCCCATCTTCCATTTTTTTTTTTCAAAATTTTCGGCAGAGGGTGAGAGAGCATGGGGTTTTGACCCATTACATGTTAGCCATCCATGTTGCATTTCATGTCTTATTAAACTTAATGGAGAGAGAGAGAGAGAGAGAGAGAGAGAGAGAGAGAGAGAGAGAGAGAGAGAGAGAGAGTTATCCGAGAGGAGAGAGGGAGAAGAGATTGGAATGGATTTCTTGCACCCAAAGGCTCATTAATTGTCAGGGAAAGTTTACAATACACACCTCTTAAAAAGATGTACCATATACACCTATTTTATGATTCATTCATAATATTTTAGCACGTTTCGTAACTTTTGTTCTAGAATTCATAACTTTTCAGCAGTACGATTCATAACACTTTTATTATGATTCATAATATTTTTGTGTATTTCGTAACCTTTATACGATTTGTAACTTTTTAACAATATGATTCGTAACATTTTTTCTATAATTCATAACATTTTGGAAGGTGCATATGATACACACCCAAATAAGGAGTGTGTATTGTAGTCTTTCCCTGTTGTTATCCAATTTTGTAAACACATACATGTATTTAATAAAGAGGGAGATCGAGAGAGAATGAGAGAGAGGAGGAAGGATAAGATTTCATAGATGCAATTAACCTAGCCAATTGGATAGAACTGTGGAGAGCAAGAAATGTATTTGGGATTGTTGCCTCCTATAAATACTCACCCCTCACCCCATTTTTCTACACACACTCTACTTTTCTCATTTGGAAAAAATACTAGAAAGAGAGCACCAGGCCAATTGGAGAGTGTGCCGCCCACCACCGACCTGACGGCATTAGAATCAGCCCCTACCGCCTAAAAGCAAGGTAGAAACCTCCTATTTACTCACCTAAATATAGTAGTGTTATGCAAAGTTGTCAAATCCGTTCCGTACCGGCCGGCACCGTACCGTACCGGTCCTTAAACGGAACGCAAAAAGTCGTGTTCCGTTCCGGTTGAAATACCGGCCTGTTCCGGCCAATACCAGGTGTACCGGACAAAACCGGTCTATTCCGGCCATTTTCCGGTGTTTCGGCCGGTACAAAATTACATTTTTTTTTTTTTTTTACATTTTGTTTATGGTTACACTTAAAATTTTAAAAAATGGTAGATATATATTAAATATATATATATAATATTAATTGCGGTAAATCCGGAACGGTACCGGAATACAGCCCGGTACCGATACGTACCATTCCAGTAGTGAAAACGGTACGCTGGCCGGTACGGTATTGACAACTTTGATGTTATGTGTTCGTTGAATTTTAAAAAGTACTGAAATTATGCTTGAATGATAATGCTTGTAAAAAATATATATATTAACAGTGGAGGTGTAACCTCCTAGATAATCGGAAGTTGACAAAATCGTTAATTAGAGAAGATGATCTTAATAGGCTAAGTGTACAGTCATTTTTCCCTTGATTTCGAAAAACATGATTTTGAGTTGGTTACTAGAAATTGTATTTAGTTATTATAGTTGGTTAGTTGTAAAGTTTAATTATTGATTACATGATAGAAATGTTGCTCTTAGATTATGTGCCGTTATGATTTTTTATTGGTCAAGTAGGAAGGCATGGAAAATTAAGATTTATTTGATACTGCATGTTTATGCAAGTGTTGAAATGAACGTGAGAAAATGGTACATGTTTACGAGACACGAGAAATGAAATACGAAAAGAAATGAGAAAATGAAATGTGAAAAGGGTTAACGATTGTGTGAGCATGAGAACCCGGTAGGTCCATTGAAGATGGTCAGCGGAATCATGGCTCAGGTGTGCGTGTGTGAGCATGGAAGCCCGATAGGTCCTGAAAGAATGGTCGGCGGAACCATGACTCGGGTGTGTGTGTGTGGCCTAGGAACCCGGTAGGTCCTGAAAGAATGGTCAGCGGAACTAGTGTCGTGTGTGCTCTGTGAAATGTGAAATGATCAAAGACTGAGAGCCCGGTAGGCCCTGAAAGAGACGGTCAGTGGAATCAGTGCTTTTGGGTAGCCAAATTTGAAATTAGCCTGAGATCCCGGTAGATCTTGAAAGTGGAACCAGTGCTGGAGAAAAAAGGATGGAAAGTGGAATCGATACTTGAAAAATGAGGACACGAATTATGATACGCTGCGATGATGATAAACTCTGATAAGACACTAACACTTCATTTGTTGATTTGATTTTATGTGATGAACTATTTTCTGCAATTTACTTTATAAAATTATATGATATTTTTGCTAATGTAAGGGACATTGGGGTAGGAGTTACTTTTGTAACTGATGTGAAATTTTAATGTACTCGCAAGCGCACGAATCGTACCAAAGTATAGTAATGAAAGAGCGAGATCGAACCCACAGGGACTTGTGATTTTTCTATAGGAAAACTAAATAATTTTAAAGTGATTAAACCCTAACCTAGTTGACAAAAAGTTGTGATTGATTTTTAAACTAAAAATTAAGTAAATAATGACAAAAGAAACAATTAAACTAACACGATAAGGTAGTGGAGATTTCGGTTGAGAAGAGCAACTAAGATTTTGGAATCCACACCCACAAATATTTATCAATCAATTCTACGCAATGATTTTTCCTTTGATTTCTACACAATGATTTAGGAGCTAACCTTAACCACCATGGATAATGTATCGTTAAGCACTTTTTATTTAAAACAACGATATGTTCCTCCTCTGTTTTGCAAGTTTGTCAAAATCGATCATCAACTGTATCCGCGTAAAACAAATCACAGTAGATATCCCGTACTTAAATATTAACTATACAAACTAAGCAATTCGATTAATATGGTGATATCAAATCATGGAAAAAACCATTTCTGATGGAATCCATATCCGAGTTTCAACCAAATTAATTAATGAGATCAGAACAATAAACTATGAAAGTACGTAGGAAAAATCAAGTGATAAAACCAATCAATATAATTCATGGGGTTTCATCCTCAACCCTAGTTGAGGATTTTTGCCACTCATAAATGAAAACAAATCAAGCATTCGACTAGAATCCATAAAAATAATACGCTTACAATAATTTCTTTTGCTCCTCTATTTTTCTCTCCGAGCCGTGCTCGATCACTCGAGATCTCCGAGATGGTGAAGCTGTTGCTGCTGCGTGGTGCTCTCCTCTGGCTGAACTCTATGTTCCAAAAGACCCTATTGCCTTCTTTAAATAGGCTGCTGAGAATTCTCATGCAAATGGAATTCCCTTCCCTAATCAAATCCTATATTTTAGGCAATGATTTAGATTGCCTAACCAGGCTTCAATTTTCCTTGGCCTCTAATCCTTGTAACACTTCTTATAAAATCCAATTGGTCATAGTGAATAAAAGCAACAGGTAAGCTGGCCCCACAACTTGGAACTATTTCAACCATCATTTGCCTTGAATTTATATACTTCAAGCTCCAATGCCAACAATGTACTCTATTTCCGGACCGTTCCATACTTGCAATTTCAACGGCTGTAAAAGTTATTATTCTCATATTTTCCTGCAAATTAAACAATATAACATAAATTATCCAAAAGATAATAGTAGTACTCAATTAAGCACATTTAATAACTAGCAACGTATGATATGGGGCCTCTAAGTGTCAATATTATGTGCTCATCAATAACCCTGGCATATTATGCCAGGCCTAGGTGACGAACAAGAAGAATTTTATGCGAAGCAAGTTGTTGCAGAGGAAGACGAACACCCTAAAGAGTAGAATTTACCATAGTACGCCTCCCTTTTTTTAGTATAAATGTAATTCGATTCAAGATTTATTTGTTTGTAAGACTAAATTATGATTTTATTTAAATAAATACTACATTTGGTTTTACTGTATTTAAATTAACGTTCCCAAAAATTGAGGCATTACAGTGATGGTTCGTGAATTTGCCTCAACGAGCGAGGACTTAGCAATTTCCTAACCATGTAGAAAAAGAAGTAACAACGTAAAATAACTTTATTATGTCGGAATAATAAAGTTTGAGTAAAACAGGAAAGTAAAAACCCAAATTACTTGATGAAGTAATTGAGTCGAATGCAGGAAAAGTAAAGATAGGTGCTTCGCTAGGAAGATTTTGGTTTAAACGTTGGGCTTGATTGATGTATGAATCCTTTTTCAGTCTTGAAAACTAGTATTTATAGGCCAAGGGTCTTCGGCTTTGCATGCGAGAGTAACTTCCGCTGGAAAGACTTTAGTTTAAACACTGAGCTTGATTGGTGTGTAAATCCTTTTTTAGTATTAAGAACTAGTATTGTGAGAGTAACTTTTCCCGCCTTCATTTGGTGATGACAAGTGTCCCATATATGATCCTCCAATGTTCCCTCCAAAGTGGCGGTTATGAGAAGTTAATTCATGTCCATCTTCTTTGGAAATGAAGAAATCATGGATAATGGAGATCATGGAGAAAATAACCACACCACTACCTAATATGCTTTAACTTGCAAGTGGAATCTCAAAGTAATGGGCTAAGGGGGTGTTCCACTTTTACAAAAAGTTCTTTTTTTCAAACGGAAATAATTTCAAACTCAAATATAATGCAAATTAAAAATATTTTTTCAATTTTTTTTGCACCGTTTAAAAGATCTTGATGAGATCTATCAAACAAGATCCATATTGGTAGAAAAATTATTTATGTAAACACATGAGTTTTAAGTTTGAAATTACCTTCTTTTTCTAAAAGTTCCTTTTTCCGGAAACGGGAACGCCACCTAATTGTCCCTCATTGCTTTTAATTTTCTGAAACAAGACTCAACTGCTTGTTTGTCGTGGGAATCAAAGTACGTGGGGCCATTTGACCGTATGGCTTTGAAACAATTATTCCATGCATCACGGTCCACAATCTTCTTTGTTCTCAACGGTTGAAGTCAATCCACAACCGTTTATTCACAAATCATAGGCCAATTCTCACAAAATAAAACATGGGCCAAGCTTCTAGACTAAAATTAATTGGGCTTTGCTCCAAATTACCAAATTAATGTGGCCCATTAATTTTTAGCCCGAAAAACTCATAAATGTAGAATTAAAATTAATTGGGCCTATTTAAATCTTGTCTTAGCCCATTAATTTTAATCCGAACATCTCTATTTCTTGACTCAATTTAATTAAATGGCCTTCGAACGCTGACCTGAGATTTGGTGTAAAAAACGAGTGTGAGCACATAGTGACATCTCACAAGGTACCCAAAATATATTCCCTATAGATGTGATTACCATATATTGCATTGCCATTAATCCCTCTCTCCAACTGTATTGATCAAAAGAAATGGAAACGAATGAAGACGAGGACCATATTTGTAAAATCACCACGCAGAACCCTTTCAGCTGCGGTTCTAATTTACAAATTGCAGAACCCTAACACCAACTAATCTCTTATGCCCTAATTATAGTAAGCACTATCCCCAATCTCAAAGTACGTACTATTGCCACCCGTGTCCATCATTCACTCAACCAACTTAAAGTAATTACCCAAATCATAATCACTGTCATATTCCGAAGTACTATAAAAAAAGTTAAAAAATATATCATAATCACGTACTGTCAAAATTTAAAAAAAAAATATCCCAAGAGCCTCGAAAGTTACCATATAAAGTCACGCGTCTAGGATTTGCCAAAATACTGTGTATTGCAAACTAATACAGTATGATTTTGTTTCCCTAAGAAATGTCACATAAGATAAATTCACTATTTATCTTTGAACTTCATCTTGAACTACAACCTTTTTTTTTTTTTTTTTTGAATGGCAAAAAATTTCATTAATCATTGAAATTGTTACGATGATAATAAGAATAAGGAGCAGGACAACATGTGTCCACTCCGAGACCCATACTCCCAATTAACAAGATGCTATTCAAGGAACCTCTCTAAGGGACAAGCCCATACCAGCTGAAACCTAACAACAATTAATACTTAGTAGGCCTATCCTTAGGCCGTTGTATGTTTCTTGATATGTATGACACTATTGGCACGGATAGGCCACACTTTTCATTTTGTTGCACTGATGCTAAAGATTCACAAATGGCCGGGATGTCCGGGAACTGCAAAATAAAAGGCTAAACATGTATCTCACGTCCAATAATATGACTACCAAAATAGTTTAGAGACCATAAATATATATGTTTCGGCACTTAATTATCAATTACAATTTATCTTTTAGGGTGAAAGATTGATTTAGTGCTTTCTCTGTTATCTACCCTTGTTTACAGTGAATCTTCTGTCGCGCTTTGTTTGTAAACATATGTCGAAGCTCACAGACTGAAGCATGTTTACCTTGTGTTCTTGTTTCCCAACGTAAAGGAATGGTTACTGCTGTATTTTTGAGAGTGAACAGCCGAATTTCATAATTATTAAAAAGAGAAAAATGTTGGAAATGCTTAGGATACATAGGGATTAATCCCTCGTTGTTTGATTTGATGTGATTTGAATTTCAATTCTTACAACGTATAGTAGAATGAAAGACTGACATTATCAGTCACTATGCTCGATCGTAGCTGTGCAACAAATCAAACTTTAGCTGTTTCTTCATGGGCAGGTCGTGGTAGGACAGTAGCAGATTGGTTCCGGATTAAGCATGCAGAATCCACCAGCACCCATAAACTCACCCGCACACGTAAGGGCGCACGTCAACAGATTACAACCATCTAACTTTTTGTGGCACCAATTTTGTCCGTCTCCTGCGTAGACATTGCAATTGCAAGTAAAAGCAAGAAATTAAGCAAAGCAGTGCAACAAGTGAGATACATAATTACATATATATATATATATATATGACGTACTTGTCCATACAGAAAAAAGACGGATACGTATGTTCTAAAGAAGAATAACTAGTTTACCAAACCCTAGTTCAAAACCGTAGACGACACTGAGTGAAAGCAGAAACACAAGCAGATAGGCGGTGGTCTTCCCCATGCCGGTTACCACTAGTAAGCTCTTTTCCCAAGCTCTTCCTAAGGGCTTCATACTTAAAGTCTTAGAAGTATTAATCACTAAAGGACTGGGAGATTTAATGCAGGGGTTACTGCTTCGAATCCTCATCCGTTATTCCGTTATAACTTTGCAAAATATTGAAGCAAATAAAATGAAACAACAAAATATTGTCAACAACTGAACAAGTGAGCTCCAGGGTTAGTCCAGTTGGTTGGTTGATTTGCTCCCAACACAATTCATCAGAGTTCGATTATTGAGATTTGGCGGCAAGAAAGCCATTTCTTGTGAATTCCATTACAGGAAATTTGGTCTTTGGACATTGTAGACACCCCATTTTGGACCGATTAATTATCCTTAATTTGTGCCCTCGTGGCTCCCCGATGATGAAACAAAATCAAAACAGGCATTGGCTAAAGCTTGAACAATGTTTCTTGGTCTTTTTGCAAACCAAAATCATCTTTTTGCTTGATACCCTGAGGGTAAAATGGGCACACATTTCAGCTTATAAAATATCTTTGAATGAAACCAATTGGGTTAGAAAGAGCACTCAACGAGCTTTCCAACGCTTTGAAAAACACCCAAAACTGAGTTCGGCAGTGTCCGTGGAGCCCTTCTGAAGTTGGGCAGACACTCGGAACCACTCCTGAGAGCTCGGAAGCTCTGTCACAACATGTGATGAGCTTGACCTTTGACCATGGCTTTTTCAGACTCTTTCAGTCCATTCAAACGTTCAACCTGGTCCTGCCTGAGTATTCAGATGGGGCAGAAGACCAGTCATGCCATTTTCCCCCCAAAACTATTTTCTTTTCAATTTTGATTTGATTTTCAAGTTAAAATCCTAATTTTGGCTTGCCTATAAATACCCCTATGTTTTGCCTTGCAATGGACCACGAAATTTCTCTCTCTCTCTCTCTCTCTCTCTCTCTCTCTCTCTCTCTCTCTCTCTCTCTCCCCTATTTTCAGAAACCACTAGTTCTCAAATACACTCAAACATTTTCCAACTTCCATCATCAAATAATTTTCAAAGAAAATCCTAATTGCATTTGAAGTCTTAGACTTCATTTTTTCTACTGTTTTTCAACCCTCATTCAAACTACCATACTCATCCAAGAAGTCTTGTTCAAGATCAAAGGTATAAAATTTCATTTTTGTACCTAAGCCACTGTTTTTCTCCTTCTGAGGGACATCAAGGGCTTGTACCAGTTCCTCATACTGGTTATAAGTCCATTTGGTCTTGATTTAATAGTAAGAGGAACAGAAAGAATCAAAACCTTTTCTGGGCACAGTGTTCACTCCCGAGCGCTCGGGACCGTTCCTGAGCGCTCAGGAGTGCTGCTGTCACAAAAAGCCTATTTTGTCACCAAAGATTGTATTTCCTGTATTTCAGTAGATACTGGGTATGCACTGGTCCTTCCAGAGCCCAGTTAGGTTTATTTTCGGTTTGCAAGGAAGCAACACTTGGATATTCAAGACCTGTTCTTGTTTGTTTGAGTTTAGCACTGAGCAAACCTGCCTAAATGTTGTTCTAATTTATCTCTCGCTGTTTGTATATTCTGTTTGCATCCAGAACTGCTAGGTTCTATTTTGCAGGGGATAAGAGGTCCTAAGCCCTCAGGAGTGGTCCTAAGCGCTCGGGAGTGTTTCCAGTAGCATTGTCCTAATTTTCGTATTCCTTCATTCCGTATCATGGCATCTCTACATCATGTACACATTCACATGTATCCACTGTTATTTGTTATTCCTGTAACTATGTGCTAGATCCTTTCCATGAAACAAAATAATTTTAATGAAAATCCCACAAATGTTTAGTAGAGATCGATCCCGTATCGGGCGAGAGGGGTGCCGTAAAACCCTTCCCCTCTCGTAACATGGCTTCCGAACCCAAAACAATCTCTGGTTTTCAATTCAAATCATCATTTTCAATCAAAACGGTTTCTCGGGTGGCAAACCATAAATCCGAGTGGCGACTCTTCAATCAATTCAATTCTTCAAATCAAACACACGTTTTTCGGGCCGCCCCGATCCACCCGGGGCTGTGGTAGCCCACAGAGATGAATGAAAATCATTACAGATTGCATGTTTTTTCAACACAAATAATATGCATGGGTGACGAATTTTTTTTTTACTGACTAAAGCTTGTCGCCGATTCCCACCCAGTGATGAAATATGTTTTTCATCACCAATATAAGAAATCGGTGATGAAATTTTCGTCATGAAAGACTTTTTCGATCTGTATGAAAAAAAATCACACTTTCTAGCGCCTCTTGGTTTTCAAACCCAGTTCTCCCAACTTTCGCATGCAGTTTCGACCGACTGCACCACACACACTTTTTGATATATATCACGCAACCTTCATAAATTTCAACACCAAAGGTATCAATGTAGCGCGACAAAATACATTTTTCGTCGCCGAAAGCGTAAAAAAGAAGACTAAATTATTTTTTTATATTTTTTGTTGCCAAGACAACCATTTGCCATTTGGTGATGAAAAAAAAATTCCGTCGCCATTTGGCAACAGATTCCTTGCCCTCCATACTGACCACAGAATTGCGAATGGGATAACAGTCTTATTTTTAATGGCAAAAAACAATTTTATTAATTTTAAAAAACAAATTACAAAGATTAAAAGAACCATAAAATGAACGGTTCAAATTCAAACAATTTTGAATTTGCCTCATCTTAAACGGCAATGTAATAAAGCATCTGCCAAGCAAAAAAAAAAATGGAATAAAGCATCAAGACATATACATCCATAATGAAATGAATCTATTCATAGAATCAAACAAACAAAAAAGTAATCAAAAAAATGACTTAGATAATCGAGTTAATAGTAAAAATAACCCCATCTGTCCGAATTTAAGTGTCCACTTCGATTTTGCGTGTCATTTTCAATTGCTTATATCTCTCAATTTTTACAACTAAAAATATGCAATATAAATCTTGTTTGATAGATTTCAAGTATTTCTATAAGACAATAATTTAAAAATATAAAACACAATATGTGTTCAGAGATATAAACCATTGAAAATGGCACGCAGAACTAGTGTATACTTAAATTGGGAAGGAGAGAGTATTAACCAGAAATATATAAAACTATTTCACTAAAATAAAAATGAGGTGCAAATATAAATATGTGGTTGAACCGTTCTTTCTCTTTTCATGAACACTTTCATGGATTGGGTTCATGTATCATACCTATTTCGTTAATGAAAGAAGCTTTGTAGGGTACAATAACCCAATCCATGAATATGTACATAAACGTTTCAAACTTGTACTACTGTGAATTTAAATTGTTCATTCTCCTTTCATGTACACTTTTGTGGATTGGGTTCATGTACCTTACCAAACCTTTTTCATGTACCTTCAATCCACAAAAATGTACATGAAAGGAGAATGAATGACTCAGATTCACAACAATCACATTGTTGTGAATCTGGACCGTTCATTTGCCTTTCATAGACACTTTCATGGACTTGAAGAATGCATACTTTAATCATTATTGGCTTTCTACCAACCTTGGATTTAGAGGATTGGTACAATACATGAAACCCAGTACATGAAAGTGTCTATGAAAAGAATGAATGGTCCAAATTCACATGAAAGTGTCTATGAAAATGAATGAATGGTCCAAATTAACAATGCTATAAATTTAGACCATTTCATTTTCTTTCATTGACCGGGTTTCATGTACAGCTAAATTACAAAACTTTTTTTTTTTTTACATAAGAGGGCATATGCCCTAAGAATTAAAAAAAAACATTTGACATAATAGCTCCATATACTCCAAGTCCGTCATGGTCATTGCTCAAAACATCCACCACCTTTACTGGGGATTGATCAAACATGCACTTGCTCACTTTGGTCTAGCTGAAGACCCAACCTAACTAATTTATGTGCACGTCTATTTTCTTCCCTCCAACCAAAGGTTAAGTTACAGATCCATATCATTTTAAGTTGTTCATTGATCAAATCAGGTTGTAATTATGATCAAAGGAATGTTGATTCAAAATTGCACAGAGAGCCATTTGAGAGTCTATTTCCAACACAACACACTGCAAACCTATATCCCACACAAGTTTGAGACCTCTCCAAATGTCCCAAAGTTCAACCCTTAATGCATCCACATTACCGATTCTGCAAGTGAAGCCCCTAATCCAATTCCCACCATCATCTCGAACTAGTACTCCTCCAGCCGCAGCACATCTTGGTTCCCATTTAACGCCCCATTAACATTGATTTTGAAAGTGCCCCTATGAGGGGCCTGCCATTACAAAACTGTCGTCTACTTTACACTACAAATTTTTTTTTTCAGCAAAAGAAATTTTATTATTCTTTGAAAAAGTACAAAGATTAAAAGAATAAGGGCAACCGAAAGAAAGATTAATAATCTAAGGCTACTCAAGATCCAAACATTACTAAGAGACCAACGAAAGTGGGTCAAGCCCAATTACCCACAACCAAAAACCCTAACTGCCCCTGCAAGCCATCAAACCCCTATAACTACCGCTCAACACCCGATCTGCCACCATACAGGAAAAGCCGCCTCTACACCACCGTCAGAATCTGGGGAACCCCAGCCTCTATTGCTGCCCCAGAGCGACACAGAAACGCTCTCCATTCCTGAAGCACCCCGTCCAAAATGTGAAACCATTACCGCTGAACACCACCCCACTGTGAAACCTACCGAGATCCCCATGTTGTCTTCAAAAAATCTCCATTGTTCCGAGCCCCGTCACCACCTACTACCACCAGTCACCACCTGCAAAGAAAACCAAACCCTAAGCATCCACCCTAACACCCAAACCTCCATCAAACCCCAGCTCCTCAAATAGCCACTGAAAGCTGCATCCCAAAACAAACTCCGGCCACCACTGCTGCCCAGAACCTCAGTCCAAGAGCCCCGCACGACAAACCCCCACCATCAGCAGCCAACATTGCCAAAGTAATCCACGTTCGCACCCAACCACCAAAAAATCAGAGCGTCAAGGACGAACCACTGGTCAAAGAGGCCGCTGGAGAAGAGAAGCACAACAAACAGGACTACGTGGAAACCCAAACGCCGTTAAACTATACCAAGATTCGCTCAAAAGAGGAACTGGCAGGAGACCACAACCCAACGAACGAGACCCGCCGCCGAGAAAACACCACCAAGCAGTTAAGCACTAGATCGGAAAAACCCAGGAGAAAGAGAAATCCAAGGGAAAAAGGGGACAAGGGGCGTGAGAAAGGGAAGGGAGCGAAGCATACGCAAGGGAGAGGGGAAGAAAGGGTAAGAATCGAAGATGATCGCTTCCACCGCATAATTTCAGAGAGCTGCTTTCCCCCCCCCCCCCCCCCCCCCCCCCCCCCCCCCCCCCGACACAGCCCCCCCTGGACCCCACCCCCTCCTTTCCCGTTTTACCCTCCCCCACGTCTTCTTCTTTCCAGTTCTTTTTTCTTCTTCTTCTTCTTCTTTTTTTTTCCCTCCATTCCCCCCTCCCTCCTGTTCTTTCCAGTTTCAATCCTTCTTTTTTTTCTTCTTTTTTTCCTAATTTTCAATTCTTTTCTTTATTTGTTTCCTTTCCCGTTTTCCCCCTTCTTTTTAGTTTGGTTAACTCAAATTCTATTTTCAATTAACCACTACAATACCATATTTAAGATCAACGCTTCTCGCCCAAGCTAATGGATCCAGGAGCTCTGCTGTGCCTCATGGCACAATACCCCCTACCCACACCCCTAAACTATGCCGTTTTGCATAAAAAAAATTATTAGTTATCAATTTGCAATCCTATGGAGCAGAAATGTGATTATGAGAATTTTAGAGATAAAATTTAATTATGTCTCTATAGAATAATATGATCAAAATAATAAGATCTTCACACTAGTTCAAACTAATTAAAAATTGGAGCAGTTAATTTTTTAACCATATTTTTAATATATAAACGTTCTATAAAAAATTAAGTGCTCTAATTTTTAATCCGTTTGAACAAGTGTGAAAATCTTATTTATTATTCTGATCATATTATTCTAAAAAGGCATAATTAACTTTTGTCTTTAAGATTTTAATAATCATGTTTCTGTTCCACAAGATCCTAAATAAAGAGCATGTACTTAATTATGAGAGTTCTAGAGATAAAAGTTAATTATGATCCTTTAAAATTATATGTTCAAAATAATAAGATCTTCGTACTTGTTGAAACGGATTAACAATTAGAGCACTTAATTTTTTTTACAACGTTTATATATTAAAAAATATGGTTAAAAAATTAATTACACCAATTTTCAATCAGGTTGAACCAGTGTGAAGATCTTATTATTCTGATCATATTATTCTAAAGAGACATAATTAAATTTTATCTCTAAAACTATCATAATCACGTTTCTGCTTCATAGGATTGCAAATTGATAACTGAATTTTTTTTTAATGCAAAACGGCACTTAGGGGTGTGGGTAGGGGTACTATGCCTCATGGCACAGCAGAGCCCCAGGATCCAAGCTAATATATCTTTTATGCTTTCAAAAATTTATATAAAAAATGAATATGTATAAGTACAATATTAACCAGTCTAAACATATTTTCTCTACTTTTAAAATAGGAAATTGATAATGCCAAAACAATTTGAGTCCGTGCTTGGATTGGATCCTGACTGCGCTAAGTAAATTTTTCCTCTAAGTCATTTCAACGAACACCCTAAGATTCTTTATTTGGTTTCAGGATTGTTTTAAAGTGTTCATTGAAAAGCCTTGGAGCCAAAAATTTATTACAACCATTTAGGATGAAATGTTCAAAAAAATAATATCTTTGTATCGGTTCAAACGGATTGAAAATTGAAACACTTATTTTTTTACACCGTTTATATATTTAAAAATACTTTTAAAAAAGTGTTTCAATTTTCAATCTGTTTGAACCGGTGCAAAGATGTTATTTTTTCTGATCATTTCATCCTAAATGGTCGTAATAAATTTTTGGCTCCAAGACTTTTTAATGGACATTCTAAGAGAATCCTGAAACTAAATAATGAGTAATAGGGTACTCGTTCAAAGGCCTTGGGGCAAAAAATTTACAATGACCATTTAGAATAAAATGATAAAAAAAATACGATCTTCGCCCCAATTAAATTGAATTAAAATTTGGAGCACTTAATTCTTGAATTATGTTTTTTAATATAGAAAGGGTGTATTTATAGAAATTAAATAAAAAAGATAAAAGTAATTAAATAAAGAAAGAAATTAGAAACGGTAAACAGAGAGAGAGAGAAACACAGAGAGAGAGAGAGAGAGAGAGAGAGGGGGGGGGTAGTCCGGGAAAATGGACGTGGGGCCGGGGGGGGGGGGGGGGGGGGGGGGTGTCAGGGGGGGTGGGAAAAGCAATTTGCATAATTTCACTACATTTTTTATGTGGGGTGCACTTCAGATTCCACAAAATTTCAGGAAAAAAAAAAAAGAACATATAAATTTTAAAATATTGTTTTATGTGATCCTATAAAAAATCAGCTCCAACGAATATCTGTAAGTATTATTTTTGAATTCGTAGAAGCGAAACTACGGAGTTGAAATATAGTGCATGATGTAGTGGAACAATGTAGTATACATATCTTTCTCGTATTTTTAAAGGCTGCCAAATCGGTAATTTAAATGGAAATTACCAATCAATGTAACCTATTGCTATTTATTTACTTAAGAAAAACTTTTTTACGGCAAAGTTGTGAAAATAATTTACAGCGCCCAATCACGCTCGTTCAAATGTGTTTTAGATGGTCCGAATTTTGAAAAAACTATTCGCTAGAAGAGTTTAACTCTTCGCACGAATTATATTTTTTTAAATCTGGATCTTTGATTGCCGAAACAGACGGTGAGATTGCACTTGTGCAGAGCCAAGAATAAGGAATGCGAGGACTCTGCTGTAACGCCCCGAAAATTCGGAGACATTAATTAATAAAATATTTAAAAGATTATTTTCACAAAAGAGATTCATAAATTTACTTTATTACCATTTAAAAAGCATATGTCATTGTATTACAACCATATCGAATAACTTAAACTATTACAATTTCCAAATAAATTTTGAAGTATTAAAATCTCAAAAGTTCTGTCAATTCCAATCAAATCGCAACGTATCAACCTTAAAGTATTTTGCCAGATTCTCTTACTATGCAATGGAGTATTAAGATAGTTAAATGGAAATTACAGAGCAACTAAAGGTGTAACCAGAGTTCGATAATATCTCAAATCATTCCTTGTTTGTGCCCTTCTATTCCATCTTCAATACCTGGCGTTTGAGTTACCAGGGCAACATAGTACCGTGAGCGATAACGCTCAATAGCCAGAACCCACCCAAACCCATAACTTACACACAACAAGATAAAGAGTGCAATGCAAATAATGGCGCTTGATTTCGTTACTATATATCCATCAACTTATGTGAAAGTCTAGGATCTCCAGAATTAGTCGATCTAATAACTCTCTCTCTCTCTAGGCGATTCCATCAGGCGACAATTTAGGGCGATTCTGCTTGGGGGGGCGGCGGCCACCGTTCTCCTCGTCATCGTCCCCCCGGGCCCCTTTTCTCTTCCTCTCTTTTCCCTGATTTTATTCCTTCCCTCCTTCCCCCATTGCTCCCTCTTCTCGCCGCTAGTTCGGGTTCGCCGCCGTCGCGTGGTGGGCTCGTCCGTCCTCGTCACTGTGTGGGTGGGCCCGTTTTCTGGGGCTGGACCACCGTCCTCCACCCCGTGGGAGGGCGTGACTTTTTGGGTCTCTGTCTCATCGTCTCCGGCCGGAAGTTTCTTAGCTCCTCCAGTGTGCCTAGCGGCGTCGGGTGGCTCGGTTTGTTGTGGCAGCTATTGGGCGGTGGTGCGGGGTTATGGGTTTGGCATGGATCTAGAGTGAAGGGGGGTTTGTTTTCTTTGCTAATTTTTGTTTTGCAGGTCTTCAAATTTCCAAAATTGGATCGGTGGTGGTAGCAATCTTGTTCGGTGATGGTCTTGTCCCATGGTGGTGAGGTGGAGGCGGCTCCCATGGTTGTTTGCTCCGGTCGTTTTGTGTGCCGAAGTCCGGTCGGCGGCCATCCGAGCTCTCAATCGGGCGTGGGGCCGGCAGCTCGGTGCTTTAGGGCGGTACTCTTGCTGTTGAAGATTATTGTCACTGGGGTTTGTTTTGGTGTTTGCAGATGGAGGTGTTCGGTTTATTGGCGGCCTCTTGTGGGATCTGGTGGCTCGTGGGTGTCGTGGCGGTGTTAGTGGTTGGGTCGTGGTCGGGGTGTGTGGCTGTGGCGGCAACGGCGGGTGTGGCAGGCGGGTGTGGCGTTGATTCATTGGCTGTCTGAGTTTAGGGCTGTCTGAGTTTAGGGGAGTTAGGGTTTGGTTTGGTCCTTCTGGCCAGACCTTCGTTTTGGGCTGATTTGTAATTCTGGACTTTTGGCATTTTGGGTTGTGAGCTTTATTGTTTAATCTGGACATCTTGAGGTCCTTAAGGAGTTTTGGGCTTTGTCCCAATAGGTGTTTTTTTCCAACTTTTTGTTGGATTCCCCTTCCCCGCTCCCAACTTGATGTACCCATTGTCAAGTTTCTTAATAAAACTTTATTGCCTATCAAAAAAAAAAAAAAGTCTAGGATCTCCACCTCGAGATCTGTCCTACCCTCAACCTCCAGCGTAAGGCAAACCAGTGTGATTCAGACAGCCCCTTGTTGTGTCCCGCTGATAGCTACCAAATTATTTACTCAGATCTACAGTCGACGCAACCACACAAGGAAAGAACCAACTTGTTCTCGCAGCCAATCATCACTGTGCCCTACCTAGGGTTACGTTTCTCAAACACCCTGGGCCCCTGTTAGCACCCATCTTAAAATCATAACTCAATCACTTTTCGATTTATCATTTACTTATCAACGTCTACGTGATCCTCTAATCGTATACCACCCCGTGAACCTAAATCCGTTTAAAGTTCTCGCAAGACAATAACATATAACAAGACAATGACAATAATAATAATAATAAAAATGGAAGTTATTAACCATAACACTGACAAACACTAACAACACGAAAAAACATAATTAAACCTTTCTTTTTCTTTTCTATTTTGTTCAACCAGTAGCTCATCCACAAGGAGTAATATACTAATATCATTTCAAACTTTCCAGTAGCTGTTTTACGGGAAACAGAGGATTCCATTTTTAGTGGGTTTTGGCCGAATTACGATCCGCGACGTCGGGTTCGATTATTTTCATACTGAAACACGAAACAATCAATAGGGAACATAATATATATTTAGGGAGGTGAGTTCGGACTACCTCTCATCCAGCGAAACGGTTTCGACAAGAGACGGCAGTGGATCGGAGTGGCGGCGGAGCTCGGCTGTTCATGGCAGTGGGGTGAGGAGCTGATCGGTGGTGGCGTCTCCATCAGTGACGACCCGGTGGTGATGGCGGGTTTGATTGGTTTTCTCGGTGATGATGGGAGGTGGTAAACGGTTGGAGTGGAGGTGCTACGGCGGAGATGGTGATCTACGGCGGTGATGGCTCCGGCGCTGTGGGGTTCCGGTGGTGGAGAACCGGTTGATGGAGGAGTTCGGACCGGGGTACCTTCTCTCTCTCTCTCAGCTGAGAAAATAGGTGCTAGGAAAATAAGAAAAGAAATGATGCAGGGAGGCGTGTCGAAAAAGAAGAACGCGCAACAAGAACAATCACAAATAAGTATGAACTAGAGATACTCCCTCTACGAACACACAATAATGAGAAAAACTCTCAATTTTCATTAATTCATTCAAAAAACAACTCCCTTGCCCTAATGGCTACAATCTTATTATATAGTACTAGCCACCTTAGAACTAAAAAGGAATAAAAATATTAGGAAGCAACCCTACTTCTTGTAAAACAAGAAAACATAAAATAAGAAACTGAATCAACCTAAATTAAGAAACTAAATAATTCTATGTTAACATTCCTAAATTATAAGATTCCTAACAAAATACTAAAACTAAAGCCGTAAAATAAAATACTAATTTTCCTAAAATCCATTCTGCATCAAAATGGAATAGGGGGAGTATAAAGAGGGTTTTGGTTTCTTGCATGAGGGATATTAAACCCATGGGCATAGATGATGTGTCGCATTTTGAGGGCATGGAGGAAAAGATTAAAGGGATCTTGCTCCCTCGGCTGCCGAAATAAAAGAATGCGAAGAGGTTGGTGAAAACTCTGGTGGTTAAAGGAAAGAGTTTTAAATGGTTGTCAACATTTGATTGGCTAAGAAATTATTTTTAGAGACAAATGGGGACACATGGGCCAGAAACGGATGGGAGGGAGGTGATGGGTTTAACTGGCTGGAAAAGGTTAGAGTTAGGGTAAAATGATTCAGTGTAACACAAAGTGCACACACATGTACACAATAAGAAATTTAATCATCGGATGCGCGCGCACACAATCGATTATGGAATAAGATTTGTGTGACGTCGTAAATAATTTTTTGCAATAAATAAACTAACGAGAAAAACAATATTTTTATTTTGATAATTATTATTATTTATTAAAAATACCAGGTCTTTACAATGCTATCCATGGGAGGCAACAGCCCCTACCCACCCCTCAAAATGGAAACGGCAAAGTTTTGGGGAAGAGCCCTTACTCTCTTTATAATTGCAATCCTATAGAGCATAAATATGATTATAAGAATACTAGAGACAAAATTTATTTGTCTTTTTAGAATTATATGATCAGAATAGTAAAATCTTTACACCGGTTAAAATGAATTTAAAATTTGGACACTTAATTTTTTAACCATATTTTTTAATATATAACCAATTTAAAAAATTAAGTGCTCTAATTTTCGATAAGTTTGAACAAGTGCAGAGATCTTATTATTCTGATCATATTATTTTAAAGGGTCATAATTAACTTTTGTCTCTAGTCCTTTCATAATCACGTATCTACTCCATGGGTCCTAAATAAAAAATAAATACTTAATTATGAGAGATTTAAAGACAAAATTGAATTATGATCCTTTACAATAATACAGAATAATAAGATCTTTGCACCAATTCAGACGGATTAATGAAAATTTGAGCACTTAATTTTTTTGAGACTGTTTATATATTAAAAAATATTGTTAAAAAATTAATTGCTCTAATATTCAATCCGTTTGAACCGGTGTGAAAATCTTATTATTTTGATCATATTATTCTAAGAGATATAATTAATTTTTGTCTCAAAAACTCTCATAATCACGTTTTTATTCCATAGGATCACAAATAAGAAGGATAATCTTTTTCTTTTCTTTTTTTTTTCCAAAACGCTGACTGCTACCTCCCACCATGGCAGAGCCCTGCGTCCATGTTAATAAGTTTTCATGGCGGAGGGCTTATTTGTACGGATAATCCTCAAAGTATTATCGAAATGTCAATTTGGTCTCCAATATACAATTCGCGTCAATTGCATCATCAATGTTTATAATGCACATTTAAATGGTCCCCGACACTAACTTCGTCCAAATTAACATAAACTTAATTTGGAAAAAAATCAAATTGAAAAATGTTTAGAGAGAGAGAGAGAGTGAGCCAAGCAGAGGACATCTCAAAGGGGATGACGGTGGGTGGATTCCGGTGATTAGAGATCATAGGGGTCTGAAGATGAACAGGGAAAGAAGTCAGGCAACTTTTACTCTGTTTATTGACAATATTCCTGAACATAAGGACCAGTTCTGGTTAAAGAGAGCATTCAGTAAGTTTGGGGAAATTAAGGATGCCTTTATACCGCGGAAGAGAAGCAAACATGCGGGGAATAAATTTGGGTTTGTCAAGTTTGTGTGCTATGCGGCAGCTAATATGGCAATATCAAGAATGAACGGAATCTGGGTGGAGAATGTTAGATTATTTGTTAAAGAAGCCAGCTTTGGATTAATCTAGAGAAGGCTACGGTGAAGCAGATCCAACACCCCTCAGTGAAGGTGACTGGGCGCTCTCAAGGGGCGATCCCGGTCAAGAGTAAAGAGGTCTACTTGGAGAATAATAGGACAGTGTTCCATGGTAGATCAGTTGGGAATACCAAATCCTTTGCCCAAGCTCTAAAGGTGAATCCTCAAGAGCAGGGGATGATCGATTTAGCGTGCTAAATATCACCCCATGCGGCAACGGGTGGCTTCATCGGAGTGCAATAGCTGTGATGCATAGGCCTGTTTCTCTGCTGACTCTGAAAGTAAGCTTTAGTTTGGAAACTGATCGAGTGGCTCAGTTCCGATCCTTAGGCGGTAGGGCTGTGCTCATTACATTCCAAAACCAAGAAGTGAGGGACGAGATGATTAAGAGGCGATGGATGAAGATATGGTTTGCTAGTGTCAAACCATGGAGAGGCGAACCGGTGTGCCTAGAGCGGTTCGTGTGGCTAAGTTGTAAAGGCGTCCCGCTAAGTGTATGGAATGCAGAAACATTCAAAGTAATAGCCGAGCTGTGGGGTGCTTTCATTTTGCTAGATGCGGCAACTCTTAAGGATCTCTCGTTTGCGGAAGGGAAAGTATTGATAGCCACAGAAAAGATTAATGCTATTGATAAATGGATTCAAATTGTGGTTCAAGGAGTGAGTTATGATGTGAAGATTTCTGAAACCTCTACTTTTGTCAATTCGGATGATGTAGAAACTCTATACCCTTGGGCCGAGATACAAGGTGGCTGGGGTGGTGAGTTGGTGGGGGAAAAAAGAAAATCTGGGTTTAGCAGAGAGAAGGGTGAAGATGATGACATGGCAATCAAAGCTATGCCCAATAAAACTAGAGCGGTTGGTGATGGATGGGACCCTACGTCTGGGAAAGCTGTTGAAGGAGGTGGGGGCTCGAAGCATGGAGCTGCAGGAGAGCATTTAATGCTTGATGGAGCATGCAGTCCAGTTAGCTCAAAAGCATTTGAATCTAGAGTAGAGGACACGTTGGAAGCTATAGAAAAGGCTGAGTCCGATTTGGGCCTTAGGGCCCATAGTAATAACTTATCCAAAGAGGTTTACTTGGCCCAAGAAGGGGCAGTGGATTTGAACTGTGGTGATGACCCTCTTGTTAATTGTAATCCGGAGGAAGCGATGGGTGATCCTTTTTTTGGTGGGCCGGAGTCCACTTCTGTTGGTGGCCATGATCTGGGTGGGAATTTTAATGATAATGAGAGTAAGGAATTAGGGAATATACCACTGCAAGAGATCTCGGTCGAAGCTGAAGGATCCTTGGGGAGAAATGGAGCTGAAAGTCCTACTGAGTTGGTGAGAATCTCCCAATTTCCTTCTATCAAATTGATGGTGGATCTTAATGATGCGGGGTGTAGAAGGAGAAGGCGAAGACAACTTTCAAACCTGATGAGCATTAGTGAAGACGTTGTCTCAAGTTCCGAGCAGCAAGAGTCAGGTTCTCCAGTCTCCGCTGGGGCTCCTAATCAAGGCGAGTCTACTGTCCTTAGGGAGATCAGAGCTACCATGGAGATTAGTGGACAGTTAGGTATGTTATTCAGACCTAATGATCATTTAATTCTTGGTAAAATGATTGAAATCGAGGCCCAGGAGTTCTCAGCTTTGCTGGAGAGGGAAGCGGGTGCTTAGCCTTGCCTTCTCTTGGTGTTGAAATTTTGGGTTTACAGTTTAATGTTATTATTGTCTTGGAATATTAGGGGTTTGGGGAGTTTTGTCAAAAAGAGATTCGTTCCTAAGTTAATTAAAAGAAGGAAGCCTGGCATGATTTTTATTCAAGAAACTCAATTGGAAAGCATTGATAGACTTGTTGTTCAGAAATTGTGGGGTAGTGGAGATTGTGAGTTTGCCGTTTCTAATGCTATTGGGTCTTCCGGGGGACTATTGTTTGTTTGGAGTAAAAGTTTTTTCAAAGTAGATAACATCATTTCCCATAGATCTTATATTGCCTTGCAATGTGTGATCAATAATACTTTTCCCTGCTGTATGGTGAATGTGTATGCCCCGAATGAGGTGGTAAATAGGAGGGTTTTGTGGGATGAGTTACTAAGTTTAAAGCGGAACTCCCCTTTTCCTTGGTGCATGGGGGGTGATTTTAATGAGATCAAAACCATAAATGAAAGGAAAGGGTGCCGCCAAATGGATAGAGGAATGAGGGATTTTGGGGATTTTTGTAACTCTATGGAACTAATTGACATTCCAATGATCGGAAGGAAGTACACCTGGACCAACTACCAAGACCAGGCCATTCTTAGTCGACTGGACCGATTTTTACTCGCTCAACAGTAGCTAGACAGTTTCAAAGTTCGTCAATGGGGGCTTCACAGGCCTATATCGGACCATTGTCCTATTATGCTGATACATGATGGGAGAGAATGGGGTCCCAGACCTTTTAAATTCATGGACATATGGCTATCAAATCCGAGGTGCATGGCTATTGCTAAGGAAACATGGGAGAATACGCAAGTGAATGGATGGGCGGGTTTTCGTATTATGCAGAAATTGAGAGCCATTAAAGATAAGCTTAAGGTGTGGAACAAAGAGGAATTTGGGGACGTAAACTCAGCTCTCCAAGACAAGGAAGCGGAACTACACCAATTTGATCTTTTAGTGGAGGAGAGAACACTCAATGTTGAGGAGACAGCTATGAGATGCAAGGCAAAAACAGAATTTTGGAGACTTTCTCGACTGGCTGAAACTATGTGAAGACAAAAATAGCGATTGAACTGGATGAAATTGGGAGATAAAAACACTTGGTACTTCCAAGCCATTGCTAATAATAGATATCAGAGGAATATGGTGGGCTCCGTTAAGGTGAATGGCAGAGTGTTAGAAGACCCCGTGGAAATTAAAGATGCTGCGGCTGATCATTTCAGCAACAATTTTAAAGAGGAGAGAGGGACTCGACCATTGTTGGGGGGTGATTTTCCTAGAACTCCATCATCACCCGATGCAACCCATCTCGTTAAAGTGCTTGAGGAAGGGGAGATTTTTGCAGCCTTGAAGGATTGTAACAGCAGTAAGGCTTCGGGGCCGGATGGATTCAATTTTTCATTTGTCAAAAAAGGGTGGGCCTTTATGAAAGAATTGGTTCAGCAGTTTTTCTCGGAATTCCATGCCAATAGCAGACTCACGCGAGGTATTAACTCAACTTTTGTGACATTGATTCCGAAGGTTGATTGTCCTAGATCTTTTAAAGAATTCTGACCTATCAGTATGGTGGGATGGATGTATAAGGTGTTATCAAAAGTTTTAGCTAATAGACTCAAAAGCCTTTTATCTTCAATTATCGGTGAATCTCAAGCAGCATTTATCGAAGGTAACAGATATTGGATGGTGTTCTTATAGCAGACGAAGTTATTCATTGGTGGAAGAACAGTACTCGAGGGGGCTTGATCTTGAAAATTGACTTTGAAAGAGCCTATGACTATGTCAATTGGGGATTTTTACTAGATTTACTTACAAAAATGGGATTCGGGGAGAAATGCTGTGCTTGGATTAAGGAGTGCTTATCGTCAATATCCATGTCAGTGTTGATAAACGGATCTGCATCAAAAGAATTCAATATTCAGAAGGGTCTCAGACAGGGGGATCCTTTATCTCCGTTTCGTTTCAATATAGTGGTTGAAGGGCTTAATATTTTGCTAAAAAAAGCAAGGGAGCAAAATATCATTGTAGGTGCAATAATTGGGTCGAATGGGTCAAATGGGGTTGTTGTCTCACACCTTCAATTTGCAGACGATACGATTATTTTTTGCCGAAATGATGGGGAGGAACTGGCCAATATCAAGAGAATTCTTCATTGTTTTCAACTCATGTCAGGGTTGAAGATAAATTTTTCTAAAAGCTCTCTGTGTGGGGTTAAAGTGAATCATCAAGAGGTATCATCTTTGGCTAGGGTTATGGGATGTAAAGTCGATCACCTACCGATCAAGTACCTGGGACTGCCGTTGGGTGCTAATCCGAATAGAATCCGAACATGGGATCCAGTGGTGGAGAGAATGGAAAAGAGACTTAGTGTGTGGCGTGGGAGATTCAACTCTTCAGGGGGAAGACTCACGTTAATGAATTCTTCCCTTGACAGTCTGCCCATATACTTTATGTCCATCTTTAAAATGCCGATGGCTATTGCTAAGGTTTTGGAAAAGATTCAGAGACAATTTTTCTGGGGTGATTCAACGGAGAAGAGAAAGATTCGTTTGGTTAAATGGGACATGATTACCAAAAAGAAAATGTTTGGAGGGCTAGGGGTGAAGAATTTGCTAATCCAAAACCTTGCTCTATTGGCCAAGTGGTGGTGGAGGTTTAATAAAGATAGTGATTCACTATGGGTGAAGGTGATTAAGAGTAAATACAAGTTGGAGCAAAATTGTTGGCTACCTTGATTGCCGTCTTCCTGTAAGATCTCAAGTATTTGGAAAGACATTTGCTCGGTGGGGGATTCCTCCTCTAGCATTGGATCTATTATTCAAGAGGGCTTTAGACTGGTAGTTCATTCCGGGCAAGATATCTCCTTCTGGAATCATGTCTGGCTAGGGGACTCGACCCTTAGAGAGGAATTCCCGCGTTTATACTTAATTTCGACCCAAAAAGAGATGGTGATCATGGATCTCAAAGGCGCAAATGGTGATGGGAGTTGGAACTTGTTGTTCCAGAGAGGGTTGAGGGATGGTTTACTATTGCGATTACAGTCTGTAACTTTAGATCCAACCAGGCGTGATATGTTGGGCTGGAGATGGGCATCGGACGATTGCTTTTCAATTAAATCAACTTACAACAAATGGGAACAAAAGGGCTTCTCAAGCAATTGGGTGTTGGGCTCAATCGGGAAGAGTATTAGTCCCCCAAAAGTGGAAATTTTTTCGTGGCTGGCATTGCAGGATCAAGTAGCAACAAGGTCAATTCTCCTTTCTCGAGACTTGATCTCTGAGGGCCAATCGGTGTTGTGCCCCTGTTGTTCTTTACTCTTAGAAACACCAGAGCACCTTTTCCTTCACTGTCAATTTTCTTGGCTTGTGTGGTCTTTGATTTTAGATTGGTGGCATGTTAGGTGGGTGTGCCCTGCATCCTTGTTTAACTTGTTTTCTTGGTGGCTTGGGTTCGGTTTCAAAATTTTGGAGAAGTTTTTGTGGGAAACAACTTTCCAAGCTACAATTTGGTCATTATGGTTGGTTAGGAATGATCTTGTGTTCAACAACGCTACTTGGCGTGTGGAGGATCTTGGGGAGTTAATTAAAACTAGAGTAGCTATGTGGGTTAAGGTGAAATTCGATATAAAGGTGCATTCGGTGGAGGACTTTAAGGGCTATCTTGACGGTATGAGGAAGGTGAAAGTATAATTGTCTGTGTGAGGAGTGGGTGGTCCAATTATTTGTTGGATGTGTCCTCTTCTCCGTTTCGTCTTCTTTTCCTTGTGATCTTGTTTTCTATTGCTCGTAAGCGCCTGTGCTTTGTGAGCTTCATCTCGATGTACCCTGTTTCGAGCTAATAAATTTCTTCGTTTTGCCGAGCAAAAAAAAAAAAACTTCGTCCAAATTAATTGTTAAATGCAGGGGTATTTTTATAACTTAGCTACAATTATCCCTTCTTCAACCTCAAACTCTCCACCCTGCTACCAAACACCCAGCCATGAAAACCCCCAAATCGCCCACTCTCCACTTCCTAGAAAAAGAAATGCAAAGAGAGATGTCAACCAAAAGAAAAAAAAAAAAAAAACAGATCAACAATCCCCCTAAACCACCTCCGTCGTCATCATGTTCAACCCACAAAAACTCCTCAAATCGCAATACCCTAAACCGGCTTCGTCGTCGTCGCCCTGTTCAGCCCAAAAACCCTCTGTCGGGCTCCCAAACGCACCACCGCACCCCCAAAATACCATAGCAACCTCATTCGCAACACCTCACCAAACCAACACCAAAATCACAGTGCCAAAACCCAAAAACATCAATGCGCCATCGTTGCCTCTGTACATGGTACTCGCACATTAGTTGGCAAGACAGAACAAAAAAACGCATCACACATTAGTCATTAGAGAGGTGCTATTGGTACAGATTTCATAAAGATACCAGCGAGTATATACCCCTTTTAGGCCCATTTCGGGTCTCCAAAAAATGATCGGAGCCGCTCATTTTGTTTAAAATATTTTGTTTATGGACCCTACAAAAAATAAGCTCAATCCGATATCAATTAGGGTATGTACGAAATGTCCAATTTTGTCCCAGAATTCAACCTTGAATTCTAAAGCAAAGTTGGAAGTTTAGTAAACGTTCTTATCGATACAGAATTGAGCTTATTTTTTGACAGGACCATTAACAAAGTATTTTAAACAAAATGAGCGGTTCCGATCATTTATTTGGAACCCAAAACGGGCTCAAAAGACGTATGTACTTGATGTATGTACATGAACATATGTACTCAGACTTTCCGCATTAGTTAAACCAACACACCACTACTACTACATGTTAGGGAAAATTACCGGCAGGTGGAGGACCAGAGCCTTTATTACCACTTCATGGTTTCCACTCTCCAAATCACAAAAACATGGCACCTCCTATTTTAATCACCAACACATGGTATCCATGTCCAGAATGGACAGTTATGCCCTTCTACTAAAACGACGTTCCGGAACGTAAAATCCTCAAAACCCTTAACTGGTCTCCCTTCTCCTCTCTCTCTCTCCACTGGAACGACTGTTCTCCCTTCTTCTCTCTCTCCACTGGAACGTAAACTCTCTCCTTCCTCTCTCTAGGGCTTGCTTCCCTTTCTCCTTTGAGGTTCCCCTTCCTCGCAAGACTTGGCCCTACCCCGACGCCCGATCTTGCTCCCCAACTTCCATTCCCTAATCGGCTCCCTCGAGTCCTTCAATCGTCCACGCTTCATCCGAATCGATTCCGACTCAATCGTCGTCAGGTAAGTTGTATCCTAACTTCATTGTGTTTCTTAAGTTTGGTCATAAATTATTCAAAGTTGGGATTTTTGTCCATTTTGATGTCAGAGTTTTGTTGAGTTTGGGGCTTTTCTGCGTGATTTTGCAATATCTTTTGCCTCTATATAGGCTTTCATATTTTGCGGTAGGTGGATGATGATTTTGGTTACTGATCGTTCCTGAACTCTAGCTAATGCATAAAACAATTGAGACCACTAGTGGTTTCTGCTACCCTATTTCTCTGGAAACCCAAGGCAATACTCAGAATTTTTGTCATGTTTGTTGAATCTCTGATGATATGTTAGCTTTCATTACTAATTTGTTCACCATGATATGTCCTTGCTGCATTTTAACGAATGGTGATGCGTTTTGCTAGTTTCATCTTTTGGTCTTTTGATGTCTCTGCTGGGATCTTTTGTTCTCTTTTCTTTTTGCTGAGTGGAAAGTGGAAACTAGGTTTTACTGGGATCGTGGGCCATGGTGTATAAGTGCCAAGTACAAGGAAGTGAAGCCATGGTAATCTCTCTCTCACAACTTAGTCCGTGTCATTATCAGAATGCTTAATGCCTATTGCAAGTGCCAAAACTGACCACGGCAACAAATTATGTGGCCTTGTGATTCTCTGTTTTAGGTTCTTCAGATTGATTAATCACCTTTCAGGTAAATCAATGAAGGCACTTCCTTTCACAGGACTAAAATGTTGTTAGATTAAGGTGCCAATGTTGAGGTAGAGCGAAAAGAAGAAGATGCCAATTGTGATTTTTTTAAATGTATTCTTTACTAGTAAGCAATGAAGTTCTTATCAGTTTTTATGTTATTTTTGAAGCTGGCGTCAGATTATGGATTGATGAAAATTGGAACACAGGGTGTATCATCCACTTTTTTTAGAAGTCAAACGGGGCTGTAATATTGAACGAAATTGTAAATGGATGTATTTGTATATTTGGGGTAAACTTCAATTACTTGTTTGGTTTCCTAATACTCTTATGTGCTTTTAATCTTCAGGATAGTTTTATTTGGATCTTTTAGCATCTTTTGTTATCATATAGTTCTACAAAATTACTTTATAGACTTTTTCATGTTTGATTTTTCGGGAGTCATATAGCCAAATTGTGTTAACAACTTTGCTCTTTATTTATGAAGTTCTAGGAATTCTTAATGGACCTCGAACAAACCATAAGTTTTCATCTTCAATTTGGGTCTTCACTACAACAAATATGCTTTTTAATAGCTTTATCTTATAGCGTTTTTCTAGAAATGCTATGATAGGAAACCTATTATAACGCTCACTGAGAAGAAGAGGAGGAAACATTCGTGTCTAAGATTCTACAACGTCTCATTAAATTCTTCAATAGCATTCCTCAAAAATTATTAGGTGCCAACCCTTCGCGCCTCCCCTTGCCGAAAATTCGAATCAGCGAAGTTATGAGAAGACGCTACGCAAGTATCGGCGCTTAGATTTTTCAATGTGACGGGTGAACTAGTGTAGATTTAATCTAAGGACGACTATCTCGATTCTAGTGTTACACTTATGAGTGGCAGGTGTTCTTCTTCTGATTTGATCTCTACTATATAATCGATTAACTTTTGTTTCCTTACTATCTCTCACTTTCATCATCGTCTTCTTCCTCATTCCGTAGTCGGAGAAGATCAAAGCCCTGTTCGGACGTATTGCAACTGTCCGAAGCAAAACAAGTTAGTTTGGAGAGGTTCTCACATTGTTGATTTGGATTTTTTTTCCTTTAATTCTTTCTCCAAATACAAGGCCTAGGGTTTTTGTGTTGAATCATTATAAATTAATTTGCTATTAGGGCTTCTTGTGTTGATACGTTTTGGTGTTTGTTTTTCTGAGAATTGTTGGAACGAAAAGAATTATTCGCTATTAGGGCTTTTATGTTGATACGTGCTGTTGTTTGGTTTGGAGAGAAGTGTTGGAAACAAAAAGAAGATTCATTTTTTGTTGTCATTTCTTTTTTTCTGTTGAAAACCATATATTCCAGCTCTACATTGAAGATTTAGAAACATTAAACCAATATGCAATTAAACCCCAAGGATTATAAATAAATATATAAAAAAAGTAAATAAAAAAAGAGGCCTGGTATTGAATCAGAAAACAAAAACACAGCCAATGGGGTCTAGATCTATGAAACTGCCCAAAGGAAATGACTCCAGGAGGGCCTCAACTAGTTGTAATTATGGTTACACTACCGAAGAAACGTCATACAGCGATGTTCGTGTCCCGGAGACATCTACTACCCATTGAGTTTCACGTTCGATGCTCCTGAAGTGAGGTGCGGTGGCCGAGCGATAGCGCATACATCGTTCATTGCGAACAATTTTCAGCCTCCCGCATATAAAATGCTGGAGGGCACAAAAGATCCAGGTTCTTGCCGGATGACGCACTGTTCATTCAAAGGCAAGTGATTGTAGAGGATGGTCAGGTCGGAGTTATCGTCCCGAAGAGACATGACTTTGAATAACAAGCTATGGATTCCGTTCTTCGTATCTAGTAAATTGCTTCAAACAATATTGGCAAAATATTCCATTTATTTACATCTTCTCAACGATAGGTTTTGTTTGCCTTTTGAGTAGGGGGAAAAAATTAAGTCCCATTTCTGCTATTTGTTTCTCAATCAAAATTTTATAGATAATTATGGGAAATAGTGTTGTTAGCGATTTAACAAGTTGAGCACCACCACCACCCAGCATGGTTGGTTCCTTACTCACCCTTTTAAGGGAGAACTCTTGAGTTCGAGTCCTAATGGAGAAAATGCACAATCCGTGTAACTACTAACAACCAATCGCAGGGACGGAGGAAAGTAGGTACAAGTGGGTTCACTTGAGCTCACCCTCTTTGATTTCTCACAAGTTAATATAAATAGGTTTGAAGTAAAATTGTAAAGCAAACTTATTTTTACTTTCTAGCCAAATTATGTTACAGACAAGTCTCTCGGCCACTCCTAGACACTCCTCTCTCACAAGCAGCAGAGCCCGCAAATGTGTGGAACCCACCGCTTGTGAGAGAGGAGTGTCTGGGAAGTGACCGAGAGGGGTGTCCCCAACATTTCTGTTTCTAGCCAACTTCTTAATTTAGTTACTCCTGTTTCTTCGGATTAGCAAATAGAAAAAATAATTGCATTGGGATCTAATTTCCACCAACGAAAAGCTTTGGAAGAAAAAAATAATGACTATTACTCCTACTAGGAAGACATTTTCAACACCTTTATGTCCAAAAAAAAAACAACCGTCAATGAGTAAAAGCATTTTACAGACAAATAGTTTACGCCATGGAGCCTAGAACTCAAACACAAGTAATATGTCTTTGCTTAACCATCTTCTCCAAGTTCTTCGAAACCATGGAAGTCAAATTAGGATCCTCAAACCCGAGCTCTGCTCCAAGCCTGCAGCAAAAATGTTAACAAAGAAGCCTTTTACTAATAACACAACAAACAAAAGGGGGAGACTCACGGCCAGCCCAAGGTATTTGGGGGCTCTAGGCCCAATAGTCAAGTTGGGCCGTATATTTGAACAGTAATAAAAGATAATTTGTATATATAATACTTCCTCTGTCCCATAATATTTGTCTGATCCGCAAAACGAGAACATAAAAATAATACAATTTTTGCAAAAAAAAATTCAAATTTTTTTTAACAATTCATTAGATATCAATGAGCTTTTGTAATTTATGAAAAAGTTGAATTTTTTATTGAAAAAAATGCATTATTTTTTAGTCCTTGTTTTGCGAATCGAACAAATATTTTGGGATGAAGGGAGTAATTTTAGTCCACAATATACATCAAAGTTTTCAGAGGCAAAAGCGCAAGATGAGGTGTTTGACCCTCCATGGGGCGAGGCATAAGCCTTTTGATTTTCTGTTTTTTAAATAATTAAATTAATAAAATACAAAAAATGTGCAGTTCATAAAAGATAGATTAATACAAAAAGATAGCATAAAGTAGATTATCAATTCATGACATCATTACCTTATCAATTAATAACTAATTGAGAAACCCTATATCATCACTTTATTAGTTAACTTTTTATCTTATTAACTTATCATTTTATTAGCTATTAACAGAGTACATCAGTTCGTCACTTAGTAAAGAAAAACAGAGCACAACTGTTTAAAGAAAAACAAAGCACGACTGTAGATGATGATCGACTTCAACAAGGCAACAGAGAGGGGGTTTGAATTAGGAAATTAAGAAAATTAAATTAGAAAAATTTCTCTCCTGAGGCTTACGCCTCACCTATCTGGTCGTAAAAGGCAATTGAGGCGTATGCCTCAGTGCACCTAAGGAAATTAAGCGATTGCCTTTGTGGTTCACCACCCAAATTTTCACGCTCTAAGGCATTTTGGCATTGCCTCACCGCCCCAAGGCGAGCCCAAAAAAACGCCTTTGAAAACATTGATATACATAGAAGACACTTCGGTTCTAGTGGCGTTGTGTTTCGTCGTGTTCTCTTAGATGCAAGTTCGAGACACAGCAACCACAAATTCCCACACAGAATTCTTTTTTGAAAAATAATTACGAAAAAAAGAGACTTTTAGGGCAGGATTCGAACTCGACCATGGAGCGTGTACTGAGATCAATCATACCACTGAACCAACAAAGGTTATACATCCATGTTGCGAACTACTAATACTTGTACCTATTCCTAACGGAGGCCCCTTTTTGTCGGGGTCCTAGGCAGCAGCCTCTTGGGCCTTACCCTAGGGCCGGCCCTGCTTAAGACTTGTCAACTTCAATCCTTCACACAGAGAAAAGCAAA
This sequence comes from Rhododendron simsii, assembly GCA_014282245.1. Classification (NCBI taxonomy): domain Eukaryota; kingdom Viridiplantae; phylum Streptophyta; class Magnoliopsida; order Ericales; family Ericaceae; genus Rhododendron; species Rhododendron simsii. The sequence goes on from CM024959.1 coordinate 26,797,770, forward strand.
GAGCAAAATGAAAGAATCCGTCGTTGGATTAACGAGTTATCTAGGTACGTACCAAGGGACCAAAAACCGATGGAAACCCCAAGTAAGAAGTGTTAGTGCTCAAGTTCATCCTTTCCTTTTTCCTTTTCAGGGGCGTCGTTTACCTTTTCTATTCGCTCAATAAATCTGTTCAAACAAATCCATGATCCTAAAACATCCTTAATGGTTCTAATGGTTTTCTAGCCTTTAAGCTTGACTCCTAAACCCTGTCACTGGGACGCGAGATCAGTGGTCAAAAGACCATTTCACACGTTCACGTCTCAAGTACAATAAATCGTATCAACAAAAAATCTTGAAAAATAACAGAGCATAGAATTAATGTTCCGTTGGATCCTCGGATTCCAAAAGAGATTATGAAGAGAGAAGAAAAGGAAGCAGAAAAACAGGAACAGAAAAGTAGTTGTAGTACTCCCTTTGCCCCATATTTGTATTCAACTGTTCTGTATTGGGATGTCCCAAATTATTAGTCCTCATTAAGAAGTCAAACAAGTATTTTGACCTCCACAAACTAACCTTCACAAATGATTCAAAATAATTTCGAAAGAAGAGAATCAATGTCTATGTTAGAAATCTAATCAACTTACATGTTCCCTCAAATCCTCTGTACCTATTTTTTGGGTATCGAGGTTTTATTGCATTTCTAACCAATGGACCGTGTGAGAAATGAGGGATGAAAAATTCTCACATGATCCAACAGCCAGCACAGCACCGGAATATCAGTATAGGCAAAAAGGGGCATAGACTAGAGAGAATTTGAGTGGACAGTATGGGATACCGATGCTCTGGACTATCAATGAAGGAAGCAAATTGATTTGGATCTCTAGGCCTGCCCTCTCTGATGCCATTTGGCTTTGGGGGCATGGTTCTACGACAAAACGTCCCTGTAGCTCCTCGGTTCTTGGAGGTTTAGGGGGACCACTGTTTCAGTGGTATTTTGAGAGCAGCCACTTTGTGCATATATTGCAAAATGTTAGATCTGTCTCCAATCATCCCCCGCCCATTCCCCCCTATGATTGACAACTAGATGGGTTATGTTATGTTGTTGTTGATGGGGTTACAAAAATAAGAAAAAAGCAATCAAATGTTGTCAAATGATAATACTTTATTGTTAGCTTACCCTTCAAATCTAACATGAATTAGTTTTATAATTCAGCAGCTGTTTCAGCTCAACGGAAGGAAATCTATTTCCCTTACCAAATGACCCGGGATTATCTAAGAGTCTAGAGGGCCTTATTTGCTACCCAATCAAAAAGTGTCAACTCCTATTTCTTACTTCGGGTCAATTTGCAAGTTTCTTTTCCCGGATTAATCTAAAATTGAGGATCTTATACAAGTTCTTTTTCCCAAAGAAGTCCCTCTCCGACGGCCCAACGAGTCATCTACTTTAAAGGTAAATAAATGGAATACGCTAAGCAAGAGATCAACTAACCAAGAGAATGACCTAATCATAATTTCTCACAAAGACTCCACTCCAAGTTTAGAGCCTAGCTATCTTTTTGCAGTGAACACTTTTCTCTTCAGTCTCTACCCAACAAAGTCATTCGTAGTCTCTTTCGCCTTTGAGTGGTACCTCACCTTAATGAGAAGGCTGACCCAACACCACTTTTTCCTCCCCATGAAGCGGACAGGGATGACGTGCTAGTCTTGATGACACCGATAGCATGACGAGCCAAGGGCTAGCTTGAACATGCCTGGATGGGAAGTGGAACCCCGGCAAGAGTAACGGGTTCGGAAAACAAGGATGCCTACCCACTTCGAGCGAAGAGTTCAGTGTAGCCTCGGCTCAAGAACCGGTGGAACTCGTCCGCCTTATAATAGGATAGGTGGTCGATTATGTGTGGCCTATTTGATCTCATCCGTATTCCGATGGAATTGAAGTTCTGTGAGGTTTGACTGTAAAGGTAGTGAACTAATAGTTCTTTGTACCTCCTGTTCTATACAGTCTCCGAGGGCATTCCACCTATCAATAAAAAGGTTAAGGTTTTACTTGCTTACTTTGGATCCAGCACTAACTTCTGTACTTCCTTGATTGCTGAACTTGCAGCGTAGAGTGACATCTTTCCGACCTGCATCAAAAACCAATCTAAAGATTTAGTAAATTCATTGCTATTAACAGACCCCTGATGGCAACCGAAGCGGAGAAATTGAAGGAAAGAAAAGGGGATATAGAGGAAGCAAAATCATTAGCAAGAAGAATAAAAAAGGCACTGAGTACTTCTAAGGGAAATTTCCTTCGCCTCACCTCTAACATTTGAAGCTTCGCATCATGGTCGTTGGGAAAACTGCGAATCTCTTCAGCTAGCCTTACAGCCTCATCCAGACTTTCAGGAGATAAAAAGTCCAGCCCCAACTGAACTGTGGACTGCAAATTTTCGAAGGACACAGAAATATTTAACAGAAAGATCTACCAACTACCTTTCACAAGGATAAAGTTTAACGCAAACTAATGGACGTGGATTGCTTTTATTCTCTCTTCCTTTTTCGTACTCCAAACTCCGCAAAGCCAACCCCTTATAGAATGTTTGCTGAACTTCCACGCAACATATATGTATGCGTGTGTGTGGATTTCATATGCAAATACATGTACAGCATACACAAGTTGAAGAGGCATCTTGCATCCTGTATTCGAATTTCAAGCTAGTTTAACAGAGAAATTTTGTATCATTGGCTGATGCAACATCGGGGGCAACCAAACCCATAATTCAACAACCCCCCAAATTCTTTACTTTGAATAGATTTGTATCTTCTATGGTATTTCTTTCTCTTACCACGGTGGTACCATTCAGCAACCATGGTGGAGAAAAACCGTCAGAGGGAGACTATACAAGTTCGGTAGAGACCAATATATAGAAAAAGAGGAGACATTATCTCTGACAAGAGGAGGGCATCGATATAATTCGAGCTCAATATGGAGGTCAGTATTTCCAGCATACCATTAATTGACAGCTTTTGGGGAAATATTGTCATTTTGCTTGGTCAACTTGGTGAAACTAAAATCTTCCCACATAATTTAGAGGGGCAGGGAGGTACCTACAATTCGTCAAACCGTGGATTTCTTTCCTAAACGTAGAAGAGTCAGAGGAGGTTAGAGTAATACCAATTGTAACGGGCAATTGAAGCCTGCTAAAATCTTCTAGTTTTTTGGCAGATAGTACCAGGAATATCCTACCGTTAGTTTACGAAGTCCCTTCTAAATATCCTGGAAAAAAAGAATTCAAGGCTTACAATTCCTTCAGAATCTTCCACAGCCCCAATGTACAACATTTCCATCTCCAATCCAACCTCCTGTGAAGGCCGAAATTTCCTATTTGTACCAAGGGAACCACCTAGACTCAATGGCTCCCTTTGTAAAAAAAGAAATCAAGTGCCGAAAAGTAATGCAGTGATGGGGATCAAAACATATTATTGGACCTGCTGAAAAGCATTGTATTTTCCTGTAAGACATTTACATGTAAAATATATTACACCAGAAAAAAAATTCCATTGAAACAAAGGGAGGCTAAAATCTAAGTGAAGGATCTCACAGCATCATTATTATCCTGGCATTTAGGTTCAGCCTTCAGGTTGTATGAAAAACACTTGTTCGCCTTGAGAGTGAAAATACCTTTTCCCTTCTTGAAAAGTGCATTCAAGTAGACAAGTGCATATTTGCTGTTAGGGTTAAAAGCGGAGTGGCGAGCCGTGTTAGACGGTCAGGTGACATGGATTTCTAGGAAGATGGATGGAGCGCGGATCTGTGGCTGTAGTCAACAATGGTGGCGGCTTCGGACGGTTCGCTTCAGCCACCGCCGGTTTTCGTTGTTGGGCGAATCTGGTTTTGGGCCTAACGGTGAGAGGTGGTTGTCGCCGCCAGAGGTGGTCGTCCTAGGTGGAGCTGCTTGCGGTTTTGTGGCGGTCGTGGGTCAGTGTACGGCAGTTTGGGTGGTGGGAATCAAGGTTGAAGCTCTTCTTCTGGGCTCTGGGCTCCGATCTTCTCCAATGGTTCGGTGCTCCAATCAGTTCCTCGTCGAGTTGCCGATTCGGTGCTGTAGGCCGGTGGCGTGGTGGCTACAGTTGGAGGAGTTTGTGCCGCGGAGGCTGGGTTGCGGCAGGTCTGGAAAGGGGCGGCGCTTTAGGGTTTCTTTTTTATTTTGTCTTTTAGGTTCTAGGCTTGGCCCAATAGGTGTTCTGGGCTTGGCCCAATAGGCGCTGGCTTGTCCCAATTGGTGTTCCTTGGTTGGCTTCTTGCCAATCTCGGATTTGGGTCCCAGATTCTCAAATGCTCCATTAGTCTTTGTAACAATTTCAAATATTATAATAAAAAAAATTTCGCCAATCAAAAAAAAAAGAAGAAGAAAGCTCAGTGTGAGAGAGAGTGGCAATGGGAAGAGAAAGTAAGGGAGAAGTCCCAAAAGCGTCAAGGTGTCCCTTTAACTTTAAGGATACAGTGCTACGCGTCATAAAATACGGACCAGACTCCTACTGTACACAATTGTCAGGATCTGTGCAAGCCACTGACCCTGGTAGCGGGTAGAAGATAGTGCCCTCCATTGGTGCCTCGGGAGACCCTCATAGTCCCCATGTGGACTGAGATAGCACCTCATTTTGAGTTCCTGACTCATATAGAAATACCTTAAAAAAGTCAGACTACCAGATACAATGCCTGAATTGGTCCCCGATTGCAGCTCAACGTACGAAAGGGAGGGATTGGATGTAATTAGGATAGGGGTTCCCCATGTCTCTGACTCTCCCATATGCTGGCCAGCATGACTGTTCTGGGTAACATGTCACAGGCACGTCATAACACATGAATACCATGTGCAGCAAGAAGCACTCTTCGTGAAATATGAACCTTTACATGAATAGCGTTGACAGCATATGCCATCCTTTTCCAACAATGCAACCAATACTACTTGTCACATAAATGATCAACTAGCATTCGTCTTTCTATTACCAGGAAAATAGAGAACAAAAAAAGGAACCTCGAAGCAAAGTGTAAGAAAAATAATTCAGCAAAATTCCATGATACTGTGCTCCCAAGTCCTAGTATGTATAAATAATCCCCAAAATTTACTGCATATACCTCCCGTCAAAGTAATTAAATGTGTCAAACTTAATGTTCAGTTCACAATCATCTATAGAAGTTACTATGTCATTACACTACATTACTGCACTCACCTGAAGGTTCCTAACTTGAAAAGGACATCCAGCAGGGATGAATACAGCTTGCCCTAAATGCTGTTCAAATGACCATGGCTCTACTCCTGAAAAGGAGGACAAACTTTACTGGATATTGGCTAGTCAAAAAACACATTCCAAGAATCACATTTCTATTATCTTTAGTAAAAATCCAGTATCTCTGATTTAATCCACTGATCCTCGGCCATGTGCACATCAATTAGCTGATGTCATTTTATTCAATATCTTTTACAAGAGACCAAAGAATTGCAGAACTAACTATTTACGGACTGCAACAGGAAGTAAAAAACAAACCATTAATTTTGTAATAAATGCCTAGATCTCAGGGCCCATAGTTTTCTGTGTCACACCTATACGATGCCGTTAAGACTTCTAGAATTCTAAAAACAGGGGCAGCAGTCCAACATGAAGAATCAAAAATATCCAAATTCTACGTTCTAAACAAAACCTAGAATTTTGCCAACAAAAAAAAAAAAAAAAGATCCAACAGAATATTGGATACATGCTGCCTAAATAAAGCAGGTCAGAAAATTAACACTCCAACTTACTGAAAATGCAAGAATCGCTAGTTCCACTTACCAAATTCTTCCTTCAATTGCCTTTTATGATTCCTTGTCAGGAATATTTCTGCATTATGTAAAGAATGTGTTGCCTGGGTCCAAAGAGCACAATCATTGATATGCACCACTACACAAATCTATAACATGGAGTGAGAAGAATCCAGAATTTATGATCATGGAAAAAGTTAATCAAACTCACAAATTCTTCTATTGAAGTCTCACTCTTCCCAAAGTCCTTCCAGTGAGCTTTCAAATACTCAATCAGCTTTGAAACATCCTGTCGACGGAAGACATCCCAAACAGCGCCTAGATGAGTCTTTTCAAAGATATCTCCACTAGCTTGGTTCAAGTCTTCACAATTAATAGTTTTCTCTACAAGGGTTTTAGTAGTTTTAATTCCTTCATCGTTGTCGCTTGCATCTAACTTCGCCTCATATTCATTCTCTCTATCTAGAACACCAAGTGATAGTAAAGGTGACCCCGCTTTATCCAAGCCAATTTGTGGATTTCCTGGTGATTCTTTTGCCCCAACATCTTCAAAGGCTTTCTCTGTCTTCTCAATCTTAGCCCTCTGCCAACCTTTTAGCTTTACTTCACATGTATGCACCAACAGGTATACCTAATCAAAGCAGCAGAGATGGTTATTGAAATTATTCCAAAGGCATATATCAAGATGCCACATCAGAGGGCGAAGTAGACAAACATTCCATAACTGGACTCGGGAGTACTTGGTTAGAGATGGCACGTTTTCAGAGTGTTGCATCCCCACTACACAACTTCCAATTTTGTTTTGTGGTAACACACCAAGGTAGCACTACAATAATTCTTTCCAATATATATAGTTCGTATGCAAAATGGAGATAGTTCATCAAGTACAAAATTCAGCTCCATGGTGCAATTCCTGTTAGAATTTGTAAGTTTGAAATCCATCACTAGGATAAAACTTCCATAGTTCCGTTAATTTATAGAATTCAAATTTTGTCCCCAAAAAAATACATGACATTCCATTTGCAACCCATTCCTTGTTACCTAAAAATTGTGAATGCTCTTGAACAATATGCGGCGCTACTACTGCTTTAATTTACTGATTAACTCAGAAGAATAAACGCAGACTGCCATCAGGAAGCATATCAAACGTAACGGGATGATTTCGAAACTAACAAACATACTGGTTTATATGATGCAATTATCAAGGGGAGATATTTCTTCAAGGACGATGGAGATAGGTCGCATAGAAAGAAGGACAACGAGCTCACCATGTCACGCATGCTGAAATGGAGATGATTCACTGAATCACCTCTGCCAAGTTCATCATACATCCCATAAGACATAAAAATCTTAGGGCCGACATCATTCTGCAGGGAATAATGAGGCAGTTTCGCAGCAACATTCAGTAGACCCCACTTGGAATGAATGTACTCAAGTAATGGCAATTTACTACTGAAGTCAGGTCTCTGGTACAACAAAAACTCTTCAGAAGCACTGGGAGAAGGCCAATCTTTTAGCTTTAACATTTGTGGCCAACCATTTTGATGAAATCGACCCTCTGAGTATCCTTTGATGAACTGACCTAGCTCAATACTAATCTGCAGCCATATGAAACCACAATAGGCAGATATCAGGGTAATAAGTAAAGAAGAAATTAAGGCTCCGTTTGTATTTTTTTGATAAGTAAGCAATTATATTACCAAAAAGACATAAAGGAATGCTGCCCGAATACAAAAGGCCACAAAACAAAAGGGCCCTATACACTTCCATAAGAGTGGAAAAGCTCCAACCAATCTAAAAATTGGTAAGAGAGGGATAGGAGTTTATTGCAAGAACTGGATTTTTAGGCCCTCAGGTGTTATGGGCTTTGCCCTATAGGGTTTTTGGCCTTTGTCCCATTTGGCTGTACTTTCCAACCTTTGGTTGGAATCCCCTTTCCCCTTTAATAAAATGTTACCTTCGCCAATAAAAGAGAGAGAGAGAGAGAGAGAGAGAGAGGAATCCCAACTATACAAGCTATTCACCAAAAAAACTTTTGACCTTAAACAAAGGCTTTTCGATCCCTTTAAAACATCTAGAATTTCTTTCGCGCCAAATAACCCACATCAAGCAAAGAGGAATCATGGCCCAGACTCGCATCCTTCTCTTTCCCACTCTAGTACCTCTCCAAGCAATTAAGAGTTCCATCACACTCCTTGACAGCGCCCACTTGATACCGAACCAAGAGAACACCAAAGACCACAACTCCCAAGCAAACAGGCAATGAATAAGGAGATGATCAACCATCTCCGAATCCCTCTTGCACATACAATACCAATTCACAATGATTCTCCGTCTTTTAATCAAATTATCACTAATAAGAATCTTGCCTTGAGCCGCGCACCAAACAAAAAAGCTCACTTTTATCGGTGTTGGAGTTTTCCATATAGCTTGCCAAGGAAAGGATGGATTTCACCTGAAAGGAACCTGAAGTAAAGGTAATCCTGAACTTTAGCTTCTTTGTCACAAGCCAAACAATAGATATTTATTTGGGAAAGCATCCTCAAACTCACATCCCCACACCACATGTGTTCCCAAAATTTAACCCTTCTTCCATTGCCAGCCAACATACTAGTGTTCCTTACAAAAACATCCCAACCCTTCATGATACCTCTCCAAAGCGCCACCCCATAAGGCAATCTCACACAAAGGGAAGACCAACCGCCCCATCCGCACCGCTATCATACTTTGCCACTGTAACCTTCCTCCACCATCTCTCCCTTGTGAATCTCCAAAGCCATTTCCACAACAACGCTTGGTTAAACAATTTTAATCTCCCCACACCCAAGCCTCCTTTTCTAATGGGACACAAACCGTATCCCAGTTGACTCGATGGTATTTGAACTCTTCCCCCGATCCTTTCCAAAGAAACTCTCTTTGGATTTTCTCTAACCCCTTAGCCACCGAACTCGGAATGACAAACAATGGCATGAAGTGGGCAAATTAGAAAGCAACCTTTTGATTAAAGTCAAACCGCCACCTTTAGTGATCTGTTGCCGCTTCGAGCCCGCCAACCTTTTTCTGAAATCTTTCCATAATAGGGTCTCATACTGCCTTTGATTTAAAAGAGGAGCCCAACGATAGGCCCACATACATCGCCGGAAGCAACGCCACCCTACAACCCAAAATCTAAGCAAGAGCACCAATATCATCAACCGCCCCAACTGGGATCATCTCGGACTTTCCCAAGTTCACCTTGAGGTCGGACACTGCTTCGAAGCACAAAAAAACACACCGAAGATAGCCCACTTGCGTTGGATCCACATCGCAAAACAATAAAGTATGTGAGAAACCATCCCCGAACCATCACCCCTTCCCACCTCGAAACCTTGCAAGAATCCACCCAGAACAGTATTTCAAATCAACCTGCAAAGAACCTCCATAACTAAAATGAAAAGAAGCGGAGAGAAAGGATTGCCCTGACGCAAACCGCTCGAGGCCTGAAAAGGATCTGCCATCAACGAAACCCTCTAAACGTTTCCAACCACAAAATGCCCAGAATTTTTTGGAAATGTCCACCCACCCACCAGCTCCACACAACTCTGGAAGCAAAACATACCTAAACCTCCCACTATCCTTCACCTCCAGTTGTAACATGAAAACCTCTACAAGAACAAGATGGCGCATCATCAATCTTCAAGCAAAACCCCCGTAACTTCGAGCGAAATCCTTCTCAAAACCTGAAGACGCATCCTCAAGAATTAGGCACAACCAAAGAAGCTCGATCTCTGAAATCCACCCCTCTCGTCGAACCCCTATGCCGTGTTCTACCAGCCCAAATCTAAAACAGCCCCCCTAACCCTCATCCACTAGTTCCAAAGATTCTGAACCACTGATTTCTGGTGTCTATCCAACATCGAACCGCCTGGAGGTGGACCCTTCTTGCAAGGCAAGATATCCGCTTTTGGTTGTCAAACGCCTGATCACTACCCAATCTGATGAACCATTTATTTGTGTAAAACAAAATAAGATGAAAAATATTCTCCACGCAGAACTCTGTTTACATGAAAATGCTTACATACTTCTCACTTTCGATGTTTGGCTTGGAAAATAATTTTTCCAAAAAAAATTTCGCAGATTGTAGCTTCTGACCATTGGTTGCACTCGCGCCCCCTAGTAGAGCAGATACAAACTTAGAGTCATTCTATTATCATGCCACATGCACATAACACAACACATTCTCTCTCTACTAGTGCTTTCATCCTTGAGTCCTCAGGTCAACACCAAATGTCGGACTCAGGAACCAAATGCTATCTGAGCTATTAACGTGCTTGAAGGTGGGAGAGATCTAAACAGCAATGGTTGGAATTTGTCCCATATTGGTTAATTATCACCTCAAAAACTAGTATATGAACCTCAGCGGCCTCTCCACTCATACCAATTGGTTTTGAGTTGGATGCTTTAACAACAACAAATGTTGGTAATAAACAACTTCCCCGAAATAAGCTCCTCGATTTGCTGAAAACAATTTACATGTAAAACGATTTTGTAAAGTTATTCCCAAACAAACAACAAGAAATAGGTCGATTGTTTTTAGGAAAAAAAAAATTATGTTAGAACAAACAGAGCCTGCATATGAACCACAGATAATTAATGAACCATATAAAACGATAACGAAACTAGAACCCTACCTCAGACCGATCTAAGCAATCTATAGCCTTCACAGTTCGGTTATCGTCCTTCATTTTCTCTTCAGTGGTCTCTTGAATTCCTTTCCATATAACCATAGGGTCCCACCCCGACATGCCATCACAAACCTCCTTGACAATAACAGGTTCTCCTTGGCTCCAATGCTTTCTAAACTCTCTAATCCCTTTGGCTTTTATATCATCAGATGTTGAACAGTATAAGAAATTGTCATTGCTGTCCTCTCTATGTGCATATTGGCATAACCCAGAGTTTAACCCAGTAGTTTCTTGTGGACTAACAACATCATCATTAACCTTACATCCACTAACCATTTCCTCAGAATTTTTCACCAGTTTTGCAACCCAATTCATTTTAAAGATTCTTTTTAAGGTCAACGACAAGCAACCGCAACCGCCATACTCCTTTGGTGGGCAAGGAATACTGGCATTGCTGTTGGCTTTCCAATTTGGAAACTTATCTGATGACTTCAACGTAAGTTTGGATGGTTTAACTTGCTCTGTCACGGTTGTTTTCTGATCAGTTTCCCCATCAATATGATTTTCTGACTCTCCTTTGACACCAAGAATGGATGCTTCCCTAAGATCTTTGCAGCAACTGAGGCACAAATCATAAGAACAATTTGCACAGTGCCGATGATAATCAATAATGGATACCCTACAGCAATCACTGGGAAAAAGAAAGAAAAAACATTAGGGTCCGTTTGATTAGAAAGAAAAAGTTTATAGAAGTTGAAATAAAGTGAAAGAAAGGAAAAAGAAAACAAAAGTTATTTTATTTTGAACATTTAATTAATATGAAAAATTTCCAAGAGAAGAATAGGAAAATTGAGTTTTCTCGTTTGAAAAGCATGAAAGTTCGCAAGAGACTTGTGTATTTTACCTAAATTGCCCTGGTTTAATTACAACAAAATTGTAGAAATAATGAAGACTTGATGGAAGAAATGAATCCACTTAACTGTGCAGCTAGGATACTTCTGAGGTTTTCGAGGATTCTATCAATAGGTTCGATGGGTGAAAATTGACAATGTTTTAGGCTTTTAGCTTAATCCAATCTGGGATTTGGCAAATACAGCTAGGGAAGGAATTGTGGAATCAATAGATTTAATGGCCAATAGAATAAGGATGCAACTAGGGAAAAAATGAATAAGGAAGGGAGAACGGATAAAAATGGAGCCGATTCATTAGTTCCTCATTTTCACGGGAAAGAATAATTTCCCTGCATATTTTGTGGCAAAAAAAGCTACTCCCTCTGGTCCACTTTCCCATAATGTTTTTTATAGGCAATATGGATCCTGATAGATCTCAATTAATTCTATTAGACAAAATTTTCGAAATCATATAAAACATTATAGATTGTAAGATATAGACAATTTTTGAAGAGCACGTGTGTCGAAAACGGACCATGATCAATAATGAATGGATGGAGTAAGTTACAAGGCTTAAGAGGATTGTACAGGAAAAATTACTTTCTTGCTAAGTGACAACCAAAAAATTGTCTTAAATTTTCTATAATTTTCTTACTAATCAAACCGACCCTTAGTACAAACATTAGATCCTAAATGCACATGGTTGTTCCATACCTCTAACAACTTAGCCCCACCAACAAGGCATGAATCAATTGGATCCTAACTATTAGAACTTGTCCCGCATTGGGTAAATATAACCTCCAAAACTAGTATATGAGCCTGGGCGGCCTCTCCACTCATAGCCAACTAATTTTGCGTTGGATGTTTTAACATGGTATCAAAGCTAGTCTTTCAAAGGCTTTGAAGAAAATTCTCTTGATTGATTGCCGTTGTTTGTGTCTTAAGTGCACCTTGATTCGTTATTAGTAGTGATCCTTATGTCATAGGTCCGTTGTTCACGTTTCCATGTGCAAGTACAGGGTCGCACGTGCATGGGAGTGTTAAAACTTGTCCCATGTTGAGTAATTATAACATTCAAAACTAGTATATGAGCCTGGGCAGCCTCTTTCACTCGTTGCCCATTAGTTTTGAGTTGGATGCTTTAACGCTAATTCATCGTGAAGAGTCATGATCAAAAGAAACCAAAACAAAACAAAATTTAAGATCATACTGATCAAGAAAACCAAGAGCTCATAAGTAAACACGCATACTATGTATCAGATTCAAATTGTATTTAAAAAAAAAAAAACAATAAATAAATTCAAATTATCAAGCGTACCAGCACATCTGTTCATCTGCATTCAACTTGGTCCTGGGAAGGTCTATTTCATTTCCTGGAGAAGCAAGTAAATGGTCACTTCACTATGTATCTCAAATGTTAAAAACTTTAGGGCCCATTTGTTTGACTGGAGTAATAGTAAGGGGATATAAAATCCCATATGATATGTAACCCACCGGACTAAACATTGATGAGATTAATAATAATGCATTCTACATAGAGTATTATACTAGAGGCCGGGGCACACGCATCGTGTGCAAGTCAAATTTTGACAAAATTTGCAGAAATGCTTCCAACATATTGTTTGATCGAATTTTTACAAATTTTGTCAAAATTTGACTGTGCACACGCAATGTGTGTGCCCCGGCCTTTAGTTAAAGTTAAAAATAACAGTTTTGCCTAAATCTGTACTATTTTTTCTAATTTTTGCTATGTGAAAAAGTGGGGGGAAAAAATCTTTGAGAGTGCCTTTAGGAGTACATGTTTCAATTGTGACGGTAAACTACATCTTTGAGATTGACTCTTTGTTTTAATTTCCTGTTTTTGTTCTTATGTGTGGGCTCTGCAATTTGTACAAAAATAGATGGACTGTTTTACTCCACATTTAGAAATAGTGGGATGAATAACGAATATGCATTTTCTGTGGAAGCAGATTACTGATATTTTGGAGTATATATCCATGAGGTGGTTAATATCAGTGCATCACATGACATGGGATTTTTGTATCAGTTTGATTTTGACTTCCTCTGGTAGAAAGGGAAAATTAATTCTCATAACTCTTAAAAATCCAACTCTCCGATGTGAATTAGGATTGCAAGGCTTATAACTTACAAGGAAAAAAAAAATCAAAGTCGTTTTAAAATGGGGAGTGATTTTCGCACTTCTCAAATTGTTAACCGCACTCCCAAAGGGAGTACGAAAATCAATATGTTGTGTTTTTGGACTTGATTTTCGCACTCCCCAAATTGTTAACTTTGGGGAGTGCAAAAATCAATATCCTTGGGAGTGCAATTAACAATTTGACGAGTGTGAAAATCACTCCACAAAAATTACTAAAAATTCATCTCCAAAAACACAACATACCACAACACAACCTTAATTTTAGAGAAAGAGAGGGATTAAGAGAGAAGGAGAGAGATTTGTTCTTACTACTTGTCATTAAAATTGGTAGAAGGGAGGAAAATAGAAGAGAAAGTGTAGAAGAACAATAGCTATAAACATATCATGATGATGCCTACATAGACAGGATGATGAATGCCTATCAATGCTATAAAGTAATTAAAAAAAACTAATTGAATGAAAAACGTGAAGGGGAAAAAAGGGTAATGCTTACTTGCATTCTTGTACTAATAGATTCTCTTGGATTTTTTATTTTTTTTGATAGACTTGGGGTAATAGATCATCTCTTCGACTTTATTTTTTTTGGGACTGGATGTACAAAACTTTTGGCAGCCATGGATTTGCATGGTTTGCTCAATAGAAGACAGAAAACTTATTAGAGCAGTGTAACTGCAGTACTGACATGTATGCATGGGGCATTGTGTCCGGCTATTTTACCTTTTTGGCATTATAGTTACTTAGGTGGAGAAGTTTATTTATTTTATGGGTGGCAATTTAGGAAGATGAAAGTGTGAGCCAGCCTCAAAGGGGAGTCCCCAAAAGGGGCTCTCCCTTTATATATTAGAATTAGAATAGATAGATATTCCTTTCTTGGAGGAGTTCTACACCCCAATGCATATTTAACCCTAGCCGTAAAAGTCTCAACTAAATCAGATTGTTCGCTTGAATTAATAGTTCAATCTGATGCTCAAATCCTGGCAAACATTAATTCTTATATGTCATCAAAAAATTCAAAAGCTTCTTACCTCGAAGCTTTCTTTCCAGCTCTACTTCAAAGCACTGTTGATGATGAATCTGCTTCACAACAGGAAGGACCGATGACAAAAGGCAATGAAGATATTGTAACTTGTCCTGGACAGGTATCTCCCTTATACGTGCCTGTTACAGAGCACAATTTTACGATGCTACTTCAAAAAAATAATAAAAATTCAAGGATGCATCAAACAAGTTAGATATGCTTATATTCGCAACATTAAAGAGGTTACTAGGTTAGCAATGAATTTACGTGAATACCATGGCAGAATAAAAGAATACCTTGACCAAATTATCTCCTCGTAAGCAAACCTTGCAATTACAAGTACCACGACATGCAGGACAAATCCTCTGGATCTCTTCTAATGGAATATCGGAGTACCTGCCAAAAGAATCACATGGTCACCAAACAAGCAATTCAAGAATTATGTTTTTGCCAGCGGTGTCAATCTCACCAAGTAGAGATGCAGTTGCTACAGTATCCTCTCCTATCACATCTGAGGCACCAAATAACTCCATCTCTGTCATTCCGTCTACACTGATGGCAAGTTTGTCCACCAGAATTGTCAGAGGAATCAGAGCTTTCATCTGAGGTATCCTGAAATGAAAGGGAAAAAATCGATTTGGGAGGCAGCAAACACGAACAGATGAGGAGATTACCTATCAGAGTACTGACATGGCAACTATGAGCAAGACACACATAAATTTTAATTTAATCCAAGGATTGGATATTTCTCTATAATAAGTACAGATGCCCCGACCTGTTGAACAAAACGACTTAAAAATCAAAACATATCAGATTCCGAAACCTAATGAATTGAGACATTTCTAGTAATTACCTCACATGCATGAGCAACATAAAGAAAACTATATGCAACTTCTACAAATTAAAAGTCATACAGAAGGCTTTTAATTAAAAACGGAGAAATAAACGAAAACAAGTACCTTATGTGAAAGGAAGAAATAAGTGTAAGCTCTTTATTGATGATATCTGGCGAACCATATGCCGCAAATAATCAACTTTTGTAGAAATACAAGAAACAAATAAGGTTATGTTGTTTTCTTGTGCATTGAATATCAAAACTAAATTGTAGAACTTTCCACAACTTGCCATCTTATATATTGAATATTACTTGACACATAAATACTTAAATATATATACCGGTGCATCCAAGTGTCTGACTCTTTTCATATCTGCTGTATAGCCTGTCCAAAACTCAAAATCATGTTGTTTATGTCCCGTGTGTGTCTATTAGAACATTAGATCTTACTATCATTCGATAACTGAAACTAAAATACAAAATACAACTACCCCAGAATTGAAAGAAATATGGCTTATTCCAAGTTTCTCTAACTATGTAAACTGTGAGAAGGACAAACGTAGTAAAAAGATGCATGTGTCTACCCAAGTGCAACACTAACTCACCAAGAACATAAGAATCTAGTACAATGTTTTCTAAGTGACCGAATCTCGTTAGCAAAAATTCGTCCTTCTTAAATGCAATTTTCTTTTAGGAGCCCCTTGGTTCTTTGATAGTTTTGCACTTCACTCCTGTTCTCGACAGAATAACTTGTACTGGACATGATGGTGTATTTATTTGGTAACGAAATAATAGCACTTGCCAACAGAAATCTGATGACAGAGGGTTCAACTCACCGACATAACACTATGATCGAAGCCTTTGTGCAATCTATCTTTAGGTGGGTTGTAAGACCTGTGATTCTCCTCATACTGCATGCCATCTCTTTGCAGATCATCATTTTGCTTAAGTGGGTTGCGTGCCATCAAACTCCTCATTGAAAGTGTTTCAGGCGAATAATGAACCTTATTTTTGTGGAGTTTTTCCTTATACTTTTTCCCCGAGGATGAAACAGGGTAATCGCCAACTTGTTCATCAGCGATTGGTGTATCCATATCCATATCGTCACTCTTACTCTCCAAGTAGATATCACTTTCACCCAAAGATTTTCTCTTAGCTTTCTTCAGACTGGCTCGTAATGCTGAATTCGCAGCCCTCTTCTTTGCTTGGACATAGTGCTTCTCACACACCGTTTTGTCCGGCATAGACATGGCAGTGCATCTCCATTGTTTCCCATCCGACCTTTTACAACGCAAATCATCAGGAATCCCACCATTATCATCACCAGCCCCAGAGGTAGATCGAGAATGATCCATTTGTAAGAGTGACAGGAGTCTAAAACATCTAAAAATATGCACAAATATCAACCAGCAAGTAAGCAACCCTTGAACATTAATAGCCCGTACACGTAAAAGAAGGTTATAATCAACCTCTAGAAACTAGAAATTGCTTTAGAAATCAAAAGGCAAAACCCCGGAAAAAAAAAAAAAAAAAAATTTGCTTGCTATTCTCCAAGGAACAAGTGCACAAGTAGGAGATTTCAGCATAAATATGTACACAACAATATAAGCTTAATCAATCCAATAGCAATTCAATTGCAGGAGCAGGCTACCCTTTATCAGTTCAATGAAGCCAAATAAACCAATGGGTTAGCCAAGTGGTAAGTTAAGCAACAACAAGCACCTCATGAAGCGTATGTCATGTCTACAACTCAAAGATTCAACTGAGGTAGATTCAACCCCTCAGAGCCACCCAGGGCTTACACCTGCTAATTATCAGGTATGGGTGGGATGGGACTACATCTAACTGAGACTAGTCGGTGGAGAAAAAAAAACCTCGTTACAAATATACATAGAATCTAAACAGTTTCATGTACAACTATGCACTTTGAGACTGTTCATTCATCAATAATATATTAGATTACGTAGCCATACACTTACAATTCCTCTTATACCTGCTGCTATCTTTTTTACAAATAGATAATATTATCGTGACCCTTTGAGGCCATTAGCGACCCTTCTGAAGATTAGCAACCCCTACGGGCACCGCTATTTTGGACCTTGTGGCTGTGTGCGACCCTTTTGGCCATGTATGACAATGCGGCCATTAGCACATTCAATAACTCACACTCAACTAAAAATATAAATTAATGCTTGTAAAACCATACTTGAAACAATGAAACTAGTCCCAGGCTCCCTGATTTTAAAGTCCAGCATTAGCAATTACTTCAGGGCCCATTGACAGTCCTACCACAGTTTCTTTGCTAAGTGGAGCTGCCATGGATGTTTTCGTCTCTAAACCTTGTAACTGGAACGTCATTATATTTGCAAAAGAACTCAAACATTAAATTAAATGCTCATTATAATTCTAGTTCCAGCCTCCATCTAGTTCAAGGTATTCCTTCATCCAGAACCCTATGTGAGTCCCACATTTAGAATTAGGGCAGCATGACATGATCTAAGAAAACCAAGACCATACAAAACAGGGGCTGCTAGAGTATTTCCCCCATCATACAATTCCTTCTCATTTTCAGCAAATAAATGAAATTTTGAACTTGACATGTATGTATGTGCTTTTAAACATCTTTACAGTTTTAAGTTTCAACTTTAGAGCTCACCATTTGAAGACGTGGTTCCAGCTTTAAATAGCACTAAGTTTCTGCAACCAAACATCAAATGCAGCGGTATGAGAAGCTACTTCAGCTTCTAATCACTTAACTCCGGCAGTCAATAGTCAATTGCAACATGTGGAATGATTTTAAGCAATTTGGCGCATTATTCCTTGGTCTTGACCATACATTCCCAGCAACTCAAACATATAATCTCGGTTTTAGACAGCATGTTTTCTAATCTAAACATAAAACCATAGAAAGTATATCTGATGGTATTACAACTTAATCTTCCAACTTCAGGTTCTAACAAATCTAAATTCAAAGAACTCTTACTGATTAAAGGAACCAATTTGGCTCCATATTTTCAAGCGAAAATCTCTCATTCTGTTTTACTTACAGAAGTGGGCAACTAAAAAAGATATGGCCCTCCCTAATCCGATGGCAAAGAATTCAAAATTTGCCGCCACTAAGATATTCTAGGAGAAGTTAGCTGATTAATTTTTCCATTTTGCAGCAGGTCCTTCATGAATTCAGTCCAAGACTCCAAGGATTTTTAAAATTATGTTCATTCTCTTTAAATTCAGCAGCAGGAAACTTAAAGTAAGATAGAGAAAAATTCCGAAGGACCATATGAATTGAATATAAAAAAAAAAAAAAAAAAATGAGCCCCCAAAAATTCCAATGTTATGGAATGCGGGAATTGGTTATATATGTATCATGTATGCATGCAAACCGCTTTAATAAACCCAACACACTTCCAATCAGCAACAAACCCAAGAACAGTACACAAATGCACCGCAGCTTTCCACCACCGAAAGAAAAGAAATTCAGAATGAAAAAAGAAAATGCAGTTCAACTAAACCCTATAGGACATAATAGTACCAAGCTTAAATCACATAATCCTTCAGACTTCCCCCCGCTCGCGCTCTCAATCCTCGCCCTCGCGTATTTTAGTACTCCCTCCATCCAATTCTGAGTCCCCTGCGAAAAGACGTGAGATTTTCGGATAAAAAAATAAAGTACTTCCGTACAACATTTTTCGAGTTTCTTCGCACCAAATTAAAGATCCCGATTAGATCTTTAATTTTGTGCAAAGAAAATCAAATAATTATGAACGGAAGTATTTTATTTTTTTGATTCAAAAATAGCACGTCTTTGTGGAGGGGACTATCAAACTGGGACAGAAGGAGTAGTTTGGAAGGTTTTCATAGACGCTTTCACTCCCACACGCGAAGTATGTGACTGGGATACTACCAGGAAATTCAACTATCACCGAATCCAAAAACAATAAAAATAAATAAACCGTGGAAAAATACAAAGAAACTACTACACGAGAGGAGTTCGATATTCGTGGCCAGTGAGCGTAGTGATTATGTAGCAGCACTAAAATGCTGTGAGGTTGCGGGTTCAACTCTTATAGAGAGTAGTTTGATACATTTTGCGATTGGTTTGAATGGGGTTAGGGTCAAAAGTAGGTTCTTCTATCGTACTGACAAAAAAAAAATCAGACAAACACCGAACGCAAGCAATGAAAAACAGAAACGCACAGTTAGAAGCAACCCAACCTGCACAATTTTTGATGAGTAAAATCAGCAACGATTCTTCGATTTCTTCCGCAGAGAGGTGCCGGATTGGGTTTCTTGAATTATTTCGGGGGAGAAAGCGGTAGAGAGAGAGAGATGAGAAACGGGAAGAACTGAGGTCTATCAAAAAAAAAGGAGGGGGGGTGGGGGCGGGGGGTTGTGGGGGGTGTGGAAGAACTGAGAAGAGGCAAAACAAAGGAAAACGTTGTTTTGGTGTTTCCAAGGGTTTTTAACCAAGTCGGAGATTGCCAAGAATCTGAAAATTTTTCCCCAAGTTCAAAAACGATAGTCAATATGTGTGCAGGAGCTATGTTGCTGTATTGGTTTAGATTCCGTTGCGTTTTTTTTTTTTTTTAATAAAATTCAAATTAATATAACGAAAATAAAAAAATAAATTTTCAATTTTTTTCATCGTTTAAAAAATTTCAATAAAATCTATCAAATAATATTTATATTAATAGAAAACTAATTTACGTAAACACATGATTTTTTAGCTTGAAATTACCTTTTTTTTTAAATAAGCTTTTTCAAGAAAGTGGAACACTATCTTAGAGCATTTTCAACACTTAACTTCAAATTAGAGATGTCGTTTTTGTAAAGTTTGTGTGGCATTTTGGTATCTCCAATTTGACATCAAAGCCACTTTCCACCCCTTATGCCAAGTTCTATTTATTTAACATCAAATTCTGTCTTTACCATCGAAGGTGGTAGCCTAGTGGATAGGGTGCCCTTCATCCCTAAGTGAGACTCGGTTTCGAGTCTTGCCAGTGGCAAAGGGATGTGGGTGTAAACACTCATACCCACTTGTACCTAGATAGTGCCGTGGTGATGACATGTCCTCTCAGACAGT
Organism: Rhododendron simsii; assembly: GCA_014282245.1. Taxonomy (NCBI): domain Eukaryota; kingdom Viridiplantae; phylum Streptophyta; class Magnoliopsida; order Ericales; family Ericaceae; genus Rhododendron; species Rhododendron simsii. Next base: position 26,818,183 of record CM024959.1, read on the forward strand.
AGCTATGGTTCGAATCGGACATTCCACAGCCGGTTGAAAGCCCCTATAGTCACACCTAAGAGGAGTTGCCACGTTGGTCGCTCGTTTCCACCCTTTTTTTTGTTTAAAAAAAAAAAAGAAGTTATATCTCTCCAACCCTTATGCCAACTCTTGTGTCAATCTTTGAAAGGGAAAAAAAATCGGGCACATTTTTTAAATTTCACATGCATGTAGATGGCTATCAAAATTGACATTTTTTTATCTCCTTTCAAAGCCATGTCATTTCATGTCATTTTTTGCTTGATAAAAGACATCTGGATTGGATTGCAAACTGGTGTCAATTATTACCGTTACAATCTCCAAATTTGGCATCTCCCATTAGAGATGCTCCAGGGATGACCATCTCGGCCGATCCGTCCGTATCCGATCCGTTATCCATTCCGAACGGATCGAATATTCGGAGATTTTTTCAAAGATCGGGGCAGATTCGGAGGTAAGTCTGTTTCCACCCCGATATACGTATATTACACATATACACTCCCGCTACAGCCCCACACCACTCCCACTTCTCTCTCATCACACTTTTCTCCCAACTCCTCCCTCTCCCTCTTCCTCTCCCTCTCCCTCTCCCTCCAACCCCAATCCCCTCGCTCATTACGAAAATACGAGCAAATTTGTTGATAATGTTTGTTCTTGAGTTTGATTGAAAATCAAAAATCACTATTCAAGCTCTCTCGCTCTCTCGATTTGTTGTGTTCTCATCTGATCTGGACTGGCTCTACGTTTACCAAATAAATATTATATGTTGGTTTTTTTTGGTTTAATCGAGAATCTGTTTTTGTTTATCTCGAAAAAAAATTTTTTACTCTATTTGATTGAAAATTTTACTCTGTTTGATCGGGTTTTTTTCCCCAAATTCGGATAGTCAAATCTCCAATTGGATCTCCGTTCTCCGTTCAGGTTGGAGATGGAGGATCGAAAACATATCCAAACGGGGCGGATTCAGAAGACGGGTGGAATGTTCAGATTCGGATTCGAATATGCAATATCCACTTCTGATCCGCCCCATTATCATCCCTGAGATGCTCTTAGAAATATGCTGCTTCTTTATTTTGGTTTATTTTCAGGAGCTGCTACTTACTTCCCACAATATTCTCCATACAACTCATTTGAAATTAGAAAGTTTAAAACAGAAATATCCTTATATTTAATGACAAAAATGCCCCAATGAGCAATAAAAATCTCCTGTTCATCTTTCTCCTTCATCGCTTTCCTCGCCGGAGCCCCTCCCTCTCCGCCATCTATTTTCAAACTCATATATAAATGCTCAAACTCATTCCACAGCTACCTGATACTTCAAACCCACCTTCTAATTGGACTGGGGGAAGCTGTTGTGCAGCTTCGTGTTGCACAGCGTGCTGCGTACCCGCGCGGTGAGGCCTTGCCGACATCGGTCCGGCGATCGGAGACGTTCCCCACGTAGAGCTCGTCGAGTTCTGTACGTGCGCCAAAAATCAGCTCGTTCAAATAACGTTAAGTGTCTCATCCGAACACATGTAAGTTGAAAAAAATGGATTCAGTGGTTTTGATCCAGTGTTTTGTATCCATTAGGATTTTTTTTTCCAAGTTATATGTTTCCGATGAGGCACTTAACAATATTTGATCAAGTTCATTTTTTATACACTTATAGTACTTGATGAGTTCTACGCGGTGAACGTTTCCGATCGCCGGACCGATGCAGGCAAGGCCTCGCCGACGGGTGCGCAGCACGCTGTGTAGCACGAAGCTGCACAACAGCTTCTCCCAGTCCCTTCTAATTGATCAAACTTATCTTCAACTAGACTAGAGATGGGTGTGATTTAGGAAATAAAAAATTGACGAGAGAGAATTTAGGAAATTAAAAATTCCAAGCAAACGGCAAACGAAGATTGACGAGAGAGAATTTAGGAAATTAAAAATTCCAAGCAAAGCCCAATACTTCAGAAGTTAACTCCCCATTTCAGCCTTATAACATCCGAAAAAGTTTCGAAACTCAACTTCCGCATTCTTTTGATGATTCCGTTCGTTAACTTCCAATTTTGGCAGCGGTTTTTGGAATTAGGTATCCGATTTATGATTCCCAATTTAGAACTTAAAGTTGTCGGAACTCTACTTCGAAATTCTTTCATTTATATTTTAATAATTGACTTCCGAATCCTTTCAATAATTTCGAAAATTAATTTCTGATGTGTATCGTTTTTCAAGACCGGATCTTTGATCCTTTGTTCTTCATTTTGTTTTCACATTTTTTGAATATTTTTCCTCAACCTTGGATAGATGATCACCATAAATAGGGGAAAGAGATGAAGGGTTTCGATGATTGGAAATAGCATCCCATACATGTTCTTTGTAATACCCACCTCTATTGGTGGTTGTGGTGGTGGAGGAGGATGTTGTGGTGGTGGTTGTTACGCTGGCGGTGAAGGGGATTTAAGAGAGGGACATGTGGAAGTTTTGGTGAATTTGTTGGGTTGTATGTAGTAAATTGTATGAATATAAATTGGTTATACTATGTTGTATGAAGAAATTTGGTTGTATAGAGAAGATTGTATTTATTCAAGAAAGTAACATCTCATTTTGATGGTGAGAAAGAGTGATATAAGAAAGATGAGCCATTCCTCATAAAATTTTATCATTTTTTGTGAGATTTGGTGAGAAAGGAAAGAAGCCCATCAAAACATTTTATTTTTGTATTTTGCTTTCTATTTTTTACCAAAATAGTCAATCAAAACAAGTGATTTAGTTAGAAATCAAAACCCTTCATTTTCTTTTCTTATGAAATCACTCTAACCAAAGAGGTGTAAAAGATTGTGATCCAAATTTATTTATTTTTTAAATACCTTTTGGCTGATTTTTGTCTTCACTAATTTTGGACCATAATTTTTGTACTTTTTCTGAAGCTCAAAAAGATAGACGTAGGACAGTAGTTACGATACGTCCCCACTCTCGTCTCTCTCCACTACGAAGGAGTAGTAAAAAAATACCACTAGTACGCACAAACACACGCATATATAAATAGTCGTCCCCTTGGGCTTGGTCCCCATTCAATTCAATTCAAAACCTCCGTTTCGGTTTTCCTTTTTGTTTTCCAAGTAGCATAATTTATTGGACAAACTCCAAACTTCAGTTGGTTATCGATCTGATTGGTCTCTCTCCGATCTGATCTGGTCTGCGAAATGAAGGAGATGGCTCGGGCGAGCTCCGGCCTCGCCTACCCGGAGAGGTTCTACGCCGCCGCCTCCTACGTCGGCTTCGGCGGATCTCCGAATCCTTCCTCCAAGAGCGTCACCTCTAAGTTCTCCAACGACGTCGCTTTGCTCCTCTACGCCCTCTACCAGCAGGTCACAGCTTTCCTCAATTTCTTGATTTGGTCTTGGTTTGTGATGTACTGGCTGTTTTCTCCAACGACGACGTCGCTTTGCGCATTTTGGTATCTGGGTTTTGACTTAGATTTGTATTAGATCTATGGTTGTGGGAACGGTTTGATTCTTGTTAAAGGGTGATTTGGGAACGTTTGGACTGTTTGAGTACTTGTTTCATGTTTTGTGATTTGGGTTTCCTTTTAATGTCTGGGGTAACCAAACAAGGACTAGTAGTCGCAATGATGCGATTTGCGGGTTGGGATTGGTATTGTGATGTGCGAGTTAGTTTGTAGTAGTCGTAGTTGTGTGTCGTTTAGGATTTGATGTTGAAGGAATTTGAAGATTGATGTGTAGTGGGCCAAGGATGGCGGGTCATGTCTGTCCCCTCATAGGCCAAACCTGGGGAAGGCCTATGCGGCCCAGAATCAAGCTTCCCAAGCGATGAGTCATGAGTGGGCCAGACATGATGTTATGGGTGGGGCAGGACGTCGGGTCGGGCCATGCGCCCTGGAGGGTGACGTGTACAGCAAGAGAAGCCATATTAGTGCTGAATCACCTGGATCGGCCACGGCTCTAATCATGTTACAGCCACTTGCTATCCACCAGCATGGCATTTGGCCATCGTTATGCATGACGTCCAACCAAGGAGCTGTTTTGCATACTGTGCATTTTTGATATTTGGGTTTTGGCTTCATTTGTATTGGATCTAAGGTTTTGGGATTGAGAAAAAAATTAAGAAAGGCTAGGTATTCGAGTTTTGATTCTTGTTGAATGGTGATTTGGGAACGTTTGAACTGTTTCGGTATTTTTGGTTTGAACATTTGAAGGGTGCTAGGTATTGGTTTCTATTTTGTGATTTTGGGTAACCAAACAAGGTCGAGTTGTCATAAATGATAAATTATGGGGTTGGGATTGAAATTGTGGTGTGAGTTAGTTTGTAGTCATATTTGTGTATGATATAAGATCTGGTGTTGGAAGATTTGAGATTAATATGGAATGCTTGTTATCTTTTGCATGTGAAGTGTGTGAAATGCATGTTTGATTAGGTTTAGCTGTTGTACATTGTGGTGAATTATTTGAGGATGGAACTATCACATTCGAATAGCTTGACACAGAACATAGAAAGGCAAGATTTGTTTCCCAGCCCTTCGATTCAACTACCTTACGAAGTCCCCCAGGGTTTGTCTTGTAGAGTGGTTCGGTACTCATGTTCTAAGTAGACTAGGTTTTTGTCGTCTTGGTCTTTTTTCGACGGTGTTTTCATTTAGTTTCCAAATATTGAGAAATTCCAAAGAGATTTTGCCTCTGTTGTGTGGTAATGTGGGTTTGATATTCCTTGATAGCTCACAAAAAATGCTATCATACTTGAAATGCATGTGTGCAAATACCTTAGTATTTTGCATCTTTTATGTTAAACGATGATTCTTTTCTTTATAAATGGCTTTTGATTGATTACAGGCAACTTTAGGCCCCTGTACGATACCGAAACCTAGAGGTTGGAGTCCTATTGAACAAGGCAAATGGACAAGGTTTGTATTACTAAGTTCTATGATTGAATTTTCTTACCATGGATGAACTTTGAGTTCGATACTAGTACTAGAACCTCTTTTATGGCTAGCCAAAAGCCTAGCTATTGTAAAAGACTCAAAATATAGTTTCCGAAATCTCAACCACATAGACTACAGCTTTTACTTGGCATTAACAAAATCCTAGACACTAGATCAATAGCTATAGAATCTTTTGTTTCTTAAGTTCTGAATTGCTTTTGTCAAATATAAAATTCATATACTATAACTTTTGCAGGCCCGGGTAGAATTGGGTTTGAAGAAATATTCCCAAGTCTATCCCATTTATTAAACGAGCTTAAAAGTTCTGCTCAGCCCAGTCCATTGGATCTAATAATCATCCCAAACCTTTGGGGACTCTCTAGAATGTGCTTGGGACAAGTTAGGATACTCTTGTGAAACACTCTATGGACACTTGGACAGTCAGAGGACATTCCAAGGGAGTTTCCACCCAACTAGTAGTTTCTAATTAAAGCTTAATCTTCTATCTTTCCTGTCGGAGCACTTTGGTGAATTACGTAACGGCGAATGTTAATAAAGGCATACATAATTTGTTACATATAATTAGAGCCTTGAATACATTAAAATATTTTCTCAAAAATCCCCAACCTGTTGAAGCATCCGGTTGGTACCTGCTTTGGTAGTAGCATATGCTACCCCTTACTCTAGTATTTCGCTTTGTGTATCGTCTCTATTTGTCCTTGCTTCAAGATTTATTCTTGTTGTGCATGATTATGCCATCAAGTTTTGTACTCTCATAGTATCCCTATTGTCTCATCTAACCTATTTGCTAAATTTGTCTAACTTCATCAAATTTTGCCTTGTACTATAGATTTGTTGCTACATTTGCATTTCGGCTATGGTTTTAATGATTCTAGATAACCGAGACATGCTTCTTCTTTTCCTTTTCTCTTTATTAGGGGTGGGGGGGTGTGTGTTGTTAGATAGACATTATGCTCTAGACACTTAATACCTTGTTTGACGGAGTAGTGTTTGCATCTTTGATGGGGCAGACTATATTCTTAAATCAAGTGAAGAGAATGAGTGAAAATCAAATCTCCTATGGGATCGTTGTCCTTGAGTGTTTCCCTCCTCGTGCATCAAAAATTGCTTTAAAATTGACTGCTATTTGATACAAGGTCTGAATTATTGTGCATCTGATGCCTACTCTTTTGAGTGTTGAGTTTGCTGTTTTACAAGGTATTACTCTTTATGCAGCTGGCAGGGACTTGGAACCATGGCTTCCACAGAAGCAATGCGTCTCTTTGTAAAGATACTGGAGGTTTGAGCAAACTGATCTTTCCAGTTAACGTTATGTTTGTAAAATTTATTGGAAGCTAGTTATTGATGTATGTAACATTCTTCTCAACAGGAAGAAGATCCAGGGTGGTATTCAAGGGTATCGAATTTTGTTGCAGAGCCTGTTTTAGATGTGGAAGTAAATGTGAGTGTCTCAGAAATCACTCGATATTTTATGAGCTCTGTCCTGATATGAGTGCCAATGTGCGAAGTGAAATTAAAGTAAGTTCATTTTTAAACAACAATTCATTAGATGGTAGCAAAAGATATGGTCAACTACAATTAAATGAAGTGCCTGTTAAAAGTAGGCTGAAAGGTAAGAAATATTAACCTAACTGGGGGAATTTCTTACTAATGCTGACTAACTAGGTAAATTGTAAATATTTTATATCCAAGCATCGACGTGCACTTCTATGACCCTACCTCCGATGTTGCCACCACCACTATCGCTCCTCCTCCACCATTACCTTGGGGACATTACCACCACCATCATCCATTCACCAACCTTGACAACCTCTACCATACCACAAATGCAATCAGCACTGCCACCACCACAAATGGGATCTTCTTGTTGAATTGGAAATAGAGGAAACTTGCAATTCGATTTGATTCTCCGATTCAGTTTTGTTTGTGTTTCTGTTTGCTTAATGCATAAAAGGAAGTCATTTTCACCTTACTATCTAGAGAAACCAAGAAATCCTAATTTTTATTGATTTATCATTGAGTACATATATGGTACATACAAATATACAGTTCATTTGCATTGATGTTGTTGTATTGTACAAAGTTTGTATATCTCTAACGCATATAAGTTTTTAGGACGAGATATTTTAAAAAATGAAGTGAATCTTATGATTTACGATTTGATAGGATAATTCACTTTCATCTACGCAACAGATGATTCGATTTTTGCTATGGTAGCAATGGACCATACATGACTGCCGCATGACCACCACAACATAAACTAATTTCGATAAGTTCCCTATTGTAACTTGTATTAGTCTTGTTGTCTTAGTTTATCTCTCCCATGCTATCAAACAGTGTTTCAGAGTTCAGATGTTGTATGTTGTTCTCGGTGGTGTAGTTGTATCAACTTATTATTATTGTCCTTTTAAATCCTAAGTGTTGATTAAATCAAAATTTCGATTAATTATGTTTTGGAGGCGAGGGTTTCACCTTATATAGGCTTTGCATCTGTAGAGACACCATTTCATATTCCGCAAGTGCAAACACATGTTTTCTGATGCCTAATTTGATAGTTGGTGTGCATCTTCTGCATTGGAATTTTATGGAGAGAAGCGAAATTGTTCTTGTAGTAGGAATATTCTGGTCTAGAATGTAATACTTTGAAGGCATATGGTGATTTATATGCGTTATTGCTGGAAGTCTTGAAAGAAAGATATGGTAAATTCTTCACTTTTGAGTTTTTGTTTTGACCTATTAAACAGTTGATTAGCATTGCACGACACATAAATCCGTCCATAGCGTAGGAAGAATAATAATCAGTCCTTGGTGGTATTTTCGAATTTATGTACAATTTATTATGCATGGCTTTCTGTGTACTTTCTTTCTGGCTGCCCGTGTTGGCTGGAAACTCCAGATGGAGATCGAAGTCCTTGTTAAGTTCTAGAATCTTAATTTCTTTTGGAAGTAACAGGGGATAAACCGAACAAATAAAGTTTGTAATGAGGCCCGAGAAATTCAGTTATTGCCTTTATTTCGCCAAATTTTTTCTGTGATTTTTATGGGATTATTCCATCAGTTTCTGCACCATTTTTTCCTTATCTTTGTACCTTTTTGGGTTTAAATTGTATAGCACAATCCAAAAGTTGAGCCAGTTATGCAGAATGGAAATGCTCATCCTGAGACAAAGACTAATCCTGAGACAAAAACTATTCCCATTGAAAACGGAAGCATGTTGCAAAGTCAAGATAAAGGTGTTACATTGGATTGTCTTGCTTCTATTAGTCTCTATGATCAATGGGTTGGACCTCCAGTGAATGGTCCACGCCCAAAAGCACGATATGAGGTATTGCCTTGCTTCCAATTCTAAATGATCTGTTGGTCCTAAGACTCGCATCCCATCTGCACTCCCCCTTCTTCTTGCTTTCTGTAAACATAAATTCGTGAATTGACAGCATGGAGCTGCAGTTATTGATGACAAGATGTATGTATTTGGCGGAAATCACAATGGACGTTACCTAAATGATCTTCAGGTATGGGAACTATTTTCAGGTGGGCATATGGTCCGTGGACAAATCATCTGGTTGAATGCTTTTTATTCCTATGGCCATATGGAGCTGTTTGGCTACTTGCTTCTCTCTTTTACATATGTACATTTGCAATTTTCTCCGAGTATGGCCTGGAAAATCTTGATACTGTACTCAGTGCTTTAGTGATCCTCTTGATTGATTTCTTTTTTGTGCTTCTCCTTTTGTGTTTGCATTCTTTCCCTCCTCCCTTTTATGTTTTCCACTTCCTTTAGCTGGGCTAGTGCACAGCAAGGCTTGTGCAGAAAATAATGATGTTCTTACATCTTAGGTTTTGTTTCTTTGTAGCTGCAGATATGAATTTTCTTTGATCTGGGAAATTGCAGGTTCTTGATTTGAGAAGTTTTACTTGGTCCAGGGTAGAAGTTAAATCTGGAGCGGAGTCTCTAGAATCACCTTCTCCCTCACTGGTGCCTCCCTGTGCTGGCCATTCCCTGGTGAGCGTGGAACTAGTTTCTTACTTTTTAGATGTTGGCTGCAATGTCTTTTGCACGTGTGCTATTGTATCTTATTATTTTGTTGTCCGTAGATACCATGGGGCACAGATAAGCTTCTTTCAGTAGCTGGACATACAAAAGATCAGTCTGAAGCTATCCAAGGCAAGAATCAGATACTATGTACTGTGTTTTGATTAGAGATTATTTTCTCGTTGTTGAATAGGGCACAAAAGGTTTACAGTGTCAATAGCTGGGAAAAATTGGTTAAACATTGAATATTACCTATCTATCATATTCACCCAGCAGAAAACAGCGAAAATGTGTAAAGATTGCTTTTGCATATGGACACTCTTGGCAGTGGTAAAAACTGATAAACTGATGTTGAAACTAATTCCATTGTATGAGACATCATTTTTGAAGACTTTCAATCTCGTGTAATATCTATCTAATATGATAGAAAAATCACGTTAAAAGTTATTGAATATTTCATCAGGAATCCAACGCTTGCGCGTCTACTTACAAGGTGGTGAATCTGTTGTCTCTTTTTGATCTGCTTGATCCTGAACTCAGTTTAGTTATTACTGTTGGACCTGGATGTCGAGGTATTGGCTTCAATGTGGAAAGGGTAATAGGAGTATAAGTGATGAAATTTGTCAGAAACACATGTTAAGAACCATTCCAAAGAATTGCAATAATTGATTGGCAAGTGAACTTTATTTATGTGGTATCTGCTTTGTGTTTCCTAGTGGATGCTTTCTGATGCTATGATACGAGCTTCTAACTTATCAACAATATTTATCTGACATACTATTCTTGTTTTTTCTTGTGACAGTAAAGGTCTTCGATCTTCAAACTGGTACTTGGTCAACCTTGAAGACTTATGGGAACCCACCGGTATTTGTTCATTTACATCTTAACAAGGACATCTGTTTCTTCCCGATGACTATTGAGTTCCCATGAAAGCAATTTCCAGTTGAAATGAGATGGTTAAATTAGAATCAGATACTATGAATTTTGCTTATGGTAAAATGGTCAGAAGCTTATCGCTCTTTTCCACTAGAAGTAAGAGCTTCTGGTTTCTTTGTAATACTATGAGTATAACTCTGTCATATTGTCCCAGAAATAAGATATGACAATTTCTATTTTACCCTTATGAAAAAGATAGCAGGTTGTTGAAAATTTTCAGAAATGGCTTATACTTTATTTGGTTTATAATTTGAGGGCATAAATTCGTAAATAGGTTGAGTTTCCTGCTTTTTTATTATTCTTTTTAAGGTGGAATGTGTTTATGTTGTCTCGTGCTTAACGGATTTTAACGTCTATGAATGCTTGTCAGGTTTCACGCGGAGGCCAATCTGTGACCGTTTTTAGCTCAAGTTTAATCATATTTGGCGGACAAGACGCAAAGAGATCCCTTCTGAATGACCTGCACCTTCTAGACTTGGAAACCTTGACATGGGATGAAATAGATGCGGTGTAAGTTGCTTTTTCTAAAACTTCTGAAGCAATTTTTGTGTCCATTTCATGTTCTTGGTTGTTTGGTGTCGTATGGGAACAATGATGTATGTAAGGCAGAGGTGGTCATGTAATGACCATTTGCTACCATATTGACATAGGGTGATGGAAGAGTCTTTTTGGTTTTGGGGTTATGTTTTTCCGCTCATATAAGTATCACTAGTTCAAAAAAGAGACGTTTCAGTAGTTTTCTGTTTTCCTTTCTTTGTAGACGTAAAAAAGTTACTGCCGTCGCACAATTGTTGTTAATCTGGTGATTCTGGCCATTGCATTCAACTTCCATGTGCTGCAGCCTGCAAATGTGATTTTGCCATGATGTTGTTGCAGCACAGCAATATGGAAAAAAGATGTAGTTTTGTTTTGATCGTTGAAAAAAGATGTAGTTGAAACATGGAAAAAAAATGTATGTAGTTTTGCTCGTAATTATATTTTTTAACTTATGATTACTTTCTCAATCTATATTTGTGAGTTTTGTTCGTGGTCTTTACAGCAATATTGTCTTCACTGTTTGTAGGGGGGTGCCGCCTTCGCCAAGGTCCGATCATGCTGCTGCAGTACATGCAGAACGTTACCTTCTTATTTTTGGTGGGGGTTCACATGCTACTTGCTTCAACGATCTGCATGTCCTTGATTTACAAGCGGTGGGATAACTTTCCTTTGTCGTTTCTTATGGTAATACTTTGGCTGTTGCTTATATCGATGTTGTATTTTGATTTTGAAGATGGAATGGTCAAGACCAAAACAACAGGGTGAGATACCGAGTCCTCGGGCTGGCCATGCAGGTGTCGCAGTTGGGGAGAACTGGTTTATTGTTGGTGGTGGTGACAATACAACTGGTATGTATTTGAGAACTTGGTATTCCGGCGAGACATTGGTGTGTGGAATCTTTCTATCTCAGTAGTGTGTTGGCACATGCTTGGTAGTGACGTGTTGAGGAGAACAGGCACGTCCACCAGCCACAAGTATGCATTTACATGCTCCGGACACGTGTTGGACTCAGCTTAAATACGCGTTCCATGTTTTTGTTAAAACTTTCTAATCACATAGGTTAGGACCCATTTCAGACACATCAGGAGGTCATAATCCATTGTACTGAAACTTTGGCCGGAGTCAAATTGCCATGGAAATATGGATGCTTAGTCCTTGAACAGTTATTGATTTTCTGTTTGTATTATATTATCTGTTTTATGTCCAAAGGGGCCCATGTCCTATTTTTCATAAAAATCTCGTGTTTGTGTATCTGGTCGTGCCTAGTGAACAAGAAAGCGGAAGAATGGAATTGGATGTGGGTAAGTTAAGTTAGTAATTGAAACTTGTCAAGGGGCACGGTCCACTGCCGTTGATTATGGAGATCTGAAGCTCATTATTGTTGCCGTTTGGTTGCACGACATTTATATCTGGTTCTGATCTTCCTTTTTGTAATTGCTGATGGTTGTTGAACTCTTTTTATGAATACGAATTAGTGAGAAACTTCTGGATGTTTCTATGGAGACCTATTTTAGTCTTTGAAAGATCATTAGAGTGTTCGAGGAGCAATTAGGGTCAAGCGTTCCTTGGGTCATGCCCAATCTTGTGGTACTAATTGTTATTCCCCCTGGTTGATGTTAATTCTGCATGCTGGGTTGAGCTGGCATCAGAAAACGTTGGAAGGTTCATTCTGAAAGTTGAAAATGAAATGCTGCAATCATCACTTCTTTCGCGATCATCAATGTTTTCTAGTTGATATTTCCTTATTACGAATGTGAAGTATCTTCTAGGTGAGGTGACTGCTTCTTTTTATTGTATAATCTTCGAATTGGGTTCACCCTGGATATTCCTATCGCACTGCTATTAGAGGCCTTTGCCCGTGGGATCTAGAAAAACTTCATGATTTTCTGCTCTATCATGTCGCAAGCTTGTCTTGTCTGGAGTGACATTGGTTTGTAATAGAATAAGGGAATGCCTGATTTCATTCACTTGAATACACATTTGGATTGAGAAGCCAGATGAGGTGGGATGAACAAAAAATATTTACTTGGAGAGTTCAGATGCATGCATGCAATGCAACAATATTCTTCTTTCATGATGGTGAAAAAGACATCTCTCTGAGCTTGTGCTTTGTAGAGCTTTGTATTTGCTTATGCAAGATTGTCATTGCATGAATTTTTAAACTATTTCTAATGGTACACGAAAATATTTTGCTTGATATTCATGGTCATCTTCCAAAATTATTGGCTTGGTGAAAGAAGAAAACTGATTTGGGTTGTTTGGGTAAATGCTCTATTAGTACTATGACTTCTGTTTGAGGTGTTAGTAAGGAGAGTATAGTTGTCATTGTACTCGCTCACTCTCCTTTATAAATATAATGTATGTGTTAGGGTTAATCAACATAAAAACTTATTCTCTTCTCTAAACAACATGGTACCAGAGCCATGAATAAGGAGGGTATAGTTGTGTCATTGCACTCGCTCATTCTCTGTTATATAACTAGAATTTATGCCTAAAGGCTAATTAACAAACCCTAAACACTTTTCTCCTCTCTAAACAACTTCTGTTTTGGTGATCATCATCTTTTTCTTTTCAAACTTCTTGCAGGGGCCTCAGAAACTGTTGTCCTCAACATGTCTACACTCGTTTGGTCTGTTGTAACTACTATTCCAGGACGCGTTCCTCTTGCTAGTGAGGTATTGTGATTTGAGGGTCTCTTTTAAATGAACTATCTGTAAAGTGGAAACTAAAAACTTTTAAGGTATATGGGAATGTCAATTTGGTTAATCGGTCTTTGAATATCTTAAGTGTTGGTAAGGATGCCAAAGCTGAGTTTACCCTTAAAACCTGATAACAACTTTACGACGACATGTTAACTTAACGCTTTCCGAACAGTCTTAACTGTGCGCCATTGAGTTTCAGTCATGCACAAGAAACTGATCCGTTGTTCTCTGACTAGCTTCTTAAGCATTTGTCAACTTCTCATTGGATCATACTGGAAGGTGTCATGAATACCACAATAAACTATACTTACCAAGCCCATAAGATATTGGAGCTCTGAGGACAGGCATGTCCACATTTTGTGAGTTGCTTGTTTGCACTTTGTCGTCATGTATCGTTTAACTTTTACATGTGCATATTTTGGAGCTATAAACAAATCCCCTTTACACGAGTGCATGCTTCAATCTATTGGAACATGCATTTGTTTCTGCTCGAATTGACACACTCTCAGTGGCTGATTTGAAATAGCTTTCAGTCCAATGTTGTCTTTACTTGTATGTGCATAATTAGACCTGTAGCGGCATTACTTTTTTAGTTTTCCTCTTATCACCATAACTTATAAAGTTGCCTGCACTGTCAGCTGCAAGTAAGCACAGTCAAACAACTATCTAGTAAGCATAATGAAACTTATGTACTAGGGAAGTTGTGGCTAGCTTGCATTTTTTATATGAATCTGCATAGTTCACTGACTATTTAACATTTCACAGACTATTTAATCATTCTTTGAACGTGACTGGTTTGGCAGTTCAACCTCTTTGTTGACGGGGTGAACCATGATAATTGGCAGTGTCACTCATAATTGATGTGTGGTCACTGTGATTAGGAACCATTTATGTTATATGCGAAAATATACTTCTGGGTAGTTAGGAACACTTCCAAGGCACGGCTACTTTGGACCCACCTCTACACGGTAAACCCTGGATACTTGCAACCCCCCACAATCATTTTTATCAGTTAAGTCACCATGTTTAACTTTAACCCCTGTCTTCGGATTTACAGTTGGTCCAGTGACAGCATTAAACTTCTGGATACCATAGCGGGTTTAGTAAGTTAAACTTAATTGCTCGGAATCTGAACCTGTAAGAATGACCAGAGCATTTTCTGGAAGAAAAAAATTCATGTTGGTTAAATTTGGAAAAAGTAGAATAATATTCAGCTGCGCAAGCATTGTATCTTTGGATTTCAACTTTATAAAGCTATAGAAGTAAAGATGTTCAGATCCATGTTGAGCAAAAATTCAGAGAGGCAATTTACTTGGACCGAGAACCCTGCTTCGGTTACTAATTGGCTGCATCAACCACTGAGGGTTTGGTGATTTTGGTCTTTTCACACGTTATCAGCGGGGTTGATCTGTTAATGACACTACAAGCACTTCATGAAGAGCTGACTGTATCTAAATGTTATGCAATGCTGAAGTGTTTATGTTGTAAGGTGGATGGTTTATTGAGGCCTTGTGAGTAAGGGATATTTATTCCAAAGTACAGAAAAAAAAGAAAGAGAGAGAAAGGGATATGTATTCTGAACTTTTTTGTTAACAGAGCAAATGTTATTGTCCCCTCCAACTGGACCAGGCTTCAATGCTTCATACACCATCTTTCAGATTCGGTGGATAACTGGTTGGCCGGTGGTACAAGTTACAACTGAAGAACGACCTACTCAGGAAGTACATAATTATTGGACATATCTTTTCAGGGTTTCAACGAGTTCATATAATCTGGTCTGTTAGAAAACATTGACCTGTAATCACAATTCTATTGAGGATATATTAAGTAAGAGTTGTTTTTCTCTGAAATTTTCATCTCTAGATAGTCACAGATGTAGTTGTTTCTGTTCTGTTTCCGATTGATGTGCGTTACTTGTCAGTAATCATCATATAACTTGGAATGTATATCAATACAACTGCTTAGATTTTCTTAATGAACTAAGAGATCGAAACTGATGAACTTCATGACAAAGTAAATTTACATTAATGAGCTATGGAACACTGGCGAAGGCAAAGAAATTTATTGTCTTTTGCATTTTGATGTTGTACTGCATGAATGTTGGTGCTTCATTCTTCAAATTGCTGGACATATGGGTAGCGGGGAATCAAGCCGCCATGAAGAACTGTCGTCCAAAGTTTTACTCATGTTATTATATGATACATGGGCTTAATAATTAAATCACCATCAAGCTAGGTATTACATGACCTGGATACACCATAAACTCTAGAAAGGTTTCATGGTTCCTCTTGTACAATAATTTATGGATTGTAGCCGGGTGTTGCACATGACTAGGAGCAGAGGATTGGTTGCGGAAAATTATCAAAGCTAGAGTGTTTTCTTTCATATTATCCTACATTTTCCTCATATCTTGGATAAGAAATATTAAAAGAAACTCATTAATATTTTTCCTACAGGGCTTGAGTTTGGTCCTGAGCTCGTACAATGGTGAAGATATCCTAATATCTTTTGGAGGGTACAACGGGCGTTACAACAACGAGGTCAATAGTAACCTTTTGCTGCTTTAGCGTAGCACATCATGTTTCGTTCCTCTTCTCAATTTGGTTATATTTACTGCTGTCAGGCTCATGTCCTTAAACCTAGTCATAAATCAACCTTGCAATCAAAGATGGTGGAGACTGTACCTGACAGTGTATTGGCTGTTCAAAATGCAACAAATGCCACCAGAGACATGGAGTCGGAGGGCCAAGAAGGGAAAATAAGGGAGATCGTCATGGACAATGTTGATTCAGAGCCCAAGGTATTGATTGTGTTGATATGATATCAAACTTCTCATTGGGTTACACTCCAATGATGCAACGCGTCCAGTTGGACATAAACTCTTAACTCCATATTTGTCTTTGTTAAAGGAAATTAATTCATCTTTTCCTGTGATGTTTTCGTAAACAAGAGTCTATGCTATGCCATTACTGAGTAGTATACTCATATTAAATGTTTTGGAGAACAGTGCTTTTTTGTTTGCTTGGAAACTGTTGTATGATCTTTCTTAGGCACAATACCGGACAGATTATAAGTTGTGCCTAAAATGTTGAAATCCACGTATTATGCCCTCCCCTTCCCCTACCGCTTATAATTCTAGACGAAGTTGCTAGTATTTAAAAATTTTATACCATTTCCAATTATTTTAGACTGTCCATTTATCCAAGTTTAGAATGCCAATGTCAGCTGTATTTTATGAATAAAATTCAATTTGCCCTTACCATGTTTGATCATTATGCCAGTTTTCTTAGTTATGAATTTTCTGTTGTATGTCCGTGACGATAATTTAGGCTTGCTGCTGTATTTACATTCTACGGTATTCTGATATATTAACTTTCGAATCTTGTAGATCTTATCTTTCTGTCATTCTGCGCCTTTCTGGTGATATCTATTGTGTATCATGCAGATAACCAATGAAGAAAGTCTTTTATCAGCACTCAAGTCAGAGAAGGAGGAATTAGAATCATCACTCAAC